>OY728138.1:735186462-736436462 GCA_963277665.1 Viscum album | reverse complement strand
AAATAAAGACACACTAAAAAATACCCAAGTGGGTTATTACATCTCATTTGGATCACTAAACCGTGATACATCCCAAATAAGACATCTAATATAGGTTTGTTGCCCTAATTGGGTCATGAAATCATGATGTCTATTTAGGTACCAATTAGGCAGCCCGAGTATCGGGTCAATACAAATCATTAGGCTACCACCAAAGGTATCTAAACCATTATCCATTATATAATAGTGTATACAATTGTATAAATAATAATTTATAAAAAGTAAATAATTATTACATTTCATTATTCTTTAATTAACCACATAAATTAATTGGGTTCAGAATGATACCTAAACCATGATACCTACTTCAGCCCATGATGAAGTCTAAACCATATCACATTGGAAGTAAAAATTTATTATAACATAGGATTCCATTATCCATTTAATTAAATTCATAACTCAACTACTTGGAACCATAGTCTGGTGGAAATATTTTTTTTCACAAACATCGTGTCTAGAACCGTAAAGGATTTTAAAGCATAAATCCCATTCCAACACCACATTTTTATAACATATGGTATTTTGAAGCATTGTTCCCTATCCCTCACATGTATTTAACACATATGGTATTTTGAAAAATAAATCCATTTCTTATACACTTCATTACATATATCATAATATCACATATATCACAGTATCACATATTTAACAATTTCATATACAACAAGGTTAATAAAAATTAACCTTCTTATTAGACATTCTCATAAAAGTGATCCATTTCAATAATGAAATTAATAATTTCTATTCAATTTAATCACATAGAATATTATGAACAATTCAATATTAAACCATTTATCATCATGTAATCATATAAACCATTAAAACTTTATGGTTAATCCAACCATACCATAATTCCAATTAATCAATCAATTCAACATCCCATTAATCAAAAAATTCAACATCCCATTGATCAATCACTCCCAAATCCCATGAATTACTTAATCAATTAATTAATTAATTATACAATTAAATAATCCAATTTCAATATGAAATTGGAAAAATTTCAATATAAATTTTACAATTACATACATGCAATTGAAATCAATAGAATAGGAATTGATAAATAGACTAACTACCACAAGGTTATTTATGAATTATCTATTATCCCTAAATTTGAAGGAGAATAGCCAAAAATAAAATTCTCTCCATAATACTATCACTACACCATCTAATAATATGCATCACAAAAAGTTTATGCTATGGAGCCTTATGAAGATAACAAAGGGAGAACATCCAAGGTGATGATAATAGTCTCAACACAAAATTTATAGTTATTCTATTCTTCTACACCCATAAAGTCCAATAAATCCATGAAGGAATGATAGAATTAGATTTTTTATAGGGCTATAGTGTTATTATACTAATCAAATATACATTTTAAACCTTACCCCATAATAATTGAGAAAAAATGAAAATGTCTTCATGCATGTGTTCATACTATCACCTCCATGAATGCGGTGTTTAATTTTTCATCATTATATTAAATGAAAGGTTAAAAAAGGTAACTTAATCAATTAATATGATATTTATAACATAGTTAATGTTCTTAAATGATAATTACTTCATTTACTTCCACTCAAATTCTATAGAAAATGTATGTTTAATATATGCATATGTGCATACTACCATCTTAATGAAAGAATGTGTTTTGTTATCAATGGCCATCATCATTAATGATTTCAAAAAAAAACTATGTAAAAATGATTTTTTGACACCATTTTTATTTTGGAAGAATAATATTGGTATTATATCTGTGTGATTAACATGACTCACTCATAGTAACTTTAAAAATATTAAATTAAGTTATCTAGGATAATTTCAAATTTTGGGTCCATTTTGGTTTACCATTGAAACTATACAAGTATTTTACTAATAAAATAATTAAGGAAATAAACATCTAAAATATGAGAGATCATGGAGTTATTTTACAACACCTTTTAGAAAATTCAACAAACTTAATGTGTTATAATAAAATTAACCAAATACCCATGAGTAACCCACATAAAGAGAAAATATATTGAAACAGATAACTACTGATAATAAACATTACATTTCAAATTAAATATTTTTGAATAATTTTCATGGGTATATATTTAATAAATGTAACGTAATTATTTATAATGTTAATCATAGGTGTAGAGAAAATTCATTCCTATGTTATGGGTTTCCCTCTCAATTATGCTTCATCGAGGAATTCATGGATATGATGATCCAATATTTATTTGTTTGGTGTAACTAATTCCCCCTTAAATAGTAATACATTCAATTATTATTTAACTTTTAATCATCACACCCATTAATAATATTATTTTCTATGGGCACCGATTAATATCTTCATAATTTTTTTTTGTGTTTTCATAACTCAATCATCATTCATACATTATAATAATTTTATTTGTGATCTGTCTTTCATTTCATATGAAATACCCTATTTATATCATTGGGTTCAATTTTGATTCAAATATTCTCTATTTTTAGTTCAACAAATTATTTAAAATTAATATATTTTATTAATCATTTAATTTATCTTAAACAAAAGTTTCTCCTCCTTGTTTATATTTTCCCTTACCATCTCTGTTGTCATTTTTAATGGGAAAAAAATTTATGTGTTATCTCAGTTGACCTTATAATTTAGATTACCCATTTTGAAATATAATTTTTAATAATCCTTTTTATGATGCGGGGTTTTAAAAAAAATTATTTTAAATTATTTAATCTTTTTCCATCGATAACAAAAAAATATCTTCTGTACGATCCTTGTTTCTTGTCAATTTTACATTCTCTTTATTTTCTCCAATATATTCAATAATATACTTGGGAACATTTTATATATATATTTTTTATAATTATCATAATTATTAACTATTTTAATTACTTTTCATTTCTAGGGTTATGCATGTTTTTAATTCTCTTTGATATTCTCACTTTTAAGAAACATGAATTCAAGGAAAATAATAATTTCTTATCTCATATCATGAATACCCACATCAAATGTTTTTAAATAATTAATATCTTTCAAAAACCAGTAATATTTTCATATATGACCCTTTTTGTTCCAAAATACTATTATAAAAAATAGTAAGGTACTTTATTTTTTAAAAGATCCTTTAGTTATTTAATAAATATCCACCCAAGTGGGTTAATGATATTATTTATTCACAAGACACTTATCATTAAATACAATTCCATGGAACTCAATCTTTGAAACCTATTACACTTCTTAATTTATTATTGAAAAAAATATTTCAATAAATATTTCTTCTCAAAGTAATTGTTATTTAACATTTCGATATTCCATGAATAAGAATTTTGAAACAGATATCCTTCTCATGGGTTTGATCATGCTTATGATTTATTTACGATTTGTTTTCTTCATGTGGATTGCATATGGATTATTCTCTATTTTTTAATGTGTGGGACAATGCCATGTAACCATTCAATTATCTATGTAATGATTTAGACCTCATGATATTTTATGTAATGTATTAGAGATTGATCATAATCTATCATGGGACTGTGTACACACTATAATGATGGTCCCAGTAGTGGCTCTTTAATTATTCTTATAATGATACACTTTATATTGTTTCTACATGTTTATAACACCATGATCATAGGATATATTTCTATTAATATATGTTTCTGTCACGACCCCCTCCCACTAAAGATGCCCCTCCTGAGCTGGCAATGGTGAAATGAAGATAATGACCCCCGAGTCCCACCTCCAGTAGGCCCCAGGGTGGCGACTAGCACCAAGGGTATGAGTTTTTACAAATATGGGAGGCATTACCCTTTTTATTATTTAGGATCAGGAAATAGGACAAGTCAACCACCAAAAAGGAAAAGAACAAGTGTATATAAATAAACCCAAACCAATCCCACATGCATGGTTAAATAATTTTATAACAAGGTACAAGTACAAGAAAGCTCAAAGTACAATACCAAAAGAAAACAAAGTTATAACAACAGCAACAACTCCAAATGTTTGACTAGTAGGGTCCCGCACGGCCCTGGTAGTCCTCCTGGAAACCTGAAAGTAAACGTAGGGTGAGCATACAAGTATACTCAGTAGGGAAACCTAAAGCTCTCGTGCACAAGTGGGAAGACATCCTAATGTCCCGTTAGAACAACAGAAGAAACCTAGCAAGGAATTATATCCACCCAACCTCACTATCCACACTCACCAAAACACAAACACAACAGGTAGTAGTAGTATAAGAACAAGAGTATTGGGTACCCTGCACCATTTCCCTTTTTGTTAGATGCTCTTCCTAACGGCGAACGTCCTGACGCTGCCACACTCTCCCTGCCTGCACACACCTAGGCCTCACAACCATGTATCTCGCCCGCACACACCTGGGACTCACAACCACGTATCCCGCCCACACACACCTGGGGCTCACAACCACGTATCCCACCCGCACACACCTGGGCCTCACAACCACGTATCCCGCCCGCACACACCTGGGCCTCACAACCACGTATCCCGCCCGCACACACTTGGGCCTCATCCCGAAGATTCTTGGGAAATAGTAGAACCTTCCCGAAGAGTCTTGGTCTAAAACCACCCCAATCGAAACCTACCTGAAAAGTCTTAGGTGTAAGGTCACCTCAAGCCATCATAGCCTAGAGGAGAAGGAGAAGGAAAGAGCTAGTAACTAAGGGAAAAACACCCTCTCCCAGTAAATGGGAGTGTTTGGAACTAAGTTCTCAACATGGGTGGGGTGCGATAAAACACAAAAGATACAAATATATATATTTACCAACCACACAATCCAACCTATGGCTTCTAAACAGAGAAACTAAGCACGTGCCTCAGTACTGCTACTGCGAAGCATGCATAAAACAAACAACCCCAACCCCATTTAGGTTTTCACGTTTCAACAGAATTAGTTTATTTAGTTCCTTAACTACTGGGAAACTATCCACAACCAACCACATTGATCATTCGTAAAGCATAACCCTTCCATCCACAAATCAAGTTAGGAAAACATAAGCAACACAACCAAGTGCTCTTATTAACCAATCAAACCCATTGATTATTAAACCCGTTCCATTACCATGACCCACCATTAATTAACTCTTCCACTTTTTATTTAATAATCACAACCCATAACCTGTTCACATTAAAACCCAACCCTGCAGCCCCACTGCCAACCGCCATAACCATAACCGCACCGAAACCCGTACATCAATATCCCTTTAATACCATTTATTGTATCCCTTCTTCCCATCACCATCATAACACTCACACCAACCCACAACCAAGTCAACTGTAGCCCTGCTGTTCACCTGATCCACAACAACCCACAAAACACCCCCATCACATGCCTCGTAACCAAGACAACACCCACATGTTCATTATTACATTTTGTTTAACCGGTGTGATCACACAAGGGTTCCAGATTTTAATAGCCAACTTTACATGATTAACCAATTTTCACAATCCACAAGGTTTCCATCCAAAAGAAAATCCAGAAGGAGAGGGCAACATTTAATTGTGTAAGCAAAGGCCCCCAACGACCGTGATTTTCCGTAGGCAGAAGCTCATTCAATTCAAAACAATAATATCACAAGCTATAAAGTAACAACAATCACAACTTCCCATCCCCGTTATATAATCCAGTTATTATCTTTATTAAATGGTTCAAAAGTGTTTCACGTAAATAAGAGAACACCCACCCCGCATGATGCACAAATTAGAGAGATGAAGGTAAAATCTCTACCTCAACAGGTTCCGATCGCAACGCTCCCCTGGATCAACCTTAGAAGACATCCATCGGTATCTGTCACTTCTGTCAGTCCCGAAAAAACCTCCTTGGGTGGAGGTCGGAAAGGAAAGGCCCAAGGAAAGACAACGGATCCAAGCTTGGAAGCTCCGCCTCATCGTTATGATCCTGTGGCCACTGACGGATCGTAAATCAGAGATCGGACGAAGAAGTTATGGAAGGAAGATCCTTCGAGTCTCTTAAGAGAGCTCTGCTCAGAGGAGAGGGGAGGAGAGGTGTGTGTTGAAAAGGAGGAGAGGACCCCTCATTTTATAGGCGTGAAAAGAAAAATTACACGACCTGTACTTTATGGTACATGGTGTGTACTCGGTTCTTTCACACGGTCTCCACGCGGATTCCAACACGGCTCCGTGACCGTTGACTGGTCAACACACGGTTTGAGGGTAATGCATATGCGGGGAAGGACTGCATGGAGTGTAGTTTGGACACACGGTGTGTACTCATTTATTGCACATGGCAAGAAAACGACTCCAACATGGAACACGACCATTGACTGGTAACGTGTACACGGGGAGGGACTACACGGCATGTAGAACTGGTCACATGGAGTTCACCCATTATTCCACACAGCAAGGACATGGCTTGCAATACGGGGTACACCCGAAAAGGGAGTACACGACGTGTACTCAAACTACACGGCGTGTAGTTTCAAAATTCCGGAAAGTGTGGGAAAGGTCCATCTTACCCTCTAGAACACTTCTTGACATTCTTTTTGACAAAGGAAAAGGGCCAGAGTAGTCCGGGACATTACATCAGATACCTCTTAAAACATTCTCATCCCTGAGAATTCAAAAACCAACCCAAGGGAACCCAAAAATATACCTCTTAGGGTTCTCGTTATAACAGGAACCCAACCAATAACCCTAATCATATGTGTTAGGAATTCCTTCTCCTATGTCGAGATATTATCCGCTTTAGGTGGCACTGACTCACCTGCACAGGTCTAATCACATCCTCATTAATGCGTCTCGATTAAGAATTGGGTCTTCCCACTTTCATACATTAGGATTTTTCAACTCGCACTAACCTCAACACCACACAACCAACACACTGCCCGAAAACGTGGGTTTGAGAAATTCCTTCACCTATGTCGAGATATTATCCACTTTTGGTGGCACTGACTCGCCCACACAGGTTCAATCGCATCCGCATTAATGCGTCTCGATTAAGGGTCAGGTTTTTTTTCCCTTTCCCACACATCCGGACATGTTACACATTACCAGGGAGCAAAGAAACAAAAGGTCTCACAACTAACAAGCCAAGCATTCCATATATCAAAGGTACAGTGTACAACATTAACACAAAGCTCAGAAGAACAAGGAAAAAAAACACAAGTCAAAACAACTCCTGGTACTGAGCGTGCATCTGGGTCTCCTGCTCCCAAGTTCTCTCCTCGAGGCTGCCATGCCTACACAACACACGAACCAAGGGAATGGTTCATCCACGAATCACTTTCTCTTTACGATCTTCGATTCTGACTAGTCGTTCCTCGAAGGTCTCATCATCTCCCATATCTAACTCTCCCCAATCAATAACGTGGGAGTCGTCGTGTAAGTACCGACAAAGATGGGAGACGTGGAAGATGTCATGAACCTTCTCCAACTGAGGTGGCATGGCCAGCTGATATGCCACCTCGCCGACTCGCGTTACCACCTCAAAAGGTCCGATGAACCTAGGTGAGAGCTTGATCCCTTTCCCAAACCTCCGCTGCCCCCTTCGAGGGGAAACCTTCAAGAACACATGATCTCCCACCTCGAACTCCAAGGGCCTCCTCTGACGATAAACATAAGACTTCTGTCAGTCCTGATCCAATTTCATCCTCTCACATACAAGCTGGACTTTCTTTGTGGTGCTCTGCACTACCTCTGGCCCAAGAGCACCTGTCTCACCAACCTCTACCCAGAAAATGGGTGAACGACATGGCCTTCCATACAAAGCCTCAAATAGTGCCATGCCAATAGTAGAGTAGAAGCTGTTGTTGTAGGCAAACTCTACTAAAGGAAAGTGTCATACCCATGATCCTCCGAAATCCAGAATGCATGCTTGCAGCATGTCCTCCAATGTCTGGATAGTCTGTTCTGTCTACCCATCAGTATGGGGGTGGAAAGAAGTGCTAAGGCGTAGCTGGGTGCCAAAAGCATGCTGTAACCCCCTCCAGACCCATCAGGTAAACCGAGTATCCCAATCTGAGATGATAGTCTTTGGGAATCCATGAAAACGCACCACCTCATCTACGTACCTCTGTGCTAAGGTACTCACTGGGCCCGACTCCTTGATTGCTATGAAGTGATCTGATTTCGTCAGTCAATCCACCACCACCCAGATAGCATCATAACCACCCTGAGCTCTGGGTAGTCCTGTGATGAAGTCCATTGAGATGTCATCCCACTTCCACTCGGGGACATATAAAGGATGAAACAAACCACTGGGAACATGATGTTCAACCTTCACTTGCTGACACACTAGGCATTTAGCCACAAACTCCGCCACTACCCGTTTCATCCCGGGCCACCAAAACTGATCCCTCAGGCCTCGGTACATTTTTGAAACTCTTGGATGTACCGCCAAGGCTGAGCTATGGAACTCACAGAGAACTCCCTCACACATCGCCTCTGGAACAAACAACCTTCCATGTAAAAGCATCTGATGTCGGCTGTTCTCTGACCATCCTTCTGGAGCGTTCCCCTGATCGGCACGATTCGGCATCACTTCCACCTCGGAGTCCCCCCACTGAGACTCTTCCACCTGCTGCATCAAGGAGGACTGCACTGTCATCTAAAACAAACAGCCTCTAACATCTTCTACCCTGGCATCCAAGTGCAAGGCAGCTACTCTCCCATCGCCTTCCAAGCATCAAAATATTCTCGAACCACTTCCTGATGCGACTTCCTACTCAGGGCACCAGCCACAACGTTGCCCTTACCTTCATTGTAAGAGATCTCAAAGTCATAGTCTTGGAGAAACTCGACCCATATCCGCTGCCATAAGTTCAGGTCATGCTGGGAGAAGATATAACACAGGCTCTTGCGATATGAGAAGACCACAAAGCACTCCCCAAAGAGGTAATTTCGACATAAATTTAGTGCGAACACTACTGCTGCAAGCTCCAGGTAATGGGGGGAATAGTTATGCTCGTGAGGGCGCAACTGCCTAGACCCATAAAAAATCACTCCCTTCTTCTGCATCAGCACGCACCCCAGACCAAGGCCAGAAGCATCATAAAACACCTCATACAACAACCCATCATCTGGAAACCTGAGTATGGGAGCACTGACCAACTTCTCCTTCAGGTAGTCAAAAGCTTTCTGGCACTGCTCACTCCATAGGAAGACCTGGTTCTTCCTCGTCAAAGATTTCAAAGGAGCAGCAACTCGAGAGAAGTCCGAAACGAACCTCTGATAGTAACCTGCTAACCCTAGGAAACTACGAACTTCTGCCATGCTCTTGGGTGCTTCCCAAGAAACAACTGCCTCCACCTTCGACGGGTCCACCAACACTCCATGCTGAGACACCACGTGCCCAAGGAAGTGTACTTCTTGTATCAAGAAATTACACTTCGACAATTTCCCATAAACATGGTGGTGTCGAAGGAATTCCAAGACTACCCTGAGATGCTCAACGTGCTCCTCCTCTGACCTTGAGTAGATCAGGATGTCATCGATAAACATAATGATGAACCGGTCCAGAAACTCTTGGAAGACAAAGTTCATAAGTCCCATGAACATAGCTGGTGCATTCGTAACTCCAAACAACATCACTACAAACTCAAAGTTCCCATACCTACACCTAAAAGCTTTCTTCGAGATGTCACTGTCCTTTACCTTCAGCTGATGATATCCCAATCGCAGATCAATCTTAGAGAACCAACCTGCTACCCTCAGCTGGTTGAAGAGATCATCTATCCTTAGAAGGGGGTAGCAGTTCTTAACCGTTACCTGGTTCAACCTTCGGTAGTCTATGCATATCCTGAGACCACCATCTGCCTTCTTCATGAAAAAAAACTGGAGCAGCCCATGGCGACACGCTGGGTCGAAAAAAAACCTTCTCTATCAGATCGTCAATCTGAATCCGTAACTCCCACAACTCCGAAGGTGCCATCCGATAAGGGGCCATCGAAATCGGACGGGCACCAGGATGTAAGTCTATCCCAAACTCAACGTCACATCGTGGGGGGGGGGGGGTAGAGTCACAAACTCCTCAGGAAAAAAATCGAAGAACTCCCCAACAACCTCTGGGACATCCATCATCTCTATATCAACTGGAACCACTGATAACCCGCCCAACAAGAAAAGGAGAGGCTCCACATGCCGGCTTCCCGCCTGAAAGATCCTCTCACCAAAAAAAGATATGCGCTGCCCATCCACGTCAGAGAACACAACTCTTCTCCGGAAGTAGCCGATAATGACACTAACAGAAAACAACCAGTCGATGACTAGGATGACATCGTATGACTGCATCTGTAATAGAAGAAGGTCCCCACTAGATCGATGTGGTCCCAACGTCAGCCCACATCCCCGACAAACACAAGATATGATGGTCTGGCCTCCAACTGGTGTACTCAGCACCAGTGGTATGGAAATTCTCTCTACGTCTAGTCCCAAAGCATGGGCTAGACCAGGTGCAACAAAGGAGTGTGAGGCTCCTGAATCAAATAAATCAGAAACAAGAGTGCTGAACAAACAAATTGTACCTCACACCATCTCTGGTCCTGCTGAAGCTGTCAACTCTACTGTGTGCAACTATCCACTCCCAGCTCCTCTGCCTCTCTGATGTCATCCACATCCCCGACCATGCCCTGGTCGAGGTCCCTGACGAGCACCCTGAGGTCAGCCTCCTCCTGCAAAGTCTGCCCTCAGAGGAGAATGGTCCTGCTGCTGCTGGAAGGGCCTCACTGGAAACTGGTGCTGCTGAGGTGGGCACTGAACCTGCCCACCTCCACCGTACTGAGCTCAGGTCGGGCACCGACTCTGAACGTGCCTGAGACCTCCACAAGAAAATCACATTGTTCTAGGGCTCATAAAAAGAGGACGAGGACTCGAAGATCTGAACTGGAACTGCTGGGGCCTGCTCCCCACTGGCCTGAACTTGGAAGGTCCCGTCGCAGGAGACCTGCTACTGACTACTTTCCCCTTCGACGAGCCTGGCTGGTTCCCCTCATGGGGTGCACCTCCTAGAGAGTGCATCCTCTCTACAACCTCTTCCTTATTCTGTACTTCCAAGTACGTCAGAAGGGTGAAAGGGGTGACAACATACTGGAGCGAAGGATGGAGTGCCTCCTCCAAACGTCTCGCCCGATACTCCTCATCAAGAAAGAGATCCGGAGCAAAGTGCGGGAGATCTTTGAACTTGATCCCCAGCTCTCGTACCATCATACTCCCCTGCTGAAGGGAGATTAACTCCTACTACTTCTCATCCTTGATCGTGGAAGAAAGGAATTCCTTTCGGAATTCCTTCTCAAAGTCAGCCCATGGAACCTCTGCCTCTATCCTCTCTCTGAGGTAGAGCGTCCACAACTGTCGCGCCGCACCTCTCAGTTGACTGACTGCTAGGGGAACCCAGTATTCCCTTGGAGCACGGATCAAGGTAAAAGCGATCCCTAGCTCCTCAAGCCACCCCTCCGTCTCCGTATCCAAAGTACTACCCTCATACTTCTTGAGGGTCTGCCGCTGGAAAGAATGAAGAGTCTTCTACCACTGGCTATCTTCCTCCTCTCGGTCAATCCTCAACTGATCGACCGCCTGAATCTGCTGGGCCTCGATCGTCTGAGCCACCTGGGGACGACGTACAGGTGCCATAGTTGTATGGTAAACAAGGATCGCCTAATCCCAAGTAGTAAGAAAAAACTCAAGGTTTCATTTTATCATTTTATTTCAATTTCTTTCCCAGAACACCCAAATCAAGTAAAACACAATCATGATGATGCATGTACATTCCCTAGGGTCTCTACCCTGAAATCAATGTAGTATCACATGGTCGTTCGGTAGACTCAGAGTCCTTGCATCGGATCACGGGGGGCCCTAAAATCTAGTGTCCTAGCCGGTCTTCCCTGGCCTATGTCACGTACCAAGATTAACTAACATTGTTGCCCTACCATCCCATGCCTTCATCACTATGCCTAACTCCAGAATTCATCCTATCTCTCAACCATCATCTCTGATACCATTCTGTCATGACCCCCTCCCACCAAAGATGCCCCTCCTGAGCTAGCAATGGTGAAAGGGAGATAATGACCCCCACGTCCCGCCTCTAGTAGGCCCCGGGGTGGCGACTAGCACCAAGGGTATGAGTTTTCACAAATATGGGAGGAATTACCCTTTTTATGATTTAGGATCGGGAAATAGGACAAGTCAACCACCAAAAAGGAAAAGAACAAGTGTATATAAATAAACCCAAACCAATCCCACATGCATGGTTAAACAATCTTATAACAAGGTATAAGTACAAGAAAGCTCAAAGTACAATACCAAAAGAAAACAAAGATACAACAACAGCAACAACTCCAACTGTCCGACTAGTAGGGTCCCGAACAACCCTAGTTGTCCTCCTAGAAACCTGAAAGTAAACGTAGGGTGAGCATACAAGTATACTCAGTAGGGAAACCTAAAGCTCTCATGCACAAGTGGGGAGACATCCTAATGTCCCGTGAGAACAACAAAAGAAACCTAGAAAGGAATTCTATCCACCCAAACTCACCAGCCACACTCACCAAAACACAAATACAATAGGTAGTAGTAGTATAAGAACACGAGTATTGGGTACCCCACACCATTTCCATTTTTGTTAGCTGCTCTTCCTAACGGCAAACGTCCTGACGCTGCCACACTCTCCCCGCCTGCACACACCTAGGCCACCCCTCCCACCAAATATGCCCCTCCTGAGTTGGCAATGGTGAAAGGGAGATAATGACCTCAGAGTCCTGCCTCCAATAGGCCCCGGGGTGGCGACTAGCACCAAGGGTATGAGTTTTCACAAATATGGGAAGCATTAACCTTTTTATTATTTAGGATCGGGAAATAGGACAAGTCAAACACCAAAAAGGAAAAGAAAAAGTATATATAAATAAACCCAAACCAATCCCACATGCATGGTTAAACAATTTTATAACAAGGTACAAGTACAAGAAAGCTCAAAGTACAATAACAAAAGAAAAAAAAAGGTACAACAATAGCAACAACTCCAACTGTCCGACTAGTAGGGTCCCGCACGGCCCTGGTAGTCCTCCTGGAAACCTGAAAGTAAACGTAGGGTTAGCATACAAGTATACTCAGTAGGGAAACCTAAAGATCTCGTGCACAAGTGGGGAGACATCCTAATGTCCCATGAGAACAACAAAAGAAACCTAGCAAGGAATTCTATCCACCCAACCTCACCAGCCACACTCACCAAAACACAAACACAACAGGTAGTAGTAGTATAAGAACAAGAGTATTGGGTACCCCACACCATTTCCATTTTTGTTAGCTGCTCTTCCTAATGGCGAACGTCCTGAAGCTTCCACACTCTCCCTGCCCACACACACCTGGACCTCACAACCACGTATCCCGCCCGCACACACCTAGGCCTCATCCCGAAGATTCTTGGGAATCAATAGAACCTGCCCGAAGAGTCTTGGGATAAAACCACCCCAGTCGAAACCTACCCGAAGAGTCTTAGGTGTAAGGTCACCTCAAGCTATCACAGACTAGGGGAGAAGAAGCAGGAAGGAGCTAGTAACTAAGGGAAAAGCACCCTCTACCATGAAATGGGAGTGTTCGACACTAAGTGCTCAACATGGGTGGGGTGTGATAAAACACAAAAGATACAAATATATATATTTACCAACCACACAACCCAACCTATGGCTTCTAAACAGAGAAACTGAGCACGTGCCTGGGCACTGCTACTACAAAGCATGCATAAAACAAACAACCCCAACCCCATTTAGGTTTTCATGTTTCAGCAGAATTAGTTTATTTAGTTCCTTAAATACTGGGAAACTATCCACAACCAACCACATTTATCGTTAGTAAAGAATAACCCTACCATCCACAAATCAATTTAGGAAAACAAAAGCAACACAACCAAGTCCTCTTATTAACCAACCAACCCCATTGATTATTAAACCCGTTCCATTACCATGACCCACCATTCATTAACTCTTCCACTTTTTATTTAATAATCATAACCCATAACCCGTTCACATTAAAACCCAACGCTGTAGCCCCGCTACCAACCGCCATAACCACAACGGCACCGAAACCCGTACATCAATATCCCTTTAATACCATTTATTGCAGCCCCGCTTCCCATCACCATCATAACATTCACACCAACTCACAACCAAGTCAACCGCAGCCCTACTGTTCACCCGATCCACAACAACCCACAAAATACGCCCATCACATGCCTCATAACCAAGCCAACACCCACATGTTCATTATTCCATTTTTTTAACTGGGGTGATCACACAAGGGTTCCAGATTTTAACAGCTAACTTTACGTGATTAACCAATTTTCAAAATCCACAAGGTTTTCACCCAAAAGAAAATCCAGAAGGAGAGGGAAACATTTAATTTCATAAGCAAAGGCCCCAAATGACCGTGATTTTCCGTAGTCAGAAGATCATTCAATTCACAACAATAATATCACAGGATATAAAGTAACAGCAATCACAACTTCCCATCCCCGTTATATAATCCAGTTATTATCTTCATTAAACTGGTTCAAAAGTGTTTCACATAAACAAGAGAACACCCACCCCACATGATGCACAAATTAGAGAGACAAAGGTAAAATCCCTACCTCAACAGGTTCCTGATCGTAACGCTCCCCCAGATCAACCTTAGAAGACGTCCGTCGGCGTCCGTCACTTCTGTCGGTCCCAACAAAACCTCCTCGGGTGGAGGTCGGAAAGGAAAGGCCGAAGAAAGACAACAAATCCATGATCGGAAGCTCCACCTCGTCGTTACAATCCCGTGGCCACTGACAGATCGTAAATCGGAGCTTGGATGAAGAAGTTATGGAAGGAAGAGCCTTCGAGTCTCTTAAGAGAGCTCTGCTCAGAGGAGAGGGGAAGAGAGGTGTGTGTTGAAAAGGAGGAGGGGACCCCTCCTTTTATAGGCGTGAAAAGCAAAAGTACACAGCGTGTACTTTATGGTACATGGCGTGTACTCGGTTCTTTCACACGGTCTCCATGCAGCTTCTAACACGGCTCCACGACCATTGACTGGTCAACACACGGTTTGAGGGTAACGCATACGCGAGGAAGGACTACACGGCGTGTAGTTTGGACGCACGGCGTGTACTTATTTATTGCACACGGCTAGGACATGGCTCCAACACGGCACACGGCTGTTGACTGGTAACGCATACGCGGGGAGGGACTACACGACGTGTAGAACTGGTCACATGGCGTGCACCCATTATTCCACACAGCAAGGACACGACTTGCAACATGGGGTATACCCAAAAAGGGAGTACACATCATGTACTCAAACTACACGGCGTGTAGTTTCAAAATTCTGGAAGGTATGGGAAAGATCCATCTTACCCTCTAGAACACTTCTTGACCTTATTTTTGACAAAGTAAACGGTCGGAGAGGTCCGAGCCATTACAGTTTCCATCCATATTACTATATTCATTATGATATCATGTTTTCCTCTATACTCTCATGATATTATTTATTTCCATGTTTATTCCCTTATTAGGATTTCTATCACACCCTTTTCCTTCATCATTTTCTCTATAGTATCTTACATAGTTTTAGATGATCTAAGAGAGTTATGCATTCTACATAGTGCTTTATATAATGATGATATTTTTATGTTTAAGATGGTTTATTTATATATCTAATATTAAATAGAAATATTACTTCTATATCATCATTTTGTATTTATTTTAAATATTTGTGAATATTTATTAAATAATGTGTGACTAAGTATAGGGTCATTATACCTTGTTAAATATGAAGTTTTTATTAACTCCTAATGAAATACCATGATTTCTCCTGTAGGGATAAAGCCTAAATTATAAACATCATAGTGCATGTATTAATATGAATACATAATTCTTCAACCAGAACACTTTTCTCTTATTTAAATCCACTATAAATCTATCTAGTTACACTTTTTGCAATCATACTATAAAAAATTATTAATAATTTTTGATTTTTAATCCCTTAGGTAAAACATAAATCCCCTTTACACTAAAATTAAATAGATAGTATGAATGTTTTATAATAGTGAAATAGGATAAAAATTATCATTGATACCAACCCTATAAATATATGAATACTCCTTGGATATAAGGCATTATTTTTTCTATGTTACCTTTCTATATTCCTTGATTTTTTTCTAGAATACTCACATTTTTATAGTGATTTTTATTTTATTTTTTCTGTATAATATCATACCATGTTCAATCATTTTCATCTTGGTAATGTTATACCTTCACCTCTTTGACCAAATTTTCATCTTTTTTAGCATATTTGAAATACATAGTCACTAAATGAGATAAAAAATAAGTTTTTTATAAAGCCTTATATATATGTCTCTGTACATGATCTATCCAATCAAAAAAATACTTTATCCACTAATTTCATCTCTATTTCTTAGCCTATTAGTATCTACTAAACTAACTATATTTTCCTCATATTCAATTTCTTCTTCTGAGTTTTCTATATTGACATATGATCCCCCAAGAATACTCAATCCATCATCAAATTATTAATAAATTATATCACAATATTTTCATAAGATCCACCAATTTTTTTTTAAAAAATATGATCATTTTATATAACCAATAAATATTATATTGAAAAATATTTCTTAGGAAATATTTATAGAATT
Source organism: Viscum album (assembly GCA_963277665.1). NCBI lineage: Eukaryota > Viridiplantae > Streptophyta > Magnoliopsida > Santalales > Viscaceae > Viscum > Viscum album. The sequence goes on along the minus strand of OY728138.1, from coordinate 736,419,807 downwards.
TTTATTCATTAATTTTTATGAGTATACAAGGAATATAAATTTATCCCCATGATCATTAAAAATAAAATTCTTCTCCTTATTGAGAATTTATCATATACTCATACAGATTCATAAGTAAAACATTTTTAGATTCATCAATTACTATATCTCATAAGATTTATTGTATTTATTTATGTATAAAAAGATCAATTGGAGATATGAACATATGTATGAAATTAATATTTATAGAAACACACTAATATATTTTTCTTAATGTTCATTTATTTGGAAATGTTATAAACTATTTAGTTCATCCTCTTAATGATTTTTTTATTATGGGGTTTGTTTCATACTTGGATTATATCCAATTCTTTTCCTGATAATATTCTAATAAATTATTAGTAAATTACATAACATTATTAGTTCATAAATTTTAAAATATTCCTCATAGCGTGTTCTTCTCGTATAATTACAAGGCCCAAATCATTACATAATATTGAGTTTAAATCAAGAATATTACTTAATTTCACATTGAGTATCTTTTCAGGTTTAGAGTTTTAGAGAATTAACTCAAAACTCATACATAAAAAATAACAAAATAAAAAGTGGAATTATCTAACCAGTATTCATTTTTCCATAATAGAAAACATTCAAAATAAATAATGATTTATATTCATGGAAAATATCCATGACATTCAACTTGAATTCTTCTTTTCCCATACCCATTTTCAAATATTGTGAGAAACATTTAAAAAATGTGGTTTGAGCAAAAAAATCATGATAATGGATAAATAAAGAAGTAAAATGGTTATTCCTAGGAAAACATGAAAACACATGAAAACATTATCATAAAGTAACACATTTCACCATTAGAAATTTTTAAATACTTTCTTTTGAAAACAAGATCATATATTACTAATTTTTTAATCATGTGATTTCCGTAAAACCCATTTTAATCATAGATAACGCATAATTTTATCTTGGAACATCATTATAATTTCCATTATTTTAAATGTAATAACTATGTGTCTGACTTTTATACATTTTAGTATTAAAAATGGAATTATCAAATGGTCTAATTCCATACCCAATGTATTGGAGGGATATCACAGACCAAACCATCTTTTGTTTATCATAGAACCACCAATCATTGGTTTATAATGTAACCACCCTTCACTGGATTATAACATAACCACATATCATTGTCAAATAATGTAACCACTAATCAAATGTCCATATACCATTATATAATCATAATATATAAAATCATTCAATTTTAAACAAGTCACTCATAAAATCTCATTTGAACTTATAAGAACACATTATATGTTATTGAAATATTCAAACAATTTTCAAAACATGTTTTCAATAAGAAAAATACCCCTAAAGGGAAATGAGGGGTTTATTTTTTATCTTAATAAAATAAATTCTTTTAGGGTAATCCAAATATCAAATAATGGTCATAAAAGTGGAGAAGTTTATTTCACCATATATATAAAAAACCATTCATTTTTTTCATTTGGAAATAAATTCAAATGTTCTATATAGAAAACATAAAAAGATTCCTTTTTGAAAAACATTAAATGAAATTAAAAATTGTCACAACATGTCCTTTATAAAAACATTATATCCATATAAATAATCAAATAATATAATATGAATAATATTTAAATGGTGGATAATATTTTGATATTAAATCTTTAAATGTTTTGAAATACATTCTTAAATAAAATTGTCTCATACCACTTTGAAAAATTTGAATCTGAATCCCTATATAGGAATAAAATTTAAATAAACATTGAAAAACATTAAAATAAATAAATTCTGTATAATATAAGTCAAAAGGGGTGGTATATACACCTTATAAAATAAGGTGGGTGTATAACATCAAAATATTCTTCAATTAAAGGGGATTAAGACAAAGTCTCTTACGTTGAGTATGAATTATCACATGTGTCTAAGTGTATTATCTCTTTTATTTAACTTATTATAATATTTTATAAAACTAACTAATCAATTAAATTTACATCGGGTGTTTTTAAGATATTATGTTTCTATGTCAAAAAAAACTTTGGTAGGTTGACTATGGTCAAAGTGGTCATTAAATAAACAAGTAAAAGATAATAATAATTATATAATAGTTATATTTTTATATCAATTATTATCTTATAATAAATCATGGAATATGATTATGAATAATGAACCAATGCTACAATCATGGAGACTGTAGGTCGTACGTGCTCATGAGTAATATTCCCAATTTTCAATGGTCATTATAAAAATAAGGTACATACCATTTAGTTTTAAAAAATGATAATTATATAATAAAGTAAATTATATTTAATTATGTTTACTTATTTATATAATTGTTGTTATGTGGTGATGAAGAAATAATAATCACATCACTTTGAGGTGGTTATAGTCTACACATCCGCAAATGACATTATCACTCTCTAAGTGTGTGAAAAGTTATCAATGAAAGTGATTTATTATTTTTTAAAAAAGATAATTATGTCATGGATATTATATATATTTTATTTATAGAACACATTTTTATAAAATTCATTCTTAATTAATTCTATTTAAAGTATGAATGAATTATATCACTTTGTGGAGGCAGAAGTCCACACATCCACAAACGATGTTTTCATATTCCAAAAAATGGAATCCATGATGGTATATATTATAAAATAATTTTATCAGTATAAATACATCATTAATATCATATATATTATATAAATAAATTATTTCCATTATTATTCTCAATCTTGAGAGGAGTTAATGTAATAATGAATGAAAATGGTTAACGCGGTAGTAGTCCACTGTATACATGAATGATGATTATGTATCACATTTAATAGAAATGTGTGAATCAAATATTCATAACATTAATATAAAAACATATAATTATATAGAATATACTAAGGTTACATAATATTAATTATATAAGAATAATTTAATGTGCGGATAAATAAATAAAACAAAAGTTATCATTGAAAAAAATCACATCTTCTTCTGGTAACTTCTTTTGGTTTGCACAAAATCCCTTCTTTGGTTTTATTTCTACAGAAAATGAGGATTTTAGGATAAACATAGAATTTTTTTTAGTTTATTTTTAAATAGATATATGATCCAAGAGGCTTGAGAGGTGTGAATATAGGGGGAGACCTAATTCCCCATTATAGTGGATGAGGAGTGGCATTCTTACTAATACAAATCAATAAAAAAATATTGGGAGGTATCCCTTATATCATTTTACTCAAATAATTGACCATTTAAGGTGAAACATGGTATATGGTCAAAATATGTCCTGAAAATGGGTTTTGGACAAGTTTCTAGGTCATTTTTACCCTTAATAAAAACATTAAATCTTATGAAAACAAATATTTACCAAAATGGTTGTAATTAATTTTAATTGATATGAATAATATTTTTTTGATCAAAAACTTAATTTACTATACTTTAAATTATAAAATTATTATGATTTAAAATATTGAATACATTTTTTCAAATTCCATAAGAGAAGTGTATGAATTTAATTTAAAATTAATCCTTCAGATGGGATGGAATAAAATGTTTTAAACTAAAAAATTAAGAAAATTGAAATTTTTTTTATATCAATTTTCATTATGAAATTGATTCCAATAATATTAATTGGATTGATTTATATTGAACTAATTATAGAGGGAAAAAATTTATAATATAATTTTATATATAAATAAATTTTAAAAGAATGATGTTTTAATTTAAAAGTTGGTGTTTTTAAATATTAATAAAAAAAGAAACCGCTTAGAAAAATACCAAATTTCACCCATGGTAAATTTTTATATTTTTATTTCCAAAAGGATGTTTATTTTTTAAGATAAAATTTATAAAAATGAAAATATTTAATTTTAGAAAATATGTTTCATTAAAAGTTAAGAAAATTTATTTTTAGAGAAATATAAGTGTAAAAATAGATTTATTCTTCTATTATGCCTATAGAATCTGTTGAATGAATATAAAACCATATTATAAATAAGTGTAAAAAAATATATTCATTCCTACTCATATATACCAATATAATGGCTAAGTGATAATGTCCATATTAAATAATAATATCAATATTATATTATTGTTCTGTATATCTCAAACTTTCATGCAATGCATCACTTCGAAGAAACACTTGTTTTGTGCCATAAGATATTGAATATACCATTCCTTTCAATTTAAAATTTATATATAATTCAAAAATATTAATGACTTTGAAATAGAATTATTATATTCTTAGCTAGGTTGTTAAATTCTTCGCCCATTTTAGAAATTGTATCCACAAAAATTTATTCACTTATTAAACTAGTGGAGGTATCTTTTTATCATAAAGTTTTTCAAATTCCCATGTTTATTATTCAACCATATTATTTTTTAATAAAACATTAACATGGTGAATTACCCATTTAAAAATACTTGATCTCTATGATCAAGAATCTGAGTGGGTTGTCCCTCATAAGAATGGTTCTCTTATAGCTGAACTACATTAGGGATCAAATCAAGAGAGTAATATCGTACATACTTCTTTAATATAGAAATAGGAAATACATTGTCTACCAGGGATAAACTAATCGGTAATTCCACTTGGTGGTAAAATTTTCTTACATTATATAGGATTTAAAACATTATAATAAACTGTAGAATCATCTTCCCCTTCTTACCAAGATGCGTCACACTTTTCCATGGAGTGGCTTTGAGAATGGAATGATCACCTACCTCATAATAATGATTTTTCATCTGGTTATCAACATAAATTTTTTTCCTACTTTGAGATATCCCCATGTTTCATTGAAATAACTAAAATTTATATAATATTTCTTTTACAAACTATGGCACCACTAATATGGTTTCTCATAAATCATCCCAAAAATCTAGTATTTGTAATTTCTTTTGATATATTGTCTCAAATGGTTCTATATCTATAATAGAATGAAATTTGTTATTATATGAAAACTCATCCAAATATAGATGTTGATCCCAAATTATTTAGTAATCCATTAAAAAAGAATGAATCATGCCCTATAATTATTGATTTTTCATTTGTATTGTTCCTTTGATTGAGGATAAAAAGATGCAATGAAATTAAATTTAGTACCCATTAACTTCTAAAGACCATTGAAAAAATTATAAGTGAACCTGGGATCACTATCTAATACAATTGAGAGATTAATTCTATGTAAACTAATAATATCTTTGATATACAATTGATTAAGTTCATCAAATTACATAAAATCATATATAGGATAGAAATATGATGATTTTTTGTAGATCAATAATAACCGAAGTCATATTGTTCCCTCAAGAATTATATGGTAATGCCACCAAGAAATCCATTTATATATGTTTCAAATTTAAACATTTTAACTAGTAAAGGATTTATATTTTTTTTATAATTCCTTCATAGAATCCCATATAGAAAAGGTTTAATAAAACATCATCTTGATAAGAAAGACATGGATATAGGAATGTCATTGGAATATAATGTAAATAGGTTATACAAAAGCATAACATTTTTGGGAGTAAATGAAAAGTTTAAATAATTATATAGATTGATTGAGGAAATTTAACAAAAAAAATGAATAATAAATGGAATGTTAAGGGCCTCAAAACCATATATTTGTAGAGAAAAAAATTCCATCAATTCATTGGAAACGAAGGTTCTTGGAATTTTTTTAGTATCCTTTTCCTAGAGTTGAGGATTTATTTTATTGTATAAGAATATATGGATATATGAATACTTGATATATAACTATTTTATAATCACAATTTCATCCTCATAACAATCCTTTATATATAATGAAAACCACTAAAAATAATATTAATCATCAATGATCATATAAACCTTAAAGGTTTTCAATACCCTAAGAATAATGTCAAAAATTAAATACATACTTCTTATTAAACTACTGCCTTACATAAATCCAAAAAAAGTATCCCAGAAAGTCATTAATCTCATTATGATCACTTCACATAAAGATATAAAATGAGTGTCTAAAAACATGATCTTATGGTTAGAATTTAAAAAATACCAAAATTTTTAAAGATCTCACCACTTAACAAGATGGCCCAATATCAAATATAGTGGTAGGAAAGGATTTTTAAATACCATTTTTCTTCTAGTCAGGTTGTTTTCCACCATAAATATGTAACTCTAGAAAAATTTTAGTATAATTTGAAAAAAAATTATAGCTAAAAAATCTCACCGTCGACTTCCTATCTCTTATCTCACTATATGATTGTTCAAGACTCTTTTCATTATAGTCATGAACCTTTTCACCAAACATACCATGTGGATAAAATCATCAAGATCCTAACATGCATTCACCAATTTTTTTTAGAAAAAATGGTATGATTTTTGGGCTTACCTGTAGAATTCATAGTTGGTTTCTTCTCCATTTCCTACCACCTTTACCATTTCTTACTCTGGTCACCTCATGGTATGTATGCTTCATAAAAATCCATTTCATCTTTCTCATCCCAATGAACCACTTTCTCATAACTTTTTAATTATCAAGATGATAATGTCCTTAGTATACTCGGATATAATCCTTAGAAACATCTATTAATTTTTCTATCATATCCTTGAATAATTTTTAGTATATACTTTGATAATATTCTAATGTTTTCAATATATTTTCCCACAAAATCATCATCTTTTTTCCTCAATTCCAAGAATATTTTCTCCATCCTAAGATAAAAAACATTATGGATATAGATGTCCATAAAAATATTCTTAAATGTATCCCTTTCCATAGAATTAAGATCATCTTTCAAACTAGTATTCTTATCCAAATACTATTATCAATCATCTTCACCATCTAAATGATAGATGGAAAGAGTTACCTTTTTTATGTTCTAAATATCCTATGACTTAAAATATATTCTCTGGGTATTGATCTATCCATCATCTATAACTGGGTCAAATGATCTATTGAATGATAGGGGATGTTGTCTGATAAAATTCTTCAATACTAACATGTTCCTCTATGGTAGATCAGGTTCCTATTTGGCATGGATTCCAATACTAGTTATTTCTCATTTCAACTAACACATCACTACAATGGACCATTTTATTCCAATTACAACCATCTCAAGATACTAATTTGGAAAGTCATTTTTCTCTCGATGCCTTCCCACTTTAACTTTCTTGTTTCCTATCTGGAACAAAATTCTGAGAATACAATGTTTAGATAAAGAAACTTTGTAATATTTATATTCTATATCATTCTAGAATAACCCAAGTGTAGAATATTTTGAGGGGAAATTTATTATCATTATCTTATCCTATAATGTTATTTAAAACATTTTTTTGATACAAAATGTAAGGAACCTTCCTTAATCATTATATAATATTGATTTTATGTCAAGAATTTTACTTTATTTCACATTGAGGATCTTTTTAGCTTTATAGTTTTAGACAAATATGCCACCAATCATACTAAAGAAAACCATGAAGTAATAAGTGTAGAAATCTGATCAGTAACCATTTTCCCCATAATATAATTCTTTAAAAAAAATAATGATTCCTTTTCAGGGAAAATCATAATTAATTTAAATTTATCTATTTATTTCCTTCAACCATCTTTAAATCCCGTGAAAAAAATTTAAAATGTGGGATGATAAAAAAAGTCATGGTAATGAATAAAAAAAGAATTAAAACCATTAATCTAGTGAAAACATGAAATCCTATGAAAGCAGTATCATAATGTAATACCTTTGACCCTTGATATGTAGTAGATACATTCCTTTTAAAATATTACCATTGATTACCTTTTGTGTAATCATAATATTACCATAAAACCAAAAGAAAGAATAAATAACGCATAAAGTTATCTTGAGACATAATTATACTTGTCATTATAATAAATTGAATAACCATGTGGTAAAATTCCTTACATGTCACTCTTACAAATGGAATAATCATACAGTTTACTTCTATACCCAATTCATTGAAGGTATATCATGAACCCACCTTCCATTGTTTTATCATATAACCACCCACCGTTGGTTTATAACATAACCACCATTCATTGGTTTATTAAGTAACCACTAATAATTTGTTTATAACATAAACACCCATAATATTTATAAGAACAATTATATAATCATAACATATTTAAACTTTCAAATTTAAACATGTCACTCATAAAATTATTATTTCACTTTAAGAAAAAAATTTATATTATTGAAATAATCAATCCATTTACAATACCCATTTCTAATAATTAGATAAAAATAAATGGAAAAGTCTGGATTATTTTTATTTTGAAAACATGAATTATTTTATAGGAATGAAAATATATAATACTTGTCATGATTTGTAAAGAAAGTCAATCTTTCCGTATAAATAATATAAAAAACATTCCTTTTTGAAAAACTTTTAATGAAATTCAAAATAGAAATAAAAAATATTTTATAATCCTTTTATACACATATAAATAAACATATAAAATTATATCAAGAATATTCACATGGAGTAAAATATTTGGAAATTAAATATTGAAGCATTGTAAAATATATTTTTAAATCAAATTGTCCCATTCAACTTTTAAACTTTTGAATCAAAATACCCATGAAGGAATAAAATTTAAAATATAATTAAATGAAATGATAATAATTAAAATCATTATATAATATTTCAAAATGGGTTTCATATACAAATTCTAAAAATGTGTTTTTATAACATTAATATATGCCTCAATAAAAGAAGATTAAGATGAAGTCCATTACCTTGAGTAAGACTTATAATGTGTGTTATTATTTTTCTATAGAATAAATTTAAATTATTTATTTTATTGAGAATGTTTTTAAAGATTATTATTACTTTCATTTAACTTATTATTTTTTTATAAAACTACCTAATCAATAATGTTTACATCAGGTGTTTTGACCACATTTGGTTTATGTTTTGAAAATGACTTTAGTTAGTCAACTATGATCAAAGAGCTCATTATTTAAACTTATAAGAAACAATAATAATTAAATAATAATCATATTAATAGATAAATTATTTTTTATAGAAAAATCAATGAATTTGGTTATGATAAATGAACCAACATTTCAATCATGGAGATTATAGTTCGTACAAACACATAAGTAACATTCCCATATTTTAATCATCATTATTGAAAGAAGGTCTGTAAAATTTATTTTTAAATAATGATAATTATATCATAAATAAAAAATTATTTTATTATTTGTACTTATATAAATCAATATTGTGACGTGGTGATGAAAAAATAAGATTCACATCACATTGATGAGGTGATAGTCCACACATCCCCAAACCACATTATAACTTTTTCTATGTCTAAAAATGTAAGAAAAAAAGTGATATATTATATTACTAGAAAGATTTTTATTTTAAGAATATAATATATATATCATTTATATCATATAGTATTGTTTTATCCATATTTTATACATTCCATGTATATTGTTAACGAAGCACATCGCTTTGAAGAGGTAGTAGTCCCCATGTTCACAAAGGATGTTATCATATTATCACATAACGGAAAACAAGATGGTATGTGTTATATATTAATTAACGTAGAATAATGACATCATAAATATTATATATATCATATTAAAATATTATTTCAATCATTTTTTCCAACCATGATAGGGATAATGTAAGAACAAATGACATGGGTTTGCGAGATGATAGTCTGTCAAAAACACAAATGATGTTTTTTTGTCCCATTTCATAGAAGTGTGAAAATATGTAGGTTATAACCATAACATAAAAAAACTTATTAAATTTATAATACCTAGGTTATTATAGAAAAATTATATTAACATAATTGATGGTGTGGATAATGAAATAACACAAAAGTTCCCGTTGAATAACATTACCTTTTCTTCAAGTAACTCAGTTTTGATTGCACCAATAAAGTTCCTATGTCTAAATTTATCCAAAATTTAGGATCCTATGATGATAGGATAGATTTTAGGAGTTTATTTTGGGATGTTTTTGGATAATAAAAAATGCATCAGATGTGTGAAGAGAGAGTTAGAGTGAATGCCCTTTTATAATGGAGGAGTAATGATATTCTTGTAGATATAAAATGATATACTTTATTGGGAGGTCTCTCTTACATAAAATTCCACAAATATTGAACCATTTTCTATATAATAGGAGATATGTTCAAAATTTGGATATAAAATGGAGTTTGTAAAAGTTTATCCGACATTTGGACCCTTAAATATTAAAATTAAACCCCAATGTAAACTAATTTTTACGCTTATCATGGTATTTAATTTTAATTTCATTCACAAATAATTATGGTCAAAAACTCAGTTTAAATAACTAGGAAATATGAATTATTCTAATTTAAAATATTTAATCCATTTTTTGAAATAAAAAATCACATAAGTTTAATAACTTAATTTAAATCTAATCTTACAGATGGGACAAAACAACAGGTTTTTAAAGTAAAAAGTTCAAAATATTAAAATGTTTTTATATACAATTTTATTGTAAAATTTATTATGATAACCTAAATTGGATTTATTGAAGTATAATAGAATAAATTTATCTTTAAAATTAATTTAAAAAAATTATTTTACTATATAATTAAAATAGATGAAAATTCTTTTTTCAAATAAATTCAGTGTTTTTCACTATTCATAAAAAAATGAAACTTTTCAAAAAAATACAAAAAAACAACCAAGGTAAATTTTGATGCTAATATTTCAAAATAGAAGTTTATTTTTTAAAATAAAATTTATAAAATTTATAAAATTTTAAATTTTTATTTTTAAAACATGAAATTCAATAAATTGCGGTAAAACTTATTTTTTAGAAAAATAGAGTTTTTATGTATACAACATAATTTATTATTATCTTATTCCAATAAAATTTATTGGATGAATGAAAAATAATTTTATAATTTCATGTAATAATAATATAGTTATTATTATCAATACCCAATAATATAATAGATATGTGATATTTTCCTTATTAAATAAAAATATTAACAATACATTATTGTTCGGTATAACTTAGTATTTTGTGCAATATAAGATTTTGAATAAATGACTGTAGAATTTTGTAAATACTACTAAACTTATCATGAAATATAATTTAAAATTTAAATCTATTTCATAAATATTAATAATTAAGAATAAATCTTATTATACCTTTACATGGGTTGATACATCTCCAATCACTAATGACAAGTAATGAACCTAAATACATTAGACTTTTGAGGGACCAATATCATTCATTCCATCCTACTATAGTTAACAATAAACTATAATACTTTTTCTATTTACATCCATGAATTTGGTTGATATTTTCTAACACACATCAATATGATCCATCTCATGAAACTTCATAGTGTTTTTAAGATTATGTTTTTTTATCTTTGATATGATTTTTTTGAATGGGTGATACATGTGAGTGAGATCTTGCGAGAGTACAGGGACATCATGTTCTCTATCAGTATTCTATTAATCATCAATTTATTTTTATCTCAAGTAGATAACCCATTTATTCCACAACTAATAATATTTTTCTATGGAAATAAAATTCTTTTATTATTCTCCATAAAAGAGGTATACATTCCCATTCATTTTCTTCCCTTGTTTAATAATAGTTCCACCCATTATTTTGATGATGGTGATTTTTTTTAAAATTAAATTCATTCCTATAGTAACATAATTGAATTTAAATTTAAAAATGTAGATTAATTTCTTGAAACACATATTAATTAGTGCCTAAATATTATTTCCCTACAATATTTAAAATTATTATACATATAATATTTAACCCTTTATAACATAAAAATGGAAGAACATCATATTTCTTTTATTTTATGTATGTTATGTGATATTATTTTTTTATCATATGGGAAGAGAAACTGCTAGGCCAAATGAATAAAAATGGATTATTTATTGAATTGAAATAAATTTTAGTGTAATTATCTTTGTCAACTACTATTTTTTTGATATATGTTCAATACATTCTTTAATTAGATACTGAATGATATTGTTCCACCTCTTTATTTGGTTAATTATGTTAATTTTTTAATGAATAGTTTTTTTATCCAACTAGATGAATCTTCCAACTACCATTAAATCCTTAATCAGGACTTGTCTTGAATATTTACTTATACTCTTCACACAAAAGTAACAAACTTTAATTTTTCGACTTCACATCGATGATAATGGTGGTTAAAAACATACCTCAAGTAGGAAATTATAATCATCTATTTTTTTTATCTATTATATGATAATCCCATTTTTTTATAGAAATATTATATATTATTTGTGCACCATATTTCTAAAAAAATTAAATCAATTTTTTTGAGGAATTATTATGTGCCATCACTAATCAATGTATACATTTTTTAGGACATCCATTAATCACTCAAAAAAACTTCTATTTAGGAGTAGTTGATTGTGGTTTCAAATCAATGATGAATAATTTTTTCCTTATGATCAATTCGCTCAATATATTTTCCTTTATCTATAAAACACTAAAATTATTGGAATGTGAGTAATTCTTCCATAGACTCCATATCTACTACTTTATGCAATTTACATAATTTTCATGTTAAATGTACATAGGTTATGATAGGGGTTATAAGTATTTTATGATCATTAGAGTTTCACCACAAAATCATACAATAACCATCAAGTTCTTAGATTATTTTAACATGATATTTCACAAAATTGGTCAAGAAATTTTTAATATAGGAATGCTCATTAATTTTGATCTTGATAAAAATACCTTCTTTTAGTTCCCATTAATTTTATATTTATACTTTTTAGTATTATATTTCATAACATATTTCAATTCTTTACTACTAATATATTATTTTAAATCATTCACAACTCCATTGTCATTTAGTGTATTGGACATCCTAATATTATGATAGTTATAAGAATCTTATATATCATCCTCAATGTGGTCTGTATATGATATCCTTAATAAGTTATTCAAATTTTTATTTATAGTCCTCGTCTTCTTCCACTTCTACTTTATTTGATTTATCATTTTCTTGAGAAAATATGTTCTTCATTTTGAATAAAATATATTATAACATCCTTTTATTTTTATCACCCTAAAATGTTTTTTATTTAATTATTCCACTTTATTATCATCATTAAATTTCATTAGATGTCTTCCAACTAGATTCCCATTTTTTCCAAACCCATATATACCAATTGGGTTCTTTGATAGGAACATTCCTCTTCAAATTTTAATATTTTATGAAATAAAATAAAATAATTAAAAATATTGATGTCCTAAGTATCTTACACCTTTGTGAGCTTCCACATTACCTTAAATGAAACTTCTTGTGAATTACCCTATTTCACACCCTCATTTTCATTTTCATCATCACATATATAGTGACATTAGTATAATGACTGTCAAATGTTACGTCCATTAGAAATATATTTTTTAGAAAATATACCTTTATTTTTTTAAAATGTGGTGTTAACCTTATCTATATCCTTTTTATGATTTTGATATTGTCAAGGATTCCTCAATTTACACATATCTAATATATAATAATGTTCATGAAATCTTATAATGAATTAACAATCTCCATAATAATAATTCTAAAGTCATCATACTTTTTATGTAGTAAATATAACTTTACTTCACGTACATTGGAATTTACTTCATTGATTTAGAAGAGTTTTTCTCTCATGGAATTCAAGGATTTACACTATATTACCTCAGTGTATATTGAATTGGATAATGCACTACCCAAAATATTGACTCCTTTGGCATAGAATTCATGTTCAATTTTATATTAATTTAATAATGTTATACTCTCTATGCTAGATAAAATTTTATATATACTTTCTAAGTATAAGTCCATTACCATATCTAAGATTTTTTTAGAATCAAGTTCTTCTATAGGTGAAAATCATTTCCATAAAAGGTAGGAGTTTTTCTTTTATTGATAATTCTACAATTACATAAGAGAGGGAACTTTATTCCAAAAACTATTAATTTAGAATCCTCGTATTATTACTAAATAAAGTTGATACACTAATATTTGGGGGTTTTAAATCATATTATTTATATATATAATTAACCATCATTTATGGTCTTAGTAGATGAATATATTGTAAAGTATATATTTTTAAGATTGATATGAATTATTAATGTAGTAAAAGAAATAGACATAAGATATATAATTAGTTATACCAAACAAGGCTAATATAAGTATATGGAAACGATGATGTGTGGATGCACTTAAAACACTATGAACACTACTTTTATTTTATAATATGTAATAGTTTCACTGACCTACTATTTTACAAAATTCCCTAAACTAGTTAAGAATTCACATCTATTACTAAAAGAATTAATTAACTGCTCCTATAACATTCATTTTTCTTCATTCATGAAATTCAATTGAAAATTAGATCTAGGATATAGTAGGAATAATCAATTCTTTCATTAACATATAATGAGATGGTTTCATATAAATCCTTTCTCTTTTTATGAAATATATTATTACTATGTTGGAATTATTCTCATTTATCTCTAGAAATATTATATTCCTTCTGTATTAAAAATTCTTATTCAATTATTTATAATTAAGGTATATATACAATCAATGTATCAGGAATGTCACCATAATACCCTCCATATGATTTATAATTTATCCAGTAAATATTTAGATGAGAAATATTTCTCTACTCCTAGTAAAGAATAAAACATTTCTTAAAAAAATTGTAACCCATAATCAAGCATACATACTTAAATAATTGTTATTATTTATTTAAGAACAAATTATTTTAATATAATTATATAATTATTTTGAACAAAAAAGATACCTTTATGCACACATACTTTATAATGAGAAAATTTGATACATAGTGTGATATATTCCAAGAAATAGATCTTCTAATTTTCATAAAACTCAATTTAAATTAATTTATAACTGTGAAATAATATAATTATAATTTATAATTCACTGTATCCCCCATTGGATTGATTATTTCATAATAATATTTTATGATTATCAAAACAAAATATAAATGAAAACTGCCGGATTATCTTTCACTAAAAAATACCGAAGGGAATGATCCTTTGTTTTTATCTACACCATGAATGCAACCACGTCACTCTAATTGATTGTCCCTTATGTTTTTTTTCATTATTAAGAATTTAATATTATTTACTTCATTCATTAAACTAAAATTTTAACCATTTTCTAAAAATCATCATTATTATCTATAAGGTTGTGAATTTTTTTTCTAACATTCATAATTAGAATGTCCCATATGTTTTCATAAAGTATCTTATGATTTCTCAAAATGACCCTTTCTGTTTCATGATTTAAAAAATTTTCATATACGAATTTCCTTTGATACCCTTAGCAAAAAAATATTTCAATTGTATTGAATATAATATTAACCTCATAGATATGACCATTATAAAAATATATTGAAATTTATGAAATATGTATGGTGACTCCTATACATTTATACATTTCCATAATTAATTATATATACCAAATGAAACTTATGTTTTTGGTGATAACCCTTGTAAAATTAAAATAACATTATGGGTTAAGATTTAAAACCCTTACAAACCCCTTTATCCACTCATTAATGTGAAGGGTGGGTGCTCTATCTTTTTCAAACTTTCAAGTATTCCTCTCCTACTAAAATTAAATTTAATACTTATATAAATTTTTTAAACCTATTGAATACCATAATTTTACATTATTAAACATTAATAAATTCAATACTTTTATAAAATCTATTTTCTCTTCCGCACATTAATTCATTTGATCTTTTAGATGGACATTCAATAAAAATGTCTATAAAAAAATTATAAAAACCATACCATATGAATTTATCATAATAAGATATGGTTTATATATATAAATATATGGGTTGGTATGATTTTAATTTTACATGAAATAATGATATTAAATATTCTATAACATTTTCTTTTGTTTGTTATAACAAAATTTCTTATTTCCACTTCAATAAATGTACCCATTTTTCATGGATTAAGATTTGTCTCTATCATTATAAAATATTTGTGCTATATAATAGTGTGATTTTATTTTTTATCACTAGTTTTATATGGTTTGTGTGTTATGAGTTTTCATAGGTATTCATAGAATGTATGGATACAGTTCTTGGGCTTATATATTCTAGATATTCATATTTATTATGTCATGGTGTTAATACTTGTGATTTGTTTTTTTAATTTGATTCTAGTAAAATAACATCTAGGTTTTTGTGGATGTCTATTATAAATTATTTCTTCTAACATGATAATAATGAGATAATATGGGTTTTAAAATAGAAGTAAACTTTTTGTTCTAAAATTCATAACATGTTTATGAGATATTGCAACTAAGTATAGTTATAAAAGGGGAGTCTAGTGTAATATGTTTTAAAGAGATATGTAGTTCAATACTAAGACAGTTCTAATATAATAGAAAGATTAATTTGGAATTTAACATTTAGGAATTTATACTTCTAGGATGCGAACGAGCCTATACCCAAGTGGTACAGGCTCCTGCTTGGCATCCAAAATACCCGGGTTCAAATCCTGGAAGGGATGAATTTCCGAGTTACTGTAGCGGGGCACTGTAGCAGACACTATATCAGCGGTGGAACTGTAGTGGTGACAACACTGTACCGAAGGAGGAACAGTTGCAGGATACTATAGCAGCGGCGAGTACTGTAGTAGGAATTGTAGCTGCGCAGGGTACTGTAGCAGTACTGTTCACAGTGGGTCCTTTGGGCCAAAAAATAGGCTTTCAAGCCTTGTATTCAGGCCACTTGGCCTTGGGCTTTTGGGCTATGTATTGGGTTTCCCTCTAACCTCTAAAGAGGTCTTTGGTTTAAATAATAAATTGAGGCTTTGGCCCCAACCTTTAAAAAATGTATACTTTTAGGATTGAGATGGAAATATCTAAACATAAGGAATAATTTATGAGAAATTCACATAGAGAATATTTCATTATATTCTAATTTCCATTCACATATTCATCCCTCTCATTCAAACATTGTAATGATTTCATTTTCCCTTAATATGTTTTTTTTCTATTTTTTATCAATAGAAGTAAACAATTTTTCATAAATTAATTTTTTTTCAATATATATTGTTTGTAAAAATTTTAGGATTTGTTTTATACTATATGTGTAATTTTTTATTGGGAACTATACAATGTAGACATGAATTTTATTTTATATTTAATTTTTTGTTTTCTAATTAGAAAATACTGACATATCTCATGACTACATTATTAAATGTCAATATTTTGTATTAAAACTATGTTAATGTTTATTTTAACTATTATTTAATATTGGATAATTTATATAGACATGATTGAATCATTATTATGTTAATTGTGTCTATCTTTGAATCATGTTAATGATCATTCAATTTTATCCTCTATAAATGAATCTTTACTTTCACTTTTTAGTTAATAGAATGAAATATAAGATATTAAGAAAAAATATCAATGGATTAAATGAAATTATAATAATAATAAGAATAAGTATTTGTATGGTTTAATTATCATGAATAACTATATTAGAAATTTAATAAATCATAATTTTAAATATAACTTTATTTAACACTCATTATTACAATTTTTCCTACTATTTATTTACAAATTATATTCCATAGATATCACTTTTTTTACACCTCCTTACTATAATACATTATATGTTAATAACACTATATATACTTATTTCAAAATTTTGAATAATCCTTTGAAACACACCCACATTATCTTATGATTAAACCATCATTTATGTAATATATATGATGATTAGTGTAGGTATAAAAATAAAATATTTTCATAAATTATGACTTCCTAATGGCTCTAAAATTTCGAACCATTAATTAGTAAGAAATCATTATTTTTAATGGATTTTTATATATTTTATAGTGTATTATTTATTGATTAATCCTTTTTGGTCCTTATTTTCTCTATTGAGTAAATTTAATATTCTATACTATTATTATCTGTTAAAAAAATATTCCTTCACAATGATTTAATTTATATTAATTAAACCCAATCATATAATTTCAAATCAATCATAGAAAAATTAAATACATTGTATAATTATTTAGAAAAATATGTTGGATGATCTAGAAAAATTTAATGATATAATGACTAAATATCATTTTCAACAAGAAAAACATAAATTTAAGAACGAAAATCTTGGGTGGTCTAGATTATGGTGTTTTAATTTCCAATTGTTTTTGGAAATAATTCATATAGAAAGGAATCTCAATGAAATATAAAATATAAAAATTAATCATTCACAATTTTATGTGGTGTTATAATTTAATGGGATTCATAATAAATATTTTCTAAATTCGTTAAATATTTTTATAGTAATTTGTAGAAATTACCTTTATAAGGAATGAATGAAGATGGGATTGTGATGATTTTTTTTTATTTTTTTGAAAAATTATAAAATATGGGTTCCCTATATGGATAAAATATCATCAACACTAAAGTGAAATTTTAGTTTACCTTTTCTCAAAATATTTTCCCTATGGGATTGTATTGAAAAACATAGAAATAAGATCATCAATTTTATCCTAGAGTAGGGGGAGATAATTAATGATAATTTTGATTTATTTAGGGACCATAATATGATTTTTAGTTATAACCAATTATATTTATAATTAATAATGGGCTCGTTAGTTTTTTATAGAATTTAATTTTCAAAATTAAAATTGACATATATGCCAGAAATGCAAATGAGTAAATGAATGAAAGTTATATCAACCTTATAAACATTTATTCATAAAAATAAATTAGTATAAGGGATATTGTTAGGAATAAATGAGACATTAATTATAGTTAACTAATATATGATTAACCATATTATAATAAAAATAATAATATTTAATGGCATAAAATTTTTATCAATTTAATTTTTAGAATGAAGAGTAATATCTCACTAACGAGTAGTTGTACTATGGTCTGTCTATGAACATTGATCCACTTTATCTAAAATTTTATACTCCATTAAAATATAATGAGAATTAATACAATGTTTCTATTAGGTTTGGGAAAATATGTATATACATTTTTAAAAAATTATATTTCCTGTTATAAAAAATTATCTAAATTTACATAAGAGGGATTAAGTGGGGACTAAATTTCTAATTGTGTCTAATTACTCTAATAAAAAAAGCCATGATATATATATATATATAATTGTTGACTATAAAATAATAAAGATAATATAGATAGTATGAGAAAATGTACCTTCTTGTTAATAGATTCTCAAAAGTATTTAATAGACACTACAAGAAATATATTTAATAAAAACCATCAATATAGCTTTCAAAATTGTGATTAGAAATTCAGACAAATAGATCTTATTATTAATCATTGAGAAAAAGAAATGTATCATAGTATAATTTAGTTTTATCCAAGTAAAATATAAAAATTATATATTCTTTTAAAACATAAGTAACTAAAGTAATGAACTAAGGATAAATTATAAAAATATATTTTAAAATTTTATAAAAGAAAAAATTTAATATTATAATATAAAAAATATTGATTGTAATTATTCATTAAATAAAAATTCAACATTATCCTTTTAAATAAAAAAATAAAAAAAATTTAAATTGAAATTAACTTGACAGAAGAAGAAAATAGAAGAGTGTGATGATATGGAAATGATTTAAGAAAATTTACTATAACTATTCCATACCCACACAGAATCATGATAAATAATCCTCAATAAAATTTTCTTATGTTTATTTATCTATTAAAAAATATGAAAAATATATTAAATTAATAAATCTTTTTGAATCAATTACCATCATATGTAAAATAATTTAAATGGATTATAAGTAATAATAAAATAATAGAAGGATTGTCTATAGTCATTATTTGAGGACTAAAGTGCTATTTTAAAAAATAAAGTTCACCATAAATTAAATGATTGTGGTCATTTATTAATCATCAATAATTTAGTAGAACTAAAAAAATTTATTAATGTAATTATATTGAAACAATAAAGTTTATTTCCCTCTCATTATTTTAATAATTTAGAATTGGTTAACATAAAAAAACCAATATTTCATGTTAACATTATCATAGGTTTATGACCAAAAAATGGTAAGGGTTAATGATTTTTATTTGAGTTGGTAAATTTTCTATACCTATTCAATTCTTGGTTCATGAAAATTAGTGTGAGAAAAAAGATACTATTATTTTATTTAGATTATTTTTAGCTACAAGAATGGTTTCCATTAATTTATATATGAGAAATTTCATTATAATTGAATAAAGGGAATTGAGGGGTCTAATATTTTATAATCTATTTATTAACCAAATTATATAATAAATATTTAATATATAATTTGTATGGGGTAGAACTATGGGATTCTTATAAATGAGTATAAACATTCGTGATCAATTCATCTAATACTTGGGATTCTATATGGAATTTAGTATCAACCATTATCAGACTAAAAAAGTTATAGGATACTATATAGTTTTTTAACACCCATATATATATATAATTAAAATTAAGATTCCATATAGAATTTGTAAGTACATATAGTAATATTGTCCAAGAGTCAAAATCCCATATATACTTTTTATTTTACAATGTAGGATTATATATGATTTTAGATTCCATATTGTATTTTTAATTACATTAGTTAAACTGATTGAGATCTTGGAATTCCATATATAATTTAACACCCATGGTTAGAATTCCTGAGACCCTTGGACACCATCAAGTTTTTTTAACCAATGTGATATCAGTTAAGATCCAATATTCCATCTATAATTAACCATTTATGGTTACACAGAATGTCCCATTGGGATTCTATATAGAATTATTTTTTATTTTTTGTTTTAGTTAATTTGGTTTAGTAAAGGTGATAAATAGGTATGGTTGGGGGTTATGGTGGCCGAAATATCATAATATGAGTTGAAATGTATACATGCATGTCATATGTGTTACTATATTTTATTTTTATTTTTCATACTCTAGTAAATCATGTTGTATATTAAGGGTCTGATTTGTAGTTCCCCAATGAGATTTATTTCTAAAAAAAATTATGTACACTTCTTATATATTGAATACATTCCTAGTATAAATGTTTGAGCATATGTATTATAGGGTATATATCCAAAGATGTTTACAAAAGTTTTCATATATAATAGAGAAGATGCTTGAGGTTTTTAGTGGATCCTATAATGTTACAATATTATTTATTTTATGTATTATGTGATTAGAAATATGATTTATCATGATGGTATATATTATTATATAACTTCTATATTCACTTTTATAGGAATAGTGTATGTATTTATTATTATTTATATTTTCACTCTAGTTATGAATATTTAGTTTTATATTTATCTAAGTATGAAATCTCTATTAATGAAGCATTTTTTACTATTATGGAATATAGAGTATAATCCCCCCATATATTGGTTTTATACTCTCAATACCTATCTACAGCATCTAGAATACAAAGAGGGACACTATAACTCACATGGTTCAACCTACATGATTGTTTTTCTATATCACCCTAGACTTGGTCACCTAATATCAATCAGTTATACATAACCTGATAATCATATCACATGTGATAATATAGCCACAATAATTTTTTTACACAACACAGGTGTCTAGGTACATATATAAGCATAATATGATATTTCTATGACATAAAATTATTTTTTCTTAAAAAATATTATTTAAAATTAACATTATTTTTCCATCAATTATATTAAAAGTGATCAGATCCTATGTGTATACCACTGAGATGGGGTGCAATGAATCTATGGAACCAATTCATTCTTAAAAATTCTATTTTTAATTGACCCTAATGGTGTGTTAAGTATGAGAAACTCTTAATGAAACTATCCTCCAAACTGGTATGCAATAATAATAGGGAAACACAATATAAAATAAATATTACATGGTTTAAACTCAATATCGGAGAAAAATATTTGCTACCATAAACATATAGTAGCCGAGATACTGTTACAATGGAGACACTGTAGTGGTGGTAGGGGAACTATAGCAGTGGCGGGTACTGTGCGGTATTGTAGCAGCGTGGGTACTGTAGTAGTACTTTTCACAGAATGGGTATTGGGCCTAAAATTTGGGCCTATGGGCTATGTAATGAGCTAAATGCCCACTGGGCCTATGAGCTATGTAATGGGTCTCCCTCTACCCAGTTAAAGAGGTCTTTGCTTTGCTTTAATAATATAAATGAGGATTCAACCCCAAACTTAAAAAAAAATCTATTCAAGTAGGTATCATCCACTTAATACTATTTAATTGTTGACGTTATTTACATAGGGACAACATATTATCTAATAAAAATCCTTTCTCACTAGAATGAATATTATATTTAGTGGATATAATGATTCAACAATATCAAATAAACAATATTCTTATGGGAAAACATATATAACACTAATAGAGTTATTGAAAATTCTTTCATTCTAGTCTCCCCTCTAAAATAAACCTTATTATTTCCACAAAAAGTATAGAATATGTGTATGAATAAAATATATTAATTTTTTGGATAAACATTTCTGAATAAATAACATTAGTTACAGTGAACCATGACCTCTTTAGAAGTATCATTTGGAGTTTTGATTATGTTCATTAGTTTTCATATCTCACTATGATACAAAAATAGTATTGGGGGCATCTCTCAATTCATAAAATCCATTATTAATTTCATTTGAAGAATTAAAAATCCTTAGATATTGTATTGAAATATTTCCATCACTTTTTTACTTTGATCATTATTTATTTTTGGTTTCCTGTAATATTTATAGAACTATAAATAAATTATTCTTTAAAAATATCATCTAAATTTCTATTTTTTCATTAGAAACATCAGATACTTTAATTTCACTTAATACTACAACTTAATATCATATTAATAATAGCATTAAATTTCAGGTGATAATAGATTTATCAAAATTCATTTATCTCCAAAAAATACCTGGCATGTAACTCATTCCAAATGTTCATCACTATGATGTGCTTATGATGGGGAAATTACCCCAAAAACAATATAGTATGAACTTCACAACATCAGCTTCAGTTTGATGTTTAGTTCACATTATGGATCACAATGAGTATCAAACTCATTTAAATATATATAATTCATTTATTCATAAATCATATGATCTTATTTAAACACATCATATTATAATACATTTAGCCTTATACTTTCCTTCCAAAAAAATCATTTTAAATTTTTTCTAGTTCCATTTTATCTGTATATCATTTAAATAAATAGTTTTTATTTTTCTATTCTTATGTCTTCATATATTTTATTTAAACCATACAAAGAAGAAGCTTATAATAATATCCTATGAATGACTTTGTAGGAACCTTATGATGACTTATTAATATATTTATTATACTTTTTTGGGTTTCTTGATCTTAGTGTTTCTCTATAGGGATCATTTATACATTATGAGTAATAAATGATAAGGTTCATGTATATTAAGATTATCTAAACTAATTTGTACACTTTTCTGGTCAAAAATTTTCACAAAAGGATATATTCTATGAAGATATTATAATGTAACATATGAAGGTGGATATATAATATAAATAATATGTGTACCCTATAAAGTGAATATGGTACATTCCTTTTCAATATATCTATATCGTATTACCTTTCCAGAAAACTCAAAATATTGGGAGGAATTCATCAACATATTTAATTTTTTCATGAGAAATTATAAAACAATTATTTATAAATCACAAAAATGATTGAAAATATTGAAAATTCTTAAATAATTACAAGTAAATTACACTCCCACATTTGTATTTTCTATCAAAAGTATGAAAATAATTCTCAAAACCCAATATCACATTCAGGATAAAAATAATCATATAAATTTTACATTTGAAATTCATCTTGAAATAGCACTAAAGTGTAGTGTGTTTTGTCTCAGATAAATCCATATCTCAGTTAAATAAATCATTTTATTCAAGGGATATAATTCCCTCCCACATAATCTATGCACTCACACCTCTACATGACAACCTATTTTAAAAATAAATCTAAGAACTGAATTAAAAATAGATAAGGAATAAATTCTCCTCTACCCTCCTTTTACTCAAATTATCCATATTTATTTATGAAAAATATATGTGCCTTTACCAGAGTTATAAAGACGTGTCTTTAAGTTTAACAATATAATTCAATCCATATTGGGGGACTCATAATGTTTCTAATTTCTGTGAGAGGGGTTGAAAATTCATGTCTATCCTTAATGTCTCAAATCGATCTTAGGAAAACCTATGTTAAAATATCATCCAATTGGTATCATTTGGGAATAAAATTAGACTTATTTTGTCTATTAACCGTGTTCTATTTAATGAAATTATATTTGATATCAATATTATTGTACTTTTTTTGTTCCATTAGGTTTTTATAAAGTTAAAAAAAACATTAATTTTGAAAAAAAATAATTCATGTTTTTTATACCACCACCTGTACATTATAAAGATAATACTACATTAAAATACTATGTATATATATATTCACTATTAATAAAAATATATTTTTCATATAAATATGAAATTTTGGACAAAGTTATGTTTCGTAAATGTCCAACTCACAAAAAAATATCCAAGGAGGAAAATTACAACTTAATTGAAAATTCCATCATGATAATCACCATCCCATTATAAATCAATAAATATGGTCATATTTAGCTGCACTCCCTTATTTTATAAGATATCATTACCCAAATACCCTTTGATATATATAACGTTCTTTTTTAAATACATTTTCTTTGATTCATTTGGATACTTTAAAATCTATTAGATAAACTCAAAACATAGACAATATATTATCTAGATACATTGAGGTATAATAATATATACTAATAATTTTTTTGGATATGTCATTAATTAAAACTTTAATCATAAGAATCATTAGATAATCTCATCCACACTTGAATCTGTGTAGATATTGGTTTTGGGTCCTCTATATGAAGCATCTATTAAAATCCAATTGCATTCTTCTCATATGTAATGAGTATAAAATTATCTCATTGTATCACTTATAATACCAATAAATATATCAACTCATTGAGAATGAAAATCTAAAATAGTTTCTTTATTATCATCGTAAAATCATTAAAATAAATATATTGATCACCAGAAAATATAGTTTCATCAATATAAACAATTACATCTTGTGTACCTTTCTTTATTTAATTGATGTACAAGTTGTTTTCCACAATTACTTTTATAAAGAAAATATCTTTCATGTGTTTTCAACCCATCAATACCAATCCCTTATAGCTTATTTTAATCCATTTAGATCAATCCAAAATTTTAAAACAATTATTTCATCATTATTAGGAAAAAACATCCAAGACTCTAAATAAACATTTCTTCTATAACCTAACCATTCAAAATGATAGATTTAAAGTCCAATTTTTACATTTATTACTGTATATAAGTATGAATTTCTATGAAAATATTATAGTCACTAATAAAGAGTCTTGGGAAAATTTATCTTTAAAATGATCCACATCAACGTGAGAATAACTTTCACATACAAGTATTAATAAGTAAAATATGTTCTCCCTATTTTTTATTTTGTTTTAATACCAAATTTTCCACAAGGAAATTTTTAGAATTGGGTCTTGAAAATAAGTAATATGTGTAATTATTATTTATTTAATATAGTTCCACAATCATATATCTAAACCAATATTCACGATTTAATGATTAAACTATATATTCAGTCTCAATCTGAGAGATAATTTAGGTTTTTATATCAAACTATATTTTTGATGTAGTTAGTTCAAATGTTTGATCATCAAATTAAATCTTTCTTTTTCTCTATTTAGTAGAAAATTATTCACCAATGATATTATATATCTCAAAATGCTTCCTCATAATTTGAATATTATATTTACCAATCTCAACATCGTCCTTGCCATCATAATCCATGTAATAATCCAGATGTAAATTATTTGGATTCAACTCAACATGATTTCCACCATTATTTCATGTTTTTTACATGTTATCTTTAATTATTACATAATAAAATACTATATCAAAAACAATATTTTTGTGATGATATTCATTAATTTTCACTTCATAATAGACTACCACTTTGTGATTCCTTTTGATCCAACATCTATAACATTTGAAATTATATAAATCTTTGAGAAAGTTACCTTCCTTAAATTTTGCTTCATTTTTTTCTAGATTTTAGTATTTACTTTTTCTGATTATATAAATTAAAAAGAATAAAATGTAAAACACTATTGGATTCCCATTTTACCATATATTTTAGGAATTTTTAATTTAATTTTTTCCTTAGTAAACACATGTTTGGAATATGAATAACTATATTTACAACTTCTATCCATAAATAATCAGTCCTCTCAAACATAAATTGCATTATTCTTCCCATTTCCACAATATTCACATTCATTTATTCTATAAACCCATTCTATTTGGGTATGTAGGGTGTTCTATAATTATTTATATTCCCATAAATAGAATTATAGGATCTAAATTCACATATAGTTTGTTCCCTACCATTATCATGCCATAACATCATGATGTGATCACTAAGTTCTCTTTTAACCATTCTTTTAATGTGTTTAAATTTTTTTTACTACATGTTACTTTTTTATGTATATCACTCTCATCATTTTAGAATAGTAAATAATGAATGTGAAAAAATATAAGTCATTATTCTTGGATTTATGTCTCATGGGTGAACATAAATTTATGTAAATAAACTCATGGGGACTTATTGATTGTATTTTTATAATTATGTATATCCCATGGTTGATTTTTTCCATTTTTAAAAGTATCAAAAACTACATATATATCCCCTAAAAACTAGATATGATCCCTTGAAACAATATCCTTAAAAAATATAAAGATTTATTTATCGATGGTGGTCAATCCTATAACACTAATAACTATTTAATCCTCTTCGAATATAGTTGTAGTAATTTCTTTTATCTCCAATTTGAAATAAATTCATGCTGGTTTCCTATAATAATGTGATTATTTTCTCATCATTAATGATTTATATGAGATAATTTTTTTTAAGATCATATAACAACATTCATGAAAAATATAATTTACACTCAATAGATTATATTTGATTACATAAATAATAAAATTAATTATTAATTCAATATAGTGTTATCAATTTAATCTATTCTAATACATTTTATTTTATATTATCTCTCATTTCCAAAAGTTATTACATTAAAAAATTCCATTCATATTTTTCTATTCATTGGTATCCCCAGTCATTTGAACTGATCATCTACTAGCTAGAATCTATGTATTTTCCCTTTAACATTCTTTAATAGATACATCCTCAATCAATCACTTTTAGATATTCTTTTTGTTTGATGTATTATTATCCTTTCAAGTGTATTATTATTATCTATTAAGCATAATCATTCATTATTCTATGCACTAATGTCACTTGTCGCATATTTCATTGAAATTTTAATTCCCATTATACTTATTATTCAATGATATGCCAATTTTCCTTCAATATATAATTTTTTTCATTTAATATCTATTTCTTATAATTTTAGAGTAACTCCCATTTAATTATTACTTTATCTAATTCTATAATATATAAATATTATACAAAAACCTATATTATTTTTATATATGGAAGTAAAAACAACATAAATATATAATGAAACTAGTTATTCTAGTAAATTGTTGATAGTGTCATTAAATATATTTCATTCTATTTTTATATTGAACAAACCATAATTTATTTGGGTTTTAAATATACAAACACATTATATTCACTCTTATCATCCTTAATTGTAAAGATCATAATTTGAGAAATTTTATAATCTTGTGTTTGTAAAGAATTTCTTTTAAAACCAGCATAGTTATCCTATAAAAATTTAGTATTTTTATATCACACTTATGTATAATTTTCTAGAATATGAGTACAAATTTTCTAAGGATTTTGAGTTGACTTAGATACCAATTCTACAGCTTTGTAATGATTAATCATAATTCTTATAGTAGTCTTCGTAGAATTAAATCATCTTTATTTATCCTTTATGACATCTTAATATTTTGAATATATCTGTATTTTAATTCAATTGGGATTATTTCACACTCAACCACTTCAACTTTGAGACATTCAATCTCATAAATATGATCATTATTATAGCTATGAAATTCATATTAAACATTCTTTATTTATATTCTTAATTCCTTAAAGAATTAAATTCTTTCTTTAGTTGACTGTTTCTATCATGGAATACCCCAATCAAAAAATTTAATATATTCTCCACTTATATCTCTTCACCTTCTTCTTCCTCAATACATGAGTTATCATCTATTCAAAAAATATTTTCAATGGAATTTGTTTCTCTTCAAGCACATTCTTCTTTTGATTTACTAAATGAGGAACTTGTATTTTTTCTCATATTACTAAACATAGTTTATTGGTTTCTTCTTAATATTATTATTCTAATTTATTCATATGTTAAATTATCATTTTGATATTTACTTATTATATTTTCCAATTATTTTCATCCCATATATCATTACCATAGTTTATAATTTTAATTTTTCATGAAGAATATTTACCAATGTGTCCAATTCATCGACAATTAAAGAATTTATTTTTAATTATACACTTTTATATTCCTTTAACCATAATATGATTATTAGATATAATATCCATGATAATTTTTTGACACATATTTATCTCATTATCTTCCTCAAAATTACTATACGAAACAACTACTTACTCTATGATATCCAAAATAATTTCAAATATTACATTAAAATCCATATCTTATATATAATTTTTTTTAAAGACTATTGATTTTTCTCATTTCATAATTTACAATGATTTTGTGTAACTCATTAAAAGTTAGAACATGAATTTCTTCCAAATTTGAGATCTTTTGATAAAATATATATGTATTTTTTCTCATTAATATTTTCCATCATAGTTGAATCATCCAAATTTTCACCAAAATTTCTTGTGTTGCTAACTATTTCATCCACCCTTGTGAACAATTCATTAATATTCTCATCATCACATACTTTTATGTATTAAAAATTTTCTATTAAATTGATCGATTTGGATTGTGTGGTCTTAATGTTTCATTTATATATATTATTGAGTTTATCACACATATAATTATTGATTTGAAACCCCAAAACCATTGTGTACACTTTTTTTGATAAAGAAAATAGTTCCTTATTTTTTTTCTTCAAATTTATTTGTAAATTATTAATCTCATAAAATTAAATAGTTCTTTTTATAGAAATAGGTGGATATCCCATTGTAATTGTATCACTCACTTACATTTATTTTTATAGTAGATATAAATCATATGATAGATACTACCATGAATTTTTTTCCATCATAATAGGGAACTACTCTAATATTCATAGAACATTGAGTCTTCTTGATACACTTTAGATGAGTATAACCTTAGGGGGGAAATGATTTTTTTTCTATTTGATGTGGGAAGATCCTTTGAGGGATCCATTGAGAGGGGGAGAATCAATTAATAATATTATTCTATTTTTAGATTAAACTTTTGACTTTATCCACTATGAATGGTTAAAGTCACGATTCAATTAATGAAATAAACCTATTTAATAATGTGAGATAATAAAAAAATAACTCAATGTGTAAGAAATTTTATAAGGTGAAACCTCGATGTTTTTCATACTCCATACCATAGTTAACCCTTAGTTTATCCTAGAAAATTATTATCACCATAATTATTTGTGATTAAATATTCATAGAAATTTCAATACAATGTCCAATGATATTTCATGAGATTCTTTTTCTATGAAGGTATCATCCACTTCACACATTTAAATTCTCCATGTTATTTATATAGGATACAACTATTATTTTAAATTATTCTTTACCCATTATAGTGAATCAAGTTTTCAGCAAATTTCTCTACATAATGATATTAAATAAAATATATTATTCATTGTAAAATATCACAATGAAAACATGATAAGAAAATATATGTGTAGGATAGTCCCCCGTCTCAACTCGCCAGTATTATTTCGTCATTAATGTATTTATGGATTCATGAATATAACCTATTTCCATATTAGTAGTAAGTTCTTAAATCAAACATCATTAAAAAAAATCCATCAAAATATTTATAAATCTCTGATAATGACAATTTCATATAATTCCTTTAACATATCTCTTAATATTTGATAGAGTAAATGTTTAGGTGTATCTCAAAATTCTTGAGCACTATAAATTATTTCATTTTAAACTTTTAAAATCCTGATATGGCATATAAAATCAGTTGTATGTTTTTTTAATTCATGATCATTTCATGGACTTAGTTTTTTAAAATAAATACAAATAAATTTTCCTTAAAAAATATCATAAATCTAATAATATTCAATTCTTCTATAACTACATAGCTTTGTATTTTATTTAAAACAAAAAAATAATATTAAATATATTCTATCATTTTATTCCATGTTACAATATATTTTTCAATTTATATTTTTTTTCCAAAAAAATATATACCAAATCTAACTCCTTTCACATATTCATGAGTATATTATACTTTTGAAATATGAATTCTCTTTGTAATGTGGAAACTTTCCATTAAAAGGGTCACCTTTAGTTTGATTATGAGTTATTATTATGGATCAAAATGAGTCCCAATTTCATTATGACATATATAAATAATTTATGTTCATATGAAATTTATTGATTTATAGACTTATTCCCTAGAATTTATCATCATTTTATCCTTTTTAGGAAATCAAAATTAGATTTTGGTACTTTGATATTCATAGATTTCATTTAGTATTTATTAATTGAACCTTATGATGGAACCATTTTATTCTATTTTTTGGATCCTAATGATGAATACTCAATAAAGTTTTTAGTATTAAATGGATTTCTTAAACACACTAAGTCTTTATATAGTTTTCATCACCATAAAATGAATTTAATGTAAGGTTATTTTCCATTATCATGATCTCAAATCAGGTATAACCTATGAGCATCTCTTATATTCAAAATTACTTGCATCCTGTTAAGGTAAATTAATGTACATTATGTTGTTGTGTATACCCTATGAAGAACCAATGTACCTAAAAATGATCATAGGGAACACATATTTTCTATTTTTCCTATATTTTACATCATTTAAAAATAACTCCAAAAATTATAAGGATTAATTCAATATCTTTAATGGACTCAAGAATTATACTTAATCAATTATTAAGAAATCACACACATGATTGAAAAAATTCATCATCTTCAATAATTATAGATGTGTTACACTATACATAGAATTTCAAATATAACAAACATTTTAATTACCTATAAAATTGGGAAACTAATGAAACTAATGATATAAAATACATAGCAAGGCATCGAATAAAAATAAAGATAAAATGTAATACTAATGGAAAATAAAATATTAAATAATTTTTTTAATAATTCATACTATAAAAATATATAAGAAAAATTAAATCCATGGATTCTAAAATAATGGAAATAAATGATAATATGGATTATAATAAATGATATCATAATAACTGAATACATTATACTAGACATTATAAACATACTTGCAATTCCATATTCCATGACATAATGCATAAAAGGGAATGCATAAAACAAGCACTCCTAATATTTTAACACAAGAATCATATAGAAACATCAGGGAAATAAATAATTCTATGACCCGCCTATAACTTAATAAGTCCAATTCATTAATTATATTAAAGAAAATGACAAATAAAACAAGAACATATATTCCCAATGGAATCACTTTCACAAAAATTTCTCATTAATAAATATGTATTCGTATAAAAATAATTTGTATAAAATATTTTCTTTGTATCCTTAATTAAATTAATGGTATAGTATTCTAGTATAATACCCTTCAATAGGAAAAAGGTATAGTATAATCACACCATAAAACATAAACATACATATGTTCATGTCAATATATTACCTGTGTTAGTTGAATTGTATGCATGTCTGTGTGAATACCCATCAATTAGAATTATTATGTTTAAGATACTCACACTACATAGGAAAGATTAATATTTGATCCCGAAAATTGACCATCAAAATGAATATATTAATATTAAGACTTAGTACTATTTCCATGAATCATATAAGTGAATATTTAAAGACTCAAAATTTTCAAATATGTATAGTTATGATGTGAATAATATGAATCTATAGTTAATTGGTACTTATAAATATTAATATGATAAATGTGTTCATATATTTCAATACATGTATTATAAATAGTAGTACAATAAAGAATTTTTAATTAAATAACCAATAAATTAGGTTTATGTAATCATTATTATTCTATTTTCATTAGGGATAAACAATTTCCATGAAGACAATCTTTTATTTCTGTGTGTAGTGATAGAAAAGGAGAAATTTTTCCAGCATTGATTTCAATATACTTTTGATATAATAGTGGCTCGATGAGCTACATCACGATAATTATTCCTTAGATAAAGCCCCATGTTTTAAATAAAATTTTCATAATACTATCTATACATATAATACATATGGATTTTTTATCATCCACAAATATAGAAGTTCATACCTCTTAAGAGAATTTTTATATTACAAAAAATTATGAATATGGTATAATATATGTCATATAGTTTATCCATTGCATAGGATATCATAAATACAATTTTTTAAAATAGTACTACACTAATGTTGTAATATGATCTTGTAAATTTAAATGGATAATATAATGGAAATGAAAATAAGAATTTGAAAAAGAGAGAAAATGAGCCCTTCAAAATGGTAATAACTAATAAAAAGGATATTATGAGATGCATTGGATAATATATCATGGATAAAAAATTGAATATATTAACAGATAATTTTTAATATAGATGAATATAAGGTAGGAACATGAATGAAATTAAAATTAATTAATAACACTTGGAAACATA
Organism: Viscum album; assembly: GCA_963277665.1. Lineage (NCBI taxonomy): Eukaryota > Viridiplantae > Streptophyta > Magnoliopsida > Santalales > Viscaceae > Viscum > Viscum album. Next base: position 736,386,840 of record OY728138.1, on the reverse strand, counting down.
TGATGAAAGAATAAGAATACCTAAATTAATAATTTAATGGCTATTGAAATGGGTTACATGAGAGGGACTAGATAATCATAAATGGTAAAAATAGAAAATGTATGATATTTTATGGTCAATAAATGTATATCAATAATTAATATTTAAAATTATAAAATACATTACATTAATATTTCAATTGGAAAGTGAAATTAGTGATATTTAATGTAGCATCCATAGATTTTATTAAATATATTCATTAAAATTAAATTATATTCTTCAATATATTGTCTTACAAATAATAAATTGTTTTTCTTACATAACATGAAGTACCAATATTATCTTTCTTTGTATGAAACATCAAGTTTCATTGATGACTTATGTTACATGCAAGCCCTAATCTTACCAAAAAACAATATACTATTAAAATTATTATGAAATTTATCACACAGAAATTATAATGAAAATAATTAATTAGATAGGCTGAATTATGATATTATTATTTAAAAAAATTAAAATTAATTTTTATGTTACAAATAAATTAGAAATGAAAATAAACACCAATTGAATATAGAGGTTGTGTTTTTATGCAAAAACTATTTTTATGACCAGAATGGTCTTTTATATTAATAAATTAAATTAATAAATATTATTGAAATATATTAATTAAATTTAAATTTTATACATTTAATAAAATGTTTTCAAATTAATCCAATAAGTTTGATAGGCTTATGATTACAATAAATCTAATTTTACACATAAAAGTGTTATCTTTCTAAAAGGTATCTTTTACACCTATTAATGGAAGGATTGTTTTAAAACTAAATTTTTACTATTTTATAATCTTTATTTGATAAATTAAACTTAATTTTTGGATGTGGGATTTCAAAATTTACTTTTGGCGATTTTTTTGTTTTTTTTTGGAGAAGATTCATTTTTGAAGAATATTGAATCATGCTGGATTTTAATTGAAAATTTCATTTTCAAATAAATATTTTATGATGGTAAAATATATTTTTATTTATTTTTAATGTATAATTAGATAAATTTTATATCATATAATTCAATTTAGTTTATTATTGTCAATTTTACATTGAAATTGGATATATAAAAAATTTAATATTTCGTATTTTTTTAATTTAAAACCCTGTATTTTGGTTCCATTTACATGGTTAATTTTAAATTAAATTACCCAAATTAGGTTTTTTGAATTTTTAAAAATATATTCCATACTTTTAATAACACTAATTTATAATTTATAGTGTGTTCAACTTATCTTTTGAAAAAAAAATTTGAATGAAATTAAAATTAATTACAGTGATTAATGTAAAAATAAGTTGACATAATGGTTTAACATTAATATTAAGGAGATAAATGAATTTTAAACTTGTTGAAACCCCTTTTTATGGACATATTTTGACCATATAAACAATTTTATTTAATTATATTCATTATTGTAGGAACATTACATATGAGGTATATCCCAATTTCATTTACATTTTTGTATTTATAAGAATGCCACTCCTCATCCACTATAAAAAGACAGTCACTCCCACTTAGTTATTCAAAAATCTAAATTCATTTTCATAATAAAAACCTCAATAAATAATCTCCCATCATCCATCATATCATAAAATAATCCTCACCTTGGATATAAAGGAAACAAAGGAAGTCCTTTAGTGAAAACTAAAAGGAGTTACCTGAAGAAGAGGTAACTTTATTCAATGAGAACATTTTTTAATTATTTATCCACACATTAAATTATTATTATTACATGATTATATCAAAAATAAATATTATAAATAAATTTACATGTTTTTATGATAATATTTAGACCTATACATGCTCATATTTCAATCAAATGTGTAATGAAATCATAGTTCGTGTGTACGGATAATTACTACATCGCGAGATGATGTCTTTTGTTTTTCCTTTACCACAAATAATTTTTTGGAATAATGATTAACATGAATTTTTTATATGATATATATTGTGATTATTATTCCTTTATAGATCTTTAATTATTATATAAAATATAACTTCATGTTTTTTATTTTTTGGGAATATGATAACTTCAACTGTGGGCATGTGGACTACCACCTCTACAAAGCGATGTGAATCATTAATGATTTACATTGAATGTATTAAAAATAGTTTTAATAAAAATATGAGATATAAAATAAATATATATGACATTCATTAAATAATTACCTTTCTAAAAATATAATATTTCATTTTCTTTATTACCTTTTCACACACTGAAAATCTGATAACGTAATTTGTAGACATGTGAACAACTACCACATTAAAGCGATGTGATTCATTTTAAATGAAGAAAATTTTATATATAAGTATATGTAAATAAATAATATTTTATATATGATATAATGATAATTTTGGATTTATAAATTTCACTATATTTTTTCCATAATGAATATTGAAAAATGGGAACATTACTCATGCGTATGTATGACCTATTATCTCTATGATTGAAACTTTGGATTATTTTTCATAACCATTATTAATGATTGGTTTTATAAGTATAATGGATGTATAAAAATTATAATTATTTGGTTGTTATTATTCTGGAGATATTTATATAATAACCTCATTGATTATATTCATCCTTCCGTAGTCAATTTGATACATATACTGAATATTGCAAAAAACACCATATGTAAACTTAATTGTTTAAGTACTTGTATAAAACATTATAAGAAGATAAAAAATATTAAAAAAACATAAAAAATTTGATGATGTAAGTATATAATTAACATAAGTTTACTATTATAGAAGATAATGGCACATGAGACACCACTGATACAAGTTAAGGTACTTAATCTCAATCTACTTTCATTGATGTATATCTTGATGTTAAACACCATTATTGTTTCATAATATGTATATAAATCCTCTTTTACATTTTATATCCTGAAGTTTATCTATTTTCATGAAATTTAAAGTTTTTAAATTTTATTGTTTAACTATTTTTATGATTCAAATATTTTAAAGAGGCGTGAGATACATTATTTTTAAAATATATTTTTAAATGATTTATGATTTAATTTTAATTTTTTTTCATCCATGTAAATATTTATGATATTATTTTACATGTTTATATATATAATATAATTATATATTAAATTTTATTCCACTCATTAATTTGATAAAACAGTTTTTAAAAAATGAATCATTTAAGTGGTTTATATGGAACACTTTGATAAATGAAAAAAGTAGTGTTCAATTATTAACATACATGGTGTAATGAATTTTCTACCACTGTAGAAATTATTTTATTTTTATAATCCTTTAAAATATTTCTTGTTTCCTTAATTTAAAAACCCTCTTTAACTTTTTGGTAATTTGTGTACTGAATATAGTTTTTCAAAGAAAATGGTGTTTGGGATTAAAAATAGATTTTTAAAAGTATAGGCTATTTTTATCCAAATATATTTTTCATATGGGTTTAAAATAATTTTTCAATAGGATTTATGATAAAAGTGACTTACTCTTGAAATGAAACACAAGAATTATATTAAATGGGTGAGATTAATACATCTTATACATAGGGTTGATCCCCATTATATCTCATGGGTGGGACTGATATATCTTATACAAAGGGTTGATCCCCAGGATATCTCATGAGATACATGTGAGATCGATATAACTTATACAAAGTTTTTAGTCCCACTATAGCTTGTGGGTGAGCCCAATATAGCTTATACAAAGTATGATACCCATTATAGATCTCTAATTCATTAGGTAATAATAATATGGGAAGCTGGCCATCTAGTTATTCCAAATAAAAATGTTTTAAAAGTGTTTTAGGTATATGATTCTCTATGTCACCTAAATGAGATTTGACAACTTACTATGGGTTTTAATGTTTTTTTGTGTGTGTTTTTAATTCAGTTAAAGATTTTTTATTTAAAGATCAAGGTAAACATTATATGAGTTTTCATGTTCTCACTGGACTAACATTTTTTATTATTTTTTATCCCTTACTAATACTTTTCCACATTTTTTATTTTATAAAAAAATAATGACAAGTAAGGGAAATGAAGAGGTAAATTTGAAATTCATGGAGAGTTCCTATGATAATAATTAATGATTTATTCCAAATGTTTTATAACATGGTAAAAATGGATACAGATTATAAGTTTCCACATTGTGTTTTATGGTTTTTATGTATAAATTATTACCTAATTCTCTAAAACAATAAACCTCAGAAAATCCTCAAAGTGAATGAATGTTAATTCATGATTAAAGCTTATGATTAAGTAATTTTTGAATGAATGATATTAGATTTGGAATCAAATTAAATTGTTACACAACTTTATAGGTTAGGAGAATGTTAATGTCACTGTCCAAGAAGATTTTACTTTATGTTTTTGTTAAAATGATATAACATTTTCAGATTTCTATGTTTCTTCACATAATGTCTGTTGTTTTAGAATGGTTTTACACATAGGAAACAAGAAGTATGTAATGGTAAGTAATATATAGGGGATTATACTTCTGGATCAGAATCAAAATATGGTTGTAATTAGAACAAAATAGTTTGTTTTAGGGATGGATCAGCTGAAACAACCTAGAAATAATGATGGTGTCCATGCTAAATAAGAACCTGACCTACCATGAGGAACATGTATTTTATAGAGAATTTCATAAGGAAACATCCCCCATCATTCAATGGATCATCTAACCCAATGGTAGCCTAAGTATGGACCAATTACCTGGAGAAGATATTTTAAGTCAGGGGATGTTCGAAACATCGAAATGAAACTCTTGCAATCTATAATTTTGATGGTTAAGATGATCGATGTTAGTATTTTGTTAAGAATAATAGAGATAAATATGATCTTGATTTCATGGAATAGGAAACATTCAAAGATAATTTACTTCAAAATATTATTCTACTGTTTTTTGGATTAGTATGGTAAAACAATTTTTGGATTTGAGGAAAAGAAGATGAAGATCCTCTTGCTACATATGAAGAAAACATCACCAGATTGGCTAGATATGGGAGATTATTTATTTGATACATTTACAGTAAAATTAATAAATTTTACTTAGGATTAAAACTAATATTATAAATATAATAGGCCACATTTGAATTTATAACTTATAATAATTTGGTTCATTGTGTTGAGAATGTTGAGGGGGAGTTTTCCGACACTTACATTCCATGAGATACCCAGAGTAAGAAACTATCAAGGTGACATGAAATGGAGAAGAAACAAACTAATAATTATAGAGGTGATCCTAATTTATGTTCTAATTGTGGTAAAATACATTTTAGGTAATTTATATGAGGATCAAGAAGGTGTAACTAGTGTGGTATGTTTGGTCACAAGGTTCGTGACTAAAATAAAAAGAGTCATGAAAAATGAAACAATGAGATGACATACATCTAGTCAACAATAATTTGCATTATCAACAATGAGTATGGATATTATACTATCCTTTTTTCGAATAAACATACTTAGGGTAAAAATCATCATGATCATAAGCATAATGGGATAGTGAAATCTTTTTCCACTTCTATAGTTGATGTTAGGACATCAAGTGATGTGGTGAAATCTCCAAATATCCCATAATTTTTTGAAGGTTGATCAAAATATTGATTTCTTAGGTCAGCCTATTTTAATGTTTTTAATAATGAAAATAACTTAGGAGACGTATATTGGGTTTCTATAGATATATGAGGTATATGTTTAAAAGTTATTTGAGTAAGAATACAACTACTTGTATTTATTAAAATTTAAGGGCATTGGTGACCATTAGGATTGCATATCTAAGGAATTTCATAGTTATAACATTGGGTATTACTATTGAACTTTAGTGATTAATGTATTATAATATCACATGGATTTTTAAATTTTTTTATTTTATGAAAACTATTTTTGTTTTGTTAAATATCTAAATATAGGAGGGATATCATGTTCTCATTTTGATTATTATGTTATCCATTAAAAGTTTGTCCTAATAAATAAATCATGAAAATTCATCTTGGATACTCATTTTTTGGTGAAATAGATGAGTCTGTGGTGGAAATTGATCAAATGATGAATCTCTATTCATCTGGTAAGTATATTTCTTTATTCTCTTAGTATATCTGGTTAATGAATCCATAAACTCTAGGAAAAGGATCTTGAAATAAAATGATATATTATTAAAATTTTTCAGATTATATCAATGAAATTTTCCACACTAATTTTCCTTATGGTTTTGTCTTAATTGATTTCCTCTTGAACATGTTCTCTGTCACTCCCAATTATCCCTCAAGAATTTTTTATCCCTTCCAAATCCATGTTTTAATTTCCCTCCAATGTTTTCCATGTGGGGAATTCTAGTTAAGCATAAATTCTAGTGATCTATATGTTTCCCACTTTACCTTGATAATAAGATGCCTTATTAACCCATTTTATGATTTTGGTTTCAATAAATGAATTCTATAAATGAAAATCATTTGATTACAAAGAAAAATTTCATGGGAGAAATTCATTTTAAGGGGGTAGGGTGTAACTTTCAGAGATTTTATGAAATATATTACTTTAAATTAATTTAAATTCATTAATAGATTATGTTATATGCAATAAATATTTTATCTAACATAACATTAAATTACATGTTCATCTTTCATTACACGCAACATCGAGTTCCTTTGATGACTTATGTTACACACACACCCAAGTCTTTTCAAACAAAAATATATGATTAATATTATTAGGATTCTTATCACCTAGACATCAAATGGAAAGAATTAATGATGTTAGCTAAATTATTTGATTATAGTTTGAACATGTTTATAAAATTAATTAATTAGTTATAGATTATTTTTAAATGAAAATAAGGACCAATTAAATATAAAGTATACATTTTTATGAAAAAACAATTTTTATGAAAATAATGGTGTTTTACCTACATAAATTATATTAATCACCATTTTTGAAATATATTAATAAAATTTATATATTAGATATTTAACATAATATTTTTAAATTCATCAAATAAGTTTTATAGTATTAATATAAGAATAAATCCAATTTTAAGAAAAAAAACGATATTTTTCTAAAGGGTCATTTCTCAAATTTTAATGGAAGACTTATTTTAAAACTAAATTAAGATAAAAAAGTAATTTTTATTGGAAAAAATAAAATTCATTTTTTAAATATGGATATCAAAATTTACTTTTTATAATTTGATGTTATTTTTTAGATAAGTTTCAGGTTTTGATGAATAGTGAAAAATACTAGATTCTAATTGAAAAATGCTTTTTCATATAAATAATTTATAATGATAAATTAATTTTTTTATATTAATGTATAGTTATATTTATTTTATATATTATAATATAATTTAGTTCAATGGATTCAATTTCTCATTGAAAATGGATATACAAACATTTCAACCTTTTGATCTTTTTTACTTTAAAAAGTCACTTTCTCATTCCATCTATGGGATTGTCATTAACTTAAATTAAGCCAAATATATAATTCCTGATTTAAAAAATTTATTAAAATTTTAAAATAAGAATAATTTATAATTTATAGTATTTTCAACTTATTCTTTACAAAAAATATTATATAATTAATTAAAAATAAATTACAATGATTAAGGTAAAAATGAGTTTACTTAGTTTTAAAAATTAATCTTAACCTGGAAAATTACATAGAAACATGTCCAAAACCATTTTTATAGAAATTTTTAGAGAATATATATACATTTCTCTAATTTGGTTAAGTATTCAAGTAACATGACATATGTGTGACCTACCAATAATTTTTCTCTTTTTATATTTACAAGAATGCCACTGCTCCTCCATTATAAAGTAGAACTCAAACCACCTCACTTATTCACACCAATTAATCCATTTGGATCATCCAAAACTTGACCAAATAATCTCACAAAATATATCCTCTAATCATATAATTCTTACTTTGGGATTAAGGAAAATCCATAATGTTCATTGGTGCAAACCAAAAGAAGTTTCCCATAAAAAATAAAACATTCTTCATGAGCACTTTTGTTTTATTTTCTTGATCACCCCTTAATTATTTAAAATTAGATGATTATATAATAAATTAATTATCATAAATATACTTATATGTTGTAATTATAAGGGTTCTATATACACCTATAGATACTTCCATCAAATGGGTAATGAAATCACCATGCGTGCTTATGGTGGATTACCGCCTTGCGAAATGATTTCGTTATTTTTCCATTACCAACTCTCATGGTTGGGAATTGTGATGAAAATAATTTATATATTATATATATATTATAATTATGATTTATTCATACTTATTTAATTATTATATAACACATACCTTCATTCTTTTTATTTATTTGGAATAAGACAACATTATTTATGGAGATGTGGACTACTACCTCCTCAAAGCGATGTGATTCGTTCGTGATTTTCATGGAATATATTAAGGATGTGCATAATAAAAATATGTGATATAAATAAAATATATATTATATTCATGATATAATTACCTTCCTATAAATAAAATATATCATTTTACTTATTACCTTTTCAAACACTGAGAAAGTGATGACGTCATTCGTGAATATGTGGACTACCACAACCCTGAAGTGTTATGATTCCATTTAAATCAAAGGAATTATATATATAATTATATATGATAAAATAATATGGTATTTATGAGATATTTATAATAAATTAAATATAAATGTTACTACCTTCTTTCCATAATGAACCTTCTAAAATGGGAATGTTACTCATGTGTATGTTTGACCTACCTTCTCTATAATCGTTATGTTGATTCATTTTTCATAACCATCATTATTGATTGGTTTTAAAAGAATATTTTTTGTATTAAATTGATAATTATTTCATTATTATTATTTGTTAGATGTTATTATAATTACATCCTTTACCATAGTCAACCAACCATAGTCATTTTGATGCATAAGACGAATGTGTTCAAAACATCCGATATAAACATAATTATTTAATTAGTTTTATACACCATTAATATAAGTTAAATAAAATTAATTATAAACTTCTAAAGTAATTAAATAATTAACATATTTTTATTATTTTGGAAGATAAGGAAACATAAGACATATTGGACTCAATGTAATAGACTTTGTCTCAATCTCCTTTCATTGAGGTATATCTTGATGTTAATAACCTTTATTATTTTATAAGGTGAATATATATGTCATTAGAAATGTAATATCATTAATTTTATCTATTATAATTATATTTAATATTATATTTCATATTATTATTTAATGAGGTTTATGATACACCTATTTTATATCGGAATGGGATACATTGATTTAAAAATGGATTTTTAAAAATTTTAAGATTTGATTTGAAAATATTTTCCTCCATGTCCATATATAATATATTATTTTATATATTTATTTTTATAAAGTGATTATAGAGGAAATATTTTCTGTTATTTAAATTTATCTATAGGTTTTCAAAAAGGAATCATTTTATGTGTTTTAAACGGAATGTTTTGACAAATGAAAGAAGGAATGTTTTATTCTTAATGTACACAATGTTAATGAAATTTTCACTGCCATTGACAATATTATATATTTGGCTTACTTTTAAATATTACATGTTTACACAAATGAAAAAAACTTTTTCTGTTTTTTTATTTTTTATTTAAATTTTTTTAATGAAAATTGTGTTTGGTATTAAAAGTGGGTTCTTAAAAGAAAATGGAATTTTTATCCAAAAATGTTTTTCTTATGGGTTTTAAAAGAGTTTTTCAAAAGGGTTTTATGATTAAAATGTTTTACTCTTTATATGGTACATGATCATTATATGGAACTGGTGTGACCTATATAGCTTATACGAAGGATTGATCCCAATTACAGCGTACAGGTGAGCCATATATAGCTTATTCAAATAGTTATGCACCATTATAGTTCATGTAATACAGGTGAGCTCGATATAGCTTATACGAAGGTTTGATCCCCATTATAGCTCATGGTTGAGCCCAATATATCATATAAAAAGGGTGATCTACTTTATAGATATTCAATGCATTGTGTAATGATAATATTGGATGTTGGCCATATGGTTATACTAATTAAAACGGTTTTGAAAGGGTTATATATATATTATTCTATTAGTCACCTAAAAGAGTTTTAATTTATTATTATGTGTTTTAATCTTTTTTATGTGTTTTTGTTATTAATTTGAGTATTTATTATTTTAAAATAAATTTAAACATTTTATGTTTTTTCATATGTTCATTGGACTAACAATTTCCCTTATTTTGTATCCCTTACTAAATTTTTTGTGATCATTACATGTTATTAATTTATTTTATCAGGATTTAATGATGATTAAGGGAAACTAAGAATTCATGTTGTAATTTTCATATAATTTCCATTAGAATATTTCATGATTTATTTTAAAATATTTATATTATGGTGAAAATGGATACAGATCAGGAATGTCAACTTTTTATTTTATGTTTTTTTATTTATGAGTTATGATGTTATTCTCTAAAACTCTAAGCTTGAAAAGATATTCAAAGTGAATTAAAGTGAATTATTAAATAAAAAAATATTATGTAATGTTGTAAGGGTGGGGACTTATATTTAAACCCTTACATTGGAATTGTAATAACATGTTATAGGTCAAATATGAGTGGAATGGATAAAATATCCTGAACATAGGTTGTAATGTACAAAATTATAGGGTATAAAAAATTATTTTAAAATTTTAAAATAATTTTTAATATAGTGTGTGATAAAATGATTGTAACAATAATATGAATTTAGGGGAATAGATAACCATACCTTACATAAGGTTTTAGGATAAAAATTAAACATTATAGCCCCCAAAACACTTCAATATTATAAAGAGTGTTGTGGGAGAGATTACTTGAGAAGAATATTAAGAGGTAATTTAATCATTGTTTGAGTATAAATGAGAATAAATGGTGGGTATTTATAGAAGTGATGAGAGGAATACCATGGAATAAATCATTGAATATTACATTTTTTATTATCATTATTGTTCCAATACTCCCAAATATCACCATTAACTCTCTTAGTTCTCCCACATATTGATTATTATCACAATTATAAATATTTTACTAAATTAGTATTTAATAGTTCTTCATAAAAATTTATGATGTCATAATTAAAATATATACTGTATTTCACCATTTTTACTGTATTTTACTATTTTTACTAAAATTTACAAAATTTCACCCCATATATAATTTTAAAATCCGTATTTAAAATTTGTCATTTTTTTGTAAAATTAATATTATAAGTATAATAAATTGTAATTTTTTATAAATACTACTAAAAATCGCTTCTCTGTGATGGTCGTTCCTCAAAAAATAAATTTGAATATTCCAATAACCACATTATTATTCTATTCAATTTCATAAACAAATATAATACCCATTTTTGAAAAACAATCCTCCAAATATGAGAAATTAGTGTAAAAATAAAAAAAAATTTATAAAATAGTTTTAATGAAAAATAATTTACCTATCATTTAGATGATTTTTTTGAGTATGAAAACAAGAAAATAATTTTTTTTAATTGTTTATATAGATGTGAAAAATATTTAAAAAATAATTTAAAAACATATCTAAATTTATAAATTCCTTGTTAAATATAATTTTAGTGAAAAAAATTGACATAGAAACTAATTTTGTTGTGAGATACCCTCCAAATTAAATAATAAATTGAAAATTCTTGTAATAACTTATTGTAAAATTCTAAATGGTTACATAATATAATTAAATTTTAGTTATAAAATTTATAATAATTTAATATTACATCAATTAAATTTATATTACAATGATAAAATGAAAATATTCATATAAATATGAGAAATATAGTTATCAAATATTCATTTATTTGGTAAAATTAATTTTAGAAATCCATTTTATGGAATAATTACTATTATGTAAAAGATGTAATAAATTTTAGTAGGATTCAAGTGTTAATTAACATTATTTAAAAATACTGTTTTGCCAACTGATGAATTTAAAAATTATAAATATTATAAATAGAACCCAAATTTAATAATATATTAATGATTTATAGGTGAATTATGATTTCATACCATTAAGTTAATTTCATATAATAATGTATTTATATATAAAAAATATATCATTTACAATTTTATAAATATATATAAAATGGTTTCACTTAATGATTATATATAGTGATAATAAATATATATTCATTGATCATGTAATAAAAAATAAAATAAAATACCCTTATATTATATATATAAAATATTTTACTTTATATATATATAATAGATTTATATATTTTTCTAACTAACCATGATTCTTATATGTAAAATGTATGTTGTAGATAATTCCAAAAATTTTATTACTTGTCTACTTTTATAATTATAATTCATAAGAAAATTTCAATTTCATGATTTAATGATTATAAAATAATTTATATTATATTGTCAATATATTTAATTATTTTAATGGGGACCATGATATTTTTATCCCATTTTCCTCAATGTTTCTTGTACCTATTTATTATTATTTTTAAAAATAATAGTCATGTTATATTTTATTATTTATTTAATTTTAACTATATAATAAAAAATTTATCTCATCATAAGAAATTATTTTTCTATATAATTATTCTACATGATTTAATCCATAAGAAGAAAATAAAAATGAAATTAACCATTTTTCTAATTCATTATAAGGAAATATATATGAAATATAGTATAGTATAATATCCACTATTAAATAAATTTAATCCTCAAAAAATTACTTAATAATATCTAAAAATTATTATGAAATGTTTAATAAATTTTAAGATTCATTATTATAGTTTCCTATAATCATTACCAGAAAAAAACGAATATTTAAATAGATTAATAAATGGTCTTTGTCAATTTTAATATAAATAGATTTTTATAATCCAACCAATATGTTTGTACTACTTATAGAGGAACCTATTTTCAAAAACTAATAATTTTCACCCATGTTTTCAAATACAAAAATAAAATATAACATTCAAATTATCTAAAAATTTAAACCCTTATTTGATACAAACATCAACATTATTAGTTTGGTTATAAATACAATTCAATGGATTTTTATATTTTCTTACATGATTTAAAGTATTTATTCCAATTTCATTATCTTATAAATTAAATACATTAATATGTTTTTAATAAACACCATTGGGTATTAAGGGGAAATTTTAATGTAATCCATGATTTTACAGTCATAAGTAGTTAAAATAATAAACATTTTAATGATTAAAACCCTAAAAAATTATGTTTTCAATAATTTACTATGGCTTCACTATAATGTTTATTTTTCCTAAGTATGTTTTTGTAAATAAAGTTCCCTATGATTCAATTGAACTTTATCTCATTCCAGATGTAAATCTCCAAGACCTAGTATCCTAGAGTCATTAGGTTGTAAAATATATGGAAATATGATTAAAATAGAAAAAATACCCATAATGAAAAATATATAAATACTTTGTTTACTATACACGTATATGAATATTATATTACATTTTTATTACATAAAAATGTGGGTTTTAAAAAATATATAAATGTATCACTATTCATCCATCTTTGTTATCCTATGAATTTCCATCATAGCAAACAACATCATTTCCAAGGGGTGTGAAAAATATATCAATGGGATTATCTAATATTCACATTAAGGGATATGAATAAAATTAATAATTATATGGAATAATAATGGAGTAAACAATATAAAAGAAATATTTAAAAAATTCATTCCATAAAAATACATTAAAACAAATTAATTTGTTGATTTCATTAATAGATATATATAATAACATGGGTAATAATAAATGATTACATAATGATAGAATGTATAATTTTATACATCATAAATATACCTTATATTCCATGTGAAAATAATTCATACATAAAAGGGTCGGTTTACAACAAATACCCCCATCTACTTTAACTCAATATATATACGGGCACATCGAGGGGCTATATAATTGTAGTCATGATGCATCACTTAGGAAGTATAATTTATTCAACATATGAAATTAAGGGCTAGAAATTTAAAAAAAAATCCTAAGGAACATCCTTTATAAGTATGAATCAGTAATCAATAATGATCCATATTTAAATAATGGGTATATATAATGTCAAGATTTCTATAGTCAAATAAATGACATGGATATCTTTGTGAATACTATTTATAAAAATATCAATATATACGGTTCTCAAAACATAGTATATAAATGTATATATTTATATGTCAATGAATTATCTTTTTCAATTTAATTGTATGTCTGTCAAGATGAATACCCAATAAATATATTAATTTGGTATATGGTATATAGACCATATAAGATATATGAATATAATATTAGGGAATTAAATTATCATAGTTGATCACTTAATAAGGATTTTTAGTTGATTTTCATTGAACCATATAAGGAATATTTCAGGATTAATAATTTTCAAATATGTATAACTGTCATTTGAATAATGTGGAATTGTAGTTAATATGTACTTATAATGATTATTTTGAACAATGCATGTTGATATTTAAATACATGAATTATAAATGATAAAAGGCCAATGAATTTATAATTATGACCCATATTAAATTTTGAGTATGTAATAAAACATATTTGATATGAATTAGGGATACATAATTTATATAAAGACAAACTTCTAGGTTTCATATGCTTTGATGAAAAGTGAACTTTTTTCTAAAATTGAGTTGAATTCACCTAGGACACGATAGGGGATATATTAGCTACATATAATCTATTATTACTGTAGAGACCCGAATCTTGATGTACATGGAAATTACATTACTTTTGAAGAATACTTAATACATAACAAAAAAAACACACAAGGACCGTAATAGTTTAGTGTCTTTGGAAACTCGGAATATAAACAACTAGTCATGTTGAAAGATCTTCAACATCTCCCATAACGATCTTCCCTTTTTTGTTTCCTTACCTAAAACCTTTCATTATTTCCTAGGGAAAATAAAACATAAAAGGGTGAGCTCAAATGCTCAGTAAGGGAAAACATAGAGAGCATAAAACAATCCATAAATATTTGAAAGCAAAAACTTGAACATGAAATCTAAACATTAAAACCTTGAGAAAAGACATAAATCTTGGAAGTACATAAGGAATATAACATAAAGGAACATCAATCATGATAAAATATCATAGGAATAAACCATGTAATTATGGCAACCATTCATCACTTCTTATGATTTCTATAGTAGCCAAGGCATTGCTGACAAGACCATCTTAGTGGACAAAGTACCTTTCTGAATCGACTTCACTCCTCGTTTCAGTCCTGTAACACTGAACCGGATTAACTTACCATTCCAGCCATGTCTATCTAATGAGATATAAATCTTTACCCAATTCATTTGAGGGAAATATAGGTCCCACCCATCTTATAATGAAATCATTCTTTCTTGTGCCATAAAATAAACTTACATCATTCATAATAACCCAACAAATAAAATGGGTTTCATAAACATCATCCCATCATCACATAATCCATATAAAAGAAATGGATATCATTTCATAATGAGAAATGTGAAACCATGTAAATAATATAGACTTTATACTTGAAACATACACATATGAAATAATTTCATCTTATATGGAAAATGGTTTTGATAAAACAATTGAAATGAATTCTTGAGGAAAATATCCTTTCTTTTTCAAAATCAATTTCTTTTCACAAAACGTCATGAAATTTTAAAAGAAAAATATTTTGTTTAAAATAGTCATGAAATCTTTTGGATGAATCTTCATGAAAATATGGATTTATAAAACCGTAAAAATCCTTTCATGCCGTATACGTTAAAAAAACATTCTTCTCGTACTTTTGCCGGAAAAGTCAAAAAGTACCTCATAACGTAAAAAAAAGAAAGATCCCTTACATACCATGTAGTAAAAGTAAAAAATGGGTAAAAATGACATTAAACATACATGAAACCATTTTTAGAAAACTTGGGCTTGACTGATAAAGATAACCCCAGTAAATACTTACAAATAAACAATCTCACATAAAAATGAGATTGATAAATTTTCCCTTACCTTATGTCCAATATGCTTCGTATGTATCCGAAACTCCTGTATAATGATTTAAATAATGTCATTTACTTATTATAGGGATGTGTATAAGAGAATTAGGCAGGGTTTGTCTGAGCTTGAAGGCTCAATGTGGTGTCAGGAAGAGAGGGAGGAGGTGCCCTTTTATAAGGGAGGAGAGGGGCACCTTTGGAAATCTTAAAAATATTAAATTATAATAAATCTAACCCTACTTAGAAACCTCCAAAAATGATTCATATTCGAATATTAGATAATATAGAGTTGTAATATCATCAAAAAATAAAATTTAGACATGTTAGGAATTTATTTTAAACATTATCAACTTGATTTATCCTTATTTAATCAATTTAATTTTATTTGTGGTAATAACATTCTAAATTTTAAATTATAACAAATAATTACTTATTTGTTGTTAATTTCCAATAATTTGATACATAATAAAATTTTAGACCATATAAATTTAAATTTATAATTTTTAAATTTTTTATGATTTTTAAACAATTTTATAATATTTTATTTATATAAAATAACAATAGTGTCAATTTTGACACTATTCATTATTTGAATTTAAATAAAATAAATACAGAATATATGTTCAAACTAAAAGCTTTAATAGATTCATAATATGTCATATGTATCTATAAAATTAGTGGATCACATTAAATAGTCCATATAATATTTATTTTATTATTTTTAAAACCATTTATTTGGTTTATCTCTTAATAAAATAATTACTACAAAATTTTTGTATAATTATTTAATATACTTATTTGTTTCATAAAAATTAAAAATAAAATCCTATGATGAATATAAATCTATTAACTTTCACAATAATACTTTTACTGGAATTTATCATCTTAAAATCACAATATTTAAATTGTTATATTTATTAAATTATGAATGTGACAACTTGGGCATCATTTAAAATAAAATAATATAAGTGTCATAATCACTTTTATAATTCACCAAATTGTAAAATATTCTACCATTGGATTATTATAGTTTAAATGTACATGAACAATAAGTTTTGGTTAGGTGTTTTTTCCTTTTATGGTCACTATTAGTTTAATAAAAACTATATTCTTGATTTTTCACTAGATAAACAATTTCTCCATCACTATTGTGTCACAATTAATGATAATTATTTAATACATATAAATGATAAATAAATTCATATGATGTAGATAATTTTATTATATTTCTGGATACTCTTTATTTTAGAAGTTTCATGAAGTTTGTCACTTTCTTCAATTTTAATAATAATTAATTTATTTTCATGGAAAAAAGTCCATTAAATGAATATAATCCAACCCTTAGGTGATATGGGTCTACTTTTAGTCATCCAATAGAATTTTGGAAGGTGTTAGGGTAATTTTATAATCTTATATTTACCCTTAATTACCTGATTTACCTTTAACTATGGTAAATAAATTTTACCGTAGTTATTATTCATAATGCCCAAAAATAAAAAGTAGCCTATTAACATAATTTGGACCCACTAATTCCAAATATGGAATCCATTTTTCAAATTTAAAAACACATAAGTTGCAGTAATTAATTTAAAATTAATCCCGTTGTCGAAAGAAAACAGGTTTTTGTTAGTGCAAAAGATTGAGTTGATTTAACCTACGAATTCAAGGTAAAATAAATGCTAATGAAATACATTGTATTAAATGTTAAAAATATATTCTATTTATATTTTAAAAACATTAAATAATATAATTTAACCACATAAATTATTATGATGAAAAAAGTTGTTTTTAATTAAAATATAGCATGTTTTTACTATTCATTAAAATATGAAAGTTATCAGAAA
Organism: Viscum album; assembly: GCA_963277665.1. NCBI lineage: Eukaryota > Viridiplantae > Streptophyta > Magnoliopsida > Santalales > Viscaceae > Viscum > Viscum album. The sequence goes on along the minus strand of OY728138.1, from coordinate 736,368,947 downwards.
AATATCAAAACTTTATCCAATGTAAATTTTTATATCCTGATTCAAAAGAAGAAGTTTATTTTGTAAAATTGAACTTATAAACATGTCAAAAACTAGATTTAAAGTGGGTGCGCCATCAAAAGATGGCAAAACTGCATTTTTTTGAAAAATACTTATTTTACCCGAAAAATTTATTTTGTTCACATAAAATGTTTTAGAAAATTTATAAGATGAATAATAATGTTATAAAATTAAAAATGTGGTTAATACTATTCATAACGGCTAGTTCGTGATAATATTATAACCATATATCATTGTTTAGTGAAACCCGGTATTGCGTACAACACACGCTATCGAGGAAGGTCGCAATTGCGTGTAATGAAAGCCAAGTCAGAGTTGCGTATAGTGAAAGACTCCTTTGTTGTTTCATATAACAAAATCCAACCATATTTCATTTATACATTGAATATATATATATATACACTCAATGTTGCGTAGAATGACTATTATCAAACTAACTTGAAATTGTGTATAAAATGATCCAAGAATTGTGTTGCGTATACTGCAAGCTAATACGGTGTTGCGTATAGCACAAGATAATCTTGGTGTAGCATAAAACACATTACATCAAATAAATTAAAAAGAATACTTATCATAAAATCTCGTGGTGTTACATTCTACCCCCCTTAAAATGAATTTCGCCCTCGAAATTTGTCGGGGTTATACATGGTGTACTATTCGAAAGTTTCTTTAATAGAAACCCACATAGTAAAAAGAAATACCAAAACTTATCTTTAAAAACTAAAGTATGAAACATAATAGTTACCCAAATTAACTAATCACTGGGTTTCCATATAGCAGAACATATGTGAAAATATGGATATGGAAGAGAAATCTAACCGTCATGTTCTGATGGAGAGTGGTAGGGAACATGGCTATGAAATAGCCAACAATCACAAAGCCATAGATTTACGATGATCAAAGGTACCATCTGATTCATCGGATATAAGAGCACTAGGACAACATTTTTGGTTTTCAATATCATTTCTCTAATGTTGAAAATTTTGAATTAGAAGAAAAAATTACTTGATTTTGGTACAATCTCACTATTGTTCGTGCTTTGAACAATTTCCACTTCATCTCTTAATGAAATGAAGTTGAATTTGTTATTCGTGAAGTGTTAACAGATCATGTGATAGAATGATGGGTCATTCCATCTGTTTCAAACCAAAGGTTAGCAAAAGTTATCAAATATACATAAGTCCATCTATGGTGAGGTTAATCATATATGATTCAAAAAATGAACTTATACTTCATATATCATACCGATTAATAAAATAAAACTAGTTTGTACTAACTAGGGACTTTCGGTAGGCCATTGGTATGCGATAAAGGCCAGTAACACTTTGGTTGTGGGTTCGATTCCCACAGCCCTGTCCGAAGCGATGGGATGTCGCTCATCCTACATGTTGTCCTTTTTCTAAAACTACATTACTATAACATCCCATCAATAATATCGAAAAAAGTTCTATCCTTAAACAATACTATCTTATGTACAACATAATCCATTCCAATCTTTATCTAAAATACTTCGGTCCAACCTCATAGTATAAAGAAAACAATTACTAGAAAGGTTATCTACCAAGAATGTGAATACAATCATTTATCCCACATATATCATAAGATATATCTTATTGGTTGCATTACAAACACATGAATACCTTAGTCATATATTCTCTTGAAACAAAAATTACCATAGAACCTTAGTGAAAACATGAATACTGTCAAAAGGTAACTCTTTCCATATACCAAAATCCCATAAAATCTATATAATGAAACTATAATATCACTTAGTCCTTATATCAGTCATGATCTCATGAATACAATCAAACATCTCATTATCTTCTTATCCCTTCATTATGCGCATATCATCTACTTTCCAAAAATATCTGAATAACCTTCCATGGTTACCGGTACCATTCAACATATACTTTCATATACTTTAGGAAAAACAATAGTGTAACAATCCTTAGATGATTCTTTATTCTATAGTACCATACATTATTCTTTATAAACATACAATCATTCCACTAACTTCTTAAACAACTAGCTGAGCTTCATCATTTATTTCATCTCATATTTCATTTGTAGTCTCTTCATCATCATCCACATAAATACTACCCGTATGACCATGTTGATTCTCTTCATGAGATTTTCCCTTAGGGAATTGGTTTGTATAATGCCCATACATTCCACATTTAAAACATCTAATCATTGTTGATATCGTAGAAATACCATTATCCTTGTCCATGGTGTTAACTGAACCTTTTCCTTTGCACTTACTGGATTTGTGTCCTTCTTTTCCACACCCAAATAATCTTCCAGTTCCTTTGAAACAATCTCCCTGATGCCTCTTCCCACATGATTTACATGAGAGAAATTGAACTTTCCTTCCTCTATGATCATCATGAAACTCCATCTTTCTCTTATTATCTGAGTCGGGAAACTTACTAAAGTTGAGATTATTGATCATATTATGAGATTGCTGATTAGGCATAATAATGATGTTTGGGATTCCAAATCCCATTTCATTTGGTTTCTTATGAAGAATATCATTCCATTGTTCGTCATATCCTCCATTATCGTGAATCTTCCTGTTTCCAGCCATTTTTTAAAACCCAAAAAGAATAATGTGAGAGGCGAAAATCATGCTAGGGAAAACAACACAGTAAAGGGGGAGTACCATCAATATCTAACATCTTAGTTTAAATTCTAAGACCGTTACCATAGTTCTAGTATTATATCCTATACGTATACTTATCCTTAGGGACATCCCTATATATACCTTAGAAATATCTCTAGGGATATCACTAATGTTTTCGCATCCTAGTTTCCAAAGGTTGACTAAACCTTTCCTCTGATACCAACTATAGAGACCCGAAGCTTGATGTACATAGACATTACATTACTTTTGCGGAATATTTAATACATAACAAAAAAATCACACAAGGACCGTAATAGTTTAGTGTCTTTGGAAACTCGGAATATAAAGAACTAGTCATGTCAAAAGATCTTCAACATCTCCCATAATGATCTTCCCTTTTTTGTTTCCTTACGTAAAACCTTTATTTATTTCTTGGGGAAAATAAAACATAAAAAGGGTGAGCTCAAATGCTCAGTAAGGGAAAACATAGAGAACATAAAACAATCCATAAATATTTGAAAGCAAAATCTTTAACATGAAATCTAAACATTAAAACCTTGAGCAAAGACATAAATCTTGGAATTACGTAAGGCATATAACATAAAGGAACATCAATCACGATAAAATAGCATGGGAATAAAACATGTAATTGTGGAAACCATTCAGCACTTGTTATGATTTCCATATTAGCCAAGACATTGCTGCCAAGACCATCTTAGTGGACAAAGTCCCTTTCTGAATTGAGTTCACTCCTTGTTTCAGTCCTATAACACTGAACCATATTAACTTACCATTACATCCATGTCTATCTCATGAGATATAATCTTTACCCAGTGCATTATAGGGAGATATAGGTTTCACCCATCTCATAATGAAATCATTCTTACTTGTGCCACAAAATAAACTTACATCATTCATAATAACCCAAAAAATAAAATGGGTTTCATAAACATCATCCCATCATCACATAATCCATATAAGAGAAATGGATATCATTTCATAATGAGAAAATTTAAACCATGTAAATCATAGAGACTTTATACTTGAAACATACACATATGAAATAATGTCATCTTATATGGAAAATGGTTTTGATAAAACACTTGAAATGAATTCTTGAGGAAAATATCCTTTCTTTTTCAAAATCAATTTTTTCACAAAACGTCATGAAATTTTAAAAGAAAAAGATTTTGTTTAAAATATTCATGAAATATTTTGGAGGAATCTTCATGAAAATATGGCTTTATAAAACCGTAAAAATCCTTGCATGCCATATACGTTAAATAAACATTCTTCTTGTACTTTTGCCGGAAAAGTCAAAAAGTACCTCGTAAGGTAAAAAAGAAATATTCCTTACATACCATGTAGTAAAAGTCAAAAATGGGTAAAAAAAACATTAGACATACATAAAACCATTTTTAGAAAACATGGGCTTGGATGATAAAGATAACCCCAGTAAATAATTACAAATAAAGAATCTCAGATAAAAATGAGATTGATAAATTTTCCCTTACCTTATGTCCGATATGCTTCGTATGTATCCGAACCTCCTGTATAATGATTAAAATAATGTCATTGACTTATTAAAGAATCATATTCATTGTTATTATATCATATATGGTTCACTTATGACTTTATATTACCCATTCTTTTGTAAATTCCACGTTAAAGAGTGTTTTGGGTAAAATTGTTTCATTTGTTGTCCGTGTTTTGACTTGTAATTATTCATATGATTACTTAGATCATGATTACTTAATTCCATAATATAAAATATGATTTATATATAATATATATTAGAATATACATATATATAATAGATCGATAAATGGAAATAAATACACCGTTCATGGAGACGGTAGGCCGTACGTATGCATGAACGTTGTTTTTGTTTCCTTATTGAGTTGAATGGAATTAAGTAGACGACATATATATATATATATAAATAAATAAAATATCGTTATAATGTAATATATTTCATTATTATTGCTTATATATACTTTATAATCATTCTTAAATGGTTAACATGGAGAATGAATCTCATCGCGTCGTGTAGACGGTAGTCCGTACGTACGCACGAGCGATGATATCGTTTTTATAATTATTGAATTGAATTGGATTGGATGATACAATATATCAGAATCATTATGATGTTATAATAACTATTTATAGTTATTCTTTACACTATTATACCCATCCATGTAAGGTGTTGGTGGAAAAACATATTACACCATGATGTGGAGACGGTATTCCGTACGTACGCACGCGCGGTGATTTCTTTTTCCGTAGGATGGATAGAAGGTGAAATGGGGTTGTTTCATATTTATAATAAAATATCAGTATATTAGTGATACAGATGTTATTACTTTATAATTAAACAACTAAATAAGAATAATTTTAAGAAAAAGAATCCTAAAAGAATCGGTAGAAGAAATTACCTCTTCTTCGATACGCCTCTTGGAAACTTCCTCTTAGGGAACTAAGATTGGTCTTTTAAGTAGACCAAGACCTATAGTATGTTTCTAGGGAAGTGTAGAAGAGAATATTTCAGGTTTTGTCCGAGATTGAAGGCTCAAAGTGGTGTGAGTAAGAGAGGGAGGAGGTTCCCTTTTATAAGGGAGGAGAGGGGCACCTTTGGAAATCTTAAAAATATTAACTTATAATAAATCTAACCAAACATAAAAACCTTCAAAAATGACTCATATTCGAATATTAGATAATATAGGGTTTTAATATCATTAGAAAATAAAATTTAGACATTTTAGGAATTTATTTTAAACATTATCAACTTGATTTATCCTTATTTAATAAATTTAATTTTATTTGTGGTAATAACATTCTAAATTTTAAATTATAACAAATAATTACTTATTTGTTGTTAATTGTCCATAATTGGATACTTAATAACATTTTAGATCATATAAATTTAAATTTATAATTTTTAAATATTTTTGTGATTTTTAAACAATTTTATAATATGTTATTTTTATAAAATAACAATAGTGTCAATTTTGACACTATTCATTTATTTGAATTTAAATAAAATAAATATAGAAGATATGTTCGAACGAAAAGCTTTAATAGATTCATAAAATTTCATATGTATCTAGAAAATTAGTGGAAAACTTTAAATCGTTCAAATAATATTTATTTTATTATTTTTAAAACCATTTACTTGGTTTACCTCTTAATAAAATAATTACTACAACATTTTTGTATAATTATTTAATATACTTATTTGTTTCATAAAAATTAAAAATAAAAACCTATGATTAAGATAAATATATTACCTTTCACAATAATACTTTTACTAGAATTTATCATCTTAAAATCACAATATTTAAATTGTTATATTTATTAAATTATGAATATGACAACTTTGGCATCATTTAAAATAAAATAATATAAGTGTCATAATCGCTTTTATAATTCACAAAATTGTAAAATATTCTACCATTGGATGATTATAGTTTAAATGTACATGAAAAATAAGTTTTGGTCAGGGTGTTGTGCCTTTTATGGTCACTATTAGTTTAATAAAAACTATATTCTTGATTTTTCACTAGATAAACAATTTCTTCATCACTATTGTGTCACAATTAATGATAATTATTTAATCCCTAAAAATAATAAATAAATTCATATTATGTAGATAATTTTATTAGCTTTCTGTATATTATTTATTCTAGAATTTTCATAAAGTTTATCACTAAGTTAAAATTAATATACTTATAAGATTTAAGAGAGTGACATGTTGTCACTTTCTTTGGTTTTAATAATAATTTATTTATTTTCATGGGAAAAAGTACATTAAATGAATCTAATCCGACCCTTAGGTGATATGGGTCGACTTTTAGTCATCCAATAGGATTTTGGAAGGTGTTAGAATAATTTTATAATCTTATATTTACCAGTTAATTACCCGATTTACCTTTAACTATGGTAAATAAATTTTACTGTAGTTACTATTCATAATGACCAAAAATAAAAAGTAGCCTATTAACTTAATTTGGACCCACTGATTCCAAATATGGAATCCATTTTTCAAAATTCAAAATACATAAGTTGCAGTAATTAATTTAAAATTAATCCTGTTGTCGAAAGAAAATGGGTTTTTGTTATTGCAAAAGATTGAATTGATTTAACCTATGAATTCAAGGCAAAATCAATGCTAATGAAATACATTGTATTAAATGGTAAAAATATATTATATTTATACTTTAAAAATATTCAATATTATAATTTAACCACATAAATTATTAGGATGAAAAAAGTTGTTTTTAATTAAAATATAGCATGTTTTTACTATTCATTAAAATATGAAAGTTATCAGAAAAATATCAAAACTTTATCCAATGTAAATTTTTATATCCTGATTCATAAGAAGAAATTTATTTTGTAAAATTTAACTTATAAACATTTCAAAAACTATATTTAAAGTGGGTGCACCATTAAAAGGCGACAAAACTGCATTTTTTGAAAAATACTTATTTTACCCGAAAAATTTATTTTTTTCATATAAAATGTTTTAGAAAATTTATAAGATGAATAATAGTGTTATAAAATTAAAAATGTGGTTAATAATATTCATAATGGCTAGTTCGTGATAATATTATAACCATATATCATTGTTTAGTGAAACCCAGTATTGCGTACAACACACGCTATCGAGGAAGGTCGCGATTGCGTGTAATGAAAGCCAAGTCAGGGTTGCGTGTAGTGCAAGACTCCTTTGTTGTTGTGTATAACAAAATCCAACCATATTTCATTTATACATTGAATATATATATATATACACTCAATGTTGCATAGAATGACTATTATCAAACTAACTTGAATTGTGTATAACACGATTTAAGAATTGTGTTGCGTATACTGCAAGCTAATACGGTGTTGCATATAGCACAAGATAATCTTGGTGTAGCATAAAACACATGACATAAAATAAATTAAAAAAAAATACTTATCATAAAATCTCGGGGTGTTACAATTACATTTATAAGTCCCTATCTTAGACATAATGTATGTATAGTATTAAAAATACATGTCATCTATAGGGATTTATTTGGGATAGAAACATATATAATTGCATGCCTCTTATGATAAATTCAGAAGTATAATGACTTATAAACATGATATAATGTGAGTGAAATAGTGTATCACATTAATAAAATATCATAAATAAATTACATAATATCATACAATAACAATATTAGAACAATTAAAATAAAATTGAAAATTATAGTATTATGGAAATGGAAATTGGAATAGAAATGGTGATGATAAGGGACACTTACATCATCATGGTAATGAATTAATTAAAGTTTAATATTATAGGGATTGGATAATCTATCATGGATAAAATATAAATGTAAAGATAATAAAATATATTTCTATCAATTAAATAATATAATGTAGGAATTATGGAGAAATTTATATAATATAAATACATTAAGAAAAAAAAATAATGATTAAGAACCCATACATCTGTACTGTAACATCTTTGTAAAATTTTAATATGAGAGGTATTGGATAATTGATCATGGAAAAAGTAAAATGGGATGATATTATACTTTAAATAATAGTATTCTTTCAAATTAATGGTATTTTTGAAATAGTTTTTTTATAGAATTATTGAAATTGGAAGCATAAATGAGGGGAAAAAACCCTATATATCAACATTGTAACGTCTTATGAAAAGTATAATATGATATGGAGTAGATAAAATCTCATTAAAGAAATTTAAAATAGGTGAAATAATTATATAAATAATATAATATAATAAAATTAAAATATTTTAAAATATTTTTTATGAAATTATTATAATAGGAATTTGAAATTAGAGGATTAGAGACATCCACCTAGTAAGCATGTAGGCTTATAACATAACTTTCTAACCACTGAAACTATTCAAGACTCATGAGGGAGATATATGAGAATATTTTTGATAGGTATATAAAGAGATAATTTGATATTTTTTTTATGATAAATGAGAAGTGTGGGTCTGTATTTATAAGTGTGGTCTGTATTTTATGATAATTTGTATTTATTTTACAGGGACTTAATTGTTTAATATTTTATCTTCCTATTACCTCATGTATTCCACTACTCCCATAGTTCCCCATTAACTACATAAATGATCCAAAAAAAAATATCCTGAAATTTAGTATATGATTGAAAAATTAGAGGATCCCATTCATGATTACATATATATTATGTCATATTTACTATATATTATGAAATGTATCATTTTTCCAGCATTTTACTCTTTTTACAAAAATTTATCAAAATATTCCCATTGACTAGTTTCATCATGATAAATCCAAATATTTAACTCATTTTATCAAATATATTTTATAAATATAGTAAAATTATATTTCGTATAAATACTACTAAAACAATTTCTATATGGATGTCTTTACTCAAAACAACTACAATACTTTTGTAATGACCACATTATTGTACACGATAATTTGATAATGAAATATGATAATTATAATACAATAATAAGTGAAAAATATGATAAGGTAAGTTAAAAATTAAAATTATAATGTACATTATAATTTTTTTTTCTAAAAAATATTTCCTTTAAATTTTAAACCATATATTTAACTGTATCAAAAGAAACATGTAATATTTTGTAATATTTTATAGATATAATAAAAACATTTAAAATTTAATTAAATAAAATTTCATGTTATGAATTCCATATAAATGACATTTTAGTGTATAAATATAATTTATCTTCAAATTATACAATGAAATACCGAATAAATAAAATATGAAAATAGAAATATATTTAATAAATTATTATAAAAAGTCAAACGAATAATGTTACTATTACATTAAAAAATAATATGTAGGGTAAAATCACTTTCCATTGAGTGCATATCTATTATAACTATCATGTAAATATATTATTGTATATATGAGAAATGTTGTTATCGAATAATCATGAGTTTTGTAAAAGATATTTTAAAATGTCATTTTAAGAAATAACTATTATTATATGAAACATACAAAAAATTTCATTATGATTTAATTGTTAATAAAAATTATTTTTAAATACACTTTAATAAATTAAATTTTTATAATTATATAAATATGATCAATAAAACCCATGTTCCTTTTTAGTGTCATGATTTCTAGATGAGTGATATTGGTATAGAGTTAAAGTAATTTCATAATATCACGTGTTTATATAAAACTAATATATATCTTATAATGGTATATATATATATATATGTGTGTGTAAATTATTTCACATAATGATTACATAAAGATAATGAATATATGCATAGTGTTAATGTAATAAATAAATAACTCAAATACTCTCATATTATAACTCTAAACTAACTTGTTTCATTTATAAATATATTTCATCTCATAGTCTATTTTTCTTATAAACCATCACTATAATATATACACTTTTTTTATAGAGTATGGATAGACATGTATTATTTTTATACATTTATTTCTCGTATTCATAAAAATGACTATTTCTTGATATAATGAATGTACCCAAATGTATATTATAGGGATTATATATATATTAAATATATTTAAATTTCAATCCCTTAGTTATGAATTTAATGTTTCTAAATTTCATATTTTATATAAAATTAAATATTATTAGGGTAAACTATGTATATTTATTTTACATTGATAATATAATAAAAATATGTTTATCTTACCAAATTCAATTTTTTTGTTACATTATTCTATAGAATTTATTCCACAATGATTAAAGTAAAATAAATATAATCATAGTTCAAATATTTGAGAAAAAAGTGAAATATTAATCATTTCATGTTCTCTTGAGTTCATGATAAAGTGTTAAACTATGAAGAGAATTATTTTGGTTGGCTTAAAGTTTGGGTGTTGGAGCTAGAGTTACAATCCTCAAATCCTTTTTTTCTATTTTCTAAATAATCCACTTTAAGGGTGAGTGGTAACCACACAATACGGATACCAAATTTCAAATACCAAAAACCAAATTTCCAAAACCACAAAAAAGGCTCCAAGATCCACCCCCAAAACATCAAAATTCAGATTCAGATTTTAAATTACAAAAACAGAACATGATACACCTCGGTCCGCGATCCGCTTCGAGCCACGCTCCCGAATTTGAAATCTAGCCCTCGTCATCATCACATCACCAGAAAAGGCATCAGCCGAAGATTAAATTGACAAAAACAGTGACACCTTCATTCACACCATCATCACCCGCAAAACATCTTCAAACGACATTGGCACATGAAGGCAGAAACAGGCCACCCATTTCAATGAAAACTACAACTAACATTTGGAACAATAACAACATGGATTGAAGCTGAAGAAGGACACATCACCCGAAGTGTAGACTATTGAACATGTAGCATCTAGAGCCATCCATTCCAAAATGAGAACCTTCATGGACTCAAACAGCAAGCCAACAACAGCACAAAGTCCAAGCGCTAGAGCCAGATTCGACATCACCCCACCGCAACCACGATCATCTTCCATCCGCATCAGCAGCAACCTGAAAAAGATAACAATTCAGGGAGAAAGAAGTTGGGTCAACATCACCCAGGACTGGAAGAACCAGCATCACCTCAAGGGAAAGTCACCATTGATGGGAGCTAGAGTTACAATGTTATTAGATCTTGAGATTTACCTTATTATTGGAGAAAATAACCTGTGTATAAGAAATATCTATTTTTTTCAGGGTAGTGGGATTATGATTTTTTCTATATTAATTGTTACAAATAGGATAGGTTTTATGTATGATATATTTCCATGAGGTTATTATTTATGGATTTACTATTATCATGGTTTAGAAAGGTGAATACGTACATGTATCATACTATCATTTAATATTCAATTTCCATTCATTTTCTTTTATGTTATTAATGATTTTTTTATAATGGAGGATTCAGTAGTTTAAAGTGTTAAAAAGGTTATATAGTATTTTCTTGTAAATTTTATGGGTGGTATTATACTAAATGGGACAATTGTTTTTTGTTTTATTTTTCTGAAGATACTAGTATTTCATGATCACTATATGCATATTTCATAACATGTTTTTTCATCTAATTATGTTTTTATAGTCCCTATGTGTAGGTGATTTATTTTGTCTCGTAGTGGGTAAGTTTAAAAATTTATGCCCTGGTAATGGAATGGTATAGTTTGGGTATCACTATTATTTTATTATCATGGGTAGGGGTTTCGACTAGGAGATATATAACCTTAAGAGGGTGGAGATATACATGTGAGATTCATTGGGATATTATGATATGCGGTAGTGTTTTGGTGTTCACATTGGGGATATTCCATGAACTATTAAAATTAAATCAATGATAGTATTTTCAATTATATGTGTTCTTTATATAAGAGATTTATAAATAGTTTATTGGGTATGTTAGCCTAGTATTGATGAAGAATAACCCTTGTAAGAAAGGTTTAGGTTACATTGTCATATATTATAATACTATATTCCCCCTTTATTTTTAGAAATGATTGAGTTTTATAGTATATAAGAACCTATTATAGACATTTAGGAATCCAATTTTCTATTCGAAAGGAATAGTGAGAGATTATAGGAACTCCTCTAAAGCAATCATACTTTTATGAGGTAGACACAAGTTGTATCATGTGAATAATCTTCTATATATAGAGAAGGGGAATAAATAAAGATTTAGTTAATTTCATTACTGCTATTGTTTTAATAGGAATATAAATTTGTAGTGGTGTTAGTATGGTTGTGTTTCCTCATTAGTCCCAAACTATATAGACATGAACTCAGAGACTCACATCGGTTTCAGTAAAAGATCTCCCTCAAGGAGTGTTCCAAACTAATATGTGGTTATTTCATCATGGATGATAATGGAAATATAAACTAAAGGTTTCATCACAAAATTGTATGTTTCACCATGTTATGTGATATACATTTTCATACATATAATTTTATAACACATCAGTTTCTTTCTTCTCATGTTTCAAATAGTATGCTATTCATTTTATCATCACAAGACAATGATAATGATGTGCTTGAATACACAACATGATTTTTTCATTATAAAATCTTAAAATAAGGATTAAATAAGTGGTTCATAAAATTTAGAACATCTATTTTTTTTAATATAATCAATTAATAAAGGTAACCAATTTGAGTTCTAATATTACTATTTTAGATGGTATGACCCACATAAAATGGTGCAACATATTTATTATATCTAATAGAATAAATTATTTTGCTCACTGTTTTTAATGTAATTTATCGAATGGTTCTAGAAATTGTCTATATAGAGAGACTAATCCCTAACATGAAGATATTCACATAGATCAGGGATATAATAGAGGAAATATTCATTCAGTGACTTATATTTTTATCTTAATCAATATAAATTTTGGAATCTTATATATAATAGATCATTATAGGTATAAGGTATTACATCCTCTATTCGTTATTTTTTTTTCAATTAATACATATCAAATGTATTTTGGTTTTCTTTTTTATATTTTTATATTTATGATTTTTTGATAAATGTTAACCCCTATGAAACTAAAAAGTGGATTTTATTCCACTATGTTGACACTCATAATAATTATTCAAAAGGTTCAATAAATTAGAAAATATTTTTCCTTGAACTATGAAATATACATATTAAATATGAGTGTTTCAAATCTTGGTTCCTTCAGACAACGTCTTCAAGGATATGGGTAATGTCTCATTTATCATATTATATAAAACAATATTTTAATAGGTATCTGAATCTTTAAATGTTTTTTTGAAAATAGAGAAACATATTTGATGTCCCTAGACCATTTCTATAATTATACAATGTAGTGGATACCTACATTATGGGGATGACCATGACATAATAGGATAAATAATACTTATTTCTATTGGTTGACCGATGAATCCAAATGGAATAGTGAATTAAATTTTCATCACACTGAAAAATACATGGTAACTAAAAATGGATTGTACGAAACTCATTGACCAATAAAAATAGATTGGAAAAAATGTATGGACCCAAATTCCTTACATAATAAAAATGGGTTGGTAAAATAATTTGTCCCTATATTAATTAACAACCCAAAATAGATTTTTTATATTTTGACCATATGACAAAAGTAGAATTTACTATTCCATTGTTAATTTTTTTAATAGAAGTTTATGGAAAATTATATAATATTTAAATATTCTTAAAAAAATCACTATTAGTGGGCCAAACCAAATTTAATTTGGGATGTTAAAAGATTTTTAAAAATATTTTTTAGATTTTAACATTGTTAAAAAAATATTAACTTTGTAAAAATAAGGTTAAGTATAAAGTGTTTTTATAGATTCTTTTATTAAATAAAAAAATTTAAACCAAAATACTTATATTATTAACCTCATTTGAAAAATTATTTTTAACTTAATTTATGTAAAACTTTTACCTAAAAAATGATATGTTTTTAAAGTGCCTATATTTTTTAAACCATTCTATTTACATTTATATAGGAATGAGGGAGTTCAAGGAAGTTGGGTTGTGTCCTTAAGGTTGATGAAATAGTCTTGTTATTTTAATAATGTATCACTTTAGGATTTTTCATGTTGAAATGTGATGTGTGTCACAACAAGAAGATTTTTATTTTCAATTTGAAGTGAGTTAAAGATAATTTTAGCAAATCATAAAAAATACATATTAGAGGAAACTCATATATATGGATTAATTATCATTAATATTTCCTTTTCCACTTAACCTTACATGGAATGATCCATAATTTTATTACCCTGAATACATGGAGGCTGAGTTCCTTGGTTCATTATTTCAATGGTCTATATTTTCATATTTCATTGGCCACATTATGAGGAAGATGTATTTGATTTATTTAATGATTTATAGAGGGTTTAAAACTATGTCATGAAACCCATAGCCACACTAGGAGACTCCCCATTCTCAATGAAGATACACAAATAGATCATGAATAATATGATGAGACATATAGGAGGATCACACTACAATCTTCATATCATGGTCATTGTGTCATGATAAATTTTGAGCAGATCATAATGTAGTGCCTTCCTAGTTATTGAATAAATACATGGTACTTATAGCATTAATTCATTTTATATATTCTCTCAAATATACCTATATATCCTTTGTACTATTTTAGATACACCAAGGAATATAAGAATAATTATTATTCCTTTTCTTTGAGATATGATTATATTTGATCCATGGTATCACTGTTCCTTCTCAATTTCTCTCCATTATTCATCTATTAATTATTTCCAAGTCTTAGCTATAATATACTCCAAATTTTATGAGTTTATTATTGTTTATTGATGGATTATTCATGACGGGTTGACCAATTTTGGTTTCTTGGGATCATTATGATGTTTCGTGGTGGAATTATTTTTCCATAATCCTATTCCTGTTTGCTGATCATTAAAGAATCATATCAAGGTAAGGGATTGAAGAATTATCCAAATTAATAATTTTTATATGAATAGTTATCTGGAATTGGTTTATAATTGTTAAATGGATCAGATTGAAAAAATGTATAAAATAATTGATAATTACATTACTAAAATGGATGGTCATGTGGCTTCACATACAATTATATTGTATTTCATGTTTTTACATCTTGAATTTTTTTTAAAATATTGATAGTATATTACTATGATTATAAAATTTTCTCTTGAATATTTTGAAATTATTAAATTGAATTAAAATAAATATATATGGGAAGAAAATGAATATAATTAATAAGGAATTCATTGAACTTTTGATATCTCTATATATGTTCTTAATATAGCATAATATTTTATTGAGAATATTTTTTAAATACTTATTTATTCTATTTTGTATTGTTATATTAATTTTAAATGATTAAAAAAACCTTAAAATAATGAATTAAATTATTTATTATAGTAATGAAATATGATATTTTTTGGAATTATTACTCATGGTAGACTATGTTCGGTCCATGCTTTATCTAATCATTCATGAGTTGATTGATATATTTTTTATTGATAATTGTTATTTATTAATGCTTGGATTAATATTTTATAATATATATAATACCGATACCCTTTAATTATTAAAATTAGAACCTAGTATTTTTATGGATATGCTGAGGATGGACCAGTTTTGTTATCACTATTTTGGTAGATTGATGTGGCTATTGTTGGGATAATGTGGATTGTATTGAATTTTATTGGGGATGATGATAGGATAACTAGATCAAGCTTGGAGCTATGATTGTTTTCATATTATTATTATTTACTATTAATTTATTATTATTTCATGATATATCCTTCCTTGAAGTAGGTATAATGGTGTATTAGTACAATATAATTATTGACTGATAATCAATTAATTAAGTAATTAGGAATAATTTCACTTGAAAACAAAATAAATAAAAGAGAATCAATATGGAAAAAATAATTTTAAGGATCAATAAAAGGACTATAGGTTTATCTGATAGATGTAAATATTAATAAAATATGATGATATAATATTATAGAAAATATGTTTAATAAGGATAAATAATGAGATGGTATTGAACCATGATGCATGTGTTCATAAAAAATTATTAGCTTCCTGGTTCATAATGATGGAAACTATTTTATTTTATTAATGATTCTTTTTTTATTCAATTAAAAAGTAGGTTAGTTTCTCAAAAAATAGTGGATTTATGTAATATTCATTACATTATATTATTTCATATGATACACCACCGATGTCTAAAAATGTGTTGTTTTTCTATATTTGACCTTTTTTATAAGTTCTTTCTTAGAATTTGGGGTATTGTGGATACAAATGGATAACTACTATCACTACTCCACTCTTTATTCATGATTTAGTATGGTATGTAGTGATATCTTGCAATAGTATCTTAGGATTTTGATATTTTTAATATTGTTTCTAATGGTAGTTGATGGATTTAACATACATGTTTATGTGATCTATAGCAGCTTAGGGTAATAGTATTCACATGTATCTAGGTATTAATAGCTTTTTGTAATTATATATATACTTATACCTTGGAAATAAAAAAATATAATATAATATGTATTGAGATTGTATTTAAAAACCCCCAGTCTTACTATTTTATTATTGATTTGTGATGGATGTGGTTTTGAATAAATCTTAATTATAAAATATGATATATGGATGGTATAGGATAACATAGATGTAATTGGGATTTATGGTGACTTGTTTGGTGGTAAAGTGGGTGAAGGATACATTTATAACTACTATGCTTTTTATTATATATTAATACATGATTTATTACATATGATTACACATAATAAAACATAGGATATTGATAATTATAGTGTGTTTGGGAATTAGGCTCATTAAATTACAACTTAAAATAGGGAATAAAACATCTCAAGTGAAAAGTTATTTTATATGATTATAATATTCCTTCGTTCTTAACACTGCATGGGATAACCTAGGGACATACATAAGAAAAGGGGTGGGCTATAAATCCCAGTAAGAGAATAAACATGGAATAACATTAATAATGTAATACATGTAAGACAATATGCATATTAATGTTTAATTAAAGGAGTGGTAATTGTAAACAGGAACAATGAGGCATGATATAGAATGATAACATAAAGAAAATATGGGAAATGTCGCAACAACTTAAGACACTACATCATAAACATGGATAAAGACTAACTACTAAGAAAGAAGGATGTAAAAATTTTCATGATGGATAAGGTTCACTCTATAATCACTTCAATTAATTCTCATTATATTAAAACAATAACCAATGTATATGACTGATATATAATTCTCGGCACACCTGTCACAATCATTTGATTCTCATGCTTATTTATACCTCATAGATCATAAAAAATGGAATCATTTTTAATGAATTTTTATTTTAAGATCAAGTGGTGTAGAATATATATATTTAAGTCACCAATAAAATAACTATACGTGTATAAAGGTGAATAAACATGATTGGAAATGGGTGTCACATTCACTATATAATTGTTTGGGCATTCAAAATCAAGGTGAAATTTCTCCAAAATAATGATATCACAAAAAAATTCATAAAATGGGTTAATGAGAGAAAAAGTGGTCTCCCATCATTTAGAAATAAAATTTAAAGTAATATAGAAATGAAAAAAAAACATTTGAACATTATGAATTGGAAATATAAGGTATAATATAATGAAGATAAGTGAAAAAAGAGGATAAGAAGAGGATCTATTACCTTGAGATTGTGGTAAACAATTCTTGGGAGGAGCTTCTTGAGATTTTGGGGGCACCTTGGGAGGACTCTAGAGAGGGTAGGGTACAATAAGGACATTATATAATTATTTTTAGCAAAGAAAAATGGGATCTTGGGTGGATTTATATAGAAAAAGAGAGGGGACTTCTTTATTATTTAACACACTTATGTTTTGGAACATCTATAATAAAATAACAAATAACACACATCTTCCCAATGTTTATTCCCATGTTTTCATCTAAAGAGGGGCGGTTTTTGAAAATTTTATATAAAAGTTGATTTTTTTTAATATATCACCCTTGTTGGTGTGTAGGTGATCCATAATCTAAAATAAATGATTTTAAACCCTTAAAATATATTATCGTTTTTGAAGGATTCATAAAGTGTTTATAAAATTAATAAAATAACATAAAATCAAATTTAATTAAATTTTAAATATTTATTTGGTCATGGATACCATTTATAGTATTTATTACATCATTTTTGTTTATCATGATGTCATAATACATATTTCATTATATGGTATTTATTTTTTACAATAAAATATTATTATCTGAGAAAATTATGAAAAATTCACCACTGGTTAATTCTAAAGTTATAATAAAAAAATAATATTCATTTTTATGAAAATAATTTTATAAATACATGATTTTTTTCTTTCAATATAGTAATTGATATTTATTGAGAAATGCTGGGTTGTTTGATAATAACATTTTTTGAAAACTTATAAAAATTACATCTGACTTAATAGGAATTATATTATCATTTAAAATTGATAATAGAAAATAATAAAAATATTTTATTAAAATATTATTTATTTCAGAAATATATTAATTTTTCAAAATAAATTCCTTAATTTAATTTTATTACTAATTAAAAATAAAATTTGTGTTTTATTGTAAAAAATTAAAAATAATTAATTTTAATTAAATGTAACAATTATTAAATTTAAAATATAATACAAATATTCATATTATTATGGTCTTGATATATATCTCTTTAATGTACCTTCAAACTCTCTAAGGGTAAGGTGCGTGATAGTGAGACTTTCATGGTGTGTTTTGGAACACAAGGTTTTGGTTATTATCTCAATGATATTGAACTTCTCATGTAATCAGTTTTACTAATTCTTAAGTAATTGGATTTCATCTTGGTCTTGATCATTGAAAAATCCTAGTGATTATATCTCCCTTGTAGTCACTGATAATTGGGCTTCATAGGGTGGGATCCTATTGGTTGAAGTCATTACATTATTTTTCTGTGTCTATTGGTTTTTTCAAAACCCAATATTTGTACTAATCATAAGATCACTATAAAAAGGTTATGTTTCTAATGATTAATATACTTAATGGAATTTTAAATCTCATATGATATAATAAAACCAAATTAGTTCATGTTTTTTATATAACCATAATACATTATATGAAATTTAATTTAAATCATACGAGTAATTTTATTTATAAAAGTTTGTGTCTTTACAATATTCCGCCTTCAGAAATTTTACCTTAAAATTTTAAAATTTCCACACTAAAACAATTGTGGCTAACTCTATCTCATCACCTTCTCCAGTCCAACATTACTTCTTCAACCATTTGGTTTCTCCAAATCACTTTCACTAGGTTCATTGTTTTATTTTGGAAAAATTTGTATCTATGAACTAAGATAATCATCGAATGCTCCTCATATTTAATATCATTATCCAACAGTGCCAAATATGGATATAGTACATGTGAGGGTTCTAATATTTACTTCCTCAAAGAGTATAGATGGAATACATCATGTACTTGAGAGGGGTTCGGTGGGAGTCCCGGTCGATAGGTTGCCGCTCAATTGAAATCAAGTATCTTAAATGGATATATGTATCATGGAATAAGCTTTAAATTATTCCAAAATCCTAAGACATTATTCTAGGAATATATGTGGAGGAATACCATGTCTTTAACATAAAAATCTATCTCTCAATGATGATTGTCATCATATCTCTTCTAGATATTGTGACAGTACTTGATGTTTAGGGGAATTGCCTTAACTTTTTTCACCATTTCTTTGACTAGTTTAGGACCTAGTAGTTTTTATTCTCTAAATTCATCCTAGCATGTAGGTGTTATTCACCTATTCCCATAAATGGTGTCATAGGGAGCCATTTGGATGATTGAGTGAAAACTGTTATTGTATAAGAACTCTACTAGAGGAATATGTTGTTCCCATCATCCTATGAATTCAATTGAGCATACTCTCAACATGTACTCAATTTTATAGATAGTATACATAGAGTAGCCATTAATTTTAAGGTCATAAGTCATGTTAATGTTTAAATTTATATTTAGATCATGTGGGAGATGCTTTTAGGACATAGAGGTAAATCACGAGTCTCATGAAAATACAATCTATAATGGGGTTCCATGAAGCCTCAGGACTATATAATGTATATAATTGCATGTTTATCAAGTGAGAAGCCCTATTAGATCACAATGATGTGATATTTCTTTTTAATAATTCAAACAAACACCATATAACATTATTTCGTCTTGATTTCTTCATAAGACGAGTGACAAATCCCATGGTTATTTTTCCCATTTCCATATAGGTATGGGTAGTAGTTTCATTAACCTCTTTAATTTTTTTCTTTTATCCTTCACTTGATGACATGAAACACATCATGATATATACTATGGAATCCCCATATTTATATTTTCCCACCAATAATTATCTCAGAGATATTGATATATCTTTGTGATTCCTAGACGGATTGAGAAATTCAAACTATGTTCATCATCAAACAACTCATTCATTAACTTAGGATTTGATGGTACAAAATTTCATGACCCAAATCTCACAACATCATCTTCATTAAAATTGAACTTTGATGATTTCCCTTTTCTTATAGCTTCAACTATCATCTAAATTCCCACATCATCTTTTTGAGAATCTATTATCAACTCTAAAATATATTGTTGAGAAATAATTTATATGAGGA
Organism: Viscum album; assembly: GCA_963277665.1. Lineage (NCBI taxonomy): Eukaryota > Viridiplantae > Streptophyta > Magnoliopsida > Santalales > Viscaceae > Viscum > Viscum album. The sequence continues at coordinate 736,348,059 of OY728138.1, read as the reverse complement.
TTGATGATGTTCCGTAATTTATGATTCCCATGTCCATCATCCTAATATCTAAGAATATTTGATCCTTATAAATTATCATCAATGATAAAATTGATGGTGCATTTATACTTAGACAATATTCCACTTTGTTTTTTACTTTTCTAGGATGGCAGTGGATTGAGTAGTCATAGTCATATTCATCTCTTTCTATGTGAATAAATACTTGAGTATTTTATGATCTAAATATATTTCAAACATCACTACAAAGAGATAATGGATCCATATTTTCAAAGTGAATATCACTATAGCCCACTCTAGATCATTCATTGGGTAGTTATGTTTGTGAATGTTCAATTTCCATTTTGAATAGGCTAATACTTTTCCATTTTTCATAAACACATACTCCAATACATTCTCTGAGGAATCACTAAGTAATACAAAATGTTATCCACTTGTGGGTAGTGTGAGAATAGGTTTAGTGAAAATAAAACTTTAAAACTCCTTGAGGATCTCTTTAAAATAATCATTCCAATAAAACTTTACTCCCTTTTTAATTATCTTGGTAAGAGGTTTTAAAAATCATGAGAAATTTCTCACAAATTGATGATGGTACCCAGCTAAAAGAAGGAATATATGGATATATAATATAGATGTTGGAATTGATCATCCTTCAATTATTTTTTTATTTTAATGGTTCATAGATATCACATTTCTTGTGATAATATTACCTATTAATGATTCTTTCTTCAACCATAACTCACATTTTATGTACTTGAATAATGATTCTCTTTTAGTAAGGTTTTTAGCATAGCTTTTAGATTCTATTCATGCTCCTCCTTTATTTTTGTATTATATTAGAATATCATCTATAAAGACTACCAAAAATTTGTTAAGGTATTCTCTATAGACTCTATTCATCATTTCTATGAATATTTTTAGAGCATTAGTGAGTTATTATGGCATTACAATGAACTCATAGTGGACGTACCTTGTACAAAAAGAAGTCTTGGGTATAAACTCCTTTATCTTATATTGGCAATATCCTGACTAAATATCCATCTTGGAGAAGTATTATGCTACACATAGATGATTGAAGAAGTCCTCGATCCATGGAAGAGGATAAATGTTATTAATTCCAATCTTTTTGAGCTCGTGATAGTCAATGAAAATGAACATCGACCCATACTTCTTGATGATAACGTGGACATGATCACCCTATGGTGAAGAATTTGGGTGTATAACCCCTTTATCCAGATTCTATTGCAGTAGTTTATTCATCTCCTTAAGTCCCACAACAGATATTCAATACAAATTATTTGATAATGGAAATGTCCTATGTGTAATCTGAATTGAAAATTTAACTTCTTGGCTTGATAAAAGATCAATAAATTCTTTGGGATGCACTTTAGCATATTCTCTCACAATTGGAATGTCTTCAAGGATGATAATTTCATATACCCAATCATTAGATCCAGATATACTTACTCATAGGGAAATAATATCCATGCATGATATTTTGGTTTAAAGAATACTCATCCTCCTTGTTAGACTTTTACAGAATCAGTGGTCGATTCAAGATACAAAGAGTGATTTCCTACATGCAGCAATCTAATTTGGATATATAGAGGTAGATACAATAAATTCCTAGAATTTCATCATATTCCACTAAAGGGAGTATGAAAAGGTTCTCTTAGAAATTTAACCCAAAATTTTGATAGGGGATGATTTATATACATGGGACTCAATAATTTCTCCATTTACCATTTTCACCGATAGTTCTACTTGCATGATTTGGGTTGGTTTTTGAATAGTTATAATAAAAATTTATTATATGAAGGGATTTATGGGACCAGAGCCAAAGATTATGTGGTCTATTATTGAATGAATAACTATCATAATTGTTAGCATATTTCTTTCTTGATCCACCTTATCAGTTATGATGGAGAATGCTTACCCTTTATTCCTTAGAGATTTTTAATTGTCTCTAAAAATACTTGGTTTAGTGAATTGGTTTTAAGTTCCCTAGTTCCCTGTAGTTGAAGCAATAAACAATGATTTGAGGGTTTACTAGAGAATTTCTTTCCTCCATCTCATTAGTGGGTTTCTTCTATCGGTAATCACTAGATTGGCTTCCTTCATTACCACACCTAATGAATTTACCTGTTCCCTTAATTTAATCTCCAGGGTATTTCTTTCCACACTTTTGATAAGTGAGATATTGAAATTTCTTAGCACTACTATATTTATAAATCATACATCCAAAATTAAACTCCACTTTTTACTTCTTATACTCATGATACCCTTAATATTAAAAAATCTCTATTTTGAATTTGAGGGCACATCATACAATTTCAAAATATCTATCAAAGTCATGGATCACCAGGTATTTTTGTGGACATGGATTTAGCTCACCAAAGATGTGGTAAACCTTCTATTCAGCGCTAACTACAAAGATAGAGGTATATCATGAAATTATTATGATGTTTTAATCATACATCCTGATAAATTTATCATCTTTTTTCTTGTGGAAAAGTAAATACATTTCCAATTTATATCAGACAGTGTGAGGAAAATATTTATTAAAAACCACTTTCTTGAATTCCTTCCACCCCATCACTTTGATCTCTTCCTCATTCTTTGTATTCTTAATCAGTGTACACCGCAGATCAGATTATCCCTCCATAGGATAAACAATATATATAACCATATCTTACATATATCATTGAATGGTGGATGGGATCTTCTCAATGGAGTTTATTTATTGTTCCATGATTGTGTGATAAGATGATCCATTGCAAACCAAAGGACTTTATCCAATAAAGGACTCAATATCAGATTTTACATTCTCAAGGGTATTTTTTTGATCCTATAGATATAGGTTTCTATTTAGAACATGAGTCATTTAATAGTATCATTATAATTTCCACAATTCCATATCATATTGAGTTTTTCATTTTGTTGGGGAAGTCGTCGCATTTCCAGTCACATTGGTTGTTTACAATATTCCTCCTATTTCAGGACATTGTCTAAAATAAGTGGAAAATTATAAATGATTATTTATAAATTATTAAACACAAAGATATGAATCCAATTTAATTAGAATTGATAATTATAAGTTACATTTATTTCATTGGCATTTTAATTTATGGATTCAATATATGTTACCCATGATCTATTTCCAAACATAGAATCCTATGGGCATTTTTTGTTTCCATAACAATGGTTTATAATGAGCTTATGAGATAACCAAATAATATCCCCTAGTAGTGTCAAACCAATTATGAAGAAAGAATCATTGTTATGAACTAATTATAGATCGAGTCTAGCTCAATAAGCTATTTTTGGTTTTTACCCCTATGTACCATTGTTCCAAAGTTACATCCACATTTATTACCTAGACATGGATGTATTTTATTGACATTCCACTTACTCTATATTTACCAAAATTTATACATGTTTTCCTATACTTGGTTTTATCCCGATGGCTTTCTTTATAGTTTGTTAATCCTTATCCCAAAAATAACCAAACTTTTCTTTTAATATTAACTATAACAACTCTTACCTTTATTACATAATAATACATGTTTTATTACATAAGAATGCACTTATTTCAACCCAAATGTTTGATAATTATAGTTTCTTTAGGAATTAGTTACATCATATAACTAGTTCAACCTGATAATACATCATATTTATTGAAATTGTTTTAACATGATCATGTTATTCCCTCATACATAACACTATATAGAATAACCTAGAGACATACATAAGAAAAGGGTAATATATAAATCCCATTAAGATAATAAATATTTTATAACATGAATAAATTAATACATATTTAAAAATATTCATATCAATGGGTCAGAAAATAAGTGATAATCATAAATAAGAACAATGAGGCATGATATATAATAATAACATAAAGGGAATATGGGAAATGTAGAAACAACTTAAAACATTGTGTCATTAACATAAGACACAGATAACTACTAAGAAAAAATGATTGAAAAATTACCATGATTGATTAGGTTCACTTTCTAATCCCTTATATTAAATATCATGAGACTATGTCATTAACCAATGCATTAGATCTCTATATAATTCTGGCCTCACCCATCTCATTCATTTCATTCTCATGCTTGAGTGCGCCACATAGATCATAAAACATGGAATCATTTTTCATCACTTTGTATTACATTATCAAGGAGTATGGAATAAATACATGTAATTACACAATAATATAAGTATAAGTCTATAATGGTGAACACACTCTATAATAAATTGGAATTGTATTAATTACACAATTGTTTTGGCAGGGAAAATTGTGGGGAAATTTCTAAAGCATAAGGAAGTCACATAATGATTCATAAAATGGGTTTATGAGAAAGAAATTTGTATCTCATCATTTGGAAATAAATGGAAAGTAATATGTACATGTTAAAAATATATTCCAACTTTAAGAATTTGAAATATAAAGCATAAGATAAATAAGATACTTGAATAAAGAGGAGATGAAGAGGATCCCTTATCTTGAGAGTGTGATTCCAAATTCCTGGGAGAAGCTTCTTGAGAGTTGAGGGGAACCTAGGGAGGAATCTATAGATAGAAGATAATATTTGTCATGTGATCCAAGTATTTATTGTGAAGTTTATTTGTATCTTGTGTGGGATTATATAGGAAAATAGTGGGGATTTCTTTATTTTTTCCCACACTTAGCTTTTGGAATCTATATAGTAAAATAAGAAAAACCAAAAATCATCCCATGGTTTTTCCCATGGATTATTCCATATATGGGTGGTTTTTATTATTTTATGTAAAAAACTTCCAAACATATTAATATTTTACACTAATTGATGGGAATGTGTGTCATACTCTTTGAGAAATGATTTTACAACCTTAAAATATATTATAGGTTTTGGAGGATTCATAAAGCATTTATCAAATTAAAAAAATAAAAATAAAATATTATTATTTTAAATAGAAAAAATATAGTTTGTATTGGATATAAATAATAGTATTTATTACCTCATTTTTGGTTATTATGATGTAATAATACACACCGTTTATTTAAATGGTATTTAATTTTAACCAAGAAATTCTGTTGCCACCAAAAATAATAAAAAATTAACCATTGAATAATTTAGAAATTTTTAATTCAAAAATAATATTCATTTATAAAATTAATATTCTAAATATGTGAATTTTATCTTTTAAAATATTAATCAAATTTTATTGTGAAATGTAGGATTTTTGAAAAAATGTCATTTTTTGACACTTATAAAAATTACACGAGACTTTATAAAAATTATTTGATAATTTATATTTTAATAAAATAATTAATAATAATATTTTTATATAATATAATTCATTTCAAAAATCCTTTTATTCCTCAAAACAAATTCTTTAATTTAATTTGAATACTAATTAAAAATTCAATTTGTGTATTATTATATAAAATGAAACATTGTTTATAATAAGTAAATATAACCATTATTCTTTTGAAAAAAGATTATAAATATTTATATTATTATGTTATTGATAAAAATACATTAAATACATCTACAAACACCCTAAGGGTAAGGTTTATGATTCTGAGACATTCATGGGTTGGTTTGGCGTTAATGGTTTGGGTCGTGATCTCGATGTTCTTGAACTTATCCTATATATGATTTTGCTCAGGATTAATTTATTAGTTCTCATATTAGGATTGATCTTGGGAAAAGACTAGTGATTCTATCTCCATAATAATCTTTGATAAATGGGATTTATATGATATACTCTTACATATTAAGGTTATCACTTCCTTTTTCTCTGTCAATTGAATTTATAAAAACCTATATTTATAATAGTCCTATGATCACTATTCAATGACCACATTTGAAATGGTTACAATGATTAATTACCTTTTAAATTCTATAGGATATAATAAAACTAGATAAGTTCATGTTTTTTATATAACCATAATACATAATAATACATTTAATTTAAATCATAAGGGAATTTTATTTATAATTTTTTGGTACGTTACACCATTTCTTCTATATATTCCATTATTATTATGTTACCTACATCTAGGTGTTACATTGTGCGTATTACATATTTTGGGTGTGGAAATAGTTATACACATTTAAAAAATTATTTGACCACATTATTCATTAATTCAGGATTTAATTTGATTCTTCCACATTTTCATCATATGATTTTAGAGGATCCTTATGATTATATGTATATTCTAACACGTATAAATATATATTTTTTAGATATGTAGGTATTTATAGATCAATTTGGTCCATACTAGTTTATGTAGGTTATTTAAGTGTGGATGGTGTTAATGGTTAATGATAACTTTTATTCATTATGTATTCTCTATCATTTTTTTAATATATGACATTACAAATTTTGGGATTAGTTTGTATTTTATTTTTTATTTAACTTTTGTATTCCAAAAAATATCCTCTAAATTATAAGGGTAATTACTCTCATGTTGGAATTATATATACACTCAGAGTTAGTCTATAACCATTATAAAAATTGATTTTGACTTCAGGGGTGACTCATATCATCATGGACAGCCCTAAAGGTGATATAGTGGGGGTGGGTCATGAAAATTTGTATTATGGATTTTGGATGAAATAAAAGATCAATCTTTTGGGTAGTAACTAGTAAATATTTCATTTGTTGGATTGAATATGATATTAATTGATATTATCATGTTATTTAAGTTATAAATAATTACTATGATACACGAGAATATGGGATAAAAATGATCTGATGTATTTATTTAATGTTTATTGAATATACTAGGTGAAATTACACTACATGTGGTATAGATAACTATGTAAGGATCATGCATCCTGATTTTTTTCCTATGAGTGATTTTAGTGGGTGATGATAATTTGGTTGAATCTTACATAAATTAATAATTAGGATTCAATTATGTGTGTTTTGTAATTATTTAATGTTTTTATATTTTATAGGGATGTAACTTGGTCATTGTTCTCACCAGGATTGTGGGAGTGAAGTTCATCATGATGGACCAACATATCATCACATAGTTTGAGTAGATTATGATGATTCCTAGAAGAATAAGTTTGATTTTTTACCAAATCATGTCATATATAAGTATTATGGATCAATTAATAATTATGAGACTATGGATTGGTTGGGGTAGTTGGATATTGGATTCAGTTTGATCCTTTCTAAGAAGTAACTATTAACTCTATTTTTTGCCAGTATATTTTTAGAGAAACCTATCAATTATGGGTTCTTTTACTTGGCGATAACATAGATCCAATAGTTTTATTGGATTCAAAAATTGATCAGTTATATGGTAAGTTAATTTCCTCAACTATAAAGGCAACAAATCATTGAGATATTCTTTTTCTTTTTGACGTGAGTTCCATTGTTACTAGTTTTTTTATTCTATTCATGAACATCCAAAACTATGATTTAGACCCATTTATAGGTGAATAAGATATAATAACATATTTTATTTATAAATTGCACCCAATTATCTATTTATATGTACCCCAATATACGTTAATTATGTTCCTTGAGGTGTTAGAGAAGGAAAATATTATGAATAATATGAAAGATCAGAAAGTATCATCACATGTAGTAATTCATTCGGATATCAGATGGATTAAAATCATGAAAAAATGTTCTCAATTACATAGTCACATAATGTTTTGGATTTTAAAGAGTTAGTTTTTGATTCCATTATTCTATTTCCCCATATATGATAGTTCTCAAAACACTACCAAGTGATCAGATATTATTATTATTTTTCTTTTTTCAGTGGTCACAATCGTCAAATGATCAACTATCTGAACATCCATAGTATTCATCATGGAGTTAAAATTAGAATTATGATTTAGTTAACATAGTGGTATCCTTTTAGGTTTTAGTATGAGTAATGTTTCCATTAATTTTTTAGTAATGGAGAGATAGTGTAGTTAGAGGATATCTTCATGATGTTACTAGTCATCTATGATAATATGAAGAGAAATTTCATAGAGTTGGTCAAAATCATGTATGGAGACATTGTAGAGTGGGTTGATATAAGATAAACATGATATATTTTCCATCATCAGGTGACTCAAATATCGTTTAAGTTATCATTAACATATTTTCAAACTATATGTTTTCTTTTTTTGATTTAGACAATATGTACTAATTTGTTATACCTACATTGATCCATGTTCACAAAATTGAAGTGGGAAGACTTCTATATCCTTTTTACTTACTATTCTAGTTAGTGATTGAGTTATAATGTAGTATGTATTTAGATAATGTTAACTAATGTTAGTGAATAATTATTCTTTGGTATACTTCATATGTTTTTAGATATATCCATGTAATCTCATTATCATGATGGACCGACACTATTCGGTTCATGCTATCATTTATTTCTATTGGAGGTGTGTTATCTGATGTTGGTGATGATAATGATGTATTTATTAGTTTTGGGGACTATCCTATGTGCTTGAGAAATGAAAAATCCTCATCTTTTATGATGCATGAGATAATGTTGAGTTTCTTGGAAGTTCATCCAAGTATCAGTCCAAATGGTATTAGATGAGTACCCTAATATTTTCCCTAAAGAGATCATAACACTTCCAAAACATTGTGAAATTTTGTTGGGATCAAAATTTATTCTGGTGTCTCTTTGATATTGATTTATTTTTATTGGATGGTTCCCCTATGTCATGGTTATAATATGTTCATAGTGATGATCTTCTATTGGTTGGTTTTTTTAGCCATTGTGTCACCTTTGGGAGTTCTGGTCTTTTTCATGAAATGGTAGATGGTTTCCTAGGATTGTGTATCAATTATATTAAAATGAATTATCTTTTTTTGAGGAAACATTAACCCCTTCCATGAATTATTATCTATTAAAACATATAATTGGAGATAAATATTTATAAATGATCAATTCATAGTAAGGGTATCATTAGATATTGGTGAGATATAATTTTTTTAGTAGACTGACATCTGATTTAATTTTGGGTAAAAATAGTTCCTAGTGATTCCTGTTAGTTTAATAAATTCCCAAGTTGTATTCACAGTACTAAGGAAATATATATTCCTTAATATATATATATATATATATATATATATATATTTATGTTTATGGTCATTGGGGTTATGCACTTGTATTTTCAGTCCTTGGAAGAGAAAGGGGAGAACATGTGAGCCTCTTTTGAAGCTCATTAGTGTCATTGGATGTTTTGAAATCTATTGATGTTTATGTTTTGGGATAATGAAGTATACTTATTGATGTATGTTGTGTCTTATTAGGGAATATCTTTAAATTAATGGATGGTTGTTGTAGTTGATTACTAATTATCCAAAAATAATGTTTTGTAAGATTTGGAGTCTCTTTGGTCCCATAGGTTATTATAAGATATTTGGGATTGATTTTTATTAGATTTATACACCTCTTATAGACTTGAATAAGATGTATTATTCATTCTTGAGGACATAAAATTTTTAGGTTACATTCCTATAAGTAAATAAAATTCTGGATAGTTCATGTATTATCCATTCTTTTATATAAATGAGATGTATTTATGTCTTCTGTAATGCTTCACACCCTATATTGGGTTCAATTTGTTAGAGTTTGTTCCTTAAACTATATAAAATTTTAAATTTGATTATAATAATATTGATATTTTGTAATAAATATTTACATGACTGTTGTTCTTCCCCTAATCTTAATGTGAAAATTTATGTAGAGTATTTGTCACATCAACTAGTTATAGGAATTCCAAAATATAATGAGAACATTGAAGTCCTATAAAAATATTCAAAAATATATATCCCATTGTCTATCACCTTGGATAATGAAAGAGAATAACTACAAAAAAGTGGTATGAATTGAATTTGAAATACCAAATAAATATTTAACCAACTCATAATGGATAAATGCTTAGAAAATATGATCTCAGAATAATAAAAGTATGTCAAAGTAAAACATTCACTAGAAAATAACCTATGGAATGGTAAAAAACATAACAGATAAAAAATTACCTCATGGAAATTAATTTAGTTTTGTAATATCAATAATGGGGTACTATATAAAAATATTAATACTACTAATAGGATATTTTTACCACAAAATACAATCATATTATTCATCGCTTTTATCCCAATTAGGATGGTGGTTTTGTAACTATAAATATCGTGAAAAATTTACACACAATAATATTTATAATATTAACATGACTAAATGTATATTCTCCCTACAAGGAACATCTTTGAGAGAACTTATGTAGTAGTCAACTCTATTCACAAACCCTTATTTGATCATAATGATTGGTATGAAGTGAACACCTGGGCATCCTCAGACACAGTTGTTCAGAAGATATATATTCCAAACTAAGAATCTCACCAATCAGAATACTCAGAAGTGGAATGATTATAAATTAAAAAATTGAGATTTTATAACTTAGTACCACACAATAAAAGTTCTAATGTTACCTTGAAAATAATATATATTTCTAATCACTCAAAGGAAGTGCAGTGATGCATGAATCAATTTTAATTATTTCAATATCTCCACATCTACAACATCTATTCATCAAAGTATTCTATCAAATATATATATTATTTTCTAATAAAATCCAAAAATTTCATGCACAAACATTTGTTTCAGTTATCAAAAAAGAGAAGGTACAATACCTTCTGATGAATGTGCATCATAAAAACTTCTCAACGTTCAGGAAATAATATAAAACATAGTTCACCAAATCGTGATCAATCTAAAGTTATAATAAATGCACAAAAAACTAAATTAAGCAACATGAGGTTAACTCAAATTCAACATTAGTGTTTTCTATTTAAAATAAATGTTATAAAATATGTGTTGTAATTCAATAATCACCCCCCTTTGAAAATCCCAAAACATGAATGAAAAACTAATTTTGAATAAAATTTAAAAATCATAAACCGTGTAATTATTTATGAACCACCATGATTATAATATCGAAAGTACTCACAATCATAAATCTCTCTAATTTCTATATATTTTAATTCTACATGACTCAACAAAAACAATAATATTATTTATGAATTCATAAATTCCCTCAATTTATACCCATGTGTGGTTTTCAATAGAAAAAAAATATCTTGGAAATTTAATAATTAAAGAAATTATATGGTAGTTTTTTAAGTGAATATTATTGAAATTAATATAGAAGAGTAACATTAAATCCCATTTATAGATTCATTTATCAAACATAATCTCTATCTTAATATATCCAATGATTATATAACAGTTAAAACTATCAAAATTTGTATAAAAATATTATTCCTCTTAACATCCAATTTTTACCCCTAAGATAGACTTCTCTCTTTATGATTTTCAATGAATTAAAGAAGAAAATTCATTTTTGTTACTTATTTTTTTATTTTCACTCTTGGAAAAAATCTATCAAGGTAAAATAAAATACTCCCTTTTAGATTATCATAATAAAGTAAATGGAATAATATAATAAATGATAAAAAAACAACAAATACATTCATCAATATTATATTAAATAACTAAGAATAATTATCAATCATAATATTTTATTATCAGAATAAAATATTATAAATATATTACTATTTATGTTATTTGGATAACATCTTCCCCTTATTTTTCATCCTTTTATCATGAACTTTTCAATATTAATTAGTTTACATTAATTCATTATTATTCTAAGACTAAACCCTTTCCAAATCTATTAAATTTCATTCCTATACATTTTATTTTTTATTGTACTATGCAGAAGCATGGTTGACCTCATCCAGTGTCTTCCTCAATGAAAACTTTTGGTGTATCCAATATTGGATGTCAATGTTAGGATTTTCCTTATACATCACCATCCTATTTAAATTAGTTAATTGTTTCTAAAAATATTCCTTATAAACTGACTAGTATGCTTCTATCTCTACCTACTAATATATAAGTTTCTTCTTTGTCTATCAGATCTAAATATCTATGTTATCATTTTACAAAAAGGAGATCCTAGAATCAATTTCTGGTAGTATTTATGAATGAATTGTTATTCTATTGAGAAGTTATAATATCAAAATAAAATTAATTTCTATATTCATTCATCATGAACTATCATCAAAATCTGAGATATCAGACTCAGCTTTAACACATTTTATTTTATGTTCAACTTCTTATAGCAAATCATTCTGAGAAACAACCTTCATAATATTGATGATATTATATTAGTATAACTCATCATATATTATTACTTATAATATATAAATAACATTTTTACCTTTTTATGATTTTCATTTCATGGATTGTTTTTCACTACTACCCTTTTCTGATCAAAATCATCTTTTTTCAGTGCTTTCTTTGACTTCTCAAATTCATTAGAGGTGGATATTCCATTATGGATATCACATTCCATTGATATTATATCTTATGATGCGTATAATGTGAAATATATTGATTTATATAATTGTAATGGTATCTGAACTTCATTTAGTATAATTTTTCCTTTTTTTAGTTTCAAATACATCATCCACTACAACTTGAACTTCTTGAGAAGGATTTTTAGTTGGATCCCAAGGAATATGAAAATGTGATTAGGGGGAATATTTTTTGAATTATGTTAGTTTTACTTTTCCTTTACAAGATTCTATATACAAAATTATCAATCATTTAATTATCATTTATTTAATATACACTATATATTCTATGATATAAACTAGTGGAATAACATATTTATATTGATATACTTTTAAAGAAAGACTATTATTTTTTATAGAAAAACTTCATCTAAAATCCTCATGTCTAAAAGCCTTATCATCAACATTCTTAAACCCAAAATAGGGTTTCCAATTCTTTTAATCTCTCATCATATGATAAAATTCATCAATTAACCTTTTAAAATAATTATTATACTTTTCTATAAGCCTTATTATTTTTTCTTCTAATGGATATGATATATTGGCTCTCTTTTTCAAGGTTCCTACCAGTGATTTAATTTTCATCAAATATATTTTATTTTATTTAAGTTAAAATATTATTCTTATTTTCTAGAATTTTTACTAGTACTAGAATCATAACTTCTATTTTCTTTCCCATAAAAATTATTTATCAATATTATATAACAATTTCTTCTTGGTTATTGTATCATGATTCAATTGAGATACCTTATATCTTTCTATGGTTCCAAAATCATTATATTCACCATTCTAAAAGGATATAATGAAATTTAATTTCATGTTTGTTGATTATATATGTATCCTCAGTTTAAATATTCTACTAAGAAACCACATCCATGTAGTCCTATATTATTTTTATCATTTATAATTTCCTCTATCAGATGAGGAAATTTGGAATATATAGATTTTTCAAAAAAAATATATTTTTCAACTTTTCTTCATAGAAAAAAACCATGATACCACTAGAAAATAATTGTATTTTCAAGATGAAAATTATTCACATTATTTAATATTTCATTTATCTAGAATATCCCTTCCACATCCCTCTCCATGTTTAATGTTCTTGATACTGTCTCGAGGTTTTGATTAATAATTGATGACTCTGTTTTTAGTAGAATCCCTACCATGTAAAAAACATTATTTAGTGACATCATAAACTCAATATCCTGAATTGGGAATTAAATTTTCTTCAAACCATTCATGTTATAAAACTAATAATGTTTTATAAAACATATTGATGATATGTGGATAATAAAACTAGTACTCATTATCCGATTGAGTAAATGATTCTCAACCATAAGACTCTACAATATTATTAAGAAATTATTCAAACCTATAAAAATAATTTTTATCAATATAATACTTGAGTATGATTTCACTAAAATCAATCACTTCTAATTATTTAATCCAATAAAATAGAAATGACCAGTAATAATTCATATTTAATGTATCAAAATTAGTAAAACTTTATTGTAATGATTACAAACCTAACATGGTTCCACATGCCATTTTATAGGTTATCTTTCCCATGATTTATCTAATTCAAGTAGGATTATTTTTATGCATTTACACCAAATTATAATGAGGCTAAACCTTATAAATGAATAAAATTATAATTTATGAACAATGTAGGTTGATTAGATCCAAAAAATTACAATTGTTTAAAATAATAAAATTAAATCCTTTGATGTATAATGAATTTTTAATATAAGATGAATTTTAAATGAGCATCATGGAAGTTATCTTAAAATTATTGAAAGATCATCTAATAGTTGAATACTGTTTTATAATTTTTCATTAAAAAATATCTCTTATTCTCTATTGAATATATTGATAAATATAGACATTCTTTGTATGCTATAATAGAAAAATAATATTCATATTATAAGGAGACTATGTATAATTTAAAACATTGACAAGTAAATAATCTTATGATAAAATAATAAACACTACAAAATAAAATATTACATTAATGAATATAATTAGATATACTATTCAAGTAAAAAAGTAAAAAATACAAAATAAAAAAGTTAATGTTATCAGTTATCACATGTTTTAGTTCAGTTTTTGATACACAATATAATTCCTTGATTGTAATTTAGGTTCTCAACATCAGTAAATTATTCAATATGGGAAATTTTTAAAATAAAAACTTAGTCACCCACATTTAACTAGTTCTTCCAGGATCAATAATAGAAATACCTATAAATAAAAATTCTCAGAGAGTTCTCACATATTACACTTTATTTAACAAAATATTTTTCTACCAATGTCAATCCATATGAAATTATAAAAAAGGTCACCACCTATAACATTTTAGTTTTATTTGTAATATTATCTTATTGTATATTAACAACCATTTCTTAAATAATTTATCTTTAATATCATTTTATTATAATTTTTTTCAATTTTATTTCGTTTGAAAGAATAAATCAATAAAATATTTTCATGATATTTTTTGTAATATAATTTTTACAGCATCACTCGTATATTCCATTGTAGTTGTCATGAACCGAATATGGCCACCATCAACACCGGCACCTGACCCAGCCTGCAACATGACCTAAAGGGCGTTCCCAATCCCCATGGGATGGAACAAGTTCCCGGGTATCATAAAATAATGTTTGGGAATGATTTACCTGAGTTTATAAACATTAAAAAACAAAAAAACTCAATAAAACAAATCTAGTTTTTTTAACTAAAACTATCTTTTACAAAATTTCAGAACTGAATTACATAATTTAAAATAACTATAAATGAATAAAATAACTGAATAAACCCACCATGGATAGCGAAAGAACCATCCCCATGGAAAGAGGCACCACCCTCAAGCCATCTCTACAAGAGAGCACCACGAAGGCCCTGCTAGAAACCTGAACCACTAGCACTAAAAACTATACCCAAACCAACAATAAAAATAACCAAGTCTAATTATACCCAAGGGTGTAAGTATGGCGTGACCCAAAGACCAGAAATATACAACCACTAAGATATACTTTGTGATAAAAATTTAAAGATGGAAAGCATGCATGTTTTTAAAAACATGAAATCCTAGATATAATTTCGAAAAGATGGAACTTTAAATAAAAAAATATTTTTCAAGTGGGATAATTTAAAGAATAAAAACTTTTAAAATAAATACCAAAGATAATGAATTTTCTAGCCAAATAAAAAAAATGTTGATGGAAAGTATAAAGGATCTAATGAGCACAATCAATAGGAAATAACCCCTAGGCACTAGCTTGTTGTGGAACCTAGGTACCTCATTTCTTGGTGAATGTAACCATCACAAATATCTGTTCTCATGCACAAGCCATAATTAGGGAACATACCCATAACCTAGTGGTCCCCAATCATCACCATCATCATAGTTTAGTTTGTGTTATAAGAGTCAATCATGCTTCATGAAACTGAGGCCAAACCCCACAAGATCACTAGCATACTAGTACACGTCCACCCACCAAGATACTCGGGTTTCCCTCTTTTGCTCAAACAAGTTCAACCAGCCATGAAATATAAGTTGCACATAAAAATACCACTTCCACTTAACACATCAACAAAAAAACCCACATGTACATCACACAAGAATATCATCCCCCATTTCATTCAAATTAATTTTGAAATCCAACTCACACCAAAATAGCCCACAACACATTTTTTATATCTTTCACAATTCAAAAAATCCTTTAACAATTTTATAAAATATTTCCCAAGATGCTAAAAATCAGATAACATCCCACTCACATGTTACATAAAACCCTTTTAATAAAAAAATTTATTTTTCAAATCACACTCACACAAAACATCCCACATCACGTTCACATCTCTTTCACATTTTAGTAAATCCCTTAAACATTTTTATAAAACATTTCCAAGATGATACACATCACTTGACAGCCCCTTTCACACTTAAAATGGACCATTTAAAAATATAAACAATCCAAAATAGTATTCCAATATGGTTTCACCTCTTACATAAATCATTAAACCATTCAAATCATTCATAAAACAATTTTAAGGAGTATACCCAAGCATTGCACATAAAACCCATTTTAGAACAATCGTTCAATGACAAAATCACACCGATACCAATCCAAAAAATAATTTTCAGCCCTATAAATATTTAATAAACCACTCTCAAGTATTATAAAATCACCTCAAATAATACCACAAAAGATTCACATGAATACATACACATTTTCAGAAAACACTTTCAAGAGGCATAACATGGTTTTGCACATGAAACCCATTCAAAAACCCTATTTCGAATGCAATGGAACACAAAAACCCAACCAAAGCATAATTAGTAGTGAAAAAAAGATTTATTAAACTAGTTTCATAAGATATAAAACACACCCAAATAATACCCCAAGAGTTACACATGAAAAACACCCAATTTTAAACTAAAATGAAACTATAAAATTAAACACTTAAACAAATCAATCATAAATAGTTTTTGCACCACCCAAAACAAATGAGGAATATAAAAAATAGGTAAATACAGCAACCTAACTCATCAATAATTGCTTACACATGGAACCACCTACCTTTTGAGTCAAAACCCTCAAATCTTGGTGTGAAACATCAAGTGCACCACTGCCGCACCACAATGAAGTGAAGAGAAACCTAAAACCTCAATATTTCAACCAAAAGAAAAGAAGTTAAACCCTAGGTACGATACCCAGTTTCTGGATAATTTAGAACTCACCAAAGGATGAAATAAACCCTAATGATAGAGATGAAATCAAAGAGAGGAGGACTTACCGACATTATTTTGATGTTTACCCCATTAAAACTTCCTTCAATGTTGTGGTCCATGGGAGGTTGAGCGGCCTTAGATGCTGGACATGGAGTTAGGGCACGAAATGGGGAAGGAATGGGAATATTTGGATTATTTCATGTAGGGTAAAATAGGAATTTCACAACATTTGTTTATGAGATGGACACCCTTGCACGATTTGGAACCATGCGGCCAAACCGTACGACCTATTCTATCCATCCTAAAAGTGATTTTATTCCTCCAATTTCGGTGAGGTCCAAGGGGAAAACCTAGTGGGAAAGTTAATCCAAGAATAGGGAGAAATAATACCCAAAATAAAACTACCATTTCACCCTAAGACTCATCCAACTCATGAGTAAAAACCACCTCAACAAATTACCCCACAAGTGGTGCCACTTTGAGTGTCACAAGACCAACTCCAAAATACAAGAACCTCATACCATTAACTTTACAAAAGGGAAGTCTAATTATCATAAAATACCCCCAAGACCATGGTTAGCGATTAGTAGAATAAGAGACACCAAAATTTCAAACCCGAAACACCCGAAAACGAAGAGAAATCTAACAACCATAAGAGTATTTGAACTAAAGCATGGAATTGAAAATACTGGTGTGACAATTATACTCAACATAAAGCTATAATACCCTCTAAAGACACATCAAGGCCAAAACCAATAACTGAATCCAAATGATAAACCAAGATGCACTCTCTTTCCAAGTTTCACACCCAAAGGCCAAAACACCTCCAATGATCAATTAGGGAAGGAATACTCTCACAAACCAAAACCTACATCACATTCCTGAAATGAAAAAGAACATTCAGATTTTATCCAAAAAGAAAAATCCTCAAACACCATCCGAACAAGATTCTACCAACTAACCCAAACGAATAACAACAACGAACAAGGTTACACTTACTTTTCTTTAACTAGATCGTTGGGCATTCTCTAATCCCACCATTTACCCAAGGAAGATGTTGGTAGTTAGGTAACTCTGAAATAGGATACCAATCACCAAGCCAAGACCAAGGAAAAATATTATTTACTAGTTTGGGGAGAAGAAAATGGCCTCCAAACCATAAGAGAAAACTTAAAATTTCCCGAGACGGGATTGGTACACTAATAGGGGGAGGCCCGAACGGACTCCCTAGTACAAGGGGTAGACTTCTGTTTGAAATTTAAAAAGGAACATATATGAGAATAATATTGGTTCTCCCCACTATAAAAACCACCATCTTAACCAATAAGCACAGGCAGGTAAAGAAAGATCCCAAAACTCAAACAGTTCGAATGGCTGCATGGTTAGTAGGCACAGTTTGGGAGTCGTGTGCTAACCGTGCAGATCATTCTTTCTGCATGGATTCCTAGCACATGGTCACTACTAATCATGTGAAAACTGTGCACTCAGCTTTTCTAGCCTAAATTCCAACCATTATCAAAGACTCAATGGAAAGAAAAGGGGGAAGGAATGACATTGGGAAAACAAGGCCCCCCACCTCTTTCCACCAAACGAGAACAAAAAAAGTAAGATGATGACACTGGAGGTTTAAAATATTTCTTTCTTTCATAATGAGTATAGGACATTGTACAAGGGTTTAAATGACCCTGGTATTTCCTCTAACTATGCACCAGCTTCTCTCCAGGACCTATGGTTGGAGTTCAAATGATTGAAGCATCTTCGGTCTCGCAGTTAGGCTTTAGAAACCCGATGAGCAAAACTTCTTCTTCCAGTGCTACAAACAACTACACTGCAAACCTCGATGGGTTTACCAAGACGTAACACACTCCAAAACTCACTATACCCTAACCTAATATTTTAGGGAAACATGGGCTTAGATTATACACATATATCACACCTTGTTTCTTTAGGTGAGAAACAATAGATGGAAGCGACCCATATAAACACCTTCCTCTACAACAGAGGATTTTGAAGTTTTTCCAAGGGATGAATACTCCCAACATTATAGATACTCTCAGAATATTTCAAGACCTTCACCTTCACTGTTGAATGAGCACATGACATCACAAGGAAACACCAAACATGACCATTGTGATTGATAGAAACAATACATAGAAAGGGACCTTATTCCAAGTCCCAAATAGCATATGATTTTGGAAAACATCTAAAATAGCCTCTTTTGAAAAGATTTCCCACATAGGTGGCTTAACACCAGCCCTCACATCAAGATACTAATGAAAGACCCAGATTCCCTATTACAGAACATCCAACACTAACAACCTCGAACTACTATCACCTTTTAAGAATCATGTAACTTAAGAAACTAAGGTCTCTTTCAACCTTCCACAAGATCCCTAACACTACAAGATGATCTGAAAAACCAAGAAAGGAAAAAGTGTAATATCAATATATAAATCTCACAAAAAATATTCCTTATATTAATAAATTAGAGGATTTTCTAATGGCGAAACAATTCGGGTTTCACTTCAGTTGTGCACTAACCCTTAATGGGGGCTTAACTCATCCAATGAGAGAACCCAAGGACCCAATGAAGCTGGTCCATTGGTAAAAACATTCCACAAAATAGATCCAAACACATGAAGGGAACCCCTGTAGTGGCTTCCCAAACCTTTCTTAGAAGATACCACTAATCATCCCTTCATCCCAGCTTACCAACGAAACAAAAACCCAAAACACAGTTCACACAGGAGGGGTTCTTGGACTCCAAAAATCCCACAACATCAACATTTTCAAAAACACCTAATGCACACCAACCAAAATTATTCTCCAAGACATCATGATTTCCTTTAAAAAAACATTTCTTTTAAAACAAACGGTTCAGCAGTTAGCGTATCCACCAAAGGTACCCCATGGACCTCACACATGCATGTTTTTATGCCACACCGGGAACCCTCCTCATATTCATCCTAGAACTCATACAGCCATGCCATCAACCATCCATCATCCGATATAAACCCATGCATGTGGTCTCTTACGAAAATACCAACGATTAAAACAAAAAAAATCTTTCAACTTTTCAAAACCCAAACAGTCAACCAATACTTATTTTTTTCTCAAAACCGCTAACCAAAAAATCGAACCCAAATTACAGAATACCAAAAATTTCATAAAGGAATACTAATTCAAATAAAAACTCACTTTCAATCTATTCACATCAATTTCAAAACATCTCATCCCATTAAAAAAAACTTTAAATAGTTTATAAAACTATATTGGAAAAACCTTTTCAAAACCAACATTAAAATAATTTCTTAATTTAAAAAGTGGTGTAAACACACCATGTTCCCTTTCAAAAACAATTCAGAAATTTTAGTTCCACCATTTCATAAATAAAACCCTTACCTATTTATTATAAAATCATGTCACAAAAACATTACGCTTCTTAAAACCATGCCTTTTTTCTCTTTAAATCTGAGGGCATAAGACAGTGCGAGGGGAAACTAGTTCCAGTTGGTGACTTGGACATATGGTTGGTGGCCATACTCTAATAAATTCACCATCACAGAGATTTTTCTAAAGAAATATACCTGGCTCCACATAGCTTTGTTGGCCCTATGAGCTCACTTAGACCATTATCCCAACTCTCTTTTCATTTCCCATAATCATCATCAAACCAATAAATCTAAAGGACTCAAATAAATCCCAACATCCCCTGGAGACTTGAATCCCATCATGCAGTGTGGTGATTAGGAACACTACCCATAATAAGAATTCCAAGTATTGAAAATCCTTACTCTAGACTATCCTGACTGTTCCCCAAATAACATGACCCAAAGAGTTAACCCGAACATCCTCAGAAACCATTTTGTCACGAACTGAATTTGGTCTCCATCAAAACTGGAACCCGACCCAGCCCATGACAAAGACTAAAGGGAGTTCTTGATACCCATGGGCTGGAACAAGTTCGCAGATATCATAAAATAATGTTTGGGAATGATTTACCTGAGTTTATATACATTAAACAACAAATAGAATCAATAAAACAAATCTGTATTTTTCAACTAAAACCATCTTTTACAAAATTTTAGAACCGAATTACATAATTTTAAAATAATTATAAATGACTAAAACAACTGAAGAAACCCATAATGTACATCCCAAGAACTATCCTTAGGAAAAAAGGCACCACCCTCAAGCTATATCCACAAGAAAACACCACAAAGGACCTGCTAGAAACCAGAACCACTAGCACTAAAAACTTTACCCAAACCTACGATAGGAATAACCAAGTCAACTTACACCCAAAGGAGTAAGTAGGGTGTGATAAAAAGATTATTATGATAAAACCACTAAGATATTCCATGTGATAAACATTTAAAGATGAAAATCATGCAAGTTTTCAAAAACATGAAATGCTAGTTACACTTTCTAAAAGTTGCAACTTTGAATTAAAAAATAGATTTCAAGTGGGATAATTTAAAGAATAAACACTTTTTAAATAAGTACAAAAGCTACAGAATTTTACAGACAAATATATCATATTACAGGGGTAAGTATAAAGGATCTAAAAAGCATAAGCAATTAGAAATAACCCCTAGGCACTGGCTCGCTGTGGGTCCCAGGTACCTCATATCTCGGTGAAAGTAACCACCACACATATCTGTTCTCTTTTGTGATCCCCTAGTAGGGTAAATACCAATAACATAGTGGTCCCCAATCATCATCATCATCATAGTTTTGTTTGTGTTATAAGTTTCAAACTTCTTGCATGAAAACTGAGGCCAAACCCTACGGGATCACTAGCATACTAGTATGCGTCGACCCACCTAGATACCCGAGTTTCCCTCTTATTCTAAAACAAGTTCAACCAGCCATGAAATATATGTTGAGCATGAAAATACCACATACACATCACAAATAAACCAGACATCCCACATGTACATAACACAAGCACATCATCCCCCTTTTCATTCTAATTAATTTTGAAATCCAACTCACACCAAAATAGCCCACAACACATTTTTCATAGCTTTCACAATTCAACACATCCTTTAACAATTTTATAAAATCTTTCCCAAGATGCTAAAAATCACATAATATCTCACTCACATGCTACATAATACCCTTTTCATAAACAAAATCTATTTTTCACATCACACTCACACAACACAGCCCACATCACGTTCACATCTCTTTCACATTTCAGTAAATCCGTGAATCATTTTTATAAAAAATTTCCAAGATGATGAACATCACTTGACAGACCCTTTCTCATTTAAAATGGACCATTTCAAAATATACACAATCCAAAATAGTTTACAAATATGGATTCACCTCTTACATAAATCATTAAACCATTCAAATCTTTCATAAAACTATTTTAAGGTGTATACCCAAGATTTGCACATAAATCCCATTTCAAAACCGTCTTTCAAGGACAAAATCACACCAATACCAATCCAAAATATAATTGACAGCCCAAGAGAGAAAAAATAAACCACTTTCAAGTATTATAAAATCACCTTGAATAATACCATAAATGATGCACATGAAAACACACACATTTTCATAAAAAACTTTTAAGGGGCATAACATGGTTTTAAAAATAAAACCCATTGAAAAACCCTCTTTAAAATGAAATGGCACACCAAAACCCTAAAAAAGAAAAATTGGCCGTCCAAACAAGATTTATTAAACCAATTTCATATGTTATAAAACGCACCCAGATAATAACCCAAGATTTACACATGAAAAACACCCAATTTCAAGATTAATTGAAACTATAAAATTAAACTCCTTACTAAATCAATCATAAAATGTTTTCACACCACACACAACATATTATGAATATAAAAAATAATTAAATATAGTAAGCTAACTCATATATAATTTTTTATACATGGAACCACATACCTTTTGAGTCAAAACCCTCAAATCTTGGTGTGAAACATCAAGCGCACCACTGTCGCACCACAATGAATTTAAGAGAAACCTATAACCTCAATATTTCACCCAAATATAAGAATTTAAACCATAGGTGTGAACCCTAGTTTCTATACAATTTATAACTCAAGAAAGGGTGAAATAAACCCTAAGGAAATGGAATAAGTCAAAGAGAGGAGGACTTACCTTCATTGTTTTGATGTTCCCCCCATCAAAACTCCCTTCAAAGTGGAGGTCAAAAGAAGGTTGAGAGACCTTTGAGGCTATCCATGGAGGTAGGGAACGAAATGGGGAAGGAATGGGCAGATTTAGTTTATTTCTAGAAGATTAAAATTGGATTTTTAAAATATTTTTTATGAGTTGGACACCCTTGCACGGTTTGGCTGCACAGTTTGGAACTGTGCGGCCAAACCTTACGACCTGTTCTGGCCACCCTAAAAGTGATTTTATTCCTCCAATTTTAGCGAGGTCCAAGGGGAAAACCTAGGGGGAAAGGTAAGACAAGAATGGGGGGAAATAATACCAAAAATAAAACTAATATTTCACTCTAAGAATCATCCAACTCATGAGTAAAAAACACCTCAACAACTTACCCCACAAGTGGTGCCACCAGGAGTGTCATAAGACCAACTCCAAAACACCAGAACCTCATACCATTACCTTTACAAAGTAGAAGTAAAATTACCATAAAATACCCCCAACACCATGGTCAGAGATCAGTAGCATAAGATACACCAAAATTTCAAACCCGAAACACGCGGAAACCAAGAGAAAGCTAACAACCATAAGAGTATTTGAACCAAATCATGGAATTGAAAATAATGGTGTGACAATTCTACCCACCATAAAGCTATCCTCCCCTCTAAAGACACAACAATGCCAGAATCAATAACTGAATCCAACTGATAAACCAAGATTCACTCTCTTTCCAAGTTTGACACCCAAAGGCCAAAACACCTCCAATGATCAATTAGGGAAGGAATAATCTCACAAACCAAAACATACATCACTTTCCTAAATGACAATTCAAATTAATATTTTATCCCAAAATAAAACTCCTCAAACACCATCCGAACAAGATTCCTACAATTTACCCAAATGAATAACAACAACGAACAAGGTTACACTTAACTTACTTTAACTGGACCATTGGGAATTCTCCAATACCAATGTTTACCCAAGGAAGATGTTGGTAGTTACCTAACCCCAAGACAAGAATAAGGAAAATTATTATTTACTAGTATGGGGAGAAACAAATATCATCCACACCATAAGAGAAAACTTAAATTTTCCCGAGACGGGATTGGTACACTAATAGGGGGAGGCCCGAACGGACTCCCCAGTACAAGGGGTAGACTCCCGTTCCAAATTTCCAAAGGAATATACATGAGAATCATAGTGGGTCTCCCGACTATAAGAACCAACCATCTTAACCAACAAGCACAGGCTGATACGGAAAGATCCCAAAACTCAAAGAGTTGGGACGACCACATGGTTTGTCCGCACAGTTTGGGAGTCATACGCTAACTGTGCAGATCATTCTTTCTACATGTTATCCTAGAACATGGTCACTACTAATCATGCACAAACTAAGCATTCAGCCTACCTATCCAAAATTCCAACCTTTCTCAAAGACTCAATGGAAACCAACGGGGGAGGGAATGACATTGGGCGAACAAGGACCTCCGCCTCTTTCCACCGAACGAGAACAACAAAAGTAAGATGACGACACTAAAGGTTTAAAATATTTATTTCTTTCAAACTGAGGATAGGGCATTGTACAAGGGTTTAAAGGACCCTGGGATTTCTCTTGAATATGCACCAGCTTCTCTCCGAGACCTATGGCTGGAGTTCAAATGATTAAATCATCTTCGGCCTCGCAGTAAGGCTTTGGAAATCCCCTAAACAAAACTTCTTCTTCTGATGCTACAAACAACTACACCAAAAACCTCGATGGGTTTACCAAGACATAACACACTCCAAAACTCACTATACCCTAAACTAAAATTTTAGTGAAACAAGGGGTTAGATGATGCACATAGACGACACCTTGATTCTTCGGATGAGAAACAATAGATGGAAATGACACATATAAACACCTACCTCTAAAATAGAGGATTTTAAAGTTTTTACAAGGGAGAAATACTCCCAAAATAATAGAGACTCTTAGAAGATTTCATGACCTTCAACTTCACTATCGAATGAGAACACGACATCACAAGGCATAACTAAACATGACCACTGCGATTAATAGAAACAATACATGGAAAGGGACCTTATGCCAAGTCCCAAACAACACATGATTTTGGAAAATAGCCACAATAGCCCATCTTGACTAGATTTCCCGCACGAGTGGCTTAACACTAGCCCTCACTTCAAGAGACTAATGAAAGACCCTAATGACCTATTTGAGAACATCCAGCACTAACAACCTGGAACTACTGTCACCTTTGACGAACCGTGTAACTTAAGAAACTGATGTCTCTTTCAACTTTGCATAAGAACCCTAACACTACAATAGGATCTGAAAAACGAAGAAAGGAAAAGGAGTAATCTCAATATACAAATATCAAGAAAAATAATACTTATATTGATCAACTGGAGGATTTTCTAATGGAGAAACAATCCGGGTTTCACTTCAGTTTTGCACTAACCATTAATAGGGGCGTACCTCATCCAACAAGAGATCCCAAGGACCCAACCAAGCTGGTCCATTGCTCAAAAAGTACCACAAAATAGATCCAAACACATTAAGGCAACCACATTAAAGGCTTCCCAAACCTTTCTATGAAGATACCACTAACTGACCCTTCAACCCAGCTTACCAACCAAACACAAACCCAAAACACAGTTTAGACAGGAGGGGTTCTTGGACTCCAAAAATCCCACAAAATCAACATTTTAAAAAAGACCTAATGAACACCAACAAAAATTAGTCATCAAGGAATCATTTTTTCCTTTAAAAAACATTTCTTTTAAAACAAATGGTTCAGCGGTTAGTGTATCCAGCAAAGGTACCCCATGAACCTCACACATGCATGTTTATGTGCCACACTGGGCACCCTCTACATATTCATCCTAGAAATCGTCCAACCATTCCATAAACCATCCATAATCCCATAAAACCCCATACATGTGGTCTATTACAGAAATACCAATGATTAAAACAAAAATATCTTTCCACTTTTCAAAATCAAAACATTCAACCAATACTTCTTTTTTTCTCAAAACCGCTAACTACAAAATCGAACCCAAATTACATCTTACAAAAAAATTTCAGAAAGGAACAATAATTCAAAAGAAAACTCACTTTAAACTTATTAACATCAATTTAAAAACATCTCATACCATTAAAACACCTTTCAATAGTTTATAAAACTCTAATGGAAACACTATTTCAAAACCAACTTTAACATAATTTCCTACTTTTAGAAGTGGTGTAAACAGACCATGTTCCCTTTCAAAACAATTCTGAAATTTTAGTTCAACCATTTCAAAAATATAACCCTTCTCTATTTATTAGAAAATAATATCATAGAAACTTTATGCTTCTTAAAACCATGACTTTTTTCTCTTTAAAAATGAGGGCATAAGACAATGCGAGGGGAAACTAGTTCTGGTTGGTGACTTGGACATATGGTTGGAGGCCATACTCCAAATCAATTCACCATCACAGAGATTGTTATAGGGAAATGTACCTAGATCCACATGGATTTCTAGGGCTTGTGAGCTCACTGAGACCATTAACCCAACTCTCATTTCATTTCCCCTAATCATCATCAAACCAAAAAATCTAAAGGACTCAAATAAATCCTGACTTCCTCAGGAGACTTGAATCCCATCATGAGATGTGGGGATCTGGATCACTAACCATAATCAGAATTACAAGTATTGAAAATCATAACTCAAGACAATCCCGACTGTTCTCCAAATAACATGACCCAAAGAGTTAACCTGAACCTCCTCTGATACCATTTTGTCATGAACCGAATCTGGTTTCCATCAACACCGGCACCCGACCCAGCCCGTAACAAGGGCTGAAGGGTATTCCTGATACCCATGGGCTGGCACAAGTTCCCGGATATCATAAAATTGATTTTTGGAATAATTTACCTGATTTTATAAACATTAAACAACAAACAGACTTAATAAAACAAATCTGTATTTTTCAACTAAAACCATCTTTTACAAAATTTCAGAACCAAATTACATAATTTAAAAAAATTATAAATGACTACAACAACTGAATAAACCCACAATGTACATCCCAATAAATATCCTCGTAAAAAAAGGCATCACCCTCAAGCCATATCCACAAGATAACACCACGAAGGACCTGCTAGAAACCTGAACCACTAGCACTAAAATTTTACCCAAACCTGGGACAGGAATAAACAAGTATAATTACACCCAAAGGAGTAAGTAGGGTGTGATAAAAATCTTATTAGGATAACTCCACTAAGATATTCCATGTGATAAACATTTAATGACGAAAATCATGCATGTTTTTAAAAACAAGAAATGCTAGTCACAATTTCTAAAAGTTGCAACTTTAAATAAAAAAAATAGATTTCAAGTGGGATAATTTAAATAATCAACACTTTTTAAATAAATTCCAAAGCTACTGAATTTTCTATATAAATATATCATATTACAAGGGTTAGTATAAAGGATCTAACAATCACATGAAATGGGAAATAACCCCTAGGAACAAGCTCGCTGTGGGTCCCAGGTACCTCATATCTTGGTGAAAGTAACCACCACAAATATCTGTTCTCATTTGCGATCCCCTAGTATGGAACATACCAATAACCTAGTGGTCCCCAATAAACATCATCATCATAGTTTATTTAGTGTTATAATCATCAATATTTCTGCATAAAATTGAGGCCTACCCTAGAGGATCACTAGCATACTAGTACGCATCCACCCACCTAGATACCCGGGTTTCCCTCTTGTGTAAAAACAATTTCAACCAGCCATGAAAAATAAGTTGAACATTAAAATACGACATACACATCAAAAATCAACCAAACATCCCACATGTACATCACACAATCACATCATCCCCCTTTTCATTCAAATTAATTTTGAAATCCAACTCACCCCAAAATAGCCCACAACACATTTTGCATATCTTTCACAATTCAACATATCCTTTAAAATTTTTATAAAATCTTTCCCAAGATTCTAAATATTACATAATATCCCACTAACATGCTACATAATACTATTTTCATAAACAAAATCTATTTTTCACATCACACTCACACAAAACATCCCACATCACGTTCACATCTCTTTCACATTTCAGTAAATCTGTGAAACATTTTTATAAAAAATTTCGAAGATGATGCACATTACTTGAAAGCCCCTTTCACAATTAAAATGGACCATTTGAAAATATTCACAATCCAAAATAGTTTACAAATATGGTTTCACCTCTTACATAAATCATTAAACTATTCAAATCTTTCATAAAACTATTTTGAAGAGTATACCCAAGCTTTGCACATAAATCCCATTTCAAAACCATATTTCAAGGAAAAAATCTCACCAATACCAATCCAAAATAGAATTTTCTGCCCTATAAAGATTTAATAAATCACTCTCATGTATTATAAAATCACCTTGAATAAGACCACAAATGATTCACATGAAAACAGACACATTTTCATAAAACACTTTTAAGAGGATAACATGGTTTTTCACATAAAACCCATTAAAAACCCCTCTTTAAAATGAAATAGCACACCAAAACTCTAAAAAATTAAAATTTTCTGTCCAAACAAGATTTAGTAATCAAATTTCATAAGTTATAATACACACCCAAATAATAACTCGAGATTTACACATGAAAAACACCCAATTCCAAGAAAAATTGCAACTATAAAATTAAACTCCTTACCAAATCAATAATAAACAATTTTCACACCACAGACAACATATTAGGAATATAAAAAATGAGTAAATACAGCAAGATAACTCATAAATAATTTTTTACACATGGAACCAGATGCCTTTTTAGTCAAAACCCTCAAATCTTGGTGTAAAAAATCAAGTGCACCACTGTCGCACCACAAAGAAGTGAAGAGCAACCAAAAAGTTCAAGATTTCTCCCAAAATACAAAAAGTTAAACCATAGGTACAAACCCTAGTTTTTGAAAAATTTATAAATCATGAAAGGGTGAAAAAAACCCTAAGGAAAGGAAAGAAATTAAAGAGAGGAGGACTTACCTTCATTATTTTGATGTTTCCCCCATCAAAACTCCCTTCAAAGTTGAGGTCCAAAGAAGGTTGAGAGACCTTCGAGGATATACATGGAGGTAGGGAATGAAATGGGAAAGGAATGGGAAGATTTGGATTATTTATATAAGGGTAAACTTGTAATTTTTTAAAAAAATTTATTAGATGGACACCCATGCATGGTTTGAAACTGTACGGCCAAACCGTGCGGCCTATTCTAGCCACCCAAAATTTGATGTTATTCCAAAAATTTCAGGGTGGGGGTCCAAGGGAGAAACCTAGGGGAAAATTTAGGCCAAGAATAGGGTGATATAATACACAAAATAAAACTACCTTTTCATCCCAATACTCGTCCAAATCATGTGTTCAAACTACCTCGACAACTTACCCCACAATTGGTGCCACTAGGAGTGTCACAAGAAAAAATACAAACACCAAAAACTCATACCATTACTTTTAAAAAAGAGAAGTCCAATTACCATAAAATACCCCCAAGACCATGGTCATAGATCAGTAGAATTTGAGACACTAAAATTTCAAACCCTGAACACCTGGAAACCAAGGGAAAGCTAACAATCAGAAGAGGATTTGAACCAAAGAATAGAATTGAAAATCCATGTGTGAAAGTATTAATAAATGTATAAATTTAAATATGATAATATTTTATTTTGTAAATATAATTTTTTAACTCAACAACCCTACATTTAAATTTTTAAAAATCAATTGTTTTTTGACATATAATGATCTTCCTTTTCTAGATTATAGTCTTTCATAAAATTATCACTTCTTTTCTCGATAATTGAAACCTATTTTTCCATACCTTTTATTGATGGTGTGGCATACTAATAATTATCATATGAAAATGTAAAACAAAATTATAAATATAAATTTGATTTATTATTAATTAAATCTCTCATAAAAAATATTATTTAAATAAAAATTATATATATTTTATTTCTAAATAATCTAAATTCTTGTTGAGCAGGAACTAGTAGACCCAACCAAAGTAAATACATAAAAATGATAAAAAAATTATAGAAATGGGCTACCTGAATCTAGAATGTCTGCCCAAGAAACATAAATAACTTTCAGCATTTATATTTGAATCTACTAAAGAATATCATGGAGATTTTTTGAACACTTTATTGTTGTTGGTGATCGACACCAAAATGATAGAATAAAACATATAAAACTATGGTCCATTACTGATATTTAACTCTAAACCCATAAAAAGGATAAAAAAATACATTTCCAATAGCTACAATACACTAAAATGAATTGAAAAAACTAAAATAATCCCAAAATTATGTCAAACATAGTGAAATTCATATCTAAAAACAACAACCAAATCCACCATAGTTCCATACATGAATCCTGGGAAAACTTACAACATCACATGATATACAACTAAGAATGAGATAATCATGAACCTTTACCGTATATAGGACTGGCACAATAGAATCCAAAATGATGTTAATTCCACTAGGAACACTATTACCAAAGCATTTCATATACCCTTTATTAGTTTTCCTTAATGTTTAACATGGAAATTTTTTATTAGACATCCTCACTTTATTGTGATGATTAACGAACATCATAGTAGGTCAGAATATTTTTAATAAAAAACTACTCCAATAGTGTAATAATGTAGGGATGAGATGGATAGTCTTCAAAAATACCTAGAAGTGATGAAAGTGTGATGCATAAAATATCACTACCATAGGAACACAAAAACCTTAAGGAAGAACTAAGACTAGCCATATGTCATGCATCCTAGGAAACTAATGATGACTCAACCATCACATTCCAAAAAACTTTAAAAAACTATAGTGGAGGAAATAAAATTGGGTTAGATCATGGAATTAGAGAGTTAGAGTATAGGAAGTACCACTAATGGATTAAACTGAGTTCCACAACCATATACAAAAGTCTATCAAAAAAACCTATTGGTGGAGATACCAAAACCTCATCCACATCCAAATAAACCATAAAAACCATCACGATAGAACACAGATGGTGTATAGTTTTATTGTAATGAAAAAATTGTAGATATGGAGATTGAGAGGCATGGATGAAAGGAACCCCACCTAAAAGGAAATTTGATCTTGGGTACTAACACTAGAAATATCCCCAAAACTGTGGGAAACTTTTTTTAATTGAGATAATAAACCAAACAATAGAACCTATAGAGCAACTAGTATAAGATATGGTTTTCTAAGGAACCTAATTACTCAAGCACCACACACTTATGAAATATATAATATTATAGGATAGACCTTTAAGAGTCATCATATCTATAAGTGGGTGAACATAATGAAAAAATATCTAAAGAAAATAAGTGATATTAATGTGGTGAAACCCTAAGTTATTCAAAACCCTTATATGATGGAACTTGTACATGAATAAAAAGTAATAGACAACATAATCTAATAAACAACAACAACTACAAGGGATCACAATGTAGGAATTCTTAATACTTTATCATAGATCACACCCCAAAATTTTGAGTAGTGTAACATACTCATATGTGAAGTTGTTTAAAGAATGTGAAGGTATTGTAATTCCCCTATTCTAAGAAAATAAACATTTCAATTTGGAGTATATTAATCTCAAATTTTTTAATATTTAACTAGTCCTCACTATATGTTCCACTAATATAATTAAATAGTGATTATAACTATAAATCCATTTATCTATTATGTATTGAAATGTAAGTCATAATTTTATATTTGATGATATCTAGGGTTCCTTCAAATTTTATTTTAGTCTAGATAAAATAGTTCTGATGTGGAAAAACTTTTCTTATTCATAAAATATGAGTATGAAATAATTCTTCTTATCATAAATATCTTTGTAGTCCACAAAATGTCACCATAGAGTCTATTATTCATAAATATATACTCATATATATATATATATATATATATATATATATAATTTTTCAATATTGACATCACTCAATTCAAATCAACTTTTATTCATATTTCATCTTGAATTACACTTGAATGTATTCTTCACTGAAGTATTTACTCTATAATATAACCATCTAGTAGTAGTAGTCAACAAAACATAATTCTTATTCCCATAATTATTACTATCTATTTTTATTTTCTTTATATACTAAATAAATATTCCAATTTATTCATATAATCTAAGCGTAGTGACATGTTTATTGTAGTCTATTTTTTTTATTTTTAATTCCACTTATGTTTTATACTAAGTTAATAAATTTTTTCAAAAGTAGTTCACCTAATAACTCCTTTTAACTAAATAATGATTTTATATTAGCTATTTTCTTGATTCTTTGGATCATTAGGATAATTATTCATCAATGTATGAAATTGAATGATAGATTCTCAACTTAAAATATCCCTATTTTTAACTTTAAATCTTTTTATGTTCCAAAATGTGCGTGTTTTGGGGTTTTTTATATTCCCCATGTCATTATACATGATGTAACATAACATTAAAAGTTTCTTTTAATCATCCAAAACAATGTAATTTGAACATGGAATTTACAATGAAACTCAATATTATCTTCATGGGTGAAATTTTGAACTAATTTATTATGAATCCTATAATCATTGATAAGAATAATAAAAATTCCCACATTGGTATCATTGAAATAAATATCCAGAGAATCTTGTAATTACATGTAAATCACCTTATTCGAGTATCAGTAGATGAATTGAATTTAAATTTTATAAACATCTGACTAGAATAACTCCTCTCATATATAAAAATGAAATTTTCTATAAAATATAGTTAGTTTAAAGTAAATAATTTTTTTTAAAAACAAATTGAAAAAATTAAGTTCAAAGAAAATCAAACAAAATTAATGAGGTAATATCTAATTTGGACACTTACACTGATACATAGTATATCAGACAAAAATATATTCTCATACTTGATATTGTGTTCTGTTTGATAAAAGGAAAGTGCATTGAGGATTAAAGAAGGGAGAGGGGTGAATTAGGTTTGAAATACCAACAAAATATTTCACCCACTCACAAATTCCAAATGTTTAGATGATATAATATCTTAAGGATATAAGTATATAATGTAAAAAGTAAGTAGAAAAACTTATTAGTAGTTAAAAAACATATCTGATATAAGCAGAAAAACCAATCACAAATTAAAAAAATTTAAACACATCAAATGGAGTATCTAATAACAATATAGAATATACTAAAATTATATTATTATTAACAACTTCAAATTTTGGAATTATAAAATTTTATCTAAAAGCAGCATGAGGTTCTTTGATCAAAATCAGGGTGTAAAATTTCCACACAAGGAACTTCATCATCATAACCCATAAAATGGTACATGTTTTTCACAAGGAAAATATTAGATAAAATTTCATAATTTTGAAACTCTATCCTTAATATCCACTTTAATCAGCATGATTAGTAGCTGGTCCACACTTGGAATTCAATGAACACACTAGTTCAAATGATATATATATTCCTCGACTAAAATGTCGTACCTCTCATGATTTAATTTTATTTGATTCAGTATCTCCACATCAATATAATTTATCCATCATTTTCTTCAATCAAATATATAGACATTTTTGTTCCAAAATCCAATAGTAATATACAAAAAAATTAGGTTCAGACATAATAATAATAAAATGCACATTATCTTATTCCAAACATACTTCAAAAAAGCCTCCCCATATATAACATCCCAGGTAAATAAAGAATATGACATTTTCATATTTATTAATATTTATAAATTAATTATTAATTTTACTTTAAATGGGAGGCTATGTTTGATGGCATACCCAATACGCAACAACATTTTTCTTTGAAATATTATGTTGCACACAATGCTGAGTCATACTGAAAAATAATAATATAATATTATTTTAAATCGTAGTTAATTCCTAACCATTGTTTTTATGGAAATGGAAGAAAATAACTACAATATAAATATACATGTTTTTTAAATGTTTTTACATTTATCCAAAAAAATTTAGAGGCTTAAAGTAAGAAAGAATCTGATTTTAAGCATAAATACTTTATTATTTCTTAAAAGGCTGATTTAATTCCTTTTGATGGAGAACCCTATTTAAATCTATTTTTGGTCACTTTTATATGTTATATTTGATAAAATAAAATTATTCTTTAGAATAGGGACATCAAAATTTACTTTGGGTAAAGTTTTGGTATTTTTATGATAAAATTCTTTTTTATGAATATTGAAAAATACTGTATTTTAATTCAAAAGTGCCTTTTAATATAATTTATTTATATGATTATATTATCTTTTAAATGTTTTAAGTGTAATTATATTATTTTTTACCAATTAATCCAATGATGTTCATTGGAATTAATTTCACTTGGAGATTCGACATAAACAAGTGTGAATCTTTTGATAGTTATTCCTCCAATGGCCCGAAGGCCTTCCGATTTTTTATTATAAGATAATCCCACTTTTAAGGGAATAATTAGTGAACCCAGACTTCATGGACATAGGACATCACCTGACCCGAAGGTAAAAGGGAGAAAAAAAAACAAGATAAAAACATGGATCAGCCCTACCCTAGCATATGATCATGACGAATCCCTCTACCTTTACAAGAAAATTCAGCAAGCAAACGTCATGTGTCAAAGCACAGGCCCGATCCGATGACTGATGACATACCCTCTCAAACAAATAAATCTGAAAAGTCATGAAAAGATGAACCAAAATCTCTGAATCCTCCTTTGAGACTGATCCATGCGGTCAATCTAGCTGCATCACCACCACCAATCATGAGACAATTTCACCATAATCAATGAAATCCTGGTCGAATCACAAAACACCTCACAACCACCTCCGTAGAGGCCCGAATGTAAAAACAGGAATCCAGAAATCCAGAATCCCAGACAAACAAACGAATCCAAATTATCCAAGCCAAAACCCTGCAAAAAAACAAAGCAGTAGAGACGTAATTCCACCCCCTTCAAAGAACTGAAAATCAACGCAGCATACCCTGGAAATCGGAACCGCTCACGAGGTGCCAGAACCCTCAGCGCCAAAAAGACTCAGAGCCACACCAAGACGTTGCTAATGGATGGGACACTGAGCCAAATTCCAGTGCCAGGCGAGATGTCCGTACATAAGTCATTGAGGGCCGAGACGCTCATCGCATCACCACAAATCCATCAACACCAGAAACTTGTGCCGGAAACCCTGAAATCTAGATGCACCACAAAGCCAGGTCATTCCTGAGCTGAACCAAGACCAGAAGAAGCCGAGAAAATCCATTCCAGAGGGGGAAGGGGGAGGAAGAAATAGGAAAACCCTAGCTGCTGTGGAAAAAGGGGTAGACGCCGCTCAGAGGCTCTAATCTTTTGATAGTTATTATTTCTTAAAAACACGCTATTTTTTTTGACAATGAGAATTAATTTTAAATTAATTAATTAAACCTATATTTTTTGAATTTTATAAAATAGACATCATTTTTTAATTCTTAATATCAAATATATCTTAGGCAAAATTTTTGGTATTTTTCTGAAAAACATCAATTTTTGATGAATAGTGAAACCACTAAGTAGTATTTAAAAAAACTAACTTTTTCATTTAAATTAAATTTTACTACTTCTGTGAATTAGATTTCTAAAATCCTATATAAATGGTTGTTATTAGTAAGTAAAATTTGGTTCAATAAGATGAATATAATTTTTGGTGAATAGTAACTTTTGACTTTTATTTATCACGGTTAAAGGTAAATAGGATAATTCAAGGTAAAAAGAATAGTATAACAACACAAAATTACCTTAACACTTGTTCTAAACTTATTGGTTGAGTCATTTACGACCATGGGCATCTTTGGGTTGATTTTGGGACCCCATGGAGCCACTTGGGACTAATAATGACACTTTAGATTAATTAACATAAAGTAATGACAAAAATGACTGAAACAAATATCTTTTAGTAAATTAATTTTTACGTGGGGTTATATAAGTTATATTTTCAAATATAAATATTCATTGAAAATATAAAAATATTTTCTACATCATGGTATTTTTTTATAATATTCATACATCAAATAAATAAAATTATTTATGATACAAAAATGATGCAGTATTTACCTCATTAATAAATAATTTAAATAAATAAGATTATAAATATTAAAATAACATCCAAAACCTATCCAATTCTTATTGAATTAATTTATTTCTACCATGATTCATATTATCTTAGACTTTAATGAGTTTTTTACCTTTAGAAACCAAAAATCATTATATAATAAAATAATATTTTCACACTTTCCTAAAGAACCCCTTCTCCCTCTTATAAAAATCCCTCATTTATAACTAATTCCTCATACCTCTAAATCCCCCTGGATCAACCAAAACCTTCTCAAATAATCTCTCAAGATTCATGTCTTCCACCTAGAAGACTTACCTTAGGCAGAAGTCACTTCAATAATTCCTTTTGGTTTTAACCAAAGGTAGTTACCCAAATTAAAGGTAACCGTTTCTCTTAACTTCTTTTATTTTATTTTACTTATACAACCCCTAAAATCTTCTTATTCCTTTATTTTATAACAAAACCAGTATCCTAAATATACTAGTATGTTGTTATGATAAGTATTCAAACTACACTTACACACCTCCATCTAATGGGTAATGAATATACTGTTTTTGTGGATGAAAAACTAACGCCTCACGAAATGATGATTGTTCAATTATATCCTACCACCTCATATGGTGGCCATTATGATGAAAATGTATTTATATATGAGATATATTATGTTCATGTTTCCTTTATTCTTATTTATTTTTAATTTATATCATACCTTTATGGTTTTTATTATGAGTAAATGCGATAATTTCATTTGAGGAAGTGCGGACTACCGCCCCCTCAAAGTGATATGACTCATTCATACCATACATGAGACATTTAAAGGATGAAGTTATTGAAATTATATATTATATTATACTGTAATTATAATATAAATATGTATCATTAAGTTTTCATTCAATTAAAATATGAAATAGAAATGAATGTATCGTTCTTGCTTATGTACGACTTACCGTCTCTATGAATAGTGTATTTCATTTCTTACCTCCAAATGTTATGTACTATTATAAAAATATGTACATACTGTATATATATGATATATATGATATCTAAGTCATTAATATCATTCTGTATATAATGAACTTTTGACTATGTGAACAACTTGTAATTATAAGTAGACCATTTTTGACACAAGTACCAAATATTGACCAAACGAATGTTATTAACTAAATTGATTACATAATGTTTATAACATGGTAATAAGTGATATAAAATGAATAATAAACTTTAAAAATGTTATTAATCAAGTATAAATTAACTTTAGTTTATTATTCTGGATGAACACGGAACAAACGAGTCAAGTCAGACGTGAGGTAAGGGATTTCTTATCTCACTTTTAATTCCGTGAGATTTCCACTGTTCGCCACCAATTTAGTGCATGTGGTGTATTTTTTACTTAAATTTGGTATATATTATAATGAATATATTTATATTCATGTTATTCTGTGAATCTTTTGGGGGTTATTAAATTTTGGTCATACGACTCGATTGATTACAACGTGGTAAGGGGTTTTCATCTCACTTCTTATTCTCGTGAGATTCATGCTATATTTTCCACTATTTCATTTTGTGTAGTGGATTTACTAGCCATGATTGTATTAGTTTTGTAATATAATTTAATTTATGGGTATTTAAATCTTCATTTAATTATCCTTTTTTCATGGGGTGTATTTTTCATATGTTACCAAATCGGTAAGGGAACCTTTCACCCTCCTCTTTTTAAAAGAATTATTTTTGTTATGTCTTTAAATTTACATCTTCTAATGTTGGAAAATGTTATTCTATATCCTTAATGATGAAAATTGTATTTCCAATTGATGATATACCCTTTTATATCTCATTAAATTATTTTTCTGAATTTTAAAGTTACGCCGTTAGGCTATTGAATTTTTATAAGGGATCTTCTTAACCCAATTTCAATTCATTGGGTTAAACTTATACCTCTCGATTATGTTGTTTTATAAATATTTGTGAATGAACTCTGAGTGTTTCACACTTAATATCAAAATACATATAGTTTATTATTATTTGTCACACATAATTAAGTAATTAATTTATCCTTAATCTAAGGATACCGTCTTTATAAGGGATTTTGTCTCAATTTACATTCCATTGAGACTTCATTGTTGTTATGATCCAATTCAATATTATATGGTGTACATACTATCCTTTGACATATTATTTCCTGAATACCTTTATTCTCATGATATTATAAAGTTCTGATTCAATGTTATTCCTAAATTATTTGTATTCAAGAGTCTCTCATTTTGTTAAAACTGCTTTAACTAAAATATCATTTTAAATGTTTTAAAGATTTATTCTTCTAAATATTTATCATTAATGTACATGTTTTAAATTTTTTTAAGGATTTATTTATATGGACATTAATGTTTTTATATTTTAATTTATTTAAAAGTTTCATAGTGGTATAGGACACTTTGATTCAAAAATCATTTTATTAAATGTTTTAAATGGTTTTGAAAATGATTTGATAAAGTATTGTTTATTTCAATATCTTGATTTGATATATTGTGATTGGAATTTGGAAATGTTATCTTTACTTTATTCTTGTGTTATATGTCATGAATATTTTATGGTTATTGGGCATTGTTTATGTATATGGGTGGTTCCGTGATAAACCTAGGGTGGGTGATCCCGAGATAGTTCTCCAATGCATTGGGTAAAATGACAGAGGTAAACGTTAATGTTTCTCCAAAGAGATTTAGGGAATATACTATGATGGGTATTCCAAATGTGACTCCCTATGTAGCTAAGATAACTACAATGTATGTATTTTATGAATTCCATAATTTAACTTTATGATTTATGATTTGTGTGTGTCATTCATAAATCTTATGATGTCATGAGGTATGTTATGATTGAAAAGTATGATTTCATTGATTTGTATTTATTGATGGGTTAATTTTTTTCTTCCTTATCTTATAACCCTTACTGAGATTTTTATACTCATACCATGTTTTTAAATGTTTTTCACAGGAAATAAAGATGAATAGGGTCAAGTATGAGATAAACAAAAAATCATGCTGTCTAAAACACAGAACTAGACATGTATCTTTTTTTTCAAGAGTTTTTATTTTATGAAAAAATGGATACTGGGTAGCAGTGTCTACATGTAATATTCAAGTTGTTATGTAATATTTATGGCCTAATTCTCTAAAACTCCAAACCTGAAAATATCCTCAATTGGAATTATTGACATAATTCAGGATTATGTAATGTTTAAGGTCGGGTCCTTATTGTTGGTATCAGAGGTCAGTTTAGACAACTTTAGGGATTAAGAGTTTTTGTTAGACATATGGTTAGTCCCTATGTCTATTATTTCAGTTAAATCCTTGTTTTATAACTTTTTAAGATCAATGAAATTCATTTACAAATGGAAGGAGGAGGATCTCAAACTACATTCATATCTCTTCCTGATGACTTTGTTGCAATAACTATTACAATGTCATGTTAAGATTATTATGAAACTTTTTCTAGCATACAAATCACTTGAAATCAGTTGTTTGAGATATCAAACACCTCCACTATACCTCGTTATCATCATGGATAATGGGTTGTATTTAGAGAAATCATATTCTCAAAATATTCTCATATTTTCGAGAAAGGTAAATATTATCAAGGCATTTTCAAATATTTTCCCTTATCTGAATATTTTGAATCATATTATGATTTTGAAAAAGGTGATGAAGAAGGAGACCCTTGCGCAACCTATTTATATTTTCTTTTAAAATATATTCTCTCAACACATACCTATGGTATTTTAAAAGAACCATTAATTGAGAGTTTCAACTCGAATTCAGTCCGATATTTTTTTAGAAGTCAAATTTTATCAGATGTTTTGAAATTATATGTCGTACATGATTATTTTCCAAAACTATTTTTTCGTTAACACCCATATGACCCGTGTTGTACAAGGTGTATTTGGATGATGGAATCAAATGATTTTAAAGGATATTTAAATCATTTTTTCAATTCATGGACCTTCTATGTATGTGAATAAGATGAAGATGAAACCAAATAAACACCATGATCAAGGTATAATGTTCTTCATTTTGGGGATCATTTTATTTTATCATATGGTGGTGAAATAAAAAAATGAAAATATATATAAGACTTCAAGAATTAATATGTTGAGATCATAATGAATTAGGAAAAACATGAGAGGCATAAGGAAACCATTGAGGTTAAAACATGTTAAGGTTATTTTTGATTTTTATAAAAAGGGAAACCTGTAGGATGGTTGACAACCCGTCGCATCCGGAAAGGCCGTAGGAATCGAACCCACAACTGAAGGGCGACAAGGGCACATTTCCTACCATTGGCCTACTTGAAGTCTCTGGTTAGTATGACTTATTATTTTAGTTAAATAATCTTATGGAACAAGAATAATTTGATTTTGGAAGCATATGTTTTATAAAATGGATATACTTAGAATAGGAAAATGATTTGGTAATTAAGTGATAAAGGTTGTTGTGGAAGACATTCTCTGTTTTGAGGAAACACTATATGCATAAAGAAGATATAATACTATGGGATTTCAATTGTGGAATAATGGTTGAAATTTTAGTTTGGAAGAATCTATGTTTTTATTGTATACATATGATGATTTGGTTTATTTATAAAAATTATTAACCTATCATGGAGAATATGTGATTAGGTTAATTTATTTTAAATATGAGAATTTATGAGAAACTGATGTTATTTGGAGATAAATGTTAAGATTTATCTTAGAAGACTATGTAATTAAATCCTTATGAGATTCAGGATTCAATCTTAGTTTGGATTAATTTTGAAGAATTTTATGGAGATTTGTTTATTGAATGGTCTTGGTTAAAATTTGGGTATTGTTTGAAAAATTTTGGAGATTAATATTAGTTTTTCTTTATGTAAAAGATTATCCTTTTTGGGGATTAGCTGATCTTGCACTAACCACTTTGGTTTTAGTTGATGTCTAATGACAAGTAAAATATATAGTTCTTCTTTTTCGGATTATGTGATTCTCTAGAAGATGATTCTTGTGCTTTTTATGTGAACAAGTCTTTTTAAATTCTCATTGTTTGCAGAAAATATTAGTTTATAGTAGAAACTTATTAAAGGATTAAACTCTACTTGAAAGTAAGTATATTTCCTTATGTTCTTATTCTATGTAGTAAATGAATTCCTCAAAATTGTGAAAAGGAATGAAAAACAAAAATGTTGTTGGTTTATGTTTCCTACTGGGTAATCAAAGACCGTTTATAAAATCATAATTTTGTGATTTTCTGGTGATTAAACTTTCTCCTAATCATGTTTTTTATCACTCTCCATCAGAACTTGACCATTTGTTCTCTCTTCCATATCCATGTTTTTTACATGGAATCCTAGTATGGGTTATCTCGGGTGACCTTTGTACTTTTCTTTCTTTCTTTTAAAGTGATAGTTTTACTAACTATTTTCTGATGTGGGACTTTCAATGAAGTTTTTGTGCCCAAATTTTAAATTGCAAGGATGCAATTCCCAAAAGGGGGGAATGATGTAACATCCCAGGTAAATAAAGAATATGAAATTTTTATATTTATTAATATTTTTAAATTAATTATTAATTTTACTTTAAAGGGGGTTCTATGTTTGATAGCCTACCTAATACACAACAACGAGTTTCTTTGAAATCTTATGTTGCACACAATGCTGAGTCATATTGGAAAATAATAATATAATATTATTTTAAGTGGTAGTTAATTCCTAGCCATTGTATTGGTGGGAATGTAACAAACTAACTAAAATATGAATATTCATGTTTGTTAAATGTTTTTAAATTTATCCAACAAATTTTAGAGGCTTAAAATAAGAAATAATCTAATTTTAAGCATAAATACTCTATTATTCTTTAAAAGGTCGATTTATTGCCTTTTGATGGAGAACCCTATTTAAATATAGTTTTGGTTACATTTATATGTTATATTTGACAAAATTAAATTCTTCTTTATAACCGAGACATCAAAATTTACTTTGGGTAAATTTTTGGTATTTTTCTAATAAAATCCATTTTTTTGAATAGTGAAAAATACTGTATTTTGATTCAAAAGTGACTTTTAATATAATTTATTTGTATGGTTAAATTATCTTTTTAAATGGTTTTAAAGTTTAATTATATT
Source organism: Viscum album (assembly GCA_963277665.1). Taxonomy (NCBI): domain Eukaryota; kingdom Viridiplantae; phylum Streptophyta; class Magnoliopsida; order Santalales; family Viscaceae; genus Viscum; species Viscum album. Next base: position 736,305,507 of record OY728138.1, on the reverse strand, counting down.
ATTTTTTTACAAATTAATCGAATGTTGGTCATTAAAATTAATTTTACTTTGAGATTGGACATAAACAAGTGTCAATATTTTGATAATTATTGTTTCTTAAAAACACGCTATTTGTTTTGACAACAAGAATTAATTTTAAATTAATTAATTCAACTTATATGTTTTTAATTTGGTAAAATAGAAATCATTTTTGAATTCGGAATATCAAATATAGCTCAGGCTGAATTTTTGGTATTTTTCTGAAAAAGGTCAATTTTTGATGAATTGTGAAACCACTAAGTAGTAGTTAAAAACAACTAACTTTTTCATTTAAATGAAATTTTACTACTTCTGTGAATTGGATTTTGAAAATCAGACATACATGTTTTGTATTAGTAAGTAAAATTTGGTTCAATAAGATGAAAATAATTTTTGGTGGATAGTAACTTTTGACTTTTATTTACCACGATTAAAGGTAAATAGGATAATTCAAGGTAAACAGAATATTATAAAAACTCAAAATTACCATAAAACATGTCCTAAACTTATTTGTTGAGTCATTTACACCCATTTTCATCTTTGGGTATATTTTGGGATCCCATGAAGCCACTTGGGAGTGATAATGACACTTTAGATTAATTAACTTAAAGCAATGACAAAAATGACAAAACCAAATATCCTTTAGTAAATTAATTTTTACATGGGGTTATATAAGTTATAATTTTGACTATACATATTTATTGGAAATATAAAATAATTTCCTAATTCATGTTATTTTATTTATAATTTTTAGACATCAAATAAATAATATTATTCATAATACAAAAATGATGCAGTATTTACCTCATTAATAAATGATTTAAATAAATAAGATTATAAATATTAAAATAACATCCAAAACCTATCAAATTATTATTGGATGAATTTATTTAGACCAAAAGTAATCTTATCTTTGACCTTAATGAGTTTTGGACCTTTATAAACCGGAAATCATTATATAATAAAATAATATTTTCACACTTTCCTAAAGAAACCCTCCTCTCTCTTATAAAAAGACCTCACTGCTAACCCATTCCTCACACCTCTCATGCCCCATGGCTCGTTAAACCACTCCCAAAATAAAGTCTCAATATCCCTCCCTTCAACCTAGAAGCATTACCTTAGGAATAAGTCACTTCAATAAGTCCTTTTGGTTTAAACCGAAGAGAGTTACCCAAATTAAAGGTAACGGTTTCTCTTAACTTTTTTTATTTTATTTTACTTATACAACCACTAAACTCTTTTTATTCCATTATTTTATAACAAAAAAAGTATCCCAAATTAACTAGGATGTTTTTATGAGAAGGATTCAAGGTACGCTCACACACACCTCTATCTAATGGGTAAAGAACATACTGTTTTTGTGGATGGTAAACTAACACCTCACGAAACGATGATTGTTCAATTCTCTCCTACCACCTCATATGGTGGCCATTATGATGACACTTTATTTATATATGATATATATTATGATTATGTTTTATTTATTCTTATTTATTTTTAGTTTATATAATACCTTTATGGTTTCCATTATGAGTAAACATGATAATTTCATTTGAGGAAGTGCAGACTACTGCCCCCTCAAAGTGATATTGCTCATTCACACCATAATTGGGAAATATAAAGGATGGAGTTATTGAAATATATGATATTATAATTTAATTATAATATAACTATGTATCATTATGTTTACATTCAATTAAAATATTAAATAGAAATGAAAGTAGCGTTCATGCGTACGTATGGATTACCATCTCCAGGAACGGTTTATTTCATTTCTTACCTTCAAATGTTATGTACTATTATAAATACATGTATATACTGTATATATATGATATATATGATATATAAATCATTAATATAATTCTGGATATAATGAAATTTTGACTATGTGAACAACGTTTAATTAAAAGAAGTCCATTTTTGACACAAGTACCAAATATCGACAAAATGAACGTTATTAACTTAAATGATTACATAATGTTTATAACATGGTAATAAGTGATATAAAAGGAATAATAAACTTGAAAAAGGTTCTTAATCAAGTATAAATAAAATTTAGTTTATTATTCTGGAAGAACAAGGAACAAATGAGTCAAGTCAGACACGAGGTAAGAGATTTCTTATCTCACTTTTAATTTTGTGATATTTCCACTGTTCGCCACCAATTTAGTGTATGTGGTGTATTTTTTACTTAAATTTGGTATATATTATTATGATTATATTTATATTCATTTTATTCTATGAATATTTTGGTGGTTATTAACTTTTGGTCATACGAATCGATTGATTACAATGTGGTAAGGGGTTTTCATCTCACTTCTTATTCCTGTGAGATTCAGGATATATTTTCCACTATTTCTTTTTGTGTAGTGGATGTATTGCCCATGATTGTATTATTTTTGTAATATAATTTACTTTATGGGTATTTACATCTTTATTTAATTATACTTCTTTCATGGGGTGTATGTTTCGTATGTTACCAAATCGGTAAGGGAACCTTTCACCCTCCTCTTTTTAAAAGACTTATCTTCGTTATGTCTTTTAATTTACATATTCTAATGTTGAGATATGTTCTCATATATCATTAATGATGTAAATTATATTTCCAAATGATTAGATACCCTTTTCTCTCTCATAAAATTATTTTTCTGAATTTTAAAGTGACATCGTTAGGCTGTTGAATTTCTGTAAGGGAACTTCTTAACCCAATTTCAATTCTTTGGGTTAAACTTATACTTCTTGATTATGTCATGTTATAAATATGTGTGAATGACCTCTGATTGTTTCAAACTTTATATCCACTTATACTGATTGTATTATTATTTTTTCAAACATAATTATGTAATTTATTTATCCTTAATCTAAGGATACCGTCTTTATAAGGGATTTCATCTCAATTTATATTCCCTTGAGACTTCATTGCGGTTATGCACCAATTCACTATTATATGGTGTATATACTATCCTTTGGAATATTATTTCATGAATTCCTTTATTATCATGATATTATAATGTTCTGATTCAATTTAATTTTTCAATTATTTGTATTCAAGAGTCTCCCATTTTGTTAAAAACTCTAACTAAAATATCGTTTTAAATGTTTTAAAGATTTATTATTCTAAATCTTTATCATTAAAGTACATTAAAAAAAAATGGTTTTAAGGATTTATTTATATAGAAATTAATGTTTTCAAGTGATAAATTTTTAAAAGTTTCAAAGTGGTATGGGACACTTTGATTCAAAAATATTCTTATTAAATGTTTTAAATAGTTTGGAAAATGATTTGATAAAGCATTGTTTATTTCAATATCATGATTTGATATATTGTGAGTGGAATGTGGAAATGTTATCTTTACATTATTCTTGTGTTATGTTTCATGAATATGTTATGGTTATTGGGCATTGTTTACGTATATGGGTGGTTCTGTGATAAACCGAGGGCGGGTGAGACTGAGATAGTTCTCCAATGAATTGGGTAACATGACAGAGGTAAATGTCAATTTTTCTCCTAAGAGATTTATGGAATATACCGTGATGGGTATTCCAAATGCGACTCCCTATATAGCTGTTATAGCTACAATGTAAGTATGTTATGAATGCCATAAGTTACCTTTATGATTTATCATTTTTGTGTGTTATTCATAAATCTTATGATTTTATGAGGTATGTTATGATTGAAAAGTATGATTTCATTGATTTGTATTTATTTATGGGCTAATGTTTTTATTCCTTATTTTATAACCCTTACTGAGCTTTTTATGCTCATCCGAAGTTTTGAAATTTTTTTCACAGGACATAAAGATGAATAAGGTCAAAGATGAGATCTACGAAATGTCATGCTATCTAAAACATGGAACTAGATATGTCTATTTTTTTCAAGAGTTTTTATTTTATGAAAAAATGGATACTGGGTAGTAGTGTCTACATGTAATATTCAAGTTGTTATGTAATAGTTACGACCTAATTCTCTAAAAATCTAAACCTAAAAAGATCCTCAATATGAATTCTTAACATAATTCAAGATTATGTAATGTTTAAGGTCGGGTCCTTATACCATATTTTGAAAATAATATATTCATCAGTACATCAAAATAGGAAAAATAAGATGTTATAAAATACTCATGGAAAAAATCGAAAAATATCATTTTAAATCATATTCAACATGATTTTATTGTGATTATCAAAATAATAGATACAAAACTAAACACCTAAACCAACATGGTCAAGATGATATGTATATAACGAGATAGTGATGGTGTGTGAATATCTAGTTCATAATTATAAAAAGTGTATGTGACTCCTTGTAACAAACCAAAAGTTTATAGTAATTCACTTTAAAAATAAAAATAATCTCTTCAATAACTTGAATTTCACGCAACAACATGTTCAAATAAACTATTATTTATTATTATAATAGCATTGTAACTGAGATTTTAAAATTCTGTGTATAAATGGAACTAACTAAATTTGAGAAAATTAAAAGTTTTATACATTAATTGAATAAATTATTTTGTTATAAGTTTATTATAAATAAAAATTTAAAAAATTAATTAAAATAAGTGTTTTTCTAAAAAACTATATTTTTTTCACAATATATTTGTATCACAATAACTTGAATTAGTGAATATTAGTGAATGATTTCAACAAAATTTATATATTCAATAAAAAAATTTAACATCCATAAAATATATTTTATTATTCATTAGATAATATTAAATCATGTTTTATTCTTAAAGACAACATTTTTTTTAAAAGTAGTTTTTGTTACACTTTAGACACTTAATTTAAAATAAATTTCTTCCACCTATATGTATTGAATTAGATAAAGTTAATAAATATTTTTAATTTTTATGTAAAAATTAGGTAATTGTACCTCTTTTATTATTGTTCAAATTAATAGTAAATGGGGAAAATTATTACCACGGTAAATTGTAAATTTAGGTCATTTTGGTTAAAACTAAGTGATAAGGCCATACTTATTCATACTAATTATTATCTAATGAATATTTATTCCAATATTATCCCATTTTTCTTAAAAATGAGTTGTTTAATGGACACATGTCCATGCAAATTACTTATATATTATTTAAATCAATGATAGTTACAAAATGTAAGTCTCTTGGTTTTTAAAATCGTTTATGTGTCTGCATAGGGAACAAAGAAATATATAAATTCAAATAAATGTAAATTTTTTGGTCAATGAAATTATTTGCATTATATATTTTAATTTTAATTTTATAGAAATTTTATAATTACAACAAGTTCTTCTAAAATTCTAATACGATATTTATTTAATTAATATAAAATTAAAATAAATGGTTTTAAAAATATTAATTTTGATAAAATTTTAATGAATTAATTATTGCAATGAATCTTATTGATCTATATGACATATTAACAATGTTTTGACATATTATATTCTATTTCACATTTTTCATGATGTATTGTAATTGAAATTAGATGAATAATATTGAAGTTAACCTTAATGATAATTTTTAACATAATATATTAAAAAATTATTTAAAATTTATAAAAATATTTCCTTCAGAGATTTTAATGGAAATAAGGTTAACACATCATTCATGGTCCTTTTATGAGTCCTTTTCTCATTTATAGTAATGTTATTAACCCTTTATGAATAAAATAGTCATTACCATGGTTAATGTCAAAAATAATTAACCAAGTGGTTAATAAAAAACTAATGATTACGATTAAGCTAAAACATTTCTATATTAAATTGATTAATGAGACTAAAAATCTATCCTACCATATCTTTTAACCAATTTACACTTTGCATAATCTCTTGAGAGAATGAGTTTATAATAATGTAATCTTTTAAAAAGTTTAAAAAGTGTTCCTCAATAAAATTATAAAAGGGAACCTCATACATCATTTATTCACACCATATTGAACCATTTTGCTCGAAAAATCCATAAAAATTTCTCTTATAAGAATCCTTAGACAACTTATAGAGGGTATGGTCTACCTAAAATACCAATATTATGACACTTAATAATGGATCTAGAAATTTACTCCCAAAGAAGAGGTAATTATCTTACCAGGCCTCTTTCAATTTTTTTTAATCTTCTTCATATTCTAAATTAAGGGAATTTTCATAAAATAATAAATTTTTCATACTCAATATAATTATCTGTTATTATGATTATTAATAAACCATTATACAACCTCTTTTCAGTCAAATGATATTTGAACATATCCCTAGTGGGTACGTGCATCTAACCATCTCCAAGTGGTGAAAAAAATTCATTTTTCATTACCAGCTTTTATAGATGGAAATGGTGGTGGTTATAATGATTATATTTTATATTAATACCATTATTGAAATTTTTTAAATGGTTTACCCTTTATTAATTTAAAAATAGTGATGAAACCAAAAAAACAAACTTGAAAAATTATGTAGTTATTACCAGAAACAATTATTCTAACTAAGAATTTTTAAGGAAAGAGTTATATAAGATTTTAAGTAAAAAATAATTGGTATTGTATATATAAAAGTATTGTTCTATAAGATATTTATCATAAATCTATATATATTACAATTAATGTTGGAACATGTATGAAGGATTTTGAACTTGAGATAAGGGTTTATTTCACAATCTCAACATTATTGAATATTATTTATATCTAATCCTCCACTGAAGAATATTTATCTTCCATATATCTATTTCCTTAAAATAATTTCTATAATTTTTTGAATATTATCCTATGATATTTTATGGTCATTTTTTACTCGTGTTTTATGTTCTACATAATGGTATTAATGTAATCTTCTTGTCATTTTTCGAAGGAGGCACTTTTTACCCTTACCAATAAAAATATGAAATGATTTTTTTAACTTAGACATAATGAATGGATTTCACCACCATCAAGAATATTCTATTAATTGAAGTTAAAACTAAATTTTTACAAGTTTATATTCAAATAAAATGATTTCTTTTATATGTGTGCACTTTTAAAAAGATAAGTGATTTCAAAGTGAACAAGGTATTTTCATAAAATATTTTACACATATCTTTTTAAGGTATTTTCATCTATGTAAAAAAATTGTTATATTTTATTATTTTAAAAGGTAATTATATTTTGGAATAATAAACCATATTCTATTATAATGATTATGATTAGATTTATTGTATATTTTCTATTTAAATATCATTCACTATATTACTTTGGATGGGTTATGATAATGTTTACTGATTGGTTTAATTACTAAAATTTATTATGTTAGTTTCAATATGATTTTTTTATGTTTCACCTCTTTAATATGATAAATTCATTAGGCCTATTAAGTTATGGGTGGGACCTTCTATAACTCATCGATTCATTGGTAGGTCTCATGAGACAAACTATCTTGGTTATTGGCTAATTCCTTAAACATTTTTTAATGATGTCTTGGAATGAGGCCCCAACGACATGATTATTATGTATAAGATTATACATTTACCTCATTATAATATTAGTTATTTATTTTCATGTATATATTTTATTATTTATGATATCAATGTTTATATTTTAGATCATGTGGTTATTTAAGTGAAATTACTAGATTTATTTTTTATTTTTCACCATATTATTCATGACTTATATTTTTTCTTCTATATTAATACCCTTTCTAAAATAACCATTTTTATTATGTTTAATTTACCCTAGAATTCCAATAATTAAATTATTATTTAAAATCAGGGATAATCTAGGAGAATCATGCTGCTCTCAAAGTAATTACTTTGTTGTATTTTATGTTTCAATTGTAATGTATTAATCAAGTATGTATCTAGTTTTACAACACTACTAAAATATTCAGTTCTTTAGGATGTAAAAATTTATTTATAATTCCATTTTAATACATTTACCACTAACTCTAGGAAACTAATATTGGGGTCTTTACTTTGGTATCAATGGAGGTTTAGTATAAACCTTGGGAACAAGATTTTGAAAAAATAGATTATGTAAATGTAACCTTATAGTGGACTTTGAGAATATTAATAAAGAAAAAATTCATATGATATTTTGATTAGTTATAAATATATTTTCAACTAATTTTATGTGTGTCTATAGTATTGAAATTATACATTACGACTTATAATCTAATATAATGTATTTCTTTATTTATAAATCACATCTATTGAATGGAATATAAACCATATCAATGTATGTAATCCATATAGGTATTTTCATCTAATTAATGATAATTATGTTGGGGTTGGATCCAAAATAGGATTTGAATATCTTATAAATATATTGGTAGAACTAATTTTGTTTATAAGAAGTAACCTTTCTCATATAGTCAATATTTTTATCTATAATGTGGTGTAACAATGTTAGACATCTTCAAGTGTCAACAATATCTTTCATTAAATGGTACTAAAAATATATTTCTTACTAAGTAATGGATAAGTTTCTAAGTGAATTTATTTCTTACATTGGAAATAAATGAAATAGAGAAAGTTGTCATGGATTTTTATCATCCTTTTGGAGATACAAATCAATGGTGGTTATTGATTCAAAATATTTAAGAGGATGAGAAAATAACTGGCATGGAATGGAACTATTTTATGTATCTATTCAGGGAAAAATATTTTCATCACAAATAGTGAGCAGAGATTGAGAGTAAATTCTTGAGTATGAGATAAATGGAGGATGATAATATTTCAATGCATTAATCTAACATTAAATGGTTAGAAAATAATTATGTTGTCTATGTATGTATTAAAAAGAGAAATATTCACTATTTATTTTATTATATTAAGAAAATTCATCAAATGGGAAGGAATATCCTAAAAACAATTTCATATGGGGATATAGTATCATGTTATATAAATATACTAAAATAATTCTCAATATCTTATGTCTCTGAAGGTAATCATGATAATAACAGGGTCACCGAGTACTATAGAAAAGGATGTAATGAAAAATGGGAAGAAGTGAATTTTGGATTTTCCAACATGTAATAAATGTGGACAGAAACATCATGGAATATGATTATTTCAGATGGAAATTTTCTATAAGTGTTGATAAAATGACACCATGCCCGTTATTTCATGAGTAATAATGAAACCATAAATGTGAAATAGATTCACTAGAAGGATGTGGGATACTATGAAAATGATTATTCTAGGTGTCAAGTGAAATATTGCAAGTAAAATACCATGGAGGAAGGCCAAGATTATATTATCTCAATAGTTGACATTGAAGTTCCTAATTCCATGTTGGTAGTTACTTTAATCATATCCTCAAATTTAGATAATTTTTTATTTGATTTTAGATCATCACATTCTTTAATAAATTCATAGTTTGAAAAAATTAAAATTACCCCATTCACTTTAATAATTGATTTTTTAGTCAGAAATCATAATGGAAACCTCACTACACAAATTATTTTTTATATAGTTCCCATTATGACATATAAGTATTCTCTATTTGTCGATTTTATTATCATATATATGATTGATATTGATATAATTTTTGGTATATATAGGATTTAAATTTATAAAACATTATCTTATTACAAAGAGAAGGAAATTATGATTCATGATGATTAAATGGAATTTTATATCTTTATAGGAGAGACATCATCATCAGAGTCTTGTCCAGATCCACCTCCAATAGATCTTTTGTCACGAACCAGGCCAGATCGTCATCCAACTCGGCACCCGACCCGGTCCGCGACATGGCCCGAAGGGTGTTCCCGATCCCCATGGGCTGACAACTAGTGCCGGGCATCAAAACAAACCAGTTGGGAACGGTTTGGCCCATGACAAAGATAAATAAACATAAACTGAACAAGCAGATGAATAAAGGAAAATAAACTGAACAATGTGGCAGTAGAAAAAAGGAATAAACAAAGAAATGTGACATACCTCAGGTGACCCTGTGGATCACCACGATACGAAAACCACACCCGCTCCCAAAAGCGATCCAAGACTGAAACCTGCAACTGAAAAATAATATAGGCGTGAGCATCGAGATGCTCAGTAGGAAAGCCAAAATATAACCACGTCCTATGCCTCCGCCTTTATTAAGAAATCCAACCATGCCAGTCTGAAAATAAGATATAATAAAATAACGGTTTTCCTTCTTTTCAAATTCAAGTAATGAGTTTGCATTATCAAATAAAGCATTACACCCTTACTACATTTTCAAAATAGGTTTCAAGCATGCATTAACATTTCAAAATGAAAAGAAACCAGTTTGAAAAAAATATGATTTTTACAAACAAGTCAGCAGGTATGAAACAACTGAAAATAAAGTTACATCACAAGCAACATGTCACAAATGAGCACTATGGGTAATCCGTATAGGTAGCTAGAGCAAGTAAGAACATAGAGACCTCATACCTCGGTGAAACGTGGCTTAGAAGACCATGACCCTCAGAAAACGTGGCTTAGAAGGCCACGACCCTCAGAACACATGGCTTAGAAGACCACGACCTTCAGAAATCCATATGTTTAGTTAGTGTTGTTGCGTCGATCCTGCTAGAAAAACCGGGACGAACCCCTACCGTGTCATCTAGCGTACTAGTCCTGGTCACCCACCTAGATACCCGGGTTTCCCATTGTGCTCTATTTCAAATGGTGGTGAGTTTTCTTTATCAAGAAATCAAACAAGCACATTACACTTTCTTTATCTAAAACCCATTCAACCTTTCACCACCGCACTCCCTACTTAAGTACATTCCCCCTCTTTACATCACACAAACACGCACAAGCCTTTACCCTAGGCACATATCACAAACCACTCATTAACACTTGCATCACATTTTATTTTCAAATTTAGGGGAATGACTAAAAAGGGGTTTTCTATTTTCGCAAACCAAATCTTAATGTGCCAAACGGGCCTCAATAGAGGTTTTTTCTATTTCATAAAACATTCTTAAGATGCCAAACATGCTTAATTACATAAAGGGAACACTTTTTTACAATCAACCGGCGAAAAGGCCACACACCTTTGGAAATACACCTTACCAATTTAAAACCACTTAAGAAATCAATTTTTTTCAAGAAAAGTCACTTAAGACCAACGGCTTTGAAATACATTTCAATTTTCCCAATACAAGGCATAATAGTTTCTAGAAACCGTAATCAGATTCCATAGTATATGAACATAGCATAGTGTAAAACACATTTTTAAAAAAATCAAGCAATTATGAATTTAAAATTAAATGCTTAGGCATAGGGGACCTACCTCAAACATGTCGCTGCTTGAAGACGAACATTCAAACTGATCCTTGGCACATACACACACATGAATTTATATATATATATACACCCCTAGGTGCATTGCACATATTTCTTGCGCCATGAGTGAATATGCACAATGAGGGAATATCTATATATATGCCTTACCGTATGCATGTACATGTAGGGATCCTCGATACCCGCGACCCAAAATCATCGCAGCGAGGTACAACACACTACACATATAATTTAATGAAACAATTCAAACACATAATCAAACATTTGACAAATTTATAAAACATTTCAGCATGCTCAAAGTGGTACATTTTCCATCAAAAATTATTTTCCATCACACACGCACCTCAAGTACCCACAATAACACATTTTGCACAACTCAAACGATTAATTGAACACTTCCAATGATTTTCACAATAAGGCGCACACACATACACCTCTATATGCATACTCAATGCCACTTTTGAAAACACTCACCCCAAAAAAACATACAAACATGTTTCACACACATTACAAGATTTAATAAACCACATAAAATTTTATAAAACAACTCCATGTGGTATTACAAGACATTGAACACCAAAAGCCTACCCCAAAACCTCTTATAGGCCAAACACACACCACTCACTTGTCAAAACAGAAAACGAAGCCCGTAAAAAACATAATAAACCAACTTCACAATAAAAAAACACTTTTAAAACTCAAAAAGACTATTATCAAAATTTTATTAAGAAGTTTCAAAACATTTCGCTTAACTTTGAATACCAAAAGTTCACCCAAAATCACTTTTTGTGATAAAATGCATTTTAATGTCACATCAAAACACAAACTGTATCCCTTGCACGTCTTAACAGACTATCAAAACAATTAATTAAACACTAATAAATAATTCACCATAGGTTTTTCACACATTAACACACTCATATTTCACAAACAGACTACTTAGAAAATAAATACACATCAAAAATCAAATACAACCAATTTTAACCTTTGCACATTATAACAAATTATATACACAATTTATAAAATGCTGATAAACATCTCGACACTGGTTTGCACCAAAATTTGTACACATGTTGCATCAACATACTATTGAAAAATTAAAAGTATATCAAATCTCAAAAATAATAAAACTCGCATCTTGCAAATCAATAAATAAACAAATTGAATTAATTAAACTCCCAAATTAATGCATCAAATAATGGTTATACGCAGAATCACATACCTAATATGGAGGAATTTCAAATATCAGTGTGAAACTTCAATCGCACACCAAACACATCATAAGCGAACCCTAATAATCCATGATTCATCCAAAAACGACAATTCTAAACCTTAACATGAACTCCATACCCACTAAAAATATAAAATCCCAAATTTAAGAACCAAAACACAAGATAAGAGAGGGGATGAGCTTACCGGGAGGGGAATCATCTGTGGAGGATGGTTGTGCTAGTCGAGCAGGGGTGATACAGGTCCAGTGCGAGGTGGACGGATGGCATCGGTGCGGTTCACGCCGGCTGGAGGAGGGTCATGCGGTTAGGAAGAAAGAGGGGTTGCGGGGTGGTGCGAGCAGGCTGGACGGGAGGGAGACGGCGGTCGCGGTAGGGAGAGGAGGAGGCCGGATGAAGGTCCAAGTGGCAGGGGGAGGCCGACATCGCGCAACCAGCAGGGGGAAGGGGTTAAGGTTCAGCACTGGGGGGGGGAGCAGCGCGACGGTGGAATAGAGGAGAGGGAGGAGGTGCGGCAAGGGTGGCGGTGAGGCGCACCAGAGGGCTCGCCGATGGGGGGTGGCATCGCGGGCCGTGAGAAAGGAGGAGGGGGTTTAGGGTTCAGCACTGGGGAGAAGGGGGTAGCGCGACGGGGAATAGGGGAGAGGAAGTTAGGGTTAAAAAAACAAAATAAAACAAATAATAATAATAATAATAATAATAATAATAATAAAAAGAAAGAAATGAATAACATATAGACTAAGGGGATAAAAGAAAAGAGTATAAAATAAACAAAATAATAAAATAATAAAAAATAATAATGAACAAAATAAGAATTTTAATAAACTCCAATAATAATAATAATAATAATAACAATTTTATAAATATGCCAATAATTTAATATTCTAAGCCTAATTAAAATATTAACTAAAATAATAATAATAAAATTATTAACTGGGAGCGGACACCGTGCACAGTCTCATGCGCGGGGTCGCGCGCATGGTTGCGTGTCTCAAAAACAACACATTCGATAACAAACAATCCCTTAACAAAAAATAGGAACTGTGCAGGGCCCGCATACGCTCGCACGTTCATATAAAAACGAGATTTTCTTTTAATTTTAAACCGGTTCAAAACACAGTTCAGAAACGAGACCCAAAATAATTAAAATGAAGTAAAGCATTGGGTTGGGGTGTGACAATTCTCCCCACCACAGAAACTTTCTACCCCCAGAAAGTCACCCAGCCGAATGAGTAAACAAACTCGAGTTCGAAACTAAATGAGGCCAACAAAATCACGAACTTGGTATGACTTTTCACTCCATCAGTCACACCGGACCAACTCCGAGGGAAACTGAGAAGAGAACAACCATCAAGAAAAGAGGAGGGTTCTCCCCACCATAAGAACTCGACTAACACAACCGACATTGAGACTCTTAGTATGGGCTAACCTTGGAACTGCTAACTTGATCCAAGAGGAACCGACGCATATACTAAACCTCGAAGAAGGCATGAAAAGATCCGTGGTGGGTCTCCCCACCATTTAAGAACTGACCAGCTTAAACCCACCAGTATAGACCGACATGAGAACTTCCAACCCAAAACAGAAACCACAGACACATGAGAAAACCCACAGAAGAATTCTACCAAAAGACAAACTTAACTATTTCTCATCATTTCCACAAGATGTGAGCATCTCCAAAACGAGCATGTACTAAAACAAAACGGGCCACACTTGAGGAGGCACAACTACTGGAATTACATGAAAACAAGATCACCATGCCATTTTTATAACCACAGTGGGGTATTCAAGGACCAAAGACCACAACGAGAAAAAGAGACCTTTGCGCCTCTTACAAAAAAAATAGAACCTTCAAAGATGAGGAGGCTACAACAAAGGAATTCAGACTGTCCCTATTCTAGCACTAAAGACAAAAGTTAGACCAAGGTGCCCCATACCCAACGATTCCTGACTGCGTGAAAGGCTTCACTCTGAAACCTGTGGCTGGAGCTCTGATGTCTTGAAGCATCTGTTGCCACGCAGTCAGGAGCTGACATACTTAGGTCAAGACTCTGGTTGACGATACCGCTAGTGGAACCTCTCCAATTGTCCCAAATGGCCACACTAACGGCAAGCCTTCGGAGAATGATGACAAGGCGACTTAAAGTACCCAAACCGAGCACACTAGAAGCAAACAAGGGGGTGGTCCAACTAATAGGAGATGGAATTGACAAGAATACTTGTCTGAGACAGGTTCCTCTGATTCTCTCTCATCCCCAGATAGGGAACCTTCCCGAGCACCGAAAAGAAACGGTCCTGGAACCCTGGATGAAAACCCCACACAAGAGAAACTTTAACTGATTCCACGACGCTACCTCTGGAGAGAATGGAATCAACACCTTGGCATGTCCCACGTAGGCCTTCACTGCTTGTTGGCCTTACTCGACACCCACTTGTTCTTCCACTTTCCTCGCCTTTACTTCCTTGGGTATAAACCATCGGACGAGCATCGCCTTAAACACCTTCCAAGATGCACCATCATGCAACGACGCTGGTATTATTTCCTCTACCAATCCGAAGTTATACCTTCAAACGGACTTGAACCAACATGGACTCTCTTAGCTTTGAGAGTTTTCAATAACCTGAAAACACCAATGATTTCACCAATCTAATCCTCTACCTTTTATAGATCATGATCACCACGGGATATGAACAACAACCGAAAGGAATTCAATTCCACCACCCCGCTAAGAGTCTGGGTAGAACCAACAACTAGAAGAGGCTCACTAGAAACTTCTGGGACTTTTCGGGGTAGCATACTCAAAAACAAGAGGCACAAATCTAAATCAAAACTCATCATAAATCAAAATTCCACACCTCAATCACAAATGAAAGCTCAAAATAAAATCACTATTCTAACCACAATTCAATATGTCAAAACCAAGAACCAACGAAAAAGAATACCCAACACGAAAAGAGAACGCCAAACAATTTCTCGCTCAATTTTCTAAACATTTGAAAAAAACCCTTTTTGAAAACCATTTTTCAGCAAAAAAAAACAACTTAAATATCCACCATTGGTATCCCATGAAGTCTCGCACATACATATCCAGTGCGAGCTCAAGCACCCATCCACTCACATCACCAATTTCCCCACATGCCACATGCGCAAATCAATGTATGTGATCACTCATAGGAATACCAAGGGTCAATTCAAGACACTTCTCATTTCCAAAACATACCATTAAGCACACAACACAAATTCCCAACCAATTTGAGAAAGTCACTTATCATTAAAGAAACACATTTCAAAATTCCAAAACTTCTTCCATTTCAAAAACCATTTTCCACTCCAACAACCATATTCCCTTTCGAAAACACCTTCACAAAAATCAATTTTCATTTTTTTGAGATGTACTCACACTAACCAAAATGAAGGTCAAACATAACTCACGTTAAAACATCCAAAAATAAAGGACTAGTGGTCATACCAACCTGGTAACATGGCTTAACAGGCCATGCTCCAAGAAAGAATCAACCACAGGAAGCATCTTGAACCGTGCACTCAGGCCGTACATGGGTCGCTACTCCAAGAAGGCTCGTCACATAACATCGGATCACTTCCCTTGTCATCCCTCATCCACACATACCAATCCAAAGAAGAAAATTCAAATCCCGAACTACCCCTGGCAACTCGAGTCTCGGGATGGGCAAGGGTTCATGATGTCCTTCCCGCACCTACCTCTCGAGTCCCGACACACCTAATCACCAAGCTACTTGACACCCCAAATAACAAGGGCACCTCTAATACCATTTTGTCTTGAACCAGGCCGGATCGTCATTCGACTCGGCACCCGACCCGGTCCGCGACATGGCCCGAAGGGGGTTCCCGATCCCCACGGGCTGGCAACTAGTGTCGGGCATCAAAACAAACCAGTTGGTAACGGTTTGTCCCATGACAAAGATAAATAAACATAAACTAAAAAAGCAGATGAATAAAGGAAAATAAACTGAACAACGTGGCAGCAGGAAAAAGGAATAAACAAAGAAACGTGACATACCTCAGGTGACCCTGTGGATCACCACGGTATGACAACCACACTTGCTCCCAAAAGCGATCCAAGACTGAAACCTGCAACTGAAAAATAATGTAGGCATGAGCACCGAGATGCTCAGTAGGAAAGCCAAAATATAACCACATCCTATGCCTCCACCTTTATTAAGAAATCCAACCATGCCAATATGAAAATAAGATATAATAAAATAACGGTTCTCCTTCTTTTCAAATTCAAGTAATGAGTTTTCATTATCAAATAAATAATTACACCCTTACTACATTTTCAAAATAGGTTCCAAGCATGCATTAACATTTCAAAATGAAAAGAAACCAGTTTGAAAAAAATATGATTTTTACAAACAAGTCAGCAGGTATGAAACAACTAAAAAGAAAGTTACATCACAAGCAGCATGTCACAAATGAGAACTATGGGTAATCCCTATAGGTATCTAGAGAAAGTGGGAACCTAGAGACCTCGTACCTCGGTGAAATGTGGCTTAGAAGACCACGACCCTCAGAAAACGTGGCTTAGAAGGCCACGACCCTCAAAACACATGGTTTAGAAGACCACAACCCTCAGAAATCCATATGTTTAGTTAGTGTTGTTGCGTCGATCCTGCTAGACAAACCGGGATGAACCCCTACCGTGTCATCTAGCGTACTAGTCCTGGTCACCCACCTAGATACCCAGGTTTCCCATTGTGCTCTATTTCAAATGGTGGTGAGTTTTCTTTATCAAGCAATCAAACAAGCACATCACACTTTCTTTATCTAAAACTCATTCAACCTTTCACCACCGCACTCCCTACTTAAGTACATTCCCCCTCTTTACATCACACAAACACGCAAAAGACTTTACACTAGGCACATATCACAAACCACTCATTAATAGTTGCATCACATTTTATATTCAAATTTAGGGGAATGACTAAAAAGGGGTTTTCTATTTTCACAAACCAAATCTTATTGTGCCAAACGGTCCTCAATAGAGGTTTTTTATATTTCATAAAACATTCTTAAGATGCCAAACATGCGTAATTACATAAAGGGAACACTTTTTTACAATCAACCGGCCAAAAGGCCAAACACCTTTGGAAATACACCTTACCAATTTAAAACCACTTAAGAAATCAATTTTTTTCAAGAAAAGTCACTTAAGACCAACGGCTTTGAAATACATTTCAATTTTACCAATACAAGGAATAATAGTTTCTAGCAATCGTAATCAGATTCCATAGTATATGTATATAGCATAGTGTAAAACACATTTTTAAAACAATCAAGCAGTTATGAATTTCAAATTAAAAGCTTAGGCATAGGGGACCTACCTCAAACATGTCGCTACTTGAAGACAAACATTCAAACTGATCCTTAGCACATACACGCACATGCATTTATACATATATATATACACCCCTAGGTGCATTGCACATATTCCTTGCGCCATGAGGGAATATGCATAATGATGGAATATCTATATATATTCCTTATCGTATGCATGTACATGCCAGGATCCTTGATACCCGTGACCCAAAATCATCGCAGTGAGGTACAACACACTACACATATAATTTAATGAAACATTTCAAACACATAATCAAACATTTGACCAATTTATAAAACATTTCAGCATGCTCAAAGTGGTACATTTTCCTTAAAAAATTCTTTTCCAGCACACACGCACCTCAAGTATCCACAATAACACATTTCGCACAACTCAAACGATTAATTGGACATTTCCAATGATTGTCACAACAAGGCGCACACACATACACCCCTATATGCATAGTCAAACCCACTTTTGAAAAAACTCACACCAAAACAACATACAAACATGTTTCACACACTTTACAAGATTTAATAAACCACTTAAAAATTTTATAAAACAACTCCAAGTGGTATTACAAGACATTGAACACCAAAAGCCTACCCCAAAACCGCTTATAAGGCCAAACTCACACCACTCACATGTCAAAATAGAAAACACATCCCGTGCAAAACATAATAAACCAACTGCACAATAAAAAACACTTTTAAAACTCAAAAAGACTATTATGAAAATTTTATTAAAAAGTTTCAAAACATTTCGCTTAACTTTGAATACCAAATGTTCACCCAAAATCTCTTTTGTGATAAAATGCATTTTAACGTCTCATCAAAACACATACCACATCCCTTGCACGTCTTAACAAACTATCAAAACAATTAATTAAACACTAATAAATAATTCATCATAGGTTTTTCACACATTAACACACTCATATTTCACAAACAGACTACTTACAAAATAAATAAACATCAAAAATCAAATACAACCAATTTCACCCTTTGCACATTCTAACAAATTAAATACACAATTTATAAAATGCTGATAAACATCTCAACACGGGTTTGCACCAAAATTTGTACCCAAGTTGCATCAATATACTATTGAAAAATTAAAAGTATATCAAATCTCAAAAATAATCAAACTCGCATCTTTCAAATCAATAAATAAACAAACTGAATTAATTAAACTCCCAAATTAATGTATCAAATAATGGTTATACGCATAATCACATACCTAATATGGAGGAATTTCAAATATTAATGCGATACTTCAATCTCACACCAAATGCATCACAACCAAACCCTAAGAATCCATGATCCATCCAAAAAACGACAAGACTAAACCTTAACATGAACTCCATACCCGCCAAAAATCTAAAATCCCAAATTTAAGAACCAAAACACAAGATAAGATAAGAGAGGAGCTTACTGGGAGGGGAATCGTCCATGGAGGATGGTTGCGCCGGTTGAGCAGGGGTGAGACGGGTTTGGTGCGAGGCAGACGGATGGCGTCGGTGCGGTTCACGCCGGCCGGAGGAGGGTCGTGCAGTTGGGAAGAAAGAGGGGTTGCGGGGTGGCGCGAGCAGGCTGGATGGGAGGGAGGCGACGGTCGTGGTGGTCGCGGTAGGGAGAGGAGGAGGTCAGACGAAGGTCCAAGTGGCAAGGGGAGGTCGGCGTCGCGCAACCAGTAGGGGGAAGGGGTTAGGGTTCGGCACTGGGGGGGGGGAGAGCAGCGTGACTGGGGAATAGGGGAGAGGGAGGAGGCACGGCGAGGGTGGCGGTGAGGTGCGCCGAAGGGCTCACTGGCGGGGGGTGGCGTCGCGGGCCGTGAGAAGGGAGGAGGGGGTTTAGGGTTCAGCGCTGGGGGGAAGGGGGTAACGCGACGGGGAATAGGGGAGATGAAGTTGGGGTTAAAAAAAATAAAACAAAAACAAATAATAATAATAATAATAATAATAATAATAATAATAATAATAATAATAATAAAAGAAAGAATTGAATAACATATAGAGTAAGGGGATAAAAGAAAAGTGTATAAAATAAACAAAATAATAAAATAATAACAAATAATAATGAACAAAATAATAATTTTAATAAACTCCAATAATAATAATAATAACAATTTTATAAATATGCCAATAATTTAATATTCTAAGCCTAATTAATATATTAACTAAAATAATAATAATAAAATTATTAACTGAGAGCGGACACCACGCACGGTCTCACGCGCGGGGCCGCTCATGGTTGTGTGTCTCAAAAACAACACATTCGATAACAAACAATCCCTTAACAAAAAATAGGAACTGTTCAGGGTGCGCATATGCTCGCACGTTCATATAGAAACGAGATTTTCTTTTAATTTAAAACCGGTTCAAAACACAGTTCAGAAACGAGACCCAAAATAATTAAAATGAAGTAAAGCATCGGGTCGGGGTGTGACATCTTCAAAATGATATTCTTAGCAAGGAAGAGATGACACAACATACTAATGAAAAAGATAGTATTCAAAATGAGGATATACCTATTGTACATCAATAAATTAACATATTGATTAATTTCCTTGATATCCACTATAGTGGGATGTTAAGCTTTCAATTTATTTAATCTTTGATACAAGACCAATATTAAAGACTCCATAATGCTATAGAGTTAGTGGGGCTACTGAAACAACCATATGATTTTAGTGGTATGGTATATATATGACATTGTGTTTCACCATGAGGAGGACCTATTATTTTTTTAAAGGAAACATGGATCTATGAGGCTATGCATTTATTTTAGGGAAATCAATGATATTATGATAATGAAAAAGTTCCCTTTTCCTTGTATTAATGAATTACTATACCCAATTCACAAATATTAACATTTTTAAATACTATAATTCATTTAGGATATCATAAATTTTTATTATATAATGAATATATCCTAATGAAAGTGTTTCTAAGGATGTATTTAAATTATGATTTTGCAGAAATTCCATTAGGATTTAATAATTCACCATATGTATTTTTATATATAATGAATAGAGTATTCATGGAATGTCTTGATAATTTTATTATGGTAATTATTAATGCTATATTTTTGTACTTATAGAACTATAAGGACCATGAGAACCACTCACAAATCATTCATGTGGATCCAAGAATAAAATTGTTATGTGGTAAATTTATCAAGTGTGAACTATGGTTTAAATTTTTTTATTTTCATCAAAGAATTGTCTCCAATGATGGAATATAAATTGATCATGTAGAGATAATTCTAGACCAAGAGAGGACTATATCAATGAACATTATTGAGTAATTTAGTTTCATGGTTTAGCAGGGTACTATTTGTGATTTGTTTAAAAAATATTACCTGATGAGATAACTTATTAACTGAACTAACTTATAAAGGGGTTGTGTTTATTTTGAAAAAGAAATTGAAATTATTATTTTTTGAGTCAAAATGGTTACTATAGAATACAATAGGGGGTGAATATTAGTTTAAAAACAAAAAATAAACACTAAACACATATCCTCTTTTAGTAAAAAGATTGGGGATAAATATCGTTTGATGATCAGAGTAATAAAATAAGAGTATGGAACTATCTGATTATCAGATTACATTTTATATTTATTAAATAAATACCCAAAAAAATTATTTTTTGAAAGATAAGTATTAAAAATATATTTCTAATACAAACATAATTAAAATTTAAATCATTTACAAATAAGAAATACAACTCTTATAAAATTAATATTACCATAAAATAGTTAATAAAAGAAATAAATCTTTAACCATGAGAGATAATGTATTCATAAAACCTAACTAAAATTATCCATATTTTTATAGCTATTGTAAGGTGTGTCCTTCCATTCAAGGAAATCCATTGATGTGATGATCAGTAGCTCTGTCTTCCTTTACATGGAAGCCATCAATGTGATGATCGTACTCTATCTTCCTTTCCTCAAAACCCCTCTATCTAATGGGTTAGATTAAACTCTATCTTCATATACCCATAAACCATCAATAAATACCATGTCTATATAGGAAATAAAAAAGAAAAAATTATTCTATGGAACCTGTAATCATTATAGGTATTCATTAACATGAAAACACTCCAATGTATTATCAAGACTAAGAATAAGTATTCCATGTAGAATATGATTTAGAAGATTTATGTTATGAATTGTAACTTATTCCAACACCTAAATTGACCTTATATTTATAGGATAATATAAACTGTTCATACTTTAGATTTAGCTTCAACAACCTTAGATATCTTGGACTTGACAGCTCGCAATGATTTGGAAAACTGAATTTCATAAGTAGTTTTCTATAGTGTTGTTACAATACTATGTTTTATTCTGTGAAATAAAAGAAAATATATATATATTTAAATTACAATATTTGGATAGGATTATAGAGTTCTTTATTGATTTCTAATCTCATAAAATGAATGAAGGTCAGTCCAATGTAATGATACCAAGGTTAGTATGATGGTCATGACATTTTTCATTCTTATAGAAAATAAATAAGTCTAACCATTAGTCAAAAAAGGTCATTCCCCTGGATTAGATTCACCATAATTTCAATATATCTGATTGGATAATAATAAATGATTATATTTGTATTATATTTTAACTATTTCTATGTATGGTATAAAGTAATGTTTTCTATAAAAACATACTAAATCAATTTGGAAATAAAAATTTAGCAAACATGGTTTTATGAAGGTGTCTGTAAATTCCAAAATTAAATGAATGGAAAAGTAAAAAATAATAAGTTCGACTCAACAATATACACTTTTTTAAATCCCAAAATACAATACTAAAATAAAAGTAATAACATTAAAATACATGTATCACTTTGTTCTTTTAAGATCTTTTTATGATAAACATCTTATAACGTCTTCTGTTGGCTTTCTAGAAACTTCATGATTTGGTGGAAATTATAATATATCCCCCATGAATAAAAGTTTCCATTAAGGATTTATCCACCTTATATAATTCTTCCACTTAAACATATCTCCTTAAATTTCTCTAAAACATTATCCTCTTAAAATAAATACTCCAATTTATAAATATATCAAAACTGTAACCCCTTTGTGATTTTCCAAAAGAAATCTGGAATGTGTGTATCCTAAAATATTATAAAGAGATAACAAAATAAAAGAAAATATGTAAAATAAATGATAATTCAATAAATAAATAAATTAACATACATATAATATTAGTTAGAAAACATTCAAATACAATTTATTAGATAAATATTAATTCAAATGTAGAAATCATTAAAATGTTTGAAAATACACTATAAGAGTTAAAAATGAAAAAGTGTTCATTCTTTATTTATTATATTCTTCACAATTGACTTTATTTTTTCGAAATCATCTTGATTTTTCTATGATTTTCCAACTGAAGATTTTAGTTGTCCAATTGCATCTTCCAATACAACCTTCTTATGAAATTATTCCTTGATACTCTCAACATCCTAAAAATATTTTTTATTTTATTGCATGGATTGAAACAATTAAACTTTGAAAATCTTATGGTGGCTATTATCCAACTCTAAACTATGAAACTTTTTTATGAACATTCATTTTTTATTCCATTAATTTTTTGTTCTTATGAACTCTTAATAGAAATAGTTATAATGTGATTCATCAGTATATAAATTTTAAAAGTAATCTTAAATTTCTAATGAATGTTTATTTACTTCCATGAGTGGGTCCCCATGATCCCTGTGATCACTATCAACTTGATTCAACCACATCGTAATTTAATTTTATGATATATTCTGAGTCCTAATATTTTCATGAATTTCCTTGATATATGCCGCAAAACAGATGACTGAATTAGCGTGTAATTTCAAAGATTATGATTTCTCATTATGACTACTCTAAATAATTTTATAAATCAGCTCAATATTTGGAAAATATAAAATGGTTTTATTTAACTATATAACTATTTTGTAGATAAATTCAAAACCATACTAATAAACTTTATCTTTGGAATTCGATGATCTTGATGCTACTTTTGGAGGTTTCTATCTTCCAGGTTCGTCATCGGGTTTTTTCCTCAACATTTTAATTTCCATTCTTAGAATCAAAATTTTCTTCTAGGACATCTACAACATCCTCATTCTTATCTGATTAATTATTTTTGGAATCATTCATATGTGATTGTTGGTATTTTTCTTCATAATTATAAGATAGATTTCATTCCTAATTTGAAGATGAATTTTCTTCTAATTATGATGAGGATTTTTCTGATTTGGATGATTCTATTTTGGAATTATTATCAGACTATGAAATTAATACTAGTGATTAAGATGATTTGAATTTTTCATCTCTTTTTTTGTTTATATATATCAGTTTTTTCATCATCAAATTCTTCTTCTTCATCCTCATTTTCATCTTTATATTCCTTTTTATTCTATTCTATTTCCATTTCCTCCTCATGTTCATTATCTAATTTCGATGTTGTTCTGATAACTACATTTCCAACCATTTTTTAAACTGAATCATTATCTAGTGGTGATTATTTAGAAACATATATCTCTTTACCCTTATTTGTAACTAAGAGGACTATTGAAAGAATATGTGAGGTTATAACAAAGTCTATACTCGAATCTTTTTTGATTTGATCATTATGATAAGCTGAATGTATTGGATTTTTAGAACCTCTTTCAACACCTTTATAAATCTTTAAAAAATCATCTCTATAAGAAACCTTTCCTTTTTATTATTTAATTTTATTTTAAACTCATCATGAATAAGAATTTTTATGTCTATGGCCTCAATTTTATCAATCCCAAATTCATTTTCCCTAGATTTATTTTGTACATTATGTTCCATTATACATTTTAAAATCGTCATCAGACATTTTATTTTATTTCATCTTCATCTTTTGAAAGTAAGAATAATCTATTAGTTTCATCTCTATAATATCTTCTTTCCTAAAAGGTTTTTTCTTTGGATTATATTTCATTAAATTTATCAACAAACATCTTTTACAAAGAATCAATGACCAACTAAATTCTTGAGATTGTATCATCACCAATCAATTAAATATTTTCACTCCTTATGTAATTTTTACTCTCAAAATTTAAAAAGTTATATAACCATCATAAGAAATTTATTAATAAAATAAGGGAATATGATATTACTTGACTTTACCTAAGAAAATTTTATATCTTCCTTTGTAATGAAAATCAACATAACTAAGATTTCTTGTATCATATTGAATAAGAAATCAAAGAAAATAAAAAACCATAAGGGTGTTCCTATTACGCAATCTTGGTATTAGATACCCTTTTATCCATAACTCTATAACCCTAGAATCCTGTGATAGATGCGATACTTTCTAGACGTTCTCATAACTTATAAACAAATAATGTTCTTCCTTCAATTCATCAAAAGATCCATGATTATCCGGTAACTTTAGTGAGGATAAATAAACCTCACTTGCAGTAGGAACACCATCAAATATATATTATTCCTTTGTAGTAAATACTATATTTCATAGAAAAAATATTTAAAGAGTCTTCATAATTAACATTTTTAGAAATAAACTTAATATAATCATATAATTCTCTAATGATTTGAAGGTAATACAAATCAAACATTTTTTTTTCCAGTTTTTATATAAATAAAATTTACCATCAGAGAAAATAAATTAACCATTTGAGAATAGAATCATAAATATCATAACAAGATCTCTCCATAAGATGATATCCTTAAACATGTATTTTTTTTATAATTCTCCTTATTTTCTATCATACAAGGACTTGTGATTATAATGAGATGAATACAAAAATGACTAGGCTGAGATATTTTATAGGTGATGAGACAATGGGGTTATCCAACTTTATATATGAATGGATTGTGATAATTCATATTCCAAATCATTCAATAGATCAGATTTAAACCATTATCACATCTAATAGTCGAGATTTAATTGATTAAAGTATTAAATATATATTTGAACTATCAATTTTTTGAAAGCTTTTTTTTAATCATAAAAAAATTGAAACTAAAAAAAGTAATAAACAACATGTATAAACTAATGTAAATGATAAGTATAAAAGTAGAAAGAAGAATACCATTTGGAGTAGAAAGTTTCATCAGTATGAGTGACATTATTTTCTTATTTTTTGTAATTAATATTGATTAAGATAGTATGTAACCAAAATACAATCCGGAAATGTTTGTAACAAATTTTTATCTAGAAAATGTTTGTTTAGAACCCATTTTTATAAAAAGAATATTTTTTAGAATAATTCCTAATAAATTTTGAGTACATAAAATTTTATAAAATATCTTGAGTCTAGAGATTTTATAAGAAAAGCATACTTCAAAAATTTTTGTATAAAAATTGTGTCTAAAAAATATATATTCGAAAACTAAAACTTTATAGAAAATATAAAAAATTTATGAATTTTTTTAGAAAAGTGAATGTTTTCATTAAACAAAAAGTTTTTGAAAACAAAAAAAATTGTAATCCCCATATAAAAAAGAGTATATTAATTTAAATATATTAGTAAAAAAATAAAGTAGATAAGAAAAATAACTTGATATTGACGATTCATATTACTCTTTAATGTATTCAAATTTATCAGAACTAAGAGTTTTTATAAAAATATCAATAGGGTTTTCATGAATTCCAATTAATATTTTAATGATATCTCCTATAAGCATGTTATTATGAAGGATAATGTGTCTTATATATATGTTAATAGCAAATGGGTGATGTGATGGTTTTTTCATTGATCGTTTGAACTTTTTTAATCACACAA
Source organism: Viscum album (assembly GCA_963277665.1). NCBI lineage: Eukaryota > Viridiplantae > Streptophyta > Magnoliopsida > Santalales > Viscaceae > Viscum > Viscum album. The sequence continues at coordinate 736,278,901 of OY728138.1, read as the reverse complement.
TATATGATTTTTAGTGAAAAGCATGACATAATCAGTGAGTGTATGCTATATCCACAACACTTGAGCACGAAACTTGTAGCTACTACATATTCATCTTTGGTAGTGGAAAGTTCTACTTAGTTTTTTTTCTTACATGACCAATAATCTAAAGTTTCTTCTAAGAAATGATAGGTTTCAGGTGTAATTTTTCTATCCATTATATATCCACCAAAATCATCTTTAAAAAGATATTTTAGTTCCAAATCATTTCTAAGTGAATATAATAATCCTAAATCCATAGTTATCTTATGGTAATTTTTTTTAAATATTTAAAAATGAATTATTTTGGATTGGCTTCATATCTATCATATAAGAATAATAAAAACATTTAATCAGGAAAACGAGATGTAATGTAAAGTAAAATACCAATAATACCTCAAAAAGTCTTTTAATCTACTGGTTTCCCATCTTCATTAAGATCTAAAATATAAGAGGTTCTAATTGGAGTACTAATACATTTAGTTTTGTCATACCTAAATTTTATAAGAATATATTTTATATACTTACGTTCAGATATAAAAGTTACTTATAGATTTTTTGATTTTTTTTAAACCTATAATGTAACATTCCATGTCCTCATGTTTCATTTATTTGATGATTTCTAATATTAGAGGTGTTCAGGGGATGTTATGGGAATTCTCGGTGGAAGCTAGAGGTGTGTGAGACCTATTACAGGAGATACACATCGTGTAAAGATTAAATGATCTGAAAGTTGTTTTCTTGGATTTTTCAGGGCTAGTTCATGATGTCTAGATTTTTTAGGTTAAATAATAAAAATGAGACTTGTTTTTTTGAAAAATCAATCCTTGAGGAATAAATGATGTGAGAGGGTATTACACATCATGTAAATCCCCATAGTAGTGAAGTATGAAATTTTATTTTCTAGATTAATTTTAATTCATTCAATCTTGGCTTATTCTTCTTATAATTTTGGGTTAACCATAGGTTCCATGAGGAGTTATTCAAGCCCTCTTTCCCCTCATTAATATCTTGGTACTAGTAATTTTTTCATTTGAAATTTTTGATTAATATATTGTTTCTCATGGTGTGGTTGTGTTTTGTGTGCATCCTTTTTTTCTTTATGGTGTGAATCAATTTGGAAATCTTCTTTGAGGTAGGGGATGACTCTTTTATCTTATTTTGTAACATACGGGGTGGGTTTTATTTTATTTACCTATGATTTTACAGCTATTATGACATAATAAAATTTTAAGAACCTTTTTAATTAAGGTTGTATAGGTTAATTTGGGTTTTATCATCATGATTTTACATCTTTGAAAATAGTGTGATATTGTGGATAGTAAGGGCTTGATGTACCACTAAATAATGTAGCCTTTTGTGGGTTTTTTTGTGATGAATATATGTTTTGTGATTTCTATTTTGGTTGTGATTTTTCTTATATAACTCTAAAATTAAAATTAATTAACCATTTATATTTGGATAATGAAATGGTTTCCCCAAGATTATGGTTTTTGCAGTAATGTCCCTAAAATAAAGTGAAAGGTGATAAAATCCCCCTTCTAAATCTGTAAAATAATATTGTTTTACTATTTTTTCTATCTCTTCTTCTGGGCTGATGATGTGTGGTTGGGGTAGGTGGGGCATATGGTTTGGTGTATGTGCTATTGGGGGTGGAAAGGTGGTTTCTGTGGTCATCCATTTGGGGAAATGAGGTGGTTTTGTGGCTATTATTTTTGGTTGATGAGGTGGTGGTGAATTTGGGGTAAATGACCAAGTAGTGATGGAATAAACAAATAATTGTTTAATAATGTTTGGAATGTATTGGTTTGGTTTGTTTAATGTAATTTAAATAGTTAAAGGATGAATAAATGATGGTTTGTGGGGTTAAATGTGGTTGATGATAAATAATAAAATGAATGGGTTGGCTAAATTTAATTGGATGGAAATTTGAAATGGGGTTATGGATTGTTGTGTGGTGTTATGCATTTAGAGATGGCACAAATGTGATGGTTTTTTGAGGTTTTTGGTTAGTTTGTGAACACATAGGTTATGCTTGTGTGTTTGATACTATGTATATATATATATATAATTTTATATTCTTGTGATTTATATATACACCCCACCCACATCTATCACTTTTTGTACACACCCGCATAGTTACATGAGGGGTGTTTTTCTCGACATCCAATAAGGAGGAATGATGGATGGCTAACTGCTATTTACTACACTCTATTCTAAATGAAGTAGGTATTTCATAGGTTGTGAAGGCTGGATGTTTTTTTGTGTGTATTAGATGGTGGTCGGTATCTCCTAGGTGTATTCGAGTGAGGTGTGATATTGACGTGGTTTTGGGGTGGTGAGATCATGTGTCTTAGGGTGAGGTGTGATGTGGCCATGATTATGGGGTGGTGAGGCTAGGTGTCTTCAAGTAAGGTGTGATGTGGCCGTTCTTATGGGTCAGTGAACCCTGGTGTCTTCGAGTGAGGTGTTTTGTGACCGTTCTTTTGGGGAGGTGTGGTATACAGAAGGTATCAGAGAACTGGGATGTACGACATTGGGCTGTGAGAGTTGCATTCTAGTGGGAAAGTGGTGTGGATACTACAATCAATGCGATTTCTATTATATTTTTTACTTTCCTTGTGATATTTGGTGAGCGCGCCTTTGTGAGACTGGTTTTCGTTAGTATACATGTATAGGTTCTATTTGATTTTGTTCTTTTCACACAAGTTCATTAACATTGTTTTTTGACATTTTCATGAGATAATTTTATTATCAAATTGTGTATACTTTTTTTCTCACCCAAAGTATATAAAACTATTTTCATGTTTATTAGAGGATTATATGGACTGTGATGGATATTACTAGCTTGGACCTTTTGATAGTTAATGTTTCATTTCCTTATCTCTTCTTTTGGGTATTTACTTTAGATAATTTTTATTTATATAGGTTTTATTTATACATCCATTATGGGTTGGTTTTTGCTTATTTTATATCATGTAGTGGTGTTTTTTATGGAAAATTTATATTATATATTAATGATATATTATTATAGAGGGTTATTCCTCCCATATTATGTGTTTTTTATACCCTCAATGCTAGTATCCAACCTGCGACCTACTTGAGGTGGGACTCAGAGGGTTATTATCTCTCTTCCTTGATTGCAGCATCTTTGGAGGGAGGGGTTCATGAAAGAGTGGTATCTAAGGTGATGGTTGTGAGATAGGGTGGATTTCGGAGTTAAGCACAGTGAGGAATGCATAGGTTGATATGGAAATATTATCAGTTGACATTGGTGCGTGGCATTGGTCAGTGAGTCTTGCTAGGACATGGGATTTTAATTCCCCCATGATCTAGTGCACAGACCCTCAGATTGTTGAACTGATATGTGTGAAGGATTTATTTTTATATTGTTGACCTAGGAAAGGTGCATACATTATGATGGATTCTGTTATTGTTTTCATAGTATTGTTTTGGGAAGTTCAAAATGAATAAAGTTAATTAAAATACATTTAAATAAAAATTGTGTACTACCAATATTATGATCTTCTTTTTTTCCTTATAGGTATGGATCCTGGTCATTATCCGTGTGTGGATTTTTCTATGGAGGTCCAATAGGATGATCTATTTGATCCTTTTAGGATTGATCTGGTTGTGGAGGATGATTAGTGGTAGAGTACATAGCATGATTTATAGTAGAAGGATTTGGGAAAGAATACAGGAAGTGTTTCAAATTTAGAGACATATATCTAAATAGATAAACTAGAGATTGATTTTAGTTTGATCTTGGCCCTGAATGAGTATTGGGTCCCCTTTCTAGTTAGTCATATATGAGGGGTGATGTGTTAGTGGTGGAAACTATACCTTGATGAGTAGAATGAGGAATATTGTTTTGTGGGTTGGCTTCCAGAATGAGTTCTGGGAAGAGTTCCTTCCATTTCCCATGAAGTAAGTAAAGTGGCAGGAAATTCTTTCTCTTCAATAGCGGAGCATGTCTATACGGGAGTTGGGAATCAGGTTCAATGGCATTCTTTGTTTTTTCCTAGATCATTTTCTCTATGAGGGGTATCATTAGAGATTTCTTGATGAATAACAATGTCCTATTATCCAATATGTTGTTACTAATTTTATGCTACCAAAAAATATGAAGGTTCATATGAAGTTAGATTTGATCCATTGGTTTCAATCGTGAGGAGTTTTTACTTGAGAGAGGAACCAATAGGGATACACAAGGAATAGAGTTGTTAGTGGAAATTATCAGACACTCATACATTCGAGTTTTTGACCAATGATGATTCAACCTCAATAGATTTTTTTCAGACTTCTGGTTCCAGTGGTTTCTGTGATTTTTTGGGAGCTTTATACTAGCGTGTTTTGGTTGTGGAGTTCATTTTCATTGAAAAAACTAGTGTACAATGATTCACTGAGCTTAGTTTAGTGTAGGTGGGTAGTTTCAATTCCATCCTCAATATTAGTTTCTATTGAGACCATTTCAATTGAATGTAAAGTAGGATTATGCTCCGCCAAGGGGAGATAGAGGAGGTAGAGGATGTGCTCGAGATGTTCCTCATTTCCATGGACAAGGACCTAAGAATTGTTATAGAGGTGGTCATCAAAATATAGGCAAAGTATCCAGGTGTGGTTAGTTTCATACAGTGGAGTAGGTAGTTCCAGAGGGACCAGATATCATCATATGTATGATTAGTTTTTTTAGTACTCTTGTTTGTGCTTTTTTAGTCAGAAGATTCACAGTACTTTATTGCACGCACTCTATATAATTCTCTACGACTAGACGTAGGGAGTTTTCTAGTGCCCTTGGTGTTGAATACATTATTTGGAGTCTAGAATAACTTGTTTGATGTGTTTCGGGGATGTATACAAATGATGGGGCCACATTAGTCTCATGGGGATCTATTATTTCTATCGATGTAGCCATACAATGTTATCTTCATCATAGACTAGTTATTTTCTGTATGTTCTGTTATCCACTTGTTCTAGAGGTAAGTCATGTTTTTTAATGTGTATGGCTAGTGTGTTGTATTAATTAGTGAGAAGAGTTTCTGGGTGGAAAATTCTTATCTGGAGCCCATTCTTTCCTTGTTAAATGAGTTGTTAGTGGAATCATTGGATGCTAGGATGGAATAGGTTCCTAGTGTCATTGGGGAGTTATTAGATGTTTTTTCAAAGGTGGTTATGGTGCTACCCCTTGATTAAATGATGGGTTTGGTATATACTTATATCTTTGTGATTCTCTATTTTTGATGGCTTCTTATTGGATGGAACCTTTTGAGTTGCGGGATTTAATAATATGGATAGATAATCTGATTTAGAAGGGTTTTACGGAGTCCAGTGTGTTTCTATGGGGTGCTCTAGTGTTGTTCTCCAAAAAGGAATATGGTAGTCTAAGGTAGTGTATAGGCTACCATATCGTGAATCAAATGATGGTAAAAAACTATTACCCTCTTCTATGGATAGACGAACCTTTAAAACAATTTAGTGAGATGATTTGGTTTTCTATTATTGATCAATGGTATATATATCACCAATTAAGGGTTAAAGAGGGTGATATCCTCAATATTTCTTTTTGTTGTAGTTATAGGAACATTGAATTTGTAGTCTTTCCATTTGGTTTTACGAATACACAAGCTTTGTAAATAGGTCTTATAAAATCTGTGTTTTGTGAGTTCCTAGACTAGTTCTTCATCATATTCACTGATGATATCTTGATGTACTCAAAGTAATAATAGGGTCATGTCAAGTATCATAACACTACCTTAATGGTTGGAGAATTTGTTTCTTGGGTGGTGCACAAAAATGTGGCAAAGCATTTCAATTTCCTTGGTCTCGAAGGATATTATCAGATGTTTTTACCAAATTTGTCTCGATTCATATCATCATTGATAGATTTGAATAATATAGACCATTATTTTGTGTGGACTAATTATTTATAGAAAGTGTTTGGTTACCTGATGGGGAGGTCATTCAATGCTCAAATGCTTCAGATTTTAGAGGAGGGTGTGTTATTTATGGTTTTCTATGAAACGTCCAATCTAGAATTGTGGTGCATCATTATGCAGAAGAAGGTAGTGATATATTATTGGTCTAGGAAATTACTCCCTCACAAATATAACTATTCCACACATGGTCTAGAGCTAGTGGAATTTCTATTTTCGCTGAAGTTCTGGGGACATTACCTCATTGGGAAGTGCTTTGTGCTCTTGACGGATCATAAGAGTTTTATGTTTTCCTTTTCTTAGCTTTATATGAATATTCAATAGTGAAGTTGGGTATATTTTTCTTAATACTATAATTTTTAGATCTCCAACACATTTGGAAAAGGGGAATATTGTGGCCAACTCTTTGAGTAGGAATTCATGGGAGGGTTTTGTTCATGATTCTAGAGAGGCATAGAGAGAATTTGAGGAATTGGGAGCCTTTAACTTAGAAGAAATAGTTTATGGTGGTAGAGTTTTTTTATTTTAGATGATGTTTCATTCTTCTCTAATGTAGTAGGTGGATGTGTCTCAGTGGGGATACTCATAGGTGCAGGTGATGTGTGATCGTTTTGGCCATAATGTTGCTTTAGATGGATGGTTTAAGGATGTTAGAACATGGTGTTGTTTCTTTGGAGGTTGTTTATTTTGGTAGTGATGCATAAGGTAGTCCTTCATGAATTTCATAGATCACCTTTGGGGGTATGCCCATGAGTTTCAAAAAGGTTACATGGCATGAGGACCCGATTTTCATGTCCTGTGATGAAATGTATAGTGGTAGAGTGTGTGGCTCGATGTCTTTTTTCTAGTAGTTAAAGGAAAATAATCATGTTCTGGGTGGATTACTATATGCCTTGTATGTTCCCAAGAGTAATTAGATGTAATATAAATGGATTTCATCATATGGTTACCCAAATCTCTATGATTTTTTGATGATATTTGGGTGATCATGGAATAGTTGATCAAGTTAGACCACTTATTAAAGGACAAAAAGTTAGGAATGGTGTATTCTTTGTCTAAGAGGTATGTAGATTAGGTGGTTCAGTTACATAGAGTTTTGAGGAACATTTTCCCAAATCATGATTCATTTCTTACCTCACAAGTCTGGAGGGTATTGCAGATTTTTTTGAAACTCACATACAACTCAACACTACTTTCCACCCCCCACATAGATGGGTAGAGGGAAGAATTTATCCAAACATTGGATGATATGTTTAGGCAGTGCATCTTGGAATTTGGTGGATCTTGGGTATAACACCTTCCTTTGGTGAAGAATTCTTATAATAATTTCTATCACTCTTCCATTAGCATGGCATAGTTTTAATCTCCATAGGGTAGATCATGTATTTCTCCATTATGATGGATAGAGGTTGGGGAGACATATGTTCTTTGTCCTGATATGGTGCATAGAACAACATAGAAAGTTTAGATTTTTCATGAGAGGATGAAAGTAATGTAGTATAGGAAGACATATAATGATGATTACAGGAGGAGGTCCTTGTATTTAGAGGTTGGGGAAATATGTTTTTTAATGTTTTCGCTCGACTGAGGAAGCAGAGGTTTGGATTAGGTAGTAGGATTTCACCCAAGTTTGTTGGGACCGTCGAGGTGTTAGGGAATGCTAGAGAGGAAGCTTGCCAGTTGGCACTTCAACCACGGTTGGACCTAATCCATGACATCATCTATGTATCTAAATGTTTTCTATATCTTCACAATGACTCTCATGTTGTCGAATAGGGAGAGTTGGATATCAAGTATGATGTGACATTCATGGATCATCCAGTGGAGATCCAATACCATCGAGAGAAGGCGTTGCAAGGACAATCCATTTTTTGGATTATGTGTTTTGGAAGCATTGTGTTCTGGGGGAGAGTACAAGGGAGTGAGAGACACAAATTCATTCCGAGTAACCATAGTTGTTTTTAGTCATTCCTTGATCTATTTTCCTTTGTGATGTGATTTTTTGATCCTTCTATTTATGAGATGAGCAATTTTTCTTCAATTGTGATGTGTATGGAATGATTTGTGATAAAGTAATGACATATGAAAATGGGGGGACCAAATTCTTAGTGAATATGCTTAAACTGTGATGTGATTAAACTCATACAGGTGAGTTAGTGACACCCAGAGCTAAAATTATCTTAACATGGAGGATGGAATTGTTTTAATTTTTTGTTTGGATGGTGTAGTTTGTTGGTTGCAACCTTTGCTGGTTTGGGATGCGTGGAGGTTGATATGGATGTGTAATAGTGTGGTTGTGTGAGAGGTGGTGTCTTGTGGGTTTTTAGTGGTTTTTTGTGAGATTTTAGTGGCTATTTAGTTTCGTGGGTTTGGTTGGTGGTGGATTTTGAGGTATGGCAATATCATTGACAGAAATATTGTGGGGTGGTTGTTCAGACCCATTTTCATTATGGTCTTAGTTTTGGATTCTCAAGAAAGATAATCATTTTATAGGTACCTTATTTAACATTGTGTTCCCTACTAGTTGATTACATTGTTAGTTTTGAGTGTTGGAGGTGTTCAGGGGAGGTTCCGAGTGTTTTTAGAGGGAAAATGGAGGGGTAGGAAAGCTAATGCAGGAAATACATGTCATGTAAAGCTTACATGACATGAAACTTGGTTTTATGGAATATCAAGGGATGATTCACTATTTTTATATTTTCAGGGTTAAATAATATAAAGGAAACCTATTTTTCATTGAAACCAACCCCTTAGGATTACACGACATGATAGGGGATTACATTTTATGTAAATCACCGAGGAAGTGAATTTTTAAAATTTATATTCTGTACAAATTTTCACTCATTCACCCCTGGATTCTTCCTCCTATAATTTTGGGAAAACCCTAGGTTCCCTAAGGGGATATTCAAGACTTATTCCTCCCTTTGGATAAATTGGTCCTGATTTTTGTTTGTTTGAAATCCATCATTAATCTGTGGTTTCTTGTGGTGCAGTTGTGGTTTTTAGGCATTCTTTTTCACCTTGTGGTGCACAATAAGTTGAAATGTTTCTTTGAGGTAGGTTATCCCATGTTTCTCTTATTGTCTATCATTCATGAGGTGTTTTATATTTTTTAACAATGATTTATTGATTTTCTAACATAATTTATGATAAATAACTTTTTTAATTAGGGGTTTTAGGGGTAATGTGGGTTTGATTTGCATGCTTTTACTGCTTTGATATTATTATGATATTGTGTATTCTATAAGATTTATGATTCATTGAAATGGTGTCCATTTGGGGGCTTTATTTGCACATGATATTTGTGTTGTGATTGATTCATTTGTTGTGATTATTGTTATATCACCCTAAAATAGAAATTTATTAACCACTTATATTTGGATAATGAAATGGTAACCACATGTTTATGGGTTGTGCGATAATACTCCTAAAAGAAAGTGAAATTTGATAATGGCCCCCTTATAAATCTAAAAAATGATCATGTTGTGTTTTGATGTGTGGTCATGCATATAGTATGGAAATTTGTGGTTGGGGTAGGTGGGGATGATGGTTTGGTGTCCATGCTTTTAGGTTAGATAGGTTGTTTGTGTGTTTGTGATTTTGGGGCAGCGAGGTGGTTTTTATGGTTGTGATTTTGGGGTGTAAATGTTGTGGTTTCTTTTTTGTAGACACCCAAGTAGTGATGGAATAAATAAATTATATTTTATTAATTTTAGGAATGTATTGGGTTGGATTTTTAAATGGAATGAAAATGGTTAAAGGGTGAATAAATTATGGGTTCTGTGGATAAATATGGTTGATTCTAAGTAATGAAATGAATGGGGTTATTAAATAAAATGGGTTGGAAATGTGAAATGGGGTTTTTCTTTTTGTGTAGTGTTATGAATTTTGAGGTGTTAGTAAATGTGTTGGTGTTGCGAGTGGGTTAGTCAGTTTCTAAATTCACAGTTTGGGATTGATTGTTTGATACTATATATATAATTTTATATTCTTGTGATTTCTAAATGCACCTAACCCACATTGATCACTATGTTCCAACACCCACATAGTCATGTGAGGGGTTCTTTTCATGACATATGGTGAGGAGGAAGGATGGATGGGTACCTTCTTGTTCTTTCTATCTCTTCCAGGTCAGGTAGGTGTCACAGAGGCTATACTGGTTGGAGTTCTATTTGTTTATTAGATGGTGATTTTGATAGTCTAGGTGTCTTTATGGAAGATGTTATGTGGTCGTTATTGTGGGGTGGTGGGCCAAGGTTTCTTTCGGGGAGGTGTGAAGTGGTCATCCTTGTAGGACTATGATCATAGGTGTCTTTGGGGGAGAATTTATGTGGTCATGCTTGTGGGGTAGAGAGCCCAGGTTTTTTCAAGTGAGGTGTATTGTAACCATTCTTGTGGGGCATGTGGTATACATAAGGTATGGGAGATCTAGGACATCTTATGTTGGGGTGTGAGACCAGCATTCGAGTGAGAAATAGTGTTTGGTACCCTTAGCTATGTGATTTCTATTTTATTATATTACCTACCTTGCATTATTTTGTGATTTTCCCTTGGTGAGTATGGGGTTTTTTAGTGTATCGGTATAGGGGTTGTTTGGTTCTTTTGTTTCCTCATAAGTTCATTTTTATTCTTCCTTCACATGTTCATGAGAGAATTTGGTTTTCTTATTGAGTATAATTTTATGTTCACCCTATGTATATAAAACCATTTTTTAGTTTCTAGGAGGATTATGTGGACCTTTATGGATATTACTAGATCAAACATTTTTATAACTGATGTGTCTCTACATTAGCTTAACTTTTCTGTATTTATATTGGATAATTTTTATTTGAATCATTTTTCTTTATACATGCATTATGGGAAGGTTTTGGTTTCTTTTATATCATGCCTTGGAGTAGTTTTTGGATAATTCCTCTTATATACTGATCCTATGTTATTTTTGAGGGTAATGCCTCCCATATTATAAAATTTTTATACCCTCAATGATAGTCATTTTCCCAAGACATAATGGAGGTGGGACTCGAGGTTCATTATCTCTCTCCCCTCATTTTAGCACCTTTGTAGGGAGTGTTCAAGACATATAAAGTATGTTAACTCACCCATCATTAGCATTTCAAACTTAGTATTCATAGGATCCACAATGGAATCCATTAAATTTTTTTACTTGATCCAATTATAATGTAATCAACATGTGTTTTTATGATCCCAATTCTTTTATTTAAATCATCTAAAAATATAGTTTGAACTAAATCCTCCTTAACAAAAAACATTTGTAACAAAAATCTAGTTAATCTTTTAATCCAACCTCCATAAAGTCCTTCTGTGTGTTTATAAACATAATTTAAATGCTTTTTATTTTCAAAAATAGATGGTTATTATCCATAAACATCCTCTTGAACATATCCATTAAGGAAATAACACTTCATATCTATTTGAAATAGATAGAAATTTATGAATTCTACAAATTATAAAAATATATGAATGGATTCAAGTCTTTTAACCATAGCATATGTATATTCCTAGTCTATTGACTTTTGTTGAATATAATCCTTAGAAAAAATTATAGGTTTATTTATAAATATTATTCCAATTTTATCAAATTTACTCTAAAACCCCCCAATTTACTACAATTATATTTGTTTAATTTTTTCGTTACAACTATAGTTCATACATGGTTCCTTTAAAACTCAATGAGTTAACATTAAATTTATTTTATCTAACCCTCATAACCTAAATACACATCAATATCCCTAGATTTCAATTGAGGTAACAAGTCTATATGTTCAATTCCATTTATCAAATAACTTCATTCCAAAATTGGTTGATCTACATCACTAATGATATTACCACTAGAATGATTACTAATAAAAAAAATTATTTTCTGGATTTAAAAATTTTGTTCCTAAATAATAGTTTGAAAATATTCTTGATGAATAACATAAAAAAATATTTTAATTGTATTTCCTAATGTGAAGAGATTTCTATAATAGGTTGAAAAATCATTTTAGAAATAACATCTCATGATATATGATGGGGTTGTTTGAAAAAAAGGTATTAGTTTCATCAAACTTTACATGTAATGTTTCATTAAAATTATTAGTATTTTTATTAAAACCTCTATAATCATTACCAGTTGAGGAATATCCTACAAATATTCCTTAATTACATTTAATTGAAAATTTATATAAATTATCATTAGTATTCAACATGAATTCATTTCATCCAAATACATTGTGGTAATAAACTTTTTGTTTTCTACCTATCAACAAATCACAAGGAGTTTTACTAAAAAATGATCTAATTAAATTCGATACATAGTATAACCTGAACTAATAACCACTTCATACAGAAATGTTTAACAACTGAGTATTCACATAGAAAGTTTCTAGTAATCTCCTAAATAACTATATTTCTTTTTTCAACTACACCATTTTTTTGGAGTTCTAGGTAGTGAAAAGTTATGCACTACACCCTTTTTATTATAAAAAGTATCAAAATCAGAATTTATAAATTCTAGACTGATATCCCTTTGAATATTTATCAAGGATAGGTTTTTATCATTTTTAACTCTAGATATAAAAGTTTTAAAAAACTAATTCATTTCAATTTTCTTGTTAGAAAATAAACCCTTGAGTATCAAGTGTAATCATCTTCTAAAACATATACATTGTATTTTACACCCTTACATCCAATTTTTGTAGTACCAAGTTATTCCATGTGAACTATATATAAAGCATAAGAAGTTGAGACTTCCCTTATATATTTAAATATGACTTCTGTTTCATACCAAATTGATAAGGATCCATAAATTTTGATGTGTCAAAACAATTTTTTTATTGATCTTTATAAAGTAGTTTCTTAGAAAAATTTATCTAATGTTCTATGTTTATTGGGTTTGATCCTTTTACTACACAAAAAATATTGATCATACATACCACCAAGTGAATGTAGATATTTGATTCAAAGGTATTCAATATTTGAGTTGTAAAAATTCTCATACAAACATACCTAAATAATAAATTTATAATTAGAACTATGTATAATACATTTTTCATTTTGTATGCTCACAAGATAAGATTTATCAAAAAATAGACTTATGATTATTTGGTTATTATAAGTCATACAACAAATAAAAATTTTCAAATTATGTATTTTTTAAGAAACACAATGTTACCTATTCTCATAGTCTCTCTTTTAGCATTGTCTCTGAAAGTGACTTTTCCACCTTTCATATTTATGATCTTCTTAAAGAAGTCTTTATTTCCAGACATATTCATTGAGAAACAACTATCCATGTAAAAAACATTTTTATTATCGATACTATCTCTATTTTTCTAAATACAATAAAATTTGTTTTTTCGAACCCAAACCAACATAGGTATGTTATTATTAAAAAATAAAATTTTATCTCAGAAGATTTTTCCAATTTTATTTAGGAAAATATTATTTCACTTGAAAAAATCATTTATAAATATAAATATATAGACCTCCATTTAATAAATATTTACTTTTCTAATGTCCACAATTTTCAAACTTTGTGAAAATGAATCAATTTTTGGAACAAAAAAGTTATTCCTAAAAAATAGTTTTGGTTAGTAAAACCCATTAAAATATTATCACCATGATGCCCAATTTTATTATATATTTTTTCTAAGTTTTCATTACTAGTGGTAAACCTGGATAAAAGTTTATTTAATTTATAAATCCCGTACAATATTTTTACAACTAAATTATTTTCCTAAATAAAAATAGTATTAGAACTATGTTTCAAAAAAAATTGTAAATAATTTTTCTCAAAAATAATTTTATCAAGATCTTTTGAAATATTTTCCATTTAAAAATAGTTTTATCAAGATATTTATATAGATATAATATTTTAGTAGTTATGATAGTTATTTTTGAATATGTCTCTTCATCTTTGGATTGGGCATTTTAATATTTTTTATAAACATTAGAAATTTTCTTTTCTATGTGTTTATAAAATATGGTCACCTCCTTAGAAATATGTAAGGTATTATAATCATCAATTGAGGAAGATTAATTATCCAAATATTTAGAGTTTTTATCATTGTTACTTTATGGGAAATTTTAATTTAAAGATAAATTGGTAATGGCTTTAGATGTTTACACCTTAGCTATAATAAATTTATTTACCTATGGTATTTTGTAAAATAATAAAATATTCCTCTTTCCAAAACATTAATTATCTATTAAAATTAATAAAGAACTATCTCTACTAAGGGATCTGAAAGAGTCATAAGATTTAATAATTTTCATTCCCTAAGACATATAAAACTTCATGGGATTTATTCTTGAATTTATTTCCTATTTATCTTTCATTACAATCTTACTACAATATGGTGGAATTTTTATTTTCTTATTTTATTCATAAAATATAACTTTAGAAGAGTATTTCGTGAAATTTTTATCCTTACGAAACTTTTTTTCATCTGAACTAAAAAAAACTTATTTTGAAATATCTTATTCATAATTCTAGATTGATTTTCCAACTCATTCTAATAATTTCATGATACACTAGAAACTAATAGAACAATAATTTTATTCTTCCTTTAATATTTCACAACACTATTATCTAAAAAAACTTTTATAGAAAGATTAGTTGTTTTTCAGAAGGTAACACATCCTTTTTTTCAACTTCTCAACATATCAATTAAATCTACATTCGTATTTCATTAAAATCCAATAAGGTCACAAAAATTTATTTTGTTTCCATTTATCATCCATGGTTGTTCTATTATATTAAAACTCATTTTACATGATCTCAATAATGTTCTCAACTTTAATATTATCATTAGGATTATTCTATATAAGATAATATAAACTAATTATAATATTAAGAAACCTTTGGATCATCTTATAAACTGTCTCTCCAAGTAGAAAATAAAAAAAATTATAATTAGCATAAAGAATAGACCTTCTTTTTTCTACAAAATTAGATTTTCCAAAACATTTAACTTCAAAAAATTTCAAAATACTATTATAAAATTCACATGAAGAAGTATGACTGTATATGTTTCATGTCATAGAATATAAAAGAGTTTACATTACTCCATAATTCAGTTTATACACCAATATTCCTTGATTTTTAATGTTTATAACATAATTTTTATGAATCTTGTAATTTTCAGTAAGCATTACAAAATTATCAACTCCAATATTGATAAAAAAGATTCATTTCATATCTCCAGTACTCATAGTCATTATAAAAAAAAGAAGGTCAACTAATATTCATATTTTCAATGGTTCTAATATTTAACCATTCCATCATAAAAATAATAAAATTACTTATTCTAAAAACATGTTAGTGTAAAAAAATATAAATACTAAGTTAATAAAAAAATTAATAAAACATTATGTTCATAGAGGAAGTAAAAAAAATCATTGAGTAAAAGCAGTAAAACCAGATCTGATACCATTTCTTTGGATTGAAATATTTATGATGGCATATAATAGAGTGTTAATTGTTGTTTAAAAACATAAACTATACACAAAACACAAGTCCACTTTTAGAAAAAAAGATCAAACACAATGATCATCTTATGATCAGAGTAATATAATCCAAGTCATTAGCTAATTGATTATCAGAGTTTGTTTTTTCGGTATCAAAGACACATCTATAAAAAAATAGATAAATAAATATTCAACCTATCTTCTTAATACATGCATATTATAAATTGAAATTTATAAAAAAATAAATAAAAATATAAGAAAAGTAATAATGAGTTAAAAGCATTACTAAAAGAAACTACCCTTTAACCTTTGGAATTAAGGTAGTCAGAAACCTTGACTAAAAGTATCCATAGTTTTATAACTACTTTAATGTCTATCTTTCCTTAAAAGAAAATACCTTGATATGATAGTAGGTAGATTTGTCTATTTATCCTTAGAATCCCTAGATATAATGATTAGACGCTCTCTTCCTAGATCTAGATGCCCTTGATCCAATGGATCTGATTCAACTTGGTCATGTTTTACCTAGAAGAACTTTCTCAATACCACGATTGAAAAAGAAATTACAAAAAAAAATTTGTTCTACATAATTTAAATTATTTATAAGGATTCCATTGAAAATAAAATCTCTAAAGTATTACAAATACTATGAATGGGAATTTCACATAGTGTAATATTTAGAATATTTGAGTTTCAAATTATAACTTCTTTCAACTCTTCACATGAAATTCTATTTTTAGGTAAAGCTATAATGGTAATATTTTTGTCTTATTTACAATAACATTAGTGCACATGAGCCTCAACCTAATTGGCGAGGACTCGGAAAGTGAATCCAAGAGACTCGAGATCTAATTCAGGTGGAGAAATATTACTAGATACTGTAGAAGATACCGTTTGGTACTATTCAGTACTGTAGTGACTAGAACTATTCATACATCTGGGTCTCTGGGCCACCGGTTTGGTCCTTAGGTCCTATAAGGCTTTCAGGCCACGCAAGTCCTTTGGTCCAGTTGTCTCTCAAGGCCTTTGGGCCACCTCTAGGCCTTCAATCCTCCCCAAGGCCTTCAGGCCACATGAATATGCATATATACCTATCAGAATACAAGGGACACGGCTGTATATGAGGATTCAAAGGAGGATCATACACTAGAGAAGAACTAAACATAATTGAAATAACGATAGGGTATGGAATTTCCATCGATACCAGTCCAGTGTGGCTCTGCACAGGACATCCAGTTGACTATCCCTGCAAAGGTGGAGTGCTATTATCATGAAATGTGCTAGGAAGGATCAGTTCCAAGTTTTCTGGTCTGGGTGATTCCCTCTAATACCTACGGGTCTTGTAATTGTCTCTAATCCTTTAGGACTTGAAAGGATTCCACATCACCCCTTGAAAGGTGGATTATAAAAAAATGAATGACTTCGGGACATTCAGTAGTACAATAACCTTATTCATCTTTCACATGACTGCTCACAATGATATGGAATAACTGAATGTTTAACATCACTTTACTTAGCACCATTACAATGCTATATTCCACTCTATATGATAAAAACAAATCTATATATTCAAATTATAAACATTGGATAGTCTAATGGAATTTTTTATTCATTGTACTCTTAAAAAACTGAATGATGTTTGGTATGATGTATCAATACCACATTCAATACAATGGTCATGAATTTTTTCAGTATGATAGAGTAGACATAAGTTTAACCACTGGTCAAACAAAGTTCAGTTCAATTTATTAGGCCCACGTTTATCCCAATGGATCAAATTGAATAATTACGCACGCCTGTCGTAGGGCATGGAAAAACAATTATTTCCTAAGTTAAAATGTAGTAATGTGGTTGACCTAGGATGTCTCCCGAAGAGGAGTGAACACAAAACGGTTTGTCACTTTAAAACGGGGGTAAAAATGTTGTGAACGGAAATTTGAAATTCAAATGATTGAAAAACAATGAAATTAAAAGGGTGATTAGGTCGGGGTCGGTTTCCTAATTATAATGATATCCTTGTTCAATTTAATTCAAACCTCTTCTTCTTAGTTGATTAAAGTGAGTTTCCACAATCGTTTCCTCTCACTTCCTTGGTGAAATTGTTATTGTGAGAGAAAACCTTACCAAGATCTCGGTTTGGTCAACTCTCCTTCCATGTGTAAAATAGTTGTACTGAATATCTTTAATTGAAATGGGCAATACCCGATCGGGTTTTGTTTATCCCAAACAATCATGAACATTCACTACACCTTTTACACGTACTGACGATCGTCGAGTACTTCATCACCAATTCCTGGTTTATTCCATCGTATATAAACCAGAAATTAGTGGAGGGAGATTATGATTATTTTACCAAGGCCAAAAATAAATAACATAATTAATATTCAAGAAAAATCGCACTTGATTATAAAATTCTCTATAATAAATTGAAAACAACTTTGAAGAAGAAAGAAATTTATTCAATTCCGTCCAAGAACTCAAGCATTACAATGTAGAAAATCAACCCTTCCCCAATCACTTCAAAAGTTTACCCCACCAAGTTAAGGGTAATCAAGTTGAATGGGGAAGAAGAAGGCATTACAAAACAATTAAAAAGAAAATAAATAAAAAGGAAAGCTGAAAATTTCTCCTTCTTGGTGTCCCGGAAGGAATTGGGTGGAGAATGGATGCTTTGAGAGGGTGGAGCTCTCCTCCTTTTATAGCCAGAATTCTTCCCCCGAATATCGATGCATTGTAGCCCCATTAAATGACATCTTCACGCGTTGAGCCCTTCTTGAATGTTGTTCATAATTCCCTTGGACGTGTCCCCTAAAAATGTCATCAGATTTTGACATGTATTCCGAGAGTTAGGACCGTTTTACTATGAGCATTTATTCTGTCCAGTCAGACTCTCCAAAAAGAAATCCTCCGGATTAGGGTGCTTTAATGGCCCCATAAACACCAATTAACTCGGTGATTCCTTCATAAAAGATGATCAAAAACCCCTTTCGCGTCCACCCACCGAATGTCACAAGCTTTGGGGTCACAGTGGATGAGTTATGGATCCCACATCAAAAATAGGCAGAACTGAAAACAGTTTTCTTGAGCCAACTTGTGAGATTCTTTTGAGCTTCCATATGGCCGATTAAGATTTTAGTCCAAATATATTAAATGAAGCCCTGGATGGGTAGAATCTGAAAAAGAAATAATTTTGCAATTTGGATCAGTGTAGATAATGTTATGGCCAAACTACCGAAATAATTTAAAACTGTTAAAAATCCAAAATAGCCAATTTTTACTATTCAGCTCAAAATAACATCATTATCAAAAAAATGAAACAATTCATCTTAGAGGAACAATTTTGTGGGTTTAAAACAATGATATTCAATATAAATTAATTGAAAATATTTGCTCTATCAATTCCCCCACACTTATCACTTGGACTCCTGGACAAGTAAAAATCAAATCAAATCAAATCCAAAACACATATCAATGAGATCAATCAATTCAATTTCAAGAAAAAAAAAGATATCATGAATCATAAAAAAAACTGTTATTTCAAGTTCTCCATTTAAGATTTTAATATATTTCCACTTCATTTCTTATCCTATGCACACAAAACACCTACCTCACATGAATTTTCTCTCATCTCACAAATGTAAAGGCTGAACAAGGCTTTTCTCATCCAAACTCACACAAGAGTCACCACAGCTTTGATAAATTCCCACTTCTCCACCCGATGTGAGTCAAGAACATGTGTTTCTCATGAGGAATTTTCAGGGTTGTTCTGTGGCTTCCGGTTGGTAGGATTTAGATGTTAAAAGTTCTGAGGCCAAAAAAGGAAGGCTTGGCTCTTATTGAAGAAAAATTGCAAGCTTCTAGTTTTCACTCAAATATGGTCTCCTTCACTTCCCCTTTGTTGAAAATAGGCTCAATCATCGTTCAATCAGCTCAGCAGCAAACATTTCAATCATTTCAAACGTAATTTTTTTAAAGCTCCAGATAGTCACAACTTTCTTTTTACATTGGAAGCTCCAGAAAGGCACAACTTCTCTTTTCATAAAAGCTCCAGAAAAGGCACAGCATTCAACAGAATAATTTTTCAGCATCACACACAGATCTTCCACAATTTATTTTCCACCCAATGTATAACCAAATGAGGTAGTACACCACAAGACATCTTCCCCCACACTTAAGTTCAACTAGATCATGCAATTTTACTTCAAGAGCAGGTATGATAGGGAAAATTGGCTTGTAATGTGGCTAACCTAACAGGCAATTCATGGCTACTAGGGGATACAATGAAGGATAAATGTAAATGTGGGCCATAATGAAAAGGATTATTTTGAAAAGGGGACTTCAAACAAAATAAATGCCTCAATCATTTAAAACACACGTACCCCAACCCTCAAGTTTTGAAAGGAATAAATCAAATTCTGGTTAAAGCAAGCATGGTCTGGTTCTCTCAAGAAATGAGGTGAATGAAAAGAATATGAAAAAAATGGTTCAAAAGCCTCACAGGAAAGTTATTTCAATGATATAGATAGTGAAATATGGCATGAGATTCAAAAATCAGTGTACTTTTCATGAATTTCCAAAAGATTTGAACTTGAAACAAAGTTATTTCAGCATTCATTTAAGATCCGTTTCATGAAATAGACTAGTTCACTCATTGAAATGGGTTTCAAAAATGGTATTGATAATCATTTCAGCTCAAAAGTTTCAGAAACAAACCAAAAATTGAAAAATAAACACACAAAAATTTGAAAACACACATTTTTTTTATTTTTTTTATTTTTGAAAACAAACATCAAATAAAAATCCTATACTACAAAGGTTCCCTCCCCCACACTTAAATTATGCAGTGTCCTCGATGCATTTAAGTGGATTTAACATGTAAGACGATTTCTGATTGAATCACAATAGCAAGAAAATGTGAAGGAGAGCTACAACCTGATGAATCTTATTGATAAATAGGTTGGAGGAGCGTGATCTCCTCCAATGGCTCTGATGGTAGGGTCCCAAGGAATTTCTTCAACCTATGTCCATTCACAGTGAATGGATCCTGCTCTCTATCCTTCATAATCTGCACAGCACCAAAAGGATATACATGAGTAACAATAAATGGACCTTCCCATCTGGAATGAAGTTTACCTGGCATCAACTTGAGTCTTGAGTTGAATAATAACACTTTGTCTCCATGAGAGAAGTTTTTTGGTTGGATTAGCTTGTCATGGGCCACTCTTGTTCGTTCTTTGTAAATCCTTGAATTTTCAAATGCTTCCCTTCTTATTTCATCCAGATCTTGCAACTTCAATTTTCTCTCCTTCCCAGCACTTTCAAGGTCCAAATTCATTTTCCTCACAGGCCAATACGCCTTATGCTCCAATTCCACAGGTAGGTGGCAGCTTTTCCCATAAATCAGCCTATATGGACTCATTCCAATCAGGGTTTTGTAGGCTGTCCTGTAAGCCCATAAGGTATCATCTAACCTTTGGCTCCAATCCTTCCTGTTTGGATTAATAGTCTTTTCCAAAATTCCCTTGATTTCCCTATTTGAAACTTCAGCTTGCCCGTTAGTCTGTGGATGATAGGGAGTTGATGTTTTATGATGCACCCCATACTTCTTCAGCAATGTCTCCATTCTCAAATTGCAGAAGTGAGTCCCTTGATCACTAATGATTGCTCTGGGCACTCCAAACCTACAAAATATGTTAGACCTGACAAAATCACAAACAACTTTAGCATCATCAGTTCTGGTTGCTTTTACTTCCACCCATTTGGAAACATAATCAACTGCAAGCAAGATATAAGAATTTACAAATGACATTGGGAAAGGTCCCATAAAATCTATCCCCCAAACTTCAAAAATGTCACAAAAATTCAATGGCATTTGGGGCATTTCTTGTCTCTTTGAAATATTTCCTGAAAACTATCATTTTTCACATATTTTTCAAAATTCATGAGCATCTTTAAAAATGGCGGGCCAATAAATTCCAGATTCTAAAACCTTCCTTGCTGTCCTCTGAGGTCCAAAGTGGCCTCCACAAGCTAAAGTGTGACAAAAATCAAAGATAGATTTAACTTCACTTTCAGGTAAACATCTTCTTATTACTTGATCATTGCAGATCTTCCAAAGGAATGGATCATCCCAAATGTAATATCTAGATTCACCTTTTAGTTTTTGAATTTGGTGATAATTGAAATGACATGGGACCTGAGATGTTACCAAAAAATTGACTATGTCAGCATACCAAGGAACTTCTCCTTCAATCAAGTACAACTGCTCTCCTGGAATTTGATCATTCAGTGGGTCTCTTTCTGGAACTTCAATTTCAGCAGTGTTTGGCAGTCTACTTAAGTGATCAACCACTTGGTTCTCAGATCCCTTCTTATCCTTGATTTATATATTGAATTCCTGCAGTAGTATCATCCATCTCACTAACCTTGGTTTAGCATCAGCTTTCTTCATCAAGTACCTCAAAGCTGCATGATCAGAAAACACAGTGATTTTAGTTCCAAGAAGATATGATCTAAATCTTTCTAAAGCAAAAACAACTGCAAAGAACTCTTTTTCCATGGTTGTATAATTGAATTGGGCCGCATCTAAAGTTCTCGAGGAATATGAAATGACTTGTGGTCTGCCCTCAATTCGTTGAGAAAGGACTGCTCCATCTGTTTGGTTAGACGCATCACAAAGTAGTTCAAATGGTTCTTCCCAATTTGGAGGCTGCACCACGGGTGGTGAAATCAATCTCTTCTTCAACTCATCAAAGGATTCCATACATGAACCATTGAAATCAAAATCAGCATCTTTCAAAAGTAATCTAGAGAGAGGGAGAGAAATCTTACTGAAATATTTGATAAACCTCCTGTAGAATCCCGCATGTCCTAAAAATGATCTAACATGTTTCACACAAGTAGGGTAAGGTAATGAATTTATCACTTCAATTTTTGATTTATCCACTTCAATTCCATTTTGGGAAATGACATGAACAAGCACAATTCCTCTTTGAACCATGAAATGACATTTTTCAAAGTTTAAAACAAGATTTTTTTCAATGCAGGTTTTCAAAACTTTTTCCAGATTTTTCAAACAATGATCAAAAGAATCTCTAAAAAACTGTGAAATCATCTAAGAAAACTTCCAAGCAATTTTCAATGTGATCAGAAAATATACTCACCATGCACCTCTGAAATGTACCTGGAGCATTACATAATCCAAATTGCATTCTTTTATATGCAAAAGTACCAAAAGGGCATGTAAATGTTGTCTTATCTTGATCCTCGGGGGCAATGGGTACCTGAAGGTAACCTGAAAATACATCCAAAAAGCAATAATGAGTTCTCCCTGCCAATCATTCTAACATCTGGTCAATGAAAGGGATGGGGAGATGATATTTTCGAGTGACCTGGTTCAATTTCCTAAAATCAATGCACACTCTCCAACTGTTTTGAACTCTCATAGGGATTAACTCATTCTTTTCATTTCTCACAGTGGTCAGGCCAGTTTTTTTTGGAACGACATGAATAGGGCTGACCCACTGCGAATCTAAAATGGGATCGACGATCCCAGCTTCCAAGATCTTCTTGATCTCCTTCTTCACAACCTCCATCAAGGTGGGATTCAGTCTCCTTTGGGGCTGTCTAACAGGTTTTGAATCTCCCTCAACAAAAATTCTATGTGAGCATATTTTTGGGTTAATTCCTGGGATATCACCTAAGATCCATCCTATTGCCTTGACATTCTCTCTCAAAAGCTCAATCAATGATTTTTCTTGGGTTTTAGAAAGATTATTAGCAATTATCACTGGTAGTTTCTCTCCCTCCCTAAGGTATACATATTTCAAATCAGTGGGGTGTGGTTTGAGTTCCAGGTTAGGGGGATTCTCAAGGGATGAGACTAAATTGACGTTTTCTTCTTCCAAAATTTTGGACCTCCTGCACACAAAAACCATATCATCTTCCTCATTATTTAACAAATCATCAAAGAAATCAGATTTTACCTCTTCCTCCCACATGAAGTCAGAATCTCCAATATCTTCAGCATCCACATGATCAATGATATTTTCAAGGGAAGAAGTCTCTCTTAAGTCTAATAATTCATAGAGCATACCTGATTCTTCAATTGGTTCTTCACCAACTTCATGGGAAAGAGAAAAGAGGGAGTGATCATCTGACGGATGCCTCATGGATTCAAAAATATTTAAGTGGACCGTGCTCTCTCCAAACTCCATGGTGAGTGTCCCCTCGTGGACATTGATGATGGTTTTGGCTGTCTTCAAGAAAGGTCTCCCCAAAATGATGGGTGAATGAGATGGGATCCTATCTTCTTCCATATTGAGCACGTAGAAGTCAGCTGGGAAGAAGAGATCTTTGAATTTCACAAGGACATCCTCTAAAACTCCTGCAGGAAAAACTGTGGATCTATTTGCAAGCTGGACCACCACTCTTGTGGGCTTCAATTCTCCCATCTGCAAAGAAGTGTATACCGAGTGAGGCAATACATTAATTGAAGCACCTAAATCACACAAAGAATTAGTGAAATTTAATGAACCAATGGTGCATGGAATGGAAAACGTCCCTGGATCTTGACATTTGGTTGGAATCTGTGGCGTGATAAGGGCTGAGACACTTCTTCCCAAGTTGATTCTTTCATTCCCATGAAGCCTTCTCTTTTTGGTGCAAAGATCTTTCAAAATTTTTGCATACCTTAGAATTTGTTTAACAGCTTCAAGTAGGGGGATATTGATTTCCACTTTCTGGAAGGTGTCCAGAATTTCTTTTTGAAGTGCTTCTTCATGCAATTTCTTTGATTCGATCATCCTTGTTGGAAATGGTGGGGGTAATTCTTTCTTCTCCCTTTGTTTTCTTTGCATTTGTGTTTCTTGTTTCTTATTCTGTGGCCTATCCTTCTCCTCCTTCTCTTCTTTTTCATCTTCAAGACTTTTTGAATCATTATCCCTCAGAATAGGTGGTATTATTTCAGGTTCAGGGTTGGATGGAGGTGGGATTTCTTTTCCACTTCTTGTTATGATTGCACTGACATTCTCTTTAGGATTTGGCACTGTTTGGGATGGAAGCCTCCCTGGATTCTTCGACATTATTTCAACAAGACTTCCCACTGTGTCTGCTAGCTTGTCAACCTTATCTGCAAGGCCCTCATACTTGGATTGTAGCTGTTCCATAGAAGGTTGTGTGTTGGTGGATGGTTGTTCATATGTCTTTATTTGGAATGGTGGAGGCTGAAAAGATTGTTGGTGTTGGAAGGGATATTTATAAGATTGTTGGAAGGGAGGGGGGTTCTGGTATTGCTGCTGGTGGTAAGGAGGTTGACTGGGGTGCTGGTTAAATGGTCTCATCTGGTTTTGTTGGTTCCCATATCCTTGTTGGGATTGCAGTTGATTTTGTTGGAATTGTCTCGGTTGAAAGGCTGCAACACAGTATTCTGTCCCTTGTATCTCAGGGCACTGGTCAGTATAATGAGTGAAAGAATAACATAAACCACATACCTGAGCTGAAGCTTGTTGTCCATTTTCTTGTGTTACAGCCATTTGACAGACTAATCTTGCAAGGTCATCAACTTTGGTTTCAATCAATGTAGATGAATCAGATACTTTTACCTCATGTATCCCCCTGGTTCTCATTCCTCTTAGTCCAAATTGTTGTGAGTTTTGAGCAATCTTCTCAATTAGTATTCTGATATCTGCAGGAGACTTGTCAATCAGGGACCCCCCTGATGAGGCATCTAGAAGATTTCGATCATTATCCATTATTCCTTGGTAGAAGAACACAAGGAATTGGTGTTCCTCCATTTCAAGATGTGGGCAGCTGGAACATAGCTTCTTGAAGCGCTCCCAGTACTCGTAGAGGGTTTCTCCAGTTGATTGTTGTATGATGTAAATCTCCTTCTTGATGGCAGTGCTCCTCGATGTGGGAAAGAATCATTGCATGAAACATCTTTTTAGGTCTTCCCAATCACTGATCTCCCCTGGTTGTAGGTTTTACAACCATTCTTTAGCTATTCCTTCAAGTGAGAAGGGGAATGCCCTCCACTGAAATTGGTCTTCGGGTGCTCCTCTTGGCCTGAAGCTTGAGAAAGTGTATCTGAATTCTTGCATGTGCCGATTTGGATCTTCTCCTGCAAGACCATGAAACTTTGGAAGAACAGGATTCATATTTACACGTAATTCAAAATCATTTGGTTCAGTGGGTGCAATTAGTTGGTTATTATGAATGGAAAATTGTGGTGCACATAGATCACGTAGGGTTTGGTTGGGATTTCTAGCCATGATTTCAGGTTCAGAGTGAACACTAAGAGTTTCACTTGAATCTGAGAGATCTATTTCTTCAAAGATTTCTGGTAGATTTCTTTTTCTTAGTTTGGTTAATGTTCTTTCAATTTCTGGATCAAATTCAATTAATGGTTCTTTTGAGGTGCGGGTCATTCAATTTTGTTTTTTTTTCACTGCCTCCCCGGCAACGGCGCCAAGTTTGACACACGCCTGTCGTAGGGTGTGGCAAAACAATTATTTCCTAAGTTAAAATGTAGTAATGTGGTTGACCTAGGATGTCTCCCGAAGAGGAGTGCACACAAAACGGTTTGTCACTTTAAAACGGGGGTAAAAATGTTGTGAACGGAAATTTGAAATTCAAATGATTGAAAAACAATGAAATTAAAAGGGTGATTAGGTTGGGGTCGGTTTCCTAATTATAATTCTATCCTTGTTCAATTTAATTCAAACCTCTTCTTCTTAGTTGATTAAAGTGAGTTTCCACAATCGTTTCCTCTCACTTCCTTGGTGAAATTGTTATTGTGAGATAAAACCTTACCAAGATCTCGGTTTGGTCAACTCTCCTTCCATGTGTAAAATAGTTGTACTGAATATCTTTAATTGAAATGGGCAATACCCGACCAGGTTTTGTTTATCCAAAACAATCATGAACATTCACTACACCTTTTACACGTACTGACGATCGTCGAGTACTTCACCACTAATTCCTGGTTTATTCCATCGTATATAAACCAGAAATTAGTGGAGGGAGATTATGATTATTTTACCAAGGCCAAAAATAAATAACGGAATTAATATTCAAGAACAATCGCACTTGATTATAAAATCCTCTATAATAAATTGAAAACAACTTTGAAGAAGAAAGAAATTTATTCAATTGCGTCCAAGAACTCAAGCATTACAATGTAGAAAACCAACCCTTCCCCAATCACTCCAAAAGTTTACCCCACCATGGTAAGGGTAATCGAGTTGAATGGGGAAGAAGAAGGCATTACAAAACAATGAAAAAGAAAATAAATAAAAAGGAAAGCTGAAAAGTCCTCCTTCTTGGTGTCCCGGAAGGAATTGGGTGGAGAATGGATGCTTTGAGAGGGTGGAGCTCTCCTCCTTTTATAGCCAGAATTCATCTCCCGAATATCGACGCGTTGTATCCCCATTAAATGACATCTTCACGCGTTGAGACCTTCTTTAATGTTGTTCATAATTCCCTTTTCCGTGTCCCCTAAAACTTTCAGCGGATTTTGACATGTATTCCGAGAGTTATGACCGTTTTACTATGAGAATTTATTCTGTCCAGTCAGACTCTCCAAAACGAAATCCTCCGGATTAGGGTGCTTTAATGGCCCCATAAACGGCCAATTCACTCATTGATTACTTCATAAAAGATGCTCCAAAACTCCTTGCGCGTCCACCCACCGAATGTCACAAGATTTGGGCTCACAGTGGATGAGTTATGGTCCCACATCAAAAATAGGCAGAACTGAAAATTGTTTTCTTGAGCCAACTTGTGATCTTCTTTTGAGCTTCCATATGGCCGATTCAGATTTTAGTCCAAATATAGTAAATGAATCCCTGGATGTGTACAATCTGGAAAAGATAGAAATTTGCAATTTGGATCAGTGTAGATAATGTTATGGCCAAACTACCGAAATAATTTAAAACTGTTAAAAATCCAAAATGGCAAATTTTTACTATTCAGCTCAAAATAACATCATTATCAAAAAAAATGAAACAATTCATCTTAGAGGAACAATTTTGTGTTTTTAAAACAATGATATTCAATATAAATTAATTTAAAATATTTGCCCTATCAAATAATAATAAAATTTTATATTCCCAATATTTTTGAACTATTTCTATGTATGGTATAAATTAATGTTTTCTATAAAAACATACTAAACCTTGTTGGAAATAAAAATATAGTAAACATGATTTTGAAAACATTTATGTGATTTACAAAACTAAATAATGGAAATGTATGATGTAATAATTCTAACACAACATGTTTTGAATAATTAAATTACAGATTGGTGAATACTTTGATCTGGACTCTACCATATAAAAATCGTGTATTTATGATATGTAATGATGCATAAGGGAATGGACTTGGTCATGACCTTGTGTAGAATGTTAGAGTTATTCCCTATACACCATGGTAATTAAAAACCCATGAATACATCAGTCCAATTAATGATCTTGTGTTAGCATCCGTAATCTTTTCTCTAATGAAATAGAGACTCTATCTCTATAGTGAATTATGTGAGATATATAGAGATCAAAAGAATTTGGAAGACAACTTTTCATAAAATGAACTTAACTTGAGGCAAATTTGATGGATCAATATAATAAAAGATTATAATTTCTCTATATAATACCACCTAGGAAAGGAAAATAAGGTAGATGATACATTATGTTGAATGATTATGGAGTTTTGAACAAAATTATGATTTATGGAAATCCAATGTTAATTGATTTATTAAATATGGATATAAGAATTATTAAGGAAGGGGAAACATCACAATTTTTTCAAATGACTACCAAACATTAATTATTGGAAAAGTTAATAATTTCCCAGTATGATGATGAGAAATTTCAAAAGAAAACTAATTATGTGAATAGTGGAAAATTTTAAGACTTCTTTTTATGAAAATAACATTCTAAATTTTGGGAAGATTTTTTTTGTTCCCACCATATCCAAGATAAAGAGGGAATTATTGAGTGATTTTCATATCTATAATTTATCTATAAACCTTGGTAGCAACAAGATTAATTTGGATTTGAGGGAATATTTTTAATGAGGTAATATAATGTTGGAAATTTCTCATTATGTGTATAGATATGTGTATTGTAAACAAGTGAAGGCTAAGAGAAAATATGCTAGAGTAGTCAAGAAATCATTACCAATTTTTCAATTGAAATGTGAAGACATTACTAGGGATTTTTTTACATTATTATAAAAAATCCAAGAAATAATAATGTGATATGGGTTATTGTTGATCAATGTACCAAATCTTTACATTTTATCTCTATGAGAGAAGATTTACCACTAGAATTGATTTCATGACATTGTATTAATGATGTTGTAAGACAAAATGGAGAACCACTTTCAATTGTTTCTTATAGTGAATAATGATTTGAATCAAAATTATAGAAATGTGTTCAAAAGGATCTTAGAGACGAGGTTTGTTTAAGAACCACTTATCTCCCAAAAACTGATGGTTAGTTAGAGAAAACTATCCAAAATTTAGTATACATGTTTATTTCATACTAAATTGACATTCATCGTATGTTGGATCTCTATTTACCTTTGGTAAAATTATCCTATACTAATATCTTCCACTCACAAATTCAAATATCTCCATATGAATAATTATATGACAATAGATTTCACAATCTAACATGTAGGGATGAAGTTGGTAAAAGGAATCTTGTAGGTCCAAACTATGTTGTGGAAACAATGTAAATGGTATAGATGATTTAAAACCCTATAAAAAAACTCAAAGTAGAGAAAATATATAGGTCGATTTTTATAGAAATGATTTTGAATATCTAGTGGGAGATCACATTTTCTTATAGGTATATCTATGGAATTTATTTATAATATTCAATAATAATGAAAAATCATGATCCAATAATATCATACCTTTTATAAATCTTGGAAAGAATTGTATTTGTGGATTTCCATTGGGAAATTATAACTATCCTTTCTAATGTTATGATGTCTTCCATATATATTTATTAAAGAAGTTTATTTTACACACAATACATGATCTCACATATATAGAAATAAAATTGGAACTTAATTTATCATCTCGTGAAGAGCCTGTCAAGGTTCTAGACACAAGAATATAATTGTTGACAAGTTGGATTACACGGCTTGTAAGGGTAAATTGGAAAAATCACAATATTTTATAGGCGAAGTCAGAACCTGAGGAAATTATGATGAAAAACTATATAAATATATTTATGAGGTGACACATTATAATTTTAAATAATGAAATTTATTTAGAGACGGAATAATGTAATACACCATGATTTTATAGAATTTATCTTTTTAAATATATTTAATCTTTTAGATGGCATATATTAATTTTAATAATATGTATAAAAAACTTATATATTTTTGTGACACCAAGATAACCAATATTTTATATTTCCATATATAAATGGAAAAATGTAAATTTTAAAAAATATAGTTTAAATTTTTATGAAATAATTTTTTTGATTTTCAATTAAATAGAAATAAAAAATAAAGAAAAATAACTAAAAGTGTTGTTTTTCTAAAAAAACTAATTTCTTGTACACAATATAGATATATCATTATAAACTGAATATTTCTCTATTGTTTAACTATTTTTAGGAAATTTATATATTCAAAAAAATGTTTTATCATTCATATAATATTTTTATTATGCATGGGATAATAAAAACTATAGTTTTATTCCTAAAAACTACATTATTTATAAATCTATTATTGTGGTATTTTTTATTCTTATTTTAAAATTAATTTTTCCCCATAACGGTATTAAATTTGATAATATTAATTAATTATATTGAATCGTGATTTTCAAATTCATTAATCAGAATCTTTCTTATTTTATATCAAATTTAATAGTAACTAAGGTAAAATTTATCACCCCGATAAAGGGTGAATTAGGTTAATTTTGGTTAGAACTAAGTGATAAGTCCATAAATGTAACACCCCAAGATGTTACATTATTTTCATTATAGAGTAGATTTTATTTTTTTCTATATTTCTTTATACAGAGCACTATATTAAACTTACACTACATACAACACCTAATTAGCTTCTATTACTTGCAAAACATAGTTTTACCTCCTTTTAATGGAAAAACTATTTCAACAATAAATTTTGAAACTTTTATAATTTTTTTAAAAAATAAACTTAATTTAGGAATTAATAATTTAAAAAATATCTTTGGTTTAATTATTTGTATTTTTTGGGGACTTTGACTTTTTGATGAATAATGAAAAATATTGTATTTGAGTTAAAAACAGCATGTTCATTTAAATAATGTTAAATTATTTTTTTAAATTTACTTTAAAGTCAAAGTATATTGATTATATATATCTGTTAATCTATTTTAGTTCATTGGATTCATTTTTATATTTATTTTAGATATAAACACATAATGAACCTTTGAACATTTTTATTTCAAAAACTCACTTTCTTGACATTTCAACAGGATTAGCTTTAAGTTTATTTTTTTTGCTTCTATAAATTGAATTTTAAGAAACAAACATATACAACTGTAATCAGAATATTATTTATAGTCTAATAAGACCAAATTAGTTTTTGAAAAAAAATATGAGTTAATGTAGTTAAAATTAATTATAGTGATTAATTTTAAATTTAGTTTAACAAGGGACTAAACCTTAATCTTAGGGGCCAAAATGACCAAGAAACCTTTCCAAAATCCATTTTCATACAAAATTTAGATCATATCCTCGTTTAGGTCAAATTTTAATAGTTATTAGGATACATTTTCATGCAAGTGACCCATATAACATGTTATGTAAAGAAAAAGACAAAAAAAAATAACATTCATTGCCTTTAACATTTATAAAGAATTAGAGTATTGGAGAGGCTACATAGTTTCAGTTATATACATTATTTGAAAGGTAAATGATTTTTTTGTCATGATAATTTATCTATGATTTTTAGAGATTAATTAGTAACATTATTAATTTAAAAATTATAACACATGTTTTATTTAGTTAATAATTGACTCAAATAAATGATAATATACCAGGAAGATTTGGGATCCGAGCGTACTTGGTCCCAAAAAATTTATTAAAAAAAAGTAACACAAACACAACGAAACACAAATGTGGCACAAGCTCCACCAAACACATGAACCCAGCCCAACACCGGTCACACGACAACCAAAGCAAAAGCCAACAACAAAATAAATCAAACACAACACACCGAAACATAGACTGTATCCAAAAAACCACATCTGTGATTGCACATCCAACAAACTGCATTCGTGATTTCTGATCCATGTGCCAAAATGGGAAACTAGTTGCCACCATCTCCCCGTATGACAGCCCTAAAGTCACAAAGCCAGCTACGTGCTTCACTAGTTGTCCTCATGAATAGCCTCCAAAGATAGCATGCACCCCTAAAGTCATCGCATACTCCGAGGTGATTGCATCCCCTGAGGCACCATCAATCATGGTTGTTTCCAGTTATCACACCCTCAAGTTTGACGCCAGCAGCATTCACACCTGGAAAGCATCCCGGCGTACAGCCCTGCCGTCAGCCATCAACCTACCCGCCAAATGCCTCGGCAGCCAACCCAGCATGACTGAATTGCGATATATCACCAAAAGCTCCAGCACTCCCACTCGCCAACCGAACATCACCCCACCAGAGATGGCCTCCTCCGGTGCCATCCCGACTAGATGCTCCGCCAGGATCCCATATCCTCTAGCCATTGCCTGCATGTGCTATCACCAACGTGACTCGCAAGCCCCCAACCACCTTCACTGCCTTCATATGCATAGATCCAAATAGAGTACAAGAGCCTCCTATCACCCATTCGCCACCATCGAGAATCCGGACACTCCTCAGACCAATAAAACCAGCATTGGACCATGCTCGCTACAACACCTCTACCGGATACACGGAAGAAAATAGAAAACCCCAAATACATGGTATTAGGTTCATGAGGTAAAGTAGGATGTTCTGAAGAAACCTCCCTAATAGAATAGTCACGAGTCAAACCGCCAGATTCCAGCCAACGACGCTTCACAGGACATGGAGAAAACATTTCAAAGTGGCCAACGATGTCTTCATTGCGCGATTTTGGAATACCATCACAAGGATCTCCATGGAATTTATGAGAGAGACGCTATCCATGGTAGAGAGAGAAGCTATCCATCCTTCATATACAAATATCTAAATGATAATATAAATATTAAAATGAAGTAAATTTATTAAATTATTGTATTTAATTATTATTTTAGATTAATATATCGTGTTACAATGTGGTAGAATAAAAAAAATTGAATTAAATTATTGTTTGGACATTTGTAAAACTAAAATTAAATAAATAATTTTAAATTTGACTTTAATGTTATTTTATAATAAATGATATTTTATTAAATGATTTAAAAATAAGAAAAATTACTATATTATTACAAATGATTTTAAAGATGGTCCATTCATGGAAAAATTTATCTTTTATAATTAACATATTGACCCATATATAGTAAAATCATTATTAGTATGATTCAGGTTAAGGTAGTTTTTTATATGTTACATGGACTTGTTTTAAAATTAATTTCAAACACGAATGGGATTAATATTTTGAAAATTATATATAATATTTATAACTTGGTGGGTCTATATTTTCACATATATGTATCTTTAATTTATTAATAATGGTTATATTACTTATGTTATAAAACAAGTTACTTTAATAAAAACTGAAATGGTAATAGTGGGGAAATCTAGGAGTTATGGAAAAAAATTATACAAATGCACTTTTTTAGGGTTGAGGCTTTTATGGACCATAATTTCACTTTAATCCATTATTTTTCAAATTATAGTCACTTGAGTTAAGGTAGACCTTCCAATTGGGTATATATTTTGGTATTTACAAGAATTCCACTCCCCCTTCATTCTAAAAAAGAATTAATTCTTACCCTACCTCACACCAATCAAGACACTTAGTATTAGCCAAAATATTCTCAAATAGTCTCCAAACACCCATCTCATAAACTTATAATCCTCACCTTGGTCAATAAATAAAACCACATAATCTCTTTAGTGAAAACCAAAAGGAGTTATCCTAAAAGAGGTAATATTCTTCAATGCACATTTTTATTTTATTTCTTTCTCCAACCCTTAATTTTTTATTATTTCATGTTTATAAAATAATATAAATATATTATGTCATTATTCTTATGTAGTTTTTATATAACACAAACATTTAGGCATTCCATTTGGTGTAAATATGATAGCTTTGTTTCTGGATGTGTGGACTACCGCCTCCTCAAAGTGATGTGATACGTTCACACATTACATAGAATGTATTAAGGGTGGTTTTAATTAAAAATATGTAACATAAATGAAATATATATTATATCACTTAAATAATTACCTTTATTTAAAAATAATATACCTTTTTATTTATTACCCTTATCACACACTAAAAAAAGTGATAATGTCGTTCATCGATGTGGGGATTACCACCTCCTCAGCACGATGTGATTCATTTTACATAACAAGAATTATATATATAATAATATATTATTAAATTAATTTTTATTTATTATAATATTATATTTTTAGAATGTTCTAATTTTACTTACCTTCTTCCCATAAAAATCATTAAAAACGGGAATGTTACTAATGCGCATGTATGACCTACCCTCTCTAGGATTTTAACATCGGTTCATTTTTCATAACCATATGTCCTAATTAATATTAAAAGTGTAATTGATGTTTAAATATGATAATTAATTCATGATTATTATTATTCATAAGTTTATTTAATTACTCCTTTTACCATAGTTGACCCATCAATGTCGTCTTTAACGCATGAAATGAATTTGGTCAAAACACCCAATGTCAACTTAATTGTTTAAGTATCTATATAAAATAGATTAATAAGTGAAGTTAAAGTAACAATAAGTTTGAAAAAGGTTATGAATAATGTAAATAATTAACATAAGTTAATTATTTAGGAAGATAAAGTCACACATGTCAAGTCGTACTCAAGTTAAGGGATTCTTGTCTCACTTTTCTTTCTATGAGGCATAAACCATTTTCACCACTAAATTATTTTATATGGTGTATATACTACCCCTATTGAATTTTATATCATGAATAAATTTATAATAATGGTATTTGGAGTTTAATTTTAAATTATATCCTTCATGGGGATTATAATTTAAATCTTTCCATGTAGTAAAAGTTTTCTTCTCAATTTACATTTTAATGAGACTTGTTTATTGTTATACATAAATTCACTTTTATGTGGTGTATATACTGCTCTTAAACATTTTATGTCATGAATCTGTTTATTATGACGATATTATGTCTTAAATTTAATTTTATTTATTCATGGGTATTATTATTCAAATTCTTAAAAGTTGTATGGGACACTTAGGAATGTTTTAAGATTATTTTCCTCCAAATTGTTTTTAATGATCTTTCAATGGTATTTTCATTCATCAACGTAAAAAAAAGTTTTTGTTACTTATATTAAAATGGTGAATTGTAGATAAATATATATTTTATTAAATAATGGTATGTAATTATAGGTCACATTTTTTGTCAATTAAATAGATTATCTAATATATAAGGAATGCTTTGGACATGCACTATACGGGTTGAGGATTGGTAAATGCAAGCCCTTCGATACATCGATAGTCTCATGGGATGAATCAATTGGAATATTTTGAGTAGTTTAAACTACCTTGAGAGTAAATCTTGATGGTAAAGGTATCATGTTCATGGGAAAAATGACGCCCAGTAATTGATAATTTACTTTTTTAAGAATTCAGTTATTATTATAATGCATGGGTTTTTTTCTTTGACGTATTTATAGACTCATTTTAGTCATAGTTTATTGATTATGTGTAATGTGTTTTAGTTATCAACTATTACATATTGATTATTCCTTACTGAGATATTTATATTTCATGTGTTATTAGTTATTTACCTTTCAATGATTATTATGCTTATTAAATTGTTATTTCTTCTATTTTACTTACCCTTATTGATCATTTGAGCTCACACTTATTATGTTGCCTTTACCTATGATACAAATAAGAAATAATTGAATGAGATTTCAAGGATTAAATTAATTTCATTTAATTATTTATTTTGATTTATTTTTTATTTCCAAATTTAATATGGGTAACATGTATGTTATCTTGTTTGAAAAATTGATAAACTGATCGGTCCTTTGGGATTTGATTCCTTGTAATCATTCCAATGTAAAAAATAAATTCAACAGCTCTGGGCTTCTGGGGTCAGGGTGTTATAGTTGGTATCAATGGAATTTTAACAGAAACCTAAGAAATTGTGTTTAGAAAACATATATTAGGGTACATAACCCTAAGATATACTTTGATTATAAATATAGATGAAAATATAAAAGAAACCATGTTTATGAATTTTATAATTCATAAACATAAAGTTTTTAATTCATGTTTATTATTTTTCTATTTTTGGGATTATACATTATGTTTCAAAATGATATGATCTAACCTAGTGTATTTATTCATTTATAAATTGAACCTAAAAGAAGGAATGTGAACCGCAATGGTGCACATGATTCAAAGAGTTATAGGGATCATATATTTTATGGTCTTAAGATAATATATCAAATAGAATTAGTCTCCCAAGAATTATCATCATATGAGGACAAAGTGTCATGTGGTAATGAGATAGAGAAATTATTTTCATTATGTTATGAATTTAAATGGATTCACAAGAACAAGAGGAAAACTAGGAAAAATGTGGGTAAAGGGATGAAGGGAAACAATTATTTTACCACATGTAATAATTTTGGGAATAATCACCTTGGCTCTTTCATAAAATGAAGGGAGGTTTTCTATGGAAAGAAAGGACACCATGATTTTTATTTATAGGATAAATAAATGGTTTCCAATGTAAAACTATTCAACTAAAAGGAGATAAGATAATACACAAATCAATTTGACATGTGTCAAAGGAATATACACCCAAAGGGGATAATGAATCATGATCAAGATTTTGGTACAACCATAGACGATGAGGAATAATTAATGTGCTAATTATTGAATTCAAGAATTATGTTATTTGAGTATTTTATCAATTATGTACTATTTATATAAATTATAGAATATATGAGGATTAAACTACATTAATTTTTTGTCAATTATTTGAGATCATATGTTGAATGGTACCAGGAAAAGTGATTTAGAATAAAGTTAAAATTTTGGAAAACACATGGTTCAGGGAATAAAAATCCATAATATGTTCATGATACTAATTTAATAATGTTGGAATAAAGATATTATTTTTTGGTATAAGGTAATGTGGATATTAATGTCTACCTTGGAACTGATTATTTATTTTTTGAAAAAATGGTTTATTCTAACATTTATGGAGTTTAAATTTTTTTTTGATTTAAGTAATATATCTAATAACATTTTTTAAATTAATTAATAATGAAACATGAATGTTTTAAACAAGGTTTTATGGAAAATAATTTTTTCACCATCTTTCAAGAGAATACATGATGAAAGTATTCATATGTTTGGAATGTAACAATTTAGAGATGCTTCGTGTTGATTAAAGGCTAATGATAAGTTTATTTCGAAAATTCAGTGACCTTATTTCTAAATTATTAGATCATAATCATTTGTAAAAGCTAACCATTATTAAATGGTTTAATTTGAACTTTGTATGTGGTTTTAGATATTTATTTATTACATATTGGGCTAAGATATGATTTATAAATAGTTATAGTAATAAAAGGAAAAGATCATGTTTAGAGAACTGTCTATTTACAAATATTATTAGAGGGTAAAATAATTATCTAACTCTAGGAAAAGAATCATGAAATGAAAATATTAACCTATTATCATAATTTTTATGATATTAATAACCTTTTTTATAACTCTATTTTATGGCTTTGTGGTCATCAACTTATAGCTAAACGTGTTCTCTATCACTTTCTATTAGAACATGATGGTTTGAGTTTTCTTCAATTTCTAGGTTTTCACTAATTTTATTATATTTTAAATACTAGTTTTATAATGACCATAAAATTTTACTTTCCTTATTTTTAAGAATATGTATTATTAAAACTTATTTACGATGTGGGTTTTCAAATAATAGTATTTTCAAATATGGACCACAGATTTACAAGATCAAGGTTAAATTATGAGGATAAATTTAAAATAATTTATGGAGAGTGTAACATCCCAATATATTAAAATATTTTCGTTTTAGAATAAATTTTATTTTGATCCAATTTTTCTTTATATGCAACACCATTTTAAGCTTACGCTACACAGAATAGTGGGTTAGCTTTCGTTACATAAAAACCCTAGTTTTACTGCCATTTAATTGCACAAATATTTTAAATTTTTTTTGAAACGTTTATAAATTTTATTTAAAAAAAACAAAATTTTTTAATTCATAATTTCAAAATTAACTTAGGTAGAATTTATGAAAATTTTTGGAGGAGTTTCATTTTTTGATGAATAGTTAAAAATACAGCATTTTAGTTGAAAACTACCTTATCATTTAAATAATGATAAATTATATTTAAAATTTATTCTAAAAAAAAATAGATAAATTATATATCTATTAATAAAATTTAGTTCATTGGAATCATTTTTATTTTTAATTTAGATATAAATACATAAGGAACCTTTGAGTATTTTTATTTTTAAAATCTACTTTCTCACTGTGTTTGTGGGATTAGCTTTAAACATAATTTTTCCACCTATATTAATTGAATATGGAAAAATTTACATAAATGGTCATAATTAGTATAATATATAAAATATAGTAATATCAATTTAATTTTCTTCCTAAAATATTTGTGAATGTAGTTAAAATTAATTACAGCGATTAACGTAAAATCAAGCTTAACAAGGGACTAAACCATAAAAATAAGTACCAAAATGACCTAGAAACTTGTACACAATCAATTTTATGGTAATATATAGACTTTAACCCTTTTTGATTCTAATGTTATTAGTTATAAGGACACTTTTTCATGAATGTGACCCATATAATATGTTCAGTGAGGAAAAAAGACAAAAAATTAAACTTCTTTACCTTTAAATTTTAT
Source organism: Viscum album (assembly GCA_963277665.1). NCBI lineage: Eukaryota > Viridiplantae > Streptophyta > Magnoliopsida > Santalales > Viscaceae > Viscum > Viscum album. Next base: position 736,240,375 of record OY728138.1, on the reverse strand, counting down.
AAATCATTGGAGTATCAAATAAGATACATAGTTTCATATATAAAATTATTTTCAAATATAAATGAGTTTTTTGTCATGATAATTTGACTATAATTTTTATATATGAATTAGTTCCATTAAATGCTTAACAAAAGATACTGAATCGACCATTTAGTTATTAATTAACTCAAATAAATGACACTATAAAAATATAAGGTAAATTAAATAGATTGAATTATTGTCTCTTATTATTATTTTTAGATTAATATATAATGTTAAATATATTAAGACTTAATATATTTGAATTAAAATATTTTTTGATATTTTTTTAAATTAAAATTAAATAAATAATTTTAAAATTGATATGATGTTATTTTACAAATAATGATATTTTATAAAATGATTTAAATTTTTTAAAAATCCTATATTATGAAAATTGATTTTAGGTGTTAATAAATACCAAATGGTTTCCACTAATGGACCAATTTATCTTTTATAATTAACATAGTTACCCATAGAGAGTAAGAACATTATGAGCATCATCCGAGTTAAGGTAGTGTTTTTGGGTGTTACATGCGCTTGATTAAAATTAATTTAAAACACACATTGGATTTATCGTTTATAAATTAGATATAAAATTTATAACTTATTGGTTATATATTTTATAATAAATCCCACTTTAATCCATTCTTCATGTTTAAATTATTTAGGATAGAAAAATAGTTACATTAATAAAAACTAAAATATTAAAAGTGGGGAAACATAATAGTTAGGGAAAAATTATAAAAATGAACTTATTTTTTGTGTTTGAGGTTTAAATTGACCATAAATTCACATTAATCCATTATTATTTAGTGTTTAGTTCAATTAGGTATGGGAACCCAGTCAATAGCGTATACCTTTTGATATTTAGAAGAATGCCACTTCCCCTCCATTATAAAAAGGTATTCAATCTTACCCTCCTTCTCACCTCTCAAGAAACATTAGATCATCCAAAAAAATACTCAATTTGTATCCAAAAACCCCTCCCCAAAACATAGAAGCCTCACGTTGGGGATAATGAAAACCAAGGAAGCCCATTTGTGCAAACCCACAGATGTAACATGAAAAAGAGGTAACATTATTCAATGTGCATTTTTTATTTGTTTCTACAACCATTAATTTATCATTATTATATGATTAAATATTAAATTATGTATCCTAAAAATACTTAAAAAAATTTCTATGGTTTATACCAACACCTACACACACTTCCATCAAACTAGTAATGAATTTTTCGTTCACGTGTATGGTAAAATACCACCTCATGAGACGATATTATTGGTTTTTCCTTTAACACCTCTCATGGTTGGGAATTATAATGTACATAGTATTTTTATATGATACATATTATATTTATTATCCTATTATTTGTTTTTAATTTTTATATAAAACCTACCTTTATGTCTTCCATTTGGTGATAATATGTTAATTTTGTTTATGGATGTGCGTACTACCGCCTTCTCAAAGTGATGTGATACATTCAAAAATTACATCGAATGTATTAAGGTTGGGTTTAATTAAAAATATGAGAATTAATTAATATATATATTATATTAATGAAATAATTAAATTTCTTGAAATCTAATATATCATTTTCTTTGTTTTCCTTTTCACAAACTAAAAAAAGTTATAACGTCATTCCAGGACATGTGGATTACCACCTCCTCAACGTGATGTGATTCTTTTTACATAAAAATAATTATATATATGATTATAAATTATTAAATAACATGTTATTTTTGTATAATTATCATTATATATTGTTATAATGTTACTTACCTTATTTTCATATGGATCATGAAAAAATGGGAACATTACTCATGTGTACTTACAACTTACTATCTCCATGATTATAACATTGCTTCATTTTTAATAACAATAATTCATTATTTATTTTATATGTATAATTGATGTATAAAGATGATAATTATTTAATTATTATCACCCTTTATATGTTTATATAAGGACTCCTTTGACCACAGTTGACCTACCAATGTCGTTTTTAACACATGAACTGAATTTGGTCCAAACACTCAACATAAACATAATCGTTCATGTAGTTTTTTCAAAATTGTAATAAGTTAATTATAATTAATAAAAAGATTAAAAATGTGATTAATAAATTAATGAATTAGTATTGTTTTATTTTTCAGGAATATAAAGAGACACGTGACATGTCAGACACAATGTAAAGGATTCTTGTCTCACTTTTCTTTATATGAGGCATATAGCATTTTCACCACTTAATTATTCTGTGTGGTGTATATACTACATATTTTTTTATTTTATATCATGAATACATTTATATTAATGGTATTTGTCATTTATTTTTAAATTATTTATTTAATGAGGATTATAATTCAAAATTTTCAAAGATGTATGGGATTTTGTCTCAAATTACTTTCCATTGAGACTTATTTGTTGTTATGAACCAATTCACTCATATATGGTGTATATTATTCCCTTTGATATATTATATCATTAATAACCTTATTATCATGATATTATATGTTTCATTTAATGTTATTCCTTCGTGGGTATTATGAGATAACTGATTCTAAGTGGTATAGGACACTTTTTAATGTTTAGAGATTATTTTCTGCAAGAATGCTTTTAATGATCTTTCAATTGTATTTCCATTAATCAACATCAACAAACCTTATTGATTCTTTTCATCCAAAAGTTAATTATAGTTCTAAGGATATAATAACAACTGATAAGGGAGGTTGAATCCATTGTTTAAATTTTTATAAGTTTCAAAACATTATGAAACTTAACCCTTACAACCTGTTAAGATTTATTCTCTTAGAAACCTTTAGAAAAAAACTCAATCATGCAATAAAGGTAAATAAAGAAATACACACAAGATTTAAAAGGTTTAGGCTCAATAAGAGAACCCACGTACTGGCTATATCCACTCCCTTGGGTCTATGGAAATCCATTATAATAAAAAAAGTGAATACAACTTCTGCCAACTCCCATTAGATACCTTTTGTCTCTCGATAGGAATGATTATAATGACTACCATCAGTTTGTAATGTTTTCTTAAAGAAAAAATGAGCCAACCACAATAATAATAAATTTGTTTAAGATGCTCCAAAAATGCTCACTCTAAATCTTTAATACGATTTTTCATGAATCTAATTTTCTAAAACTAGCCTGCTCAACAAGGTAATGATGGTTCTGATTTCCTTCTGCTAAAAACATAAGAAAACTTCTTCAAGATAATTCTAATATTCTTAGCAGGATAAGATGATTTTGATTCTTTTCTTCTCAAATACTCAATAAAACTTCTTCAAGATGGTAGAAACTTTTCACTTTGAATTCTCCAGTGGTCCACCTTTTCCATGTGTTAATATTGATAATGAGTGAATGATCTGAGCACATATTTATAGGCAACTTAGAAAAAAAAGGTGAGAATCTTAAAAAAAATTCTTGCTTCCTCAAATCTCAAAAACTTTGCAAATCTCACGCATTTAATCTTCAGTATTTGATTTCTTCAAATATTATTAAATTTCTTCGAGATTTATGAAAATTTGAAATTTGGGTTTTCTTGAACTCTTCATATCTTTCTCACAATGATAAAGCCCGATCTTGGTTCTGATTTTATCAGAAAATTGCACATAAATTAGGTTCCGAATTGTACAGAAATGAGGTCTTTAATTTGCATAAATTAGGATCTGAATTTTTCAGAAATCAGGTTCTGAATTATTCAAAAATATGGTTCCGAATTGTGTAGAAATCAGGTTCTGAATTATGTAGAAATCAGGTTATGAATTGTTTAGAAATCAGGTTTCAAATTACTCAGAAATCAGGTTCTGAATTGTGCAGAAATGAGGTTCCAAATTATAAAGAAATCATTGTTCCGAATTATTTAGAAATATGGTTCTGAATTACTCAGAAATAAGGTTCGGAATTGTACAGAAATATTGTTGCGAATTATGATGAAATTAGGTTCTGAATTATTCAGAAATATAGTTTTGAATTATTCATAAATAAGATTCCAAATTGTGTATAAATCAAGTTCTGAATTTATGAAAAAAATTAGGTTTCAGTTTTCTCATTAATCAGGTTCTGAAAATAGGTTCTAGTTTTCTTAGGAATCAGGTTCTGAAAATAGGTTCTAGTTTTCAGGTTCAAAAATCTGGTTATGGTTTTCTCAGGAATTAGTTTCCCAAAACATGTTCTATATTTTAGGTTCAAAAATCAGGTTTTGGATTTCTCAAGAATCAGGTTCATAAAACAGGTTCTGGTTCTCAGGTTCAGAAATTAGGTTCTTGTTTTCTCTGGAATTAAGTTCCAAAAATAGGTTCTGATTTTCAAGTTCATAAATTATGTTCTGGTTTTCTCAGGAATCAGGTTACGAAAACAGGTTCTATTTTTCAGGTTCAAAAATTAGGTTTTAGTTTTCTCAAGAATCAAGTTCCAAAAATAGGTTCTTTTTTTCTTCGGAATCAGGTTCTGAAAACAAGTTTTGGTTTTCAGGTTGAGAAACTAGGTTCATTTTTTCTCATGAATCAGGTTCTGAAAACAGGTTCCATTTATCAGGTTCATAAATTAGGTTCTAGTTTTCAGGTTCAGAAAACCAGTTTCGAATTTTATCATAATTTTTCTTAGATAAAATTTCCAAACCACTCCACCATTTCCTCAAAATATTTTATCATGAAACTTTTTATGATTTTTGATAAATTTAAGATCCAAAAAGAATCGTCTGATTTTTTTTCAGAAATTTTAAGAAACTTTCTTAACTTATGACTTCTAATTCTTTCAACAACATCCTCTTTAAGAAAATCTTCAGCAACCTCAAACTTCAAATTTCTGTAATTCAAAAATATTAGTTGTCAATAAATACAAAACATTTTTAAAACAAAACACCACAAAGGTTCTTCAATCTCCCCCTTTGGATTTGTTGGAAACCATTTTTAACAAGTTTTCATCTCTCAAAAATTTTCACATCTCCAGTTCTTGAACTTTACTAAAACATAGACTTTCTCAAAAAAAGTATCCTAAGACCACACTACTGGATAGAGTAATGTATTTGTAGGATTTCCATCCCTCAATGAAAAGAAAATTTTGCAGCCATGTAAGGATAAACCTAAACTTACACAAACCCCCCCTCAACTTTTATCTTTATCTTTCTCACTTTTGTTTTCCTCTATCATTTTTCTTTCTATCTTCCCTGTTATATGATAACCATTAATTTAGATTCATAAAATAAGACTTACTCTCCCCCATTGTCCACATAATTCAAAGCACAGTGGGGAATACTTGCTTATGAGTTTTAGGAAGTCATGGGAGGAGGATATACATGGAGTTTCAACCTCAGTTCAACAAAACTTTCCTTTGACATTTCTTTTGTAAAAATATCAGCAATATGATACTTTTTTGAAATATATTCCCTCAAAAATTATCCAGTAGTAGCTGTCTCATTTAAAAAGTGATACTTTATATCAATGTGTTTTTATCTTGAATGTTGAACAGGATTCTTAGAAAGATCATTGACACATTGATTATCATAGAGTATCTTCAAAGGTTTAGAAACTTTCACTTTCAAATCTTCTAGCTAAACCTTTATCCATATCATTTGACTACAAACCTGAGTAGCTACAACATATTTGGATTCAGCTGTGCTTAATATTACTGATATTTGTCTCTCACTGTGCTAACTCACACAACATTCCTCTAATAAAAATATTCCTCCTGATGTTGATTTTCTATCATTAAAATCGCCAACCCAATCAGTATCGGTATAACCATGAAACATCATCTCACTGTTTCTATTGTATGAAAACCCATGTAAAATTGTTCCTTTATAATATCTCAAAATCCTCTTAACTACCAACATGTGTGATTCTTATGGATTACTTTGATATCAGGAACATAGAGTCACATCATAAGCAATATCAGGCCTTGAATCTGTAAGATAAAGAATACTTCCTCTCAACTTTCGAAAGTATTTATGATTCACACTATTCCCTTATTCATCATTGCTCAAATTTGTGCTCACTAAGATAGGAGTTGAAACTTAATTTGATTCTTCCATCCCAAAATTCATTAAAAATTCCTTGGTATACTTCTCTTAGGATAAGAAAATGTAGTTTTTTATTGTTGAACTTGTAAGCCAAGGAAGAAAGTTAATTCTCCCAACATTGACTTTTCAAAGTTTTTCTTCATCTCTTTAGAAAACTCTTCACAAAAATTATGTCATCCACATAAATGATTACAATTAAATTTTCAGAGTCAACATCTTTAACATACAAGTTTATATCAACCTTTACTTTAGAAAAATTTATCTTTCTCAAAGAATTGTCAAGCTTTGAATACCATGCTTTCAGAGCTTGTTTCAGCCCATACAAGGCTTTCTTCAATTTGAAAACTTTGTTTTCATCCTCATCAAGTAAAAACCCACAAGGTTGTTCAATATAAAACTCTTTCTCAATATCACCATTTATGAAAGATAACATTACATCCATCTGATAAAACATATTATTCTGATGAGTATCCACTGTAAGAAACATTCGATTAGTTTATAACCTTGTAACAGGTGCAATGGTTTTATTAAAATCAACACCTTCCACCTGTGCATATCTTTTACACACAAGCCTTTATTTATTTCTTGTAACTTCTCTATGCTCATTTAATTTATTTCTATAAACCCACTTGGTTCTGATAAATTTTTTTTTGCTGGCCTTGGAACAAGTTCCCATGTTTTATTCTACTCAATCTGATCTAGTTTTTCATTCATAGAATCCACCCATGCTTTATGTTAAATGAATTTTGAAACTGATTCTGGTTCAACTTTTTAGATAAGGGAAGTCTGATTTTCTAATCTCAACTTCCTTCTTGTCTAGACTAAATCCTTGTGATCCCCAATAATATATTTAGATTCAACATGTTTTTGTAAGGTAGAAAAACTCACATTTCCTTTCCCAGCATCACTTTCTTCCCCATGTGGTTCATCTGAGTCACTTTCACTTTTGTGGGGATTTTATGATTTATCTTCCTTAGTATTCTTAAAAGATTCTATGAAAAAACATGGATTTCCAATTATATTCACATCATATAAGTCCACCAACTTTTGTAAACGTTTGTTCCATCATTTGTAACTTCTACCATTTGGAGAATAACACAGAAATATTCCTTCTTCAGTATTCTCATAAAACATTCCTAAGTTCGGATTTTTGATTTTGTGCAAGCACAGACTTCTAAAATTTTTTAAGTATTTAAATGAATGATTTTTGTTATACCACATCTCGTAAAGAGTCATGTTGATTTCCAGTCTCAACAAGCATCAATTTTGAACACATACATTAGTGTTAACAACATCTCTCCAAAAGAATTTTGAATGTTTGTATGATGATAACATACTACATCCCATTTCCACCAAGATTCCATTCATCCTTTATGTTACGCCATTTTGTTGTGGAGTATAAGGAGAACTATACGGATGTTTGATACCATGATTCCTTAGATAATTTTCAAAATCATTGCTTGGGAATTCGGTACCATTGTATTTTCTCAGCTTCTTTATGGAAGCTACCAATTCTTTCTCAATATCTCTTCTGAAGAATTTAAACATTTCAATAGCATCTGACTTATGATTCATGAACACGATGCTTGTTATCTGATTGAAATTATCAATAAAACTGATAAATTATAAATCGACTTTTTTTATTGATCTCTCATTATCCCACACAGATCAGAATGAATATACTGAAGTGGTTTTTTAGATTGAATCTCAAATCTTTTATGACATTTTTAGTCATCTTTCCTTTCTGGAAAGTAATACAAACAACTTCATATCTACTTTTTAGTTCTGAAAAATTCTGAACAACATCATATATAAAAATCTTACTCATATTCTTATGTACAAGGTGTCCATGTCTTCAGTGCCACAACTTTTTTTCATCTTCAACTCTCAAATAACAAGAGTTACTAGATTATCCTATTTGAAAGAGATTCTCACCAGTTCTTTCTCATTTTGTAATCACTTCTCCATTTTTCACAATTTAGATGATACACAAATATTTTATGAATATAACTTCTTTTGAATCATCATAAATTTGACCTACACTAAGTAAGTTATGTTTTAGACCATCAACAAGAAAGACTTCATTATATTTCTGTTTCTCTACTTCAATCTATGCCATTCTGATTCTCTTAATTTTTAAAGAACTATCATTGCCAAAAGTAACCACTACTCCATCATGACTTTCAACATGTTCTGATATTTTTATATCACCAATCATGTGTGAAGAAAAACCAATATCAAGAATCCATGGTTTGTTCCTCTTACTTGATTTAAAGCCTTCTCAACAACAAAAGATCTCTCATCAACAATCTTATTTTCATCTTTCTTTTCTTTCTTATCATAAGAAAATTATTCTGGAAGGAGTGTTATACACCATTTAGAATGATGAACAAACTGATCACATATTCCACAAACTTCTTCCAAACATTCAAATTGATTCTTTGTTGGAATGTTTTTGACATCTTGATAATTCACCTTTTCAACTTTCCGTGAGTACGGAATGTTACCCATTCTTCTTTAACAATTTCTTCTACTTTGCTGAAACTTTCTTCTGGGTAGAGATAAATTGTGCCAAAAATTATATTCTCTATGACCATATATTCCACAACACCAGAAATAAACCTCAAATATTGATTTTCTATTAAATAATGATCTTTCTTTATAAAAACTTTGTTGAGGTTGAAAACTTATTTCAGCTCTAGAAAACTCAAAATGTAGGCCATCTATTCTTTTGAGTGAGTTTTCTACTTTTATATCATTGATTGGTTTCTCACATACTTTATCCACCCAATCTTTAGTAATATTTTTTCCATAACCTGAAATGTTAGAAGAATCAGATAAAACATTATTTCTGAGAGGAGAAGATTTCACCTGATTCTTCATGGTAAGCCTTCTGAGAAATCTTGGAAGTCTCAGGTTTTACTTCAGTGGATTTGGGGAAGTTTTAATTAATCCTAATTATGGTATTTTTGAATTCAATAAATTTTTATTGCAACTTTTTGACCTCTTATTCTTTAGTTTCTAGCTTCTTTCTAGGATCTTCAATCATCTTTCCATGTTCACCAATTCTAAGTTTGTAACATAAAATTTCTTGAATGTATTCATCTTCCTTCTCGGGAACATCTTTACTTCCATCATGAAATTCTTCATGATTTCTTTTTCATCACACGAATTTCTTTCTTGAGAGATTTGTTTTTCTCAAGACATGCATGAAGTTTGGATCTTTGTGGATATTCACTATAGTATTCTTCACCACCTTCTTCACTCTCTAAGGAAACATTTTTTTTCTCAACTTTTGCAATGAAGGTTCTAAATATTTCTTTACTTTTATATTCTGATGAATCATTTTCAGATGATTCTGATTCAAACTTATTTCTCAACATACTTCCTTTCTTTCCAGAAAACTTCTTCTTAAATTCTTTAGAAGTCTTGTCTTATTTTTCATTCTTGTCATAATTCTTCTATCGAGGATTCTCATTAGAAACATCTTGATATTCTCCAAATTTCTTATTAGGGAAATTAATAGAAAAGTGTCTAATTCCACCACAATCAAAACATTTGAGAGGAAGTTTCCCTCCATACTTTCCTTTTCCTCTTCGACAGTTCTTATATATGAGAGACATGATTTTTTCATTCAACTCTCTATCTTCCTTATCAACGGACTCACAAGGATTAACTTCATCATCATATTGGATTTTCATCTTTCTCATAACTACAAAATCTATTTCATCTTTCATCTTATTCTTAAATATTGTAGCCTTAAACATTTCATAGGCAACAAGAATGTTATGCAGTTCATCAAGAGATAAATATTCCATATCTTTTAAAGCTAAAATTTTAGAATCAAACATTTTTGAAATTTTTTTTATAAGTTTCTTCACAATTGTATAATCTTATATGTCTTCTTTGAATCCTCTAGTGTTACATACAATTCCATTAACTCTGGTAATGTATTCATCAATTATTTCATCATCTCTCATCCTAATGCCTTCAAACTTACTAGGCCAGATTTGTAACATGGCCTCCTTGACTTTTGTATTTCCTTCAGAAACACTTTCAATCTTGTCCCACATGCCTTTTGATGTTGTGGGACCCATCAAATTATGATAAACATTTTCTAATAAGGATATGAGAATAAAATTTCTAGCCTTTCCATCAACTTCTATGTTTCTATTATCAGCAAACATGATAAGAGAATTTTTCTCAATTGGTGGAAAGCCAATAGTAGCAGCGCCAACAACTTCAAGGCCAATGGATAAAAGATAAGGAATCATAATATTTTTTCATCCATAATAATTCTTTCCATTGAATGTAGTAGTTCCTATACTATTGATAGAATTGATATTCTCCATGATAAGGATAAAACAAGGGATCCTCCCTCTGATACGACTTGAGGTTCTAATGATCGAATAACAACTGAGAAGGGGGGTTAAATCAATTGTTTAACTTTTTATAAGTTTCAAAACTTTAAGAAACTTAAACCTTTCAACCTGTTAAGATTTATTTCCTTATCAACCTTTAGAAAGAAACTAAAGCATGAAAGAAAGGTAAAATAAGAAAGGCACACATGATTTATAAGGTTCGACCTCAATAAGAGAACCTACATATTTTCCATGGCCACTCCCATGGGTCTATAAAAATCTACTATAAAAAAAAGTGAATAAAACTTGTGCCAACTCCCATTAGACATCTTATATCTCATGATAAGAAATATTATACCGACTCTTGTCAGTTTACATTATTTTATTAAAGAAAAAATGATCCAAACACAAGAATACGAACTTTGTTGAAGATTCTCCACAAATGCTCACTCCAAATCGTCAGTTCAATTTTTCTTGTATCTGATTTTTTGATACCGGCCTTCTCAGCAAGGTAAAGATGGTTTAGATTTACTTCTGCTAAAAACTTATGAAAAATACTTCAAGATAATTCTGATCTTCTTAGAAATAAATGATGATTCTGATTCTATTATTCTCAAACACTCAAGAAAACTTCTTCAAGATGGTAGAAACTTTTCACATTGAATTATCCAGCACTCCACCTTTTTTGCGCGTGTAAATGTTACAAATGAGTGAATGATATGAGCACATATTAATATGAAACTCAGAAAAAAATGGTGGGAATCTTGAAAATCATTCCTGCTTCCTCAAATCTCAAAAACTCTGCAAATCTGTCACATTTATTCTTCAATATTTTAATTCTTCAAATCTCCTTAAATTTCTCTAATATTTACGAAAAGTTGAAATTTGTGTTTTCTCGAACTCTTCATAACTTTCTCATAATGATAAAGATAGATATTGGTTTTGATTTTCTTATAAACTTTCTTAGAAATCAGGTTCCAAATTGTGCTGAAATCATGTTTCAAATTATGCAGAAATTAGGTTCCGAATTGTTCAGAAATCAGGTTCTGAATTTTTTAGAAATTAGGTTCTGAATTGTATAGAAATTAGGTTCCGAATTATGCAGAAATCAATTTCTGAATTGTTCAAAAATCAGGTTCCTAATTACTCAGAAATCAGGTTCCAAATTATGTAGAAATCAGGTTCCAAATTATGTAGAGATTAGGTTCCGAATTTCTTAGAAATTAGGATCCAAATTACTCAAAAATAAGGTTCTGAATTTTACAGAAATCAGGATCTGAATTATGAAGAAATAAGGTACTTAATTGTTTAGAAATCAGGTTTTGAATTATTCAGAAATCAGGTTTTTAATTATGTAGAAATCAGGTTTCGAATTTATGCAGAAATCAGGTTCCGGTTTTCTCAGGAATCAGGTTCTGAAAACAGGTTCTAGTTTTATCAGGAATCAGGTTCCAAAATAGGTTTTGGTTTTCATGTTTAGAAATCAAGTTATGGTTTTCTCAGGAATCAGGTTCTGAAAAAAGTTTTTTTTCAGGTTTAGAAATCAGGTTTTGGTTTTCTCAAGAATCATGTTCCAAAAACAGGTTCTTGTTTTTAGGTTCATAAATCAGGATTTGATTTTTTTAGGAATCAGGTTCCAAAAATAGGTTCTTATTTTTAGGTTCAAATATCATGTTATAGTCTTCTTAGGTATTAGGATCTGAAAACAGGTTTTCTTTTTCATGTTCAAAAATCTGGTTCTAGTTTTCTCAGGAATCAGGTTCAAAAACAGGTTCTAGTTTTCTCAGAAATGAGGTTCCGAAAACAAGTTCTGGTTTTCAGGTTTAGAAATCAAGTTCTGGTTTTCTCATAAATTAGGTACCAAAACCAGGTTCTGGTTTTTAGTTTCAAAAATCAGGTTCTAGTTTTCAGGTTCATAAAACAGGTTCTTAATTTTCTTAGAATTTTCCTTAGAGAAAATTTTAAAACCTCTCTACCATTTCTTCAATAGATTTTATCATGAAACTTTTCATGATTTCTCAGAACTTTATGATTAGAAAAGCATCGTCTGATTTTGCTAATGAATTTTTGAAACACTTTCTTAACTTATAACTTCTTATTCTTCAACAACATCCTCTTTAAGAAAATCTTCAACAAACATCAACTTCAACTTTCTATAATTTAAAAACATTATTCAACAAAATAATTAGTTATCAAAAAAATACAAAAAATTATTAAAACAAAACACCACAAAGGTTATTTAGTAATTAATGATAAATATGTTTTATTTATTTCTTATACATATTTGATCATAATTCATTGTGTTTATTAATTAAATCAATTATTCGATATTAGAGTAATTCTTTAGACTTACACTATATTGGTTGGGGACCAGTTAATGTAGGCCCCTAGATGAATCAGTAGTCTCATGGGATGAATCATTTGTACAAATCGGTGTATTTCATAATTACATGAGAATAAAAAATGATATTATAGATATCATATTCCTTAGAAAAATTACATCCAGTAATTAAGCATTTTCATTATTGATAATTAAGTTGTTATTATTATCCATGATATTTTTTCTTGAAAATACTTATAGATATATTTTATTCTCAGTTTATTAATTAAAAAGAATGTGTTTAATTTACCTACAATTCAATATTTATTATTCTTTATTGAGATATTTATATGGTATATGTGCTCATTCTTAACCTTTCTATGATTATTATGATTATTGATTCATTATTCCTTCTTTTTTACTCACCTTTACTGAGCATTTGATCTCACCCTTATTATGATTTCTTTCCCAATGATTAAAAGAATAAATCATTGAATGATATTTAAAGGATGTTCTTTATTTCAATTTTATTATGTATGATTTTTTAGTTTCTATTTCCCAATGTTATATGGGTATTATATATGTAATCTAGTTTTTCAAAAATACAAAACAAATCTGTCCTTCGACATTTGATTCCTTGTAATAATAAAAATATAACAAATTAATGCATCGGCTCCATGATTCTGAGGTTGGGGTGTTATAATAATTATTCACCATAATTCTTATTATATGAATCATGTTATCCCATTATCACCTTAGGATCGAATTTGATTTTTTTAGTGGATATCGATCAATGAAAATGTCTAATATATTATTTAAATGAAACATTTTTACAAAAATGAAATTCTATTTGTTTTTAATATCAGTTACGTGAAAACATAGCTACTAATGAAAGATATGAATGAAAACAAATTTCTATTTTGAGATAAATTAAATTATTTTCATTATATAAATTTATTTTAAATTTTTATAAATTATATAATTACCTTAAATGATTTTTAAAAGATAATAAAATATTTACTTATTTATCAAAACAATAGGATAAATGATTTTAAAAAATTTAATTTTTATATAATTTGAATGAGTTAATGTGTCATAATTGACATTAATGAAAATTAATTAACATAATAAATTATTATATTATTGAAAATTCATAAAAAAATGTATTCGGCCATTTGAATTGAATATAGTTCAAAAATTCATTCATAGTTAATTTATATGTTATTTTTTCTATTTTTTGTAACAATATTAACCCTTTACAATTAAAATAGTTGTTACAACAGTTAAGGTAAAATATAATTAACCAAGGTATTAATCAAAATGATATGATTTTAAAAAATAGAAAAAAAGTGTCTAAATTCTATAGGTTTACGTGATTTCAATCGTATTCTATATTTTCATTTAACACTATTCCATTTGGATAAGTTTCGATTGATAATGAGTTTATTATAATTCAAATCTTTGATAAATTCAAAAATTTCACTCACCTCATTTATAAAAGGAAACATCATCCCTCACTTATTCACACTACATTGATCCATATATCTCAACCAATACCAACCCATTTCTTTTAAAAAATTCCTTATACATGTTATAGAGGTTTTTATTTAACTAATATACCAAGCATAATTTCTTACGGGAGGATCTAATGATGGTCTTCTGAGTAAGAGATAATTGCATTACCTAACCCCTTTCAATTTATTCCTTATTCTACCTCTTCAAAATATCTAATTGTTTTCATAAAATAATAACTATATTATACTCAATATACTAAAATGATACTATGATTATTAAACCACCTTTACCCACCCTCATTCACATTATATGATAATTGATTGTATCACTTGTGAGTATGTATGACATGCCATCTCCACGTGGTGATACAACTCATTTTTCATTACAACATTTTATGGATAATAATTATGAGTTTTTAATATTTATATATGTTATATATATTATTATTAACATTATTTTCATTATTTAACCATGATCATTCTATAAATACATAAAATACAAACAAAAACATACATTAAAAAATGTATTTATTACCCGAACCCATTATTTTTAACAAAGAGTTGTTAAGAAAAGAGTGATAAAACATTATAAGTATGTTGTAAATGGTATGATATATATAATTATGGTTTTAGAATATATTTATAATAAATATATATTTATTATATAGAGGATTGAACATCTATAAATGATTTGAAACCATGGATAAGGGTTTATTTCACAATATCATAATTATTCAGTAATTATTATGCTTAAGTATCCAATAAGGAATATTTGTATTCCATATACAAGTTTCCAAGTAATATTTTCAAAAACAATTACTATAATAATTGTATTTTTTGAAGATATTTTTAACAATTTTTGACATTTTACAAAATGGAATGAAAATTGTCTTCTTATTATTTTACAAATAAGGTATTTTTCATCTATTCCAACAAAAATACGAAAGGAATTTTTTTTTGAAAAATACAGAATCAATAACATTTCTCACTTTCATGACTAATTTATTCATCCATTAAATTTTTTACGAGATTCATTTTAGTGAAAATGTTTTCTTTTATATGTGTTTATTTTGTAAAACAATATAAATGATTTCAAAGTAAGAAAAAGTTTTTGATCAAATATTTTCACATTATCTTGCTGAATGAATTTTCATCAATTTCATCATCATTTATTAATTTTTTTTTCTTCACTAAGGTTAATCTATTATTGTACTATCTATCATATTTTATTTGAATGTTTATGATTTTTTATTAGAGTGGTGTAATTTAAATACCATTCATGATATTGTATCATATGGGTTATGATTATGTTTATTAATTGGGGAAATTATTAACATTTTATATATTAATTTTAGTAAAAAATTATTATTCACACCACCCATATATGGAATGAATTTGATATAGTTTTTGATATTTATGCTCGCTATATCCCCTCGATGCATTGGTAGGTCTAATAAGACAAACGATCTTGAATATTGGAAGAGGCCTTGTTTATTTATGTAATATTTCTTGACATGAGTCCTCGACTTTATGTTTATGTTGTCTAAAAATATGTATTAACCTAATTAAGAGATTATTTATTGATTTATATGTGATTATTTAATTATTTATGATATTAATTGATATTTTTTAGCTCGTGTGATTATTTAAATAGAATTATTTTTTATCATTTTATTTTCTACCATATTAATCATTACTTACATATTTTCTACTATATGCATACCCTTATTAAGTATCTAAGATCACCCATTTTCTTATTTTTTCCCTAGGTTTCCAATAAGTATATTATTATTGATATTAAAGGATAAGATAGGAGAATAATGGTCCTATTATAGGAGTTATTATGTTGAATTTTATGTCTCTATTTATAATGTGATATTCAATTACGCATATATATTTCCAAGACTACTATAATATTCAATCATTTGGGATGAAATTATTTTTATCTAATGAAAATTTAATAAAGTAATACCTACTCATGGATAATGGGGTTGGGTTTTTACACTTCTTATCATAGTGTTCTCACACAGTAATCATCATGAATAGAGGTTAAAATAAAAAACAAAGTAATTCATGCTATTAATGTAATATATGTCTTCTTATAATTATATCTTCGGTCATTTTTATTTTTACTTAGGAATAATAATATTATTAATTTTTTTTGTGTTGCATACATTTTTTTTGATGAAAATTTTGATAACATATTCTCATAGTAATATAGGATATTTAGGTGTGTCATTGGTGATATGATTTTGATTATATAAATCAAGAAATAATTTTTACCTTCTAAGTTGATAGAATATTATATCTCCATCCCATATATTTAAATAGAACTAGTTTATTAAATCAATTGACATGGTTGTTAATCAAAAATTTCATTTCATCATTTCAAATAAAATTAATTATATTTATATGTTGATTCCATAAGGGTTCAACCAATTTGATGACATATCAAAAAAGAGATAATATTAAATAAAATTAATTCATATTTATTAATTATTATTAGGACATAAAATTATTTCTCTATGAGTTTTTGAATGGGTTTTTAGAACATATTATTGGAATTTAGAAAAAAATTTCAAATTCCATTGGAAAATTGGTCCATTAGGTAACATATTATTCCTAATAAGAATCCTAGATAAGTAATATTTGAATTTAATATTGAGAATAAATATATGTATCATCTTGTTTTATAAAAATTATTTTGGAAATTTTGATCATATTAATTTCATCACTAATTATTTGAGTTTATAGTATTTTTGAGTTGGATATTTAAAATAATTATTTATTCACAGATTTAGTAAAAATAATATTTATTATTCAATTAATGAATTATGTACATGTATTTTTTTTCAGACAAATATTTATTATTTAGGTTACAATAAATTCCTTGGAGGATTGATCAGATGAGTTAAGGGTCCAATGAAAATAATATATATATATATATATATATATTTAATATAATTTAAATTTATATTAACTAGTTTTTAACAAATGATATTTAATATGTGTGAGTAAATATATGTCATGGAATATACTAATAGTATTTTATTATTATTCTTAATGGGATTGAAAATAAAATAGACATCCCTACCCTAGGTTACTCTATAGTAGTTGAACTATAGTTCCGTGTGACCTCAGCTACACCACTTTACACGCTAGAAGCTTTCAACCAGTAAGAATTGTTTATGGTAATATGATGGGGATACTAAAGTCTAGCTCAAAATAAATAAATTATAATGAAAACAATGAAAATAATAATATTTATAGAAATAAATGATAATGTATGTCACAAAACACCTCGTTTTTACCTTAATCTGGTCACTCAGGTCATCCCATTACAAGGCCTAGTAGGCATTCACAATCCTCATGGGTAGGAGACAAGTCCCAAGGGCATCAGTGGGAACCAATGTGAATTATTTCACATAGTGAAAATAAAAATAGCATTAGAAACAAATAGGGAAACTAAAATATCAATAAATAGAACAATTTTACAATATTTATTCATAAACAGGAAATACAATGAAGATAACCAAAAAACCAAAACCAAACATGATGACCACTGAGCGTATATGTGATCCAGAGGGTCACACCCCATTTCCAAAACCAAACATCTACCATGGTGATCAAAAAATGCTAGATCCTTCACCAAATTCTAAAAATAAGAAAAAGGTATAGGAGTGAGTATTAAAACTTAGTAGTTTCCCTCGACCAATATATTCCCAATGAATTTACATTAAATAAAAAAAATTAGTTTCAGGTTTCAAATAAAAAATATATATATAAACATAATTTTTCCACACATTACATTTAAAAAAAATCACAATCCATTTCCCTCATTATTTAAAACATACTTCTTTTCTAAAGACGGCGATTCATATTTTAGGAAAGGGAAATGTAACGACCCAAAGTATCATTAAGGGAAATCCATATTGATCTAGTTTAATGTCTCTTTATGTAAAACATTTATATAAAATTTTAACTTCTTTGGTTTTATGTTAAGATTTATGACCGTTAATTTTATATCCATTGAACAGTGATCACATAATTAGTATAAATATAGGGCTTTACAAATCCAATTTACTCAGACAAAGGAAGCGATGGACTCATCCAGTAGAATTGCTCCATACGAAGCCGATTTTTCAGAGCTTGTAAAAGAGGTAGAATCTTTGGGCTTCGCTCTTGACCAATCCCAAGTGGAGCATCATCATGTCAAGCTCGAATGGGACCGTCTACGGGAAAAGTGGAAATTGATAGAAATTACCACTCGAGCGATGTCATCCGAGCCACCCCAAGAGTCTGTCACCATCCCACACCTTACCCTTAGGTCTTATGCAGCTGTTTTAAGGGTTTATGTAACTAATCGCTAGTACTATGTTCATGTACATTATTTTTTTGTATATAATAATGAATATACTTTCTTTTCATTATTGATACAATGTAAATAGTTATTAATGTGAAAATAGTGTTTTTAATAATTATTTAATTAAGAATTATATTTTATTAAATTAAGGGATTTTTGAATTAAATAACATTTTAATAAAATATTATTATTATTATTATTAAATTAATTTTATTATATATAAATGATCATATAATTTTATGAATGAAATTGTAATTTTTATTAAGGTTTGAAAGCCATTTTTGTCAAAACCTGTGATTTTTTTGATAAATGTCGATTTTTATTTTAAAAGTGAAAATTAACATATTTAGAAAATTATTTAGATAAATTAAATTTTATTTTTGGAATCAGGATGTCGAAATTATCCAACGGTGAATTTTTCATAATTTTTTGAGACAACCAATTTTTTTGGGCAAAAATTAAATACTATTTAAATATATAATGTGATTTATGACATCATAATGACCCAATAGTAATGTAATAAAATACTATAAGCTTTATTTTCGGCCAATATATGTTTTGACATTAAAATAATGTGATTTTGGGTTTGTTTTACTTACTTTTCAAAGAATTAATGGACCCTTCAAGACTTATTAAACACCTTATCTTTTTAAATTGTTTTCCATGGGTGTGTGACTCACCTCCACTTAACAAATCTTATTATTTTAAGAAGTTAGGACCTTGGACTTATAAAATATTTTTTTTTCTCTTCCCTTTTCCAAAAACCATGAGCAAAAACAATGTGATGGTTTGTTGTTTGGATTAATTTAATATAAGGGGTCCCAAACCTAAATAATAAAGAATTCACTCACCTTTCCTATATAAACCCACCCAATCTCCCACTTCCTCATCACTAAAATCCTTTGGAGTTCATAAAAACTCTGCCATAATCTCTCTATAATCATCCCAAGGTGCCCCAAGCTCCCAATAAGCCTCTCTCAAGCCTCTCTCAAGCCTTTGGAAGCACATATCCAAGTAAGGGTTTTTTCTTCCTTTCTAATTTTTGTCCAATTTTCTTTAAGTTGTTCTGCCCATTTAATTTAAATTATGAATGTTGGGGTATGTTTTTGCACCTCCCTCATACTTCCCTCTTTATGTTTTAATTATGGGAGACCCATTTCTCTCTCATTAAATGCATCCCATGTACACCCATTACTATGGAAAAATTCCGAAAGGAACTTCTCTCTCATCATTTACATTCAAGCCATACTTTTGTATCATGAATCTAAATTCCATTAAAATTGTTGGGACATGTATCTATATGACCTCTTTACTGTACATTACATGTAAATATGATGAGTATACTTTTTCTCTCTCATAAACAGTTTTTATGAATTCTTATGTCACATCGTTACGCTGCCGAAATCACACCGATTTTCTAGGCCAATGCCATTGTGTAGTGAATACCATGCCCATTTCTCCATCAAGGGTATTGACCTTTATACACATTTACTTATTGATTATAAATTTTCATGTATTAATTCCACATTCTTATATCGTGAAATAAATGATTATGTTTTATGAATCCATGTTTTATGATCTATGTGGCACACTTATGCATGAAATGAAATATTTAAGAAGGGTGCACCATTATAGTGATCCAATGCATTGGGTAAAGTATAGTATCATGATATGTCTTGTGAAATGAGTTTTGGCTCATTCTAATTCATGTGAAATGAGGGTTTACTCATGCTTCATGTGCAATGAGGATTCACTCATGCTTCATGTGCAATGGGCCTTGGCTCATGCTAATTTCATGTTAAGTGTTGTTGCCACATTTCTATGTTATTATTTTCATGCTTTATAACGCCTTTATGTCCATGTTTATCTTGTGATCTATTGATATGTCTATTGTCTAACATGTATTTTACTCCTCATGTATTACATTTTTATTCCCTTACTTGGGTTTATATCTCACCCTTTTATCATGAATGTCCTCATGTTATCCCATGCATTGCTAAGTATGAGGGAATATAGTGGTCATGTAAAATATGTTTTCAATAAAGATGTTGTATTTCATGTTTTAAGTTTTTATGTAATTATCCTAATCCCCAAATACACTAGACCTCTCAATCTTCCATGTTGTATCAAGTGAATAGTTTATCTAATAAATCATGTTTATGTTTGTAATAAAAGCAGGCTTGTCATAGTTGGTATCAGAGGATAAGTTTAGTTATTTTTGGGATTAGGATTAGAAAACCCTAGTAAATCCTTAGATACAAGACTAAGTATAATAAAAACATCCCTAGTTTTGGTAAGTACTGATTAAGTGGTTTATCAAGAAAATACGTCCCTGTCTGGAAATGAGCAGGTAGAGGCGGCTCTGGCACAGATGTATCCTATGGGTAAAACCCGAAAACACTACTTTGAGCTAGAATCAAACGGGAACTGGTGCATGAAAATGGGCCTTGATACACTCTTGGTTATGACACTCCTAGGGTATATGTTTTGATAAATTCATAAGCTTAGTATGAACCCTTATTAAGGGAATTTAATCAAAATGACCCTAAGAATATATGTTAGAAATTAGATCATGAAAATAGTATATTGAAGCCTATAGACTCATGAGTTAAGGAAATAAAAGTTTATTTATAAGTCATAAAATTTTGTCTTTCGATTACCATTTATGTGTTACCCCCTAAATTTCCTTTTATTCTAGCCAATGTCCGTTAATTTGAGGACTCGGGCTAACAACTGGTGTGAAGATCAATGTGATGACTCTACTAATGAGATGCCCAATCCAATGGGAGTGGGAATCGTGAACTTTGTCCCGCTTCTCTCTCAGATAACTCAAGCTTTGAATAGAAACACGAGTCAAGAAGAACGTTCAACCCCCCCCCCCCCTAAGAAAGAACAAGTTCCTATCCAGAGCTTCATGAGACAAAGGCCTCTTGCTTTTAGTGGATCATCCGATCCCACGATCACTGAGAAGAGACTTGGGAATCAGAGGAAATAATGAAGCTGAGTTACCCACATCTGTTTTAGTGTGGGAAAAAGGAAATCTTGATGGTGAAATTTCTTAAGGGGGGAATATTGTAACGACCAAAAGTTTCATTAAGGGAAATCCCTCTTGATCTAGTTTAATGTCTCTTTATATAAAATGTTTATATAAAATGTTAACTTCTTTGGTTTTATGTTAAGATTTGTGACTGTTAATTTTATAGTCGTTGAACAGTGATCACATGATTAGTATTAATATAGGGCTTTAAAAAATCCAATTTACCCAGACAAAGGAAGTGATGGCCTCATCCAGTTGAATTTCTCCATAAGATGCCCATTTTTCGGAGCTCGGAAAAGAGGTGGCATCTTTGGGCTTCGCTCTTGACCAAGCCCAAGCTAAACTTCATCATGTCAAGCTCGAACGGGACCGTCTACGGGAAAAGTGGGGTTTGATAGAAATTACCACTCGAGCGATGTTATCGAAGCCACCCTAAGAGTCTATCACCATTGCACACCTTACCCTTAGGTCTTATGCGTCTGTTTTAAGGGGTTGTGTAACAAATCGCTAGTACTATGTTCATGTACATTATTTTTTTGTATATAATAATGAATATACTTTCTTGTCATTATTGATACATTGTAAATAGTTTTTAAAGTGAAAATAGTATTTTTAGTTATTATTTAATTAAGAATTATATTTTATTAAATTAAGGAATTTTTGAATTAAATAATATTTTAATAAATTATTATTATTATTATTATTAAATTAATTTTATTATATATAAATGATCATATAATTTTATTAATGAAATTGTAATTTTTATTAAGGTTTGAAAGCCATTTTTGTCAAAACCCATGAATTATCGATAAATGTGAGTTTTTATTTTAAAAGTAAAAATTAAAATATTTATAAAATTATTTAAATAAATTAAATGTTATTTCTGTAATCAGGATGTCAAAATTATCTAAGGGTGAATTTTTCATAATTTTCTGAGACAGTCAATTTTTTTGGGTAAAAATTAAATACTGTTTAAATATATAATGTGTTTTATGACATCATAATGGCCCAATAGTGATGTAATAAAATACCATAAGCTTTATGTTCTGCCAATATGTGTTTTAACATTAAAATAATTTAATTTTGGGTTTGTTTTACATACTTTTCAAAGCATTAATGGACCCTTCAAGACTTATTAAACACCTTGTCTTTTTGAATTGTTTTCCATGGGAGTGTGACTCACCTCCACATAAGCAACCCTATTATTTTAAGAAGTTCGTACCTTGGGCTTATAAAATATTTTTTTCCTCTTACCTTTTCCAAAAAACATGGGAAAAACCATGGTATGGTTTGTGGTATGGATTAATTTAATACAAGGGGTCCCAAACCTAAATAATAAAGAATTCACTCACCTTTCATATATAAACCCACCCAAGCTCCCACTTCCTCCTCACTCAAAGCCTTTGTAGTTCATCAAACCTTTGACCTACTCTCTCTAGAATCCTCCCAAGGTGACCCAAGCTCCCAATAAGCCTCTCTCAATCCTCTCTCAAGCCTTTGGAAGCACACTTCCAGGTAAGGGTTTTTTCTTCCATTCTCATTTTTGCCCAATTTTCTTTAAGTTGTTTTGCCCATTTAATTTCAATTATGAATGTTGGGGTATGGTTTTGCACCTCCCTCATACTGACCTATTTATGTTTGAATGATGGGAGACCCCTTTATCTCTCATTAAATTCCTCCCATGTACACCCGTTACTATACCAAAATTCCGAAAGAAACTTCTCTCTCCTCATTTACATTCAAGCCAGACTTTTGTATCATGAATCTAAATTCCATTACAATTGTTGGGACATGTATCTATGTGACCTACTTACTGTAAATTACATGTAAATATTATTAGGAACCCATTTCTCTCTCATCAACCGTTTTTATGAATTCTTATGTCATGCCGTTACGCTGCCGAAATCGCACCGATTTTCTAAGCCAATGCCATTGTGTAGTGAATACCATGCCCATTTCTTGATCAAGGGTATTCACCTTTATGCACATTTACTTATTGATTATAAATTTTCATGTATGAATTCTACATTCCTTTATCGTGGAATGAATGATTATGTTTTATGAATCCATGTTTTATGATCCATGTGGCACACTTATGCATGAAATGAAATGTTTAAGAAGGGTGCGCCCTTATAGTGCTCCAATTCATTGGGTAAAGTATAGTATCATGATACGTCATGTGAAATGAGTGTTGAATCATGCTAATTCAAGTTCAACTAGTGTTTACTCGTGCTTCATGTGCAATTAGGATTTACTCAAGCTTCATGTGCAATGGGCCTTGGCTAATGCTAATTCCAAGTTAAGTGTTGTTGCCACATTTCCATGTTATGATTTTCCTGCTTTATCATGCCTTTATGTCCATTTTTATCTTGTGCTCTATTGATATTCCTATTATCTAAAATGTATTTTACTCCTCATGTATTCCATGTTTATTCCCTTACTGGGCTTTATAGCTCACCCTTTTCTTATGCATGTCCTCAGGTTATCCCATGCATTGCTATGTACAAGGGAATGTAGTGGTCATGTAAAGGAAGTTTTCAATAAATGTATTGTATTTGATGTTTTAAGTTGGTATGTAATGATCCTAAGACACAAAGACACTCGACCTCTTGATATTCCATGTTGTATAAATTGAATAGTTTATGTAATAAATCATGTTTAAGTTTGTAATAAAAGCAGGGTTGTCATAGGAAAAGAAACTAAATTTGGAGATATTAATTTTTCATATAAAGAAGAAATGTGGGGTAAAACATCCATTCAAATAATATTCCATGAAACCATTTTATGAATCCCCAAAACTATTGTTTTTATCAAAAGGATAACCACCCAAGGAAGCTGAGACCATGATTACATATTTAGGGAAATGGATAATGATACATATGTGAATCAACCTGTAAAATCAATTGGACAATTAGCCAAATATAATAAGGTGCTAGAAGAATATGTGGAAATAACTAGGAACTCAAAGGAAAATTTAGAACAAAATGAAACTCGATTCATCTTAAATGTATGCCTGTCTTGATTCCGTGAATTATCCTGAACACTCAGTCATATCCTTGATAGCCTAACTGTTAGGCACAATCCAAAAGTAGAGAAAGATACTTCTAAGGTCCACTATATAGAGTGTAATATTAAAATAATGTTACAAGATTTATCATAATTCCACATTTCTATAACTGGTTCCTAAGTCATGTTCACAATAGGGTGTTCCAAATAAATCCAAGAAACAGACAATACATAAAATATATAATAAACTGGCACCACTCTGGCCATTCTGAGGAGTGATCCCTTCCCTTCATACTGTCAACACATGAGGGAATTCAAAAGACAAGGACACTCCCTCCTCTAGCCAAAAAACAAGTAATGAGACTCATTCTAAGTAGGGTTTTCTAATGAAATCATTTCAAAATTTCCAATTGAGACCCACATAACATTTACATTCTAATAAAATTCTTATAGATAAAAAATACCAATTTCAAAATTTGAAATCCACTTACAACCACTTTTGAGAGATCCAACCCAGCATTTTAAAAACAGTTTTTTTAAAAGATCCAATTTTGAATTTCACATAAACTTTTCATGTAAAAACATAATTAGACCACTTATAACAATTAAAAACAAAGTGGTATAACTAATTTAAAATAAAAAATTTATTATTAAAATAATACATCACTAATTAAAATCCATGAAAGTTTTTACGAACAATAAATCATTATATTCTTAATATTAATGAAAAAATGAAATGGGATCATAAAACAAACTCATGACACTTCAAAGATGGAATCTTGAATCAACCCCATGAATGATCAAAGAATAATGAACATCCAAGAAGAACATTAACAACACAAAACCCCAATTTAAACCCAATTAAACAAGAAACACATACCCACATGACCAAGGAAGAATATATAATCAAAACAAAATTAGAGGGGAAAAAAGACATGGAATAGAGGAGTATATTGGATGGAATATTCAACCAAAAACATGAAGATATCCATTGATTCCACCCTTGGAAAAGGAGGTGAGGCATGGAGAAGAAATAAGGAGATCCTCCTAGGTTGCACGAGCCAAATTAGGTGAAGATGGTGTGTTTTGGGGTAAAAATAGGAGGGGGTTTTAAAGATAAAATAACACATTTAATAAAATTTGAAATTTTCATTAGTAGTCTGCACAGTTTCTCAAATCATTCACCAACTATGCACCCCTTTTTAGACACACTAGGGACCTGCACAATTTGGATGGATGGTTTTGGAAACTGTTCACCAAACTTCTGACATGGTTCTATCAAAAACTGAAGAACCATGTGCACTCCCTCCACATGGTTTTTAAAAACCATGCTCAGGTCATGTAGATATGAATTAAAGAAACTGAAGACCCATGCAGTTTCTCCTAGGAGAATCATGGTTTGGATCAAACAATGCATAAGATGTGAAACAAAATCCATGATATTTAAAAATGAATTGAAAATAGACTCATCATCAAAAAGCCACATAATTACCCCTCAATCGTGCCCCTAAACTATGCAATAGAGGAAATATTTTCCCAAACTCAAAATTTAAATTATAATCACCCAAAACATGAGACGGAAACTAACTATAAAAAGATAAAAAAATAAAAGAAGAAAATAAAAACTGGGGTGAGACCATTCTTCCCACCATTATGATTTCTTCCCCTAAAAATCATCAAATTCTCAATTTGATTAGATGAAATAAAAGGTTTCACACACCAACATGATCTAATTATTCAAACCAAAAAGCACCCTATCAACTATTAATAAAGAATCAAACACTTCTACCAAAAACAAACCATCCGAATCTAATTAGTCATAAAAGAATAAGGAAAAATCCAGGACACCAACCAGAAATCTTACCATGGAATAAACCACTGGACCTACCTCAATGACCCAATGATTACTGAGGTTAGGAAAATTAAACTAAATGTCCCAAAAAGATAATGGAAAGTTCCTAATAACTTCTCAAAGAAGAGGAATAATGATAAAAAAACAAATATTAGACCTCACATTATTCAACACAGGAGGCTAGAGTCGACTTCCCACCATTTTATAATTCTACCAAATGCCTAACTAACACTACTCACCAACCACTAAACTTTCAAACTGGACCTACCAAACACTAACTCCAAGATAAGTAAAAAATAAGAACATTACATGAAAAAAAAGACATTTCATCCCCCAAAAGAAAAGATTCATAGTATCTAAAAGGGGATTCCATTATAATATATATTTCCAAAGACACATAACACCCTTTTCTAAAATATCCACAACACCATTTTCCATTTTTAAAAAATACAACCCCACAAGAACAACCACTATAGGAATGAGAAAATTATAATAAAAATGGACTTCAAACTAAAGTCATATATATTGCTTACCCCTAAAAATGTGTTGGGGTTTCTTCCAGAGTGGTGGATGTGACTCTATAGCACATACTAGAAAGCCCCCAACAAAAATATTATAAGTCAACTAGGTATCCAAAGGTAGGGAAGGTATTCATAGCACTTGGACAAGATGGATTCTTGTGACCCTTTCTGAAATATTAATGAAACACTAGGGTCCTACACCTAGAAGAATATTATGATAGATCAGCATGCCTCTTAATTCCACTACCAGCAACAACAGAATTATGATGATTTTTTATCTCTTCATTGGAATTACCTTCCCCAATTCTAGATACTAGAGAAATATTAGCTACCTCGAGTACCCTTTCTAACAAAACCTCAACCGGAATAGTTTGGCTCAATACGTCGATAATGGAGGTTAGATCAAACTATAACACCTTAAAATACAATTCAAGATGAATTCTATTTTCAAAATGCCAAGACTTTATGGAATCATCCTTATCCACCTCTAGAAGATAAGGAACTAGATCCAAAAATCGATTAATGACATTCAACACTGATCTGTCACCTTAATGAAGGAAACACATCTCCATCACCATATTCACCTTCACAGCCCTAGAGAAAAACTACCGGATAAATAAACCCTTGATGAATTATCATGAGGGGTCTTCCAAAGGATTTTTACGAATGACTAACTTCCAACACTTCTAACTCAGACCTTCAATAATAATGTTATCAAACTTTATCTTTATAGACTTAGTAAACTTTATGTATTCATGGATCCTTTCGAATTTCTGCATCCAATCTTCTTCTTCAAAATGATTCTCTTGACCATAAAAGATTCATGGAATCGACTTTCTAAACACATGAAGTAAGTCTATAGTTTGACCAAGTTGAGGGTCTTCTAATAGTGAACAAACCATACCTGGACCTCGAATATCCATAAAATCAATGGTGGGGTGTACACTAAATAACAATAAAACTAAAAACCCATTGAAGAATAACTCACTATAAAAACTCAAACTCAAAACACCCCTCAAACAAAATTCTGAAATCAAAAGAAAACATGTTACACTACTTCTGGTTATCAAAACATTATAATTTTTCCTATTAAAATACTTTTGGAAATTAATAATAACTTGATAAGGTTCACACATACCAATGGTCCTCCATGGAGCCTCACACTTGTATATTCACATTCTAATTCGGGAACCCATCCACTCATGCCAATTATTATCCACTTACTCACACACATCCACACATGTGAGTGCTCATAATAATACTAAAGGATATAAAAGGTAATTTCCATTTTTTGAAACAAAATGTTCAACCTAATATTAAAGTTCTCAATCTACATCCCATTTTAAATTTCACAAAACTTTACAAAAATCCCCCAAATTATTTTTTAAAAAGACATTCCATTTCAAAGTTAACATCCCTTTCAAAAACATACATTTTCAATAAACCCTATTTTTTATATATCTTAAATTTAGACAAATAATTTCTTTTAAAAAATCATCTTATTAACAATTCATTTTTGTTTTCTTACATTAAAGTAAACATGAATAATCATTGTCTATATTACAATAATCAAAAAATTACTTCTTGAAATATTTTTTTCACAATACAATATAGTATTTTTCGAGAAATATCATAATCAAGAAGACTCCAAAAAATATCACAAGGAAAACTAGTATTGATGTCTAAAATGGAAATATGGTTAGAAGATGTATTCCAATCATGAAAAAATCATGGGGAGTCTTTAAAGACCATTTCCATGGTTCCACATGTATTTACAGTCCTTCGATATCACAGAGACAAATTTCCCAACTCCTAGTCCATTCCCCCAAACAACAAAAAACCCATAAGAACAAGACAAACCAAACAAAACCTAATTTCTCATGATAACCCAAGGATCAGAATAGAATGTTTTGAGAATAAAATTTCCAATAACTATTACCCATGTACCGATAGTCATACTCTTTATACCATGAAATCCAAAATAAAAATGGGTTCTCTAAAATTTAGTTCCTCTAAATAACCTAATCTCTGATACCATTTTGTTAGAAATCACCCTGGGTATACCTCTAACCTATCACCCTGTCTATCCCATGATAAGTCATGAGAGGAATTTCCTATCCTCTCGAGCTTGCAAAAAGAACCAAGGGAATCAACATGAACCAATAAGAATAATTTTGAGAAATACTAATAA
The DNA here is from genome assembly GCA_963277665.1 of Viscum album. Taxonomy (NCBI): domain Eukaryota; kingdom Viridiplantae; phylum Streptophyta; class Magnoliopsida; order Santalales; family Viscaceae; genus Viscum; species Viscum album. Next base: position 736,211,158 of record OY728138.1, on the reverse strand, counting down.
ACCAATAAGTAGATGAAAATAGAGAAACCAAAGCACAAATAAATAGAACAACTGAAGAACATTAATATATAATATACAAATAAAAAAATCTGAAAATCAAACCCAAATCCAACATGAATACTACTAACCATTAATTTGGCCCCAAGGTTCAGTCTCTAATTACAAAACCAACATCTCCCATGGATATTAAAAACAATATAGAGTCTACAGTAGAAGATAAAAATATAAAAGATGTATAAGTGAGAATACTAAAACTCCTTATGTCTACCTGATCAATCTATTCCCATTTCAATTAATTTTAACTAAATAATAATCAATTTTATATTTGAAATAATATATATATATATATATATATATAAACATAGGTTCTATACACATTTCATTTTAAACACAAATCAAAATCCATTTACCTTATAATTTAAAATAATTTATTTTTCCTAAAGTGGTTGATTCAAATTTTATTGAAGGGAACATATTCTAGGATAGAAGATTTTAATTTTTTATAAAAAGTGGAAAATTGGTTTCTATGTTTAATTAATTTTTTTCCATTGAATTATTTTAATAAAACCAAACATGCTTGATTTTATTAAATGGAGAACCACAAAAGGAATTCTAGGCTATGATTACATGATAAAGACAATAACTAATGCTACTCAAGTTATTGTACCCATAAAAACACCAAGACTATCTGCCATAGCTAATCAGGGGTCATAATAGAACATTTTAAAACCTATGATCTTAAAGGAAAATCTAGAATACCCTGAAACATAATTCATCCTATAGGTGTTCCAAAACTGATGCCACCAACCATCCAGATTGCTCATTCCTACCCTTCCTTACCTAATCAGTGGGCACAATCCCAAATCAGAACAAGGTCAAACTAAGTGCCACTAGCCAAAGAGGAATCATAATCCAGTGAAGCAAGTATTATTATAAGTCCTCATATTTTTTCCCAGAACCCTTGTTGTGTTCACAATGGGTTGTTCCAAATAAATCCAAACAATAAACCATACATAAAAGTAGTCGCATACAATTAACACCCCATCCACTAAGAGGAGTGATCCCTTTCCTTCCAGTCATCAGTGCATGAGGGAAGTCCTATGTCGAGGACACTCCCACCACTTACCAAAAAACAAGGAATGCAAATCACTTTGAGGATATTTTCCTAACGAAACCATTTCAAAATTTCCCATTGTGCCTCACATAAACATCGCATGTCAAAATATTTAATAAGAAACCAAATAAATTACACATTCAAAATAATAAATCCTCTTGAAAACCCTTTTGAGATATCTAATCCACCATTTTAAATTAAAACCAGGTTTGTAAGTTCCAATCATTAATTTCATCATACACCTAGTGTGGAAAACAAAATAAAACAATTCCATACAATTAAAACGAAGGGGAAATAACATCATTTCATATCAAAAATTTATTATAAAAATCATATATCTCTAAATAATATCAAATAAAGGTTTGGAAAATAAGAAATAACTGTATTCTTAAATTTAAAGGCCAAATAAAATGGTCTCCTACCTCAAACTCACGGTGCTTGAACAACGACAACCTGAATCAACCTTATGAAGGATCAATAAAAAAGTACATAAAAAAGCAAATTTACAACTAAAAACCTCAAATTTAAACCGAAATAAACATGAACCCTATACCCACAAGAGAAATAAAAAATATAAAATAAAATGAAAATAAGAGGGGATGGAAGAGAAGGAATAAAGGAGGAGATTCCCCTGAAGATTCAAAATAATAAATAAAAAGATCTCGTGATTCCACACATGGAAGAGGAAGGGAGGCATGAAGAAAAATGGAGGATCACCCCCTAAGTTTCATGATCCCAATGAGGAGGAGAGGTGAATTTGTGGTAAAAAAACTAAGAAGTGTATGAATGGAAATTTAAACCTGTAATGAACTAGCCATTGTGCATAATTTATATGAACAATTTCTCAAACCATGCACTAACTGAGAACCCATTACTGGATAGACTGGGAACTTGTATGATTTATTTTTATGGTTTGGGAAACAACAGTGTGACATGGTTGAATCAAAATTTTTAAAACCATGTGAAAACCCTCCTCAATTTTTGGACTAATCGTGGTTAGTCTGTTCACCACTGACCAAAGGCACCCAAAGAACCACTCAATTTCTCTTAGGAGCTACATGATTTGGATTATGTCATGTGCCTTACAACTCAAACCATACTGGTTCAAAATGATCTAAAAAGAGACCCATAATTAGGAGGATGTATGGTTACCCCTTAATCATGCAACAAAACCATGAAATAGAAGAAAAAACATGAAACTAAAAATTTAAATTTGAATCACTTGAAACACGAGAGAGAAACCAAGAACCAAAAATAAAATATGAAATAAAAGAATTAAAAATTTACTGTGTGACAATGTACATCAAAAAAATACAAAACTAATAATATAAAATGCCATATTATATTATAATGAATGTTGTAATATCTATTTATGTAAAAAAGTAAATAAAATAGATCATAAATGAATTTTGTAGACTAAAATGAAAAAAATAACAAAGGAAAATAAAAACTAGAGAAATTTAAAAATCGAGACCTAAGGCCAAGAAAGAAACTCATCAATCATGATCTAGAATTTCTATATGGTTGAAAAATAATCATATATCCAATACCCTTTTCCTATGTTGTGACCATAAAGTATAATCAAGTACACATGATGACCCAATCAAGTTATGTGTACAACTCAATAGTCTACTACCAAGGATTTCCCAAAACATTTCTATTCTAAATTAATGTCCATTAAAATATAACATAGTAAATTAATTAATGAATAATAAATGAATCATCATTGAAAAATGGTTTCTTTTTTTCCATGAAACATTGACTATACCATCATTATCTAGTTCCATATATCTCTGAAAAAATTATATAACTATTAGTGGGGAGACACATATAGCCCTAGAACCATGAGAGTATCACCCATGGGGAACCACATATTTCCCTAGAACCTTGAGAGTATCACCTAGTGGGCACATAACTGTTTCAATAAAAAAAGAAAACCATAAGAAGGGAATCATACCCTTCCTTAGAACCATGATAATTCCACCTAGGGGAAATTATATCATATTCCTAGTCTATGAGGTAGTTCTTTATATCTCTAAAATAGTAACATAGCTACTAATGGGGAGCCACAAATCCCTAGAAACCTTATAATATCACACAAGGGTAACCATGTATTTCTCTATAACCATGCATTTCACCTAGTGGGATTCAAATCATCCAAATAACCAAGATAAAATCACCCAAATGTGACCATGTCCTACCATGAAACCTTCAGAATCCACCCTAGGGTGAATTATATCTAATTCTTAATCCATGAGAATATTTCCCCATGAAAACCACATCCACCTCATGATAATGAGATTACCACGCAATAATAAAAATACATTTCCCCTAAACCTTGTTAATATCACCTAGGGTGAACCATGTTTCAGTCTATATCCATGAAAATACCCTCAAGGAGAAACCATATCCTTCCACAAAACCATGAAAATGTAACATAGGGAGAACAAAATCTTATCCTAAATAATTTATAAAATTATTAAAAATTATCCATGTAATATACCATTCATAATTTAATATTATACAATTACGAATAATATTTCTAATATTTACACAATAATTTTCATTCTAATATAATGACACCTTAATTTAATGAACCCATCGAGTTGCCACTAAAATTCCAATTTTTCTTCAAAATAAGGCACACATTACATGGTGCTTAGAGTTTAAGATTTAATTACACCAATATGTTTCTAAAAAACCAAATGATGGTTAATTATTTATATATAAAAAATATAATTAAATAATTTAAGGTTGAGTTCAAATGCGTATCTGGTTGGTGTGATCACACATCATACACCCATAGAAAATAATCTAGTATTTAGAGATAGATTAGGACCAACCTACCTTATTCTTGAAAATATTTAGTTGGTTAATATTTATATATAATACATGATTAGATAGAAGAAAATTAATATTATAAAATAAATACCTGAAATATATAATAAATATTTTCAGTCGGTATATAACCGATAAATAATGTGATACCATTAGATTTTAAAAGAAGAAAATTATGTTTGATTGTGTAAATGAAAAACAACATAGAGATTTGATGAGAATATAACACCCCAATACATAATTATATATTTATTTTTAAATATATTTAATCACTTCAGTAGCTTGAATTACTCACAACCCAATTTTTTTTGTGTTTGATACCATATTCAACATGAAACACTTAGTTTAAATGACCCATCATATATATAACTATTATAACATAGCCATAAAATTGGAAGGTATGAATAATATTAATTGAATTATGATATATATATATATGTATGTATATTACTTAATCAATAGAAATTATTTAAATAAATTTTGTACATAATCAATCAATTATTAGTAAATATATTTTATTATTCAAAAATATGTTTTATTAAGAAATTATTTTTGTAATGATTTCCATGAAAAATATAATACATTTTTTTGAATATTTATGAAAATATATTTTATAAAATGAAATTAAAATTTTTAATTAGAAAATGAAAACTTTCTTTGGGTAAAAAAATTAATATTTTATGAAAACCATGAATTTTCATGAAATAGAGGAAAATTCCGATTTTTGTAAAACTGTCATTTCTTTTCAATAAATTATTATATTTAAATTTTCCATTATGTTTTATAGTAAAATTAGTTTTGTTTAATTATATTTAACTCAGATAATTTATTTTGAATCAATTTTATATTTTACTATGGTATAATTTTATTTTTTGGTTTAAAATTAGGTTTTTTCTAAATATTATTTTAAATCTCATAATATCTCTCTATTTAATTTAATTAATATAATCACTAATTAGGAATGTTTTAAATTTATTATAAATATTATATATCATTAATTTTTTAATTATATTCTTATAATAATAATAATTATTATACATAGAGATAATATAAAATCACCATGCACATGAAAAATACACCTCAAAAACCCACATTTTTTGTTACATCTGTAGGGGTTTGTTTAATTTTTTTACACCTTTATAAGATTAATTTGGAAAAATAAATTTTAAATTTTAGTACGATGAATTTTATATAATTTTCTAAAAAATTATCTTTTTACTGATTAGTGAAAAATAATGATATTTAATTAAAAATTATCTTTTCTTTTAAAATATTCATAAAGTTACATTATATTTTACCTTGGTTTTAAAGTAAAATGTTAAAAAAATTATATATATATATATATATATTGAATTTAGGTAATTGTATCCAATTTTATATTGAAAATGAATATAAAAAGTTGTAATCTTTTGAAGATTTTTTCTTCTAAAATCCCCGTTCTCATTTGATCTAATGAATTAATTTCATATAAAAATTTGAAACATATATGAATAGAATTTGGTAAAATTTATTTGATATTTTGAATCAAAATAATTTATATTATATAACATGGTGAACATAATTTCTAACTATGAAATACGTAAAAATCAATTTCAAAAATTTAGGTAAAAATGGGTTTACTGGGAGGTTATACTAAAACGATATTACATAAAATGTTAAAAAAATTCTAAATTATATTTGATGGATTTATTTATATCTTATTAATAATATTATTGATAATTTTCTATTATTGGGGTATTAATACATGAAAAAGGTCATTAGAATTCAGTCTTTCAAAAAAAATACAAGTATTCTACTAACATAACTTATAAAAGGCCACACACTATCGTTATCTATTCACCCTATAATACCCAATTGTTTCATCCAATCCATTAAAAATAACTTTTCTACATCTCTAATTACATAATAGAAGAATTATTTTTGTCATAATTCCAACCATGGAATTCCTTTGGTACAATCCCAAAGATATTGCATGAAAAATTTATAACATAATTGAACGATTTTTTTTATTTTATTTATTCCACCACTCCTTAAATTGTTTAGAAAAAATTATTATATAAATAAATCATCATATTCCATATAAATATTTTTTATAATTATAATTTAATAACCTATATCCTTCCCTTCTTACATAAAATGGGTTACGAAATCATTATTGGTGTGTATGGAGGACTACCACCTCACGAACCTATGTCATTCATTTTTCCATTACCACCTCTCACAGTTTGGGTGATGATGAATATAAATTATATATAATAAATTTATTATATATTTTTTCATATTTATAAATAATATCATATATATCTTAATTTCCATTCCATAGTGGATATGATAACATCACTTGTGTTTACGACATAATACTTCCTCACTAAGTGATGTGATTCATCATTCACTAACACATTACATAGAATTTAAGTAGGATAAATTAATGGATATATTTGATATACGTGGAATTATATTATATTCATTTAATGTTTTTCATTATTAGAAAAATATATCATTTAATTTCTTTCACTAAAAAGATGATAACATCGTTCGTGTATGTGTGGAGTATCACCTTCAAGAAGTTATGTGACAATCATTTCATTATCAAAACACATGGATGAATAAAATATAATCATATTTCATAAAAAATATATTATACATGACAATATTATCATTATGTAAATATAAAATATTACTTAACTCCTTGTTATATAGATCATTGAAAAATGGAAACATAACTCATGTGTACATATGGCCCACTGTCTTAGTGATCACAACATACTACATTTAACGAAAGAATTTTCCATAATTGGTTTTGAAATTCCAATTGATGTATAAATATGATAATTATTTCATGATTATTATTATGGGGATGATATAACTATATAATATATCAAAGAACCACATCTTTCATAATGAAACTCCCATGAAAAAAACAAGTTAATTAACACCCAAAACATTGTAAATTGTTAAATATTATTCATAGAAGGGTAATAATATTTTATAAAAGGATCATATATGATATTATAAATATTAATATTTTTCTTTCATAAGTTCATAACTTGTTTATAAACACTATATAGTATATTATATCACGTTTAATGAAAAGGAAGCATGATGTATGTTATTTCTTCTCAATTTTATTTCTTTTAATCATATTGTAAAGTTATGCATCTAATTTCTATAAAAGAGTGTATATACTACCCTTGGTCATATAATATTTTGAATAATTAATACTTCATGATATATTATGTTTTAGTTTCAAACATTTAATATATGGGGATAAAAATTAAACATTAAAAAGTGGTTAAGATTTTAATAAGTCAAATTATTTTCATTGGGTTATATTACATATTTGTGATCTTTGATATTTTGAGATTATATATGAAATGAATTTTGATTGTAAAATTTTCTATTTATACTTATTTTATGATTATTTATAGTTGATATAAATAATTTATTCATTGATTAATCCTCACTTCAACATTATGATCATCATAAGGTTTTAAATCAAATTTTCATTCTAATCAAGACTGTTTATTCTCAAATCTTAACCGAAGGAAATAATTTTTCCATTTCCTAATAAAACCATTTAATTTTATTATAATATGGTTTTAAATGATATATTCATGTAATAGAACATTTTTTTCACAATTTGGTACTTAAAATAATATATAATTATTATATAAGAAAACCGGATCTCATTTTTCTCTACTGTCAAAAATATGTTTTCTACCAAAACCATGATTTCAAAAAATGTTCCCAAAATTGTTTTTAATCTATTCAAAAAAAATTATTAAAGACATTTTTACAAAAACAATTGTATAAAAAATTTCAAAGTAAGATTTATTTCATTTTCAAAATATTTCTAATTTGTATTTTTCCAAAAAAGTTATAGGAATATTTATTTTAATCTATAGGGCATGAATGAAAATTATAGACATAATTTCAACCAAAATGTTTTAAAACATAAATCACATTTGTCATAGATTATTTTAAAGGAAATTTATTTTCATTTTTTTTCAAAATTTAGTTTTAAAGAGTGATTTTCTAAATAAATAGGATTTTTTCATTAAAACTATTTTTAAAATTTTTTTTATGGAATTTCTATTCATAAATGATAAAGTATATTTATTATTAATCAAATGGGTATATTTTGTATTTATTTTATCCATATTATTTCTCTATATGGAATAATATTGTTTCAAAAAACTATTTTGGAACCGTTTTTTCTCTCACATGTTAATCAGGGATCAAATAGATCATTATGGAACTTGTTTCTTTTCTATGGTTTAATCATATTTCAATGATATTGATAAGAAACCCATTTTTTTGCCTTCATTAACCATATTATAAAATGAATAATGATTTTTTCCATTTTTTTGTGATGGAAACTATTTATAATTTATTCATGTTGTAGTTCATAGACATTATATTTGATGTGGAACCCCAGAAAGTATCAGGTGAGCCCATAATATCTTATATGATGGGAAATCCTAGATAAAACCTGGTGAGTGCCCTATATCTTATGATATTATTACACCTATATAGATAAAGGTGAGACAAATGTATCTTATATAATGGTTGTTCCATGATAAGGCTCCAATGCATTGGTTAATGATTATATCTTCTAAATAATTATAATATATATCTACCGTATGGTTATTCCATTTATAAGGGTTATGTAAGGGTTTTTAATATTTTCTATGTTTATAATGTCCCAAGATACCAACACGTTTTTTATTCCTTACATGGGGTATTAGTATTTACTTTGATAAATATTCATATGGCGTGGATCATGAGTATTTATTATTATAAATATTTGATTTATTAAATTCTTATGCCATACATCATGATTAATGATTCAGGTATCAAAGTGTATGAATATTTTTATATTTATCATGCACTCTGTATATGCCATGATACCCATATTAACATATTATTATTATTGATTTCATTCAATTTAATTTTATTATGTTTACTCTTATTGATAATTTGAGCTCACTATACCTATGTTTCCACTTCCAAAGGTTATAATTAATGAGGTTGAAGGAATTGTGTCTATAAAGGATTTCATATGGATAATTTAGATGACTTAATGTGAAATAATAAAACTTTGGTAAAGAGGGATAAATGATCATTCAATTACATGAGTATTTTTTATTTAGGATTTTTTCATGTTTCTCTCAACCATTAAACCTAAACGGTCCATGATAATGTAAGCGATCTAATTTCTCATTTTGATGTTGTATGGTTTCGATGGGAAAAATTATTTCACAGTAAACCATATCAAATTACAATATTTAATGTTTATGATTTCGACATCAGATCTAGTTGTGTGGTTTCTATGCTATTATAGCTGGTATTAGAGGAAAGGTTTAGATAAATTTGGATATTATGATGACTTCACATGAGGTTGTCTTTGTAATTATGAATACAATCATATGTCTATAAGAGATAGGATAATCTAATGTTTAAAGTCTTAGACAACCATATGAAGTTTTAAATTATTATATATTAAATTTATTTATGAAATATTAGGATACATTTTACTACATTTAATTATTTATAGTGATATGTTGTAAAATTAAGTATGAATTTATATTTTGTTGAAATAATATTAAGGTATGGATAAAAATTAGGTTTTATAAGATCAGGGATATTAATAACAGAAGTCTTATCATATATTTTACCGTGGGATTTAAAAGTGATTTGGTGACAAAGTGATTAATGTTACTTCAAAAGAAGATCGCCATTATATTAGGCTAGAAATATTAAATGTATGATATAAATTTTGATCTTAAAAACAATTTAATTTTAAGAATATTGAGGTTATATGTGATATAGGGTTATGAACTTATTTTGTTTCAACTTCAGGTATTACTATTGAATTTTAAACATTACTGTATCATGTGAAGGTTTATTAATTTTGGGAACTACCATACCATGTACTAACCATTTTGATTTGGGTAAATTTTTAATGAAAAGTGTAATATCTTGTTATCCCTTTTATAGTTATGTTTTATTTAATTGAATATTTTAGTGATTCATGCTTGAGAAAATCATCATGAATACTCATCATTTACAGAAAATGATGACATTTTTGTTTAAAATGTCCAAAGGGTGATATTATAATCACAAAGTATGTCTATTTACTTATTCAATTAGTTTTTTGGAAAAATAATTCCTCAAATCGAGGAAAAGTATCATAAAACAATATTGTTATCCTTTTATATTCATATGTGATGAATTATATGTTCTTTTAAATCATAATATATGTATGGTTTTTATCCCCTTAATATTCCATTTATCATTCACTTTATTTTGATCAATGGCCTCAATCACTTTCTAGAATTATTTATGGTTTTCTTTCATGTCCAAATCTTCACACCCCACATATGTTCTCTTATTTGAAAACCTAGTTATGCATTATTGAATATGTCATTTATACTTACCTGACTCACTATTTTATAGGTTGTTTTGTTAAGACATTTTAATGTGTGGGTTTACAATAAAATTATATTCAAATTGTTAGGACATAATTTATTAAAGGGGGTAGATGTAATACCCATATATTTGGAAAGAAGAAAATTACGATTGATAGATTAATAGAAATAAAAAAATAAGAATAGATAAGAATATTACACCCTAATAATTTATCATATATTTCTTTTTAAATAATTTTTGTCTCTTTTATATCTTTTTCTATAGAAAAACCTAATATTTTTATGTTCAACAGCGTATTCAACACACTGCACCAAGCTTAAACAACCCATGATATATATACTTGTGAAAACCTCGCCATTAAATTGGTATGTATAAATATTATTGACTAATTCAAGATATATATATATATATATTCAATTCTCATTATAAAATTATATATAATTTTTAAGTAAATAATCATTTAATTTTTATTAATGTTATTTTATTCTTTAATAATATGTTTTATTCAAAGATAGTTTCTTATTTATTTTCATGAAAAAATATTATAATTAATTTTTATAACATTAATAAAATTTATTTAGGGAAATTAACTTCATTTCTGGAATTAGAATATCAAGTTTTAATTTTGGAGAAATTTTGGTATTTTTTTAAAAAATATTAATTTTTTGTGAATAGTGAAAAATACATTTTTTTGTAAAACTAAGATTTATATTCAATAAATTAAACATTTTATATTCTGAATTATGTTATAAATTAACCTAATTATTATTTAGTTATATTTCACCTAATTTATTTATCTTTAATCAGCTTTATATTGGATTTTAGTATATGCTTATTTTTGTGTTTAAAAAAGGTTTTTTTAATTTTTTTAAAGTGCATAATGTCAAACCATTTTTATAAATTAAAATAACCACTAATTAAGGATATCTCAAATGAAATTTATTTATTATATATAAATAAATATTAATTTATTTTTATATAAATATTATTATTTGACATAGATTTAATTGAAAATTTATTTCTTCTTGAAAAATACACTTCTCAAAAACCCGTTTTTTCGTTGTGTTAGTGAGTTTTGTTTAGAATTTAATTTTCACACATATATAAATTTTATTAAAAAAATATATAAAATAATTTAAATAAAAATTTAAATATTCCATCAGTGTTAATTTTTGATAATTTTATAAAATGTTTATTTTATTGATGAATAGATAAAAATTCAATTTTTTTTGGAAAACTACATTTTTATATAAATTATTTATATATTTTAGTTAAATATTAAATATGTTTTAAAGTTAAATTATTTCAATTATATTTATATTAACCCTATTTAGGTCATTGGAATAAATATCATATTGAAATTGGATATGAGAACTTTGTAAGCATTTGAAAATTTTGTCTTTCTAAACCAGCATTCTCATCACGTATGCATGATTAATTTCAAAATAATATTTTCCCCTTTGTGAATTTAATTTATTAAATGGATACCATATTTTAAATCATAATTTTTCATATTATGTAATATGGTAAAACTTAATTTTTTTCTGAAATGAATTGTGAAAAAATAAAAAAAATTATTACCGTTATTGAGGTAAAAATGAGTTTAATAGGGGTTATGCTAAAGTGATATAGGGTAAAATGACATAAAAACTTTTATAAAATATATTGGATAGAAATATTTATTCTTTAACCCTTATATTCTAAATAATGGTATTTTATTGTAGCCTTGTGACATGAAAGGATGGGGTTGGAATTCATTCTTTAAAAAAAATTAAAAGTGTGCCACTCACCAGACTTTTAAAAGGCCACCACATCTCATCCTCAATTTAAACCTTAAAAAACCATTGTTTCCGAATTCAAAATTCAAAATATCTTCTCTAATTCACTCATATTATCCAATAATAACTAATTTTGTAAAAAAATATACCATGGATGGACTTTGGTACAATCCAAAATAAGTTACCTAAAGAAGAGGTAATGTTCTTCAACGACCATTTTTATTTTAGTTCTTCCACCATGACCTTATATTTTTATTAAAAAATTAATATATAATATAGTTAGTATCATCCACATAATAATAACTAAATACGTATCTTTTTCTATTAATTGGGCTACGAGATCCACATTCTTGTGTACAACGGACTATTGCCTCATGAACCGATGTCATTATTTTTTCCATTACCACCACCTCCCAGTTGGGTATAATTAAGGATATAATATATATATATATATATATTACATTTATTACATAATTATACTTACTGAGTAATTATATCATATATAACCATTTTGATCTCCATTATTTATGGGATGCGCTAAGGTCGCTTGTGTTTCTGGAAGACTACTTCCCCCAGAAGCATTGAGATTCTTCTTTCACTAATGCTTAATATGGAATGTAATAAGGATATGTTTAATGAATACATGTTATATTAATGTAATATAAGTCATTGTAAAAACAAAATATATCATTTTATTTATTTAAACTAAAAAGATTATGACAACATTTGTGTATTTGTAGACTTCCACCATCATGATGCGACATGACAATCTTGTCATCCACAAAACACATGGATGATATATATAATTAAATTTAATGAAATAATATAAAATATATTAAATTATTATATTTATTAAAAATTTATATATTACATGCCTCCTTTCAATAATGATCATTGATAATTGGAGACGTTACTAATACGTATGTATGACCTACCTTCTCCATGATCGTAACATACTTTATTTCTCTAAACCACCATTCTTGATTAGAATTAAAATTATAATTAATGTATAAATATGATAAATATGGAATTATTATTATTCTAAATATTTTATAACTATATAATATTTGAAATAACCATATCATTTATAACAAAATATGCACGATAAAATAAAGCAATTAATACATGAAATATTGAAAATAACCAATGATTATAAAGAGAGGGAGAATATATGTTATAAAATGATCATATATGATATTAAAAATATTAATATATCTCTTTTATAAGTTAATAACATGTTTAAACCCACTATAATGAGGTTAAAAAACATTCAACCAAATGAAATAATGAGGTAATGAAGTTCGTCTCAATTTCATTTATTAAGGTGGATTGTAATATTATGCCCAAAATTTCTTTTATATTATGAATATAATAATTTTTTTTAATATAATATCAACAAAACATCATAATTAATTATATGTTAAGTTTAAATTTAATTTATTTTAACTATGTGTATTTGAATTAAATTTTTCCAGGTGTAAAATAATTTCATTATTCAACTTCTTTAATATCTTTGATATTATGAGATTAAGTTTCAATTGAATTTTTATTATATTATATTGTATTTACAATTTTTTTATATGTATTTATAGTTTATTCAGATAATTTGTCCATTTATTAATCATCTCTTTAATATTAAGATTATTGTATGCGTTTATTTTAAAATCTCATTCAAATCGAGATTATTTTTTATTGAATCTTAATTATAAGAAATTATTTTAAAATTACCTAATTAAACTAATTAATTTTATTATATCTTGTTTATTAATGATATTTTCATTTAACTAGTCCATTTTTTTCACTCTTTGGTAATTAAAATAATTAATATTTTTTCTAAAAAAATTGGACATCATTTTTCCCTTCAACAATAAATCACCTTTCAACCAAAACCATGGTTTCAAAAAAAAATAATTTTTTTACCCTTTTTCAATTGATATATTAAATTCATTCTTACCCAATTCTTTATTTTTATAAATAAAAATAAATGAATCTATATTTAAATTTTGAAAAAAATCCTCTTCGGGTTTTATCGGAAAAGAGAAAGTAATATTTGTTATAACATGTATGGCATGAATGCAATTTTTAGCTATCATGGCCCCTAAAATTTTTAAAATATACTTTATAATTTTCATATGTATTTTTCAATGAAAATATTTTTCAAAATATTTTTTGAAATTTAATTTTTAGAATGTTATTTTCAAAATGAGAGTGTTATTATCATCAGGAATGTTTTTAAGGAACTTTTTATGGTATTTATATTCACTAACAACAACAAAAACAAATATTTATTCATAATTCATTTCATATAAATTGTATTGATAAAATATTTATTCTTTATCTACATAGATTAATATTGTTTCCAATATATTTTTATTGAACCCATTTCTTTTTTATGGGTAATTATATTTTAATGTGACTATTATGGAACCTATCTCTATTCCATATATTAATCAAGTTTTGAAGAGATTATTATGAAAACCATTTATTTTCTATGGTCAAATCATGTTTCAAATATATTGACATGAATACCATTTCTTTTCCATGGGCTAATCAAGTTATAAAAATAATAATGACTATTTCTAGGATTTTTATGATAAAACCTCTATTGAATTTATTTATGTTTTTATTATTGGATATTATAGATGATATTTATTCCCAAATAGAACCAGGTGATCCCATTATAGCTTAAATGATTGGTGAACCCAGATAACATTGGACGAGACCATTACAGTTTATTCGATGGGTGCACCAAGATAGAACTACTTGAGCCCAATATATCTTATATGATGGGAGCTCCTAGAAAACACTCGAATACATTAGGTAATGACTATGTTCTATAGATAATTACATTGGATGTTTACCATATTTTTATTCCATGTTTTAATTTTTTTAAGGGTTCTGTAAGTATTCTATGAGATTTTTTCCCATGATATCCAAAAATTTTCATTATTCCTTCCATTAGTTTATATTTTATTTATTCAATTAAGATTAATATCACATCGTAAGGACTTGGGTTTTCACTCAAGTTTGGATCCTTTAATTTCTAGTCTAAATATTTATGTTAAACCTAATATGGATTCCTAATGAGTTAGTAATGGATCCAAGGGTGTCTGGGGATTTTTTGGAGCCAGAAACCCATCCTTTTTGTGGAAAACTTGCTTGACCTACAATTTAGAGTAACCGTGCAGATGTTGTTTTTTCTTACAGAGCCACCTCGCATGGTTGGCGCACAACCATGTGGCCTAACTGTGTGATTTCACTTTTTACCCAGGTACATGTGCATGGATTGCACACTGTTTGGTCAAACTAGCAACCAAACCATTCGGGAAAATCCATCTCGTACGGTTTTCATGCGGTTTGGAAAATTGTGCGGACAAACCGTGCATAGTCTAAATTTCAGGGTAAATTTCCAATTTTTCCCTTAAGGATCTATAAATCCAACCCTTTCTCCCTAACTCAGAAACCAAAAGTATTTTTCTCCTTTTTCAACCATTTACAGCTTTTTGAAGGCAAAATATAGGGATCAAGAGATCTCCTACGTCCAGCATCTGATTGAGCATTCGTTTATCACATTAGATGTACAACGGTAAGTACTCGAGTACTCTTTACACATTATTCTTCTCTTTTTCTCTCGACCTAGATATCTTCATGTGAGAATTTTTTCACCTTTTCTTATATCTACTTTGATCTGAGGAAAATTAATGGCTGATACTAGAGGAGGAGAGTCATATAGCCCTAAGGTGGATGGTCTATAACTCATCCATAAAGTTCATTGTTTTTTGAAATATTCATGTGGGTCCCATTAGTTTTGTTGGAATCTATTTCTTAAATTTACATGCCATGATAATACTTGCTAAAATCATAAGGTTATACTCTTTCTAAATATGTGATTAGTTGTTCGTGGTTACACCCACAAGTCAATCCACCTCATGTTGACGATTATGCCATATTTGGGTTTTAGTGTTTTGGCACGTTTGAACCACCGATCGAGTGTACCTCTACTTGACCTTTATAAAGTAAAGCCTTTCCATAATAAATTACTTAATGTTAATAAGAACTTTATAATGGATTGTACTATGTATTCTCACCACTTGACCCACCTAAGGTATGTTCTAATAATTGATTATAAATGTGAAATGTAAAATGTGGAATGGCAAGTATACTAAGTATATAACATGGCCTTATCAAAAGAGATTGAATAAATGTTACTTGTCTATAGAACCCCTTTCCACATTGATATAAAGTATCAGAGTGAACCCCAATAATTGAATACACCTTAATGGTTAATTAAGAAATGATTAAATCATTGCAATGATACTCGGCCTATACACACTAATAGAAAATGAGGATTAGACCAAAAAATAAATGGTATCAATGATACATAGCATATCCAAACTAATTAAAGACAAGGATTAAGCCTAATGAATAATTTCATGATTACATATAAAAAATCAACGGACTGAATCATGCTTACCTTGGATTCTGAGAGAATAATACCTTGGGTCTTAAAAACCCCATTCTAATTCAAGGATGTAGTTTTCTTAGCTTGATACCCCCCTAAACTTCAGTTCTTGTCTATTCCTTGGATTCCCTGTATACTACTGTACGATCCATTTCATTATTATAAGATAATGTGGATACACTCCTTGGATCCTGCATTAACTAGTAGGTTCCTTGGGGAAATCCCACTGTGACTTGTCTTTTCTTATCCCAATCTTACCTTGGTTGATCACCTGGGACCCAATAGGCACCTTATTGTGGAATGACTTGGATTACACACATTGGATTACACTCTTACACCTTAGATGAACTCAGATACTACTGAGTTAGCATTCCATGAGATCTAAGTTACCTTGGTTATTACCCTAGAACTCCATCACCAGATATCTTTGTCAGGATTCCTTTTTATGTCTTGGTACTTTCACCACATATATTATCATCAAGTGATGTCAGTGTTGGATATGCCTCACATGACCTATTAACATTAAATGGAAATTTCTTAATTAATGAATTGGTTACATGTTCAGACACCATCTGATGGCTGAAGTAGTTACTTGGGTATTTAGTTATATTTTTACTACTTTACTTTATATGCATGCTTGCACACTACTATATTCTATTATATATATTGGATGTTATATACATCATTGGTGGTGGCCCACTGAGATTTATCTCACACCCTCTTCAGGTGCCTTTTGGTACCCAGAGTAGATTACATGGTTGATGGTATGGTTAAATGGAAGTATATAGCTTCCAACACTTGATTTCACGCTGATAGGACGGAGCTTGATTGCCGATGACCGAGTTGGATCTCAGGATGCTTGGAGTAGTCTTTGTTTTCCTTTACTTTTTGTAACATGTTATACCTATTGTCTTGTATCAATGTTTTCTAGTTTTCTAGTGACTTGACATTATATCATCATTTTTTAGTTGATACCCTTATTATTATGCTCATTTATCTATTACATTAGTAGCTTCCACTATTTATTTATATTTGTTCTTATACTTACTATTCATTAACATTCCTTCTATTATGCTAAACTCTTCCAATGAGGTCATAGTCCTCCCACAGACACACTCTAGGCCCTCACTACCAGTCGGTAGCCTCTAGCATTTGGGAAGATGCGCCTGAGGCCATATGGACAACTGGGATCGGGGCACTCGTTAAGTGGCATCTGGTTCCAAGACATCACAAAGTGGTATCAAAGGGGTTTCTTTTCTTGCAGTACTATTTGGAGACAATATATTAGAGAATTGGAATGCTTGGGACTTGTTCATAAGTCATTCTTGGGCATCTAGAACCCATGTTCAGGGTAAAAACCAAGTTTCCTAATTTATAATTGTTATTCTGATTTTTCCTATTACAGTTGATATTATTTCACCACTGGGTGAAGCCTAAGTTTTGGGGTGTTTTTGATATTACCCTTTTTGAGAATTTCTTTCATCCTTATCCTGATGATATGAGGGAAACGATCATTTCTACATGCATAATTATAGGGCACTGAGAATTCACATTTCATGCATATTGCCATGCCATATATGTGCATTTCACTACTTTTCATTACTTGATATGCCTATAATTGTTGAGTGATGCTATCATAGTTTATTTTACTTGTATTACTGTGGCTAAGATTGAGTGATTTACTATCTTAATTCATGAGGTGTATGGGCCCTCATAGGTTGGGTGAGTAATTTACTGAGTCGAGTCATTATGTAATAAATAAATGGGTGTCGTTTCGGGTGATAGGTGTATAGGCACTGATTCATCAGAAATGGATATCCATTATAAACTAAATCATGAAGTCTAAAATGAATTGGATGCACATCCTTATCTCACCTTGTCATATTTATGAAAGGTAAAGGAGTGAACCCAATAATTAACTACAAAATGACATGAAACTTATACTTGAGCACAAACTGATACCTAGACGTCTAAGTGGGTAGTTTGGGTATTAGTCCTTGGGTAGGGAGTTTTCATATATTCAGTTTCCACTACTGATGTTATCTTATGATTATAATATTGTTCTTAGATTTGTGCTTGGTATTTGTAGAACAGTGCCACCATGGCGTCCTTGTGTCGTTCGCCATGAGGGTGGTGACGACCATGATCCAGACATGGTGGGCCCTGAGTCGCTAGTCTTACCTATAGAAGTGCCACTTGAAAAACTACCTATTGTACCTAATATGAGCACTAATTCCAAAGTCCATGAAGTTTCTTACATCTGATGCAGTCCAGGAAAGGTGCTCCGCAAGTTGCACCTACGATGGCTGATCTAACCTGCGAGTTCCAGCAACATCATCCTTCTACTTTTTCATGGTATAGCGGTTCTTAGGATGATGATTCTTGAATAGAGGACATGCTATCTATATTTGAGCATCTATAAATTTCTCTAGAGTGGAGAGTCGATCTTGCTACAAACATGCTTCGGTATTTGGCCAAGCATTGGTGGGATGTCGTTACCCAGGCTAGTTATCATCAGGGCATGTTATGGATTGACTTCTAGATTGGCTTCTATGATCAGTTCTTTCCTCAAAAACTGAGAGATTATAAAGCCAGAGAGTTCATGCATCTCAAGTAGGGTTCTATGTTAGTTATAGAATATTCGTTATGTTTTACTAATTTACAACGCTTTGCACCACTTTTAGACGGTGATGTACTTTTGCGTGGTAGATGTTTTGAGGATGGGCTCCAGTACGCCATAAAAACTTAGGTGAGTATCTTTATCCTTCCTAACTTTTCTAAAATAGTTGATCAGAACCTTATCACATAGTGTGTCCTGAGGTATGGAATGAGTACTGAGTTTAAAGGACCAGTGTCATGTCAAGCCAGTAGTTTTTCTGGTGGAAAGAAATATTCCCTTGAGGTTTTTCATCAGGTTAGTGTAAAAGAGAGTATCTAGTTTGATAACTCTGTGGTGTGTCATCAGTGTGGAAGACCAGGGCATAAAAATCCCCATTTTGATAGTGAACCTATGGAGTGTCGAGATTTTGTCCATATGGATCATCTTTAGCGCTGTTACAGGACCTTTCTACCATCTTTGAGTGGAAAAGGATCAGCATATGATCCACCAATAGGAGTGAGTTATGTTGCACCGAGTCAGGCGGGGAGTTGGCGTAGCACTTGCAGGTCTGCCCAAGGAGGAGGTCATGGTCGTTGTTGTCTGACCCCTGATCCCAGGCATGCCGGAAGAGTAGTCATGATCATGGTAGTCCATCTATTTTATTGGGTCGTTGATCAGGTCATTTTCATTATTTATACACGATACCTGGGGATCAGGATATGGTACCATCTATAGTACGAGGTAATATTTTATTAGCCTCAACTATTGTCTCTTTTTTTTGATACATATGATTCAAAATCGTTTATTTATGTATCTATCATGGAAAGTCTCGGACTAGAGGTAAAATATCACTATGGTGTAATGACCCTTGATACACCATTGGGAATACAGAAGAATGGAATATGCCCATGTAGGTACTGTCCCCTTAAAGTAGGAAGTAACCCTTTCTTGTGGAATCACTTTATTCTAGAGATGAAGGGCTTCGATGTAATTCTTAGGATGGACTAGTTAGTCCACTATCACATCATTGTAGAATACTATCACTACAAGGTCTCTTTTACATCACTAGAAATAAGGAGATATATTTTCAAATGTGAGTGGGATGTCCTGGCTGGGAGAGCTGGACTAAAGCATCATGGGCTAGGTAATGTCATGACCTGTCCTCGGGGCCCGTGCCGTGACTACCCCAAGCCCACCTTCCATAGGCTAGGGGCTGGTGACTAGCACCAAGGCGTAAATCCCGGAAAAAGGGAAGGCATTTCCTTTGTAAAGTAAACAAGCACCACAGAGTAAGCAAGTGGAAAAGTAAACACTAAGTAAAAACTGTAACAAGCTGTGCTGAAAGTAAAAGGGGCTAGAAATACAAGCCCAACTGTAAAGTACAACTGAAAGGGAAAAACAGCAACTGAAAAGAAAAGCCGCAGCATCAAGACGTCCTATGGAAGATCCACCAGAAGAGTGGGTACAGATAGCCTCCACAGCTCCTCGGTCCAGCCGTCCGTTCTGAGTATGTTCCGCCCAGTGGTCCACCTCCAGGTACTGTCCTGCTCCGCATGCCTCCACCACGATTAGCACTGTCCATTGTCTGTAACCAACATAACATAGTGCGGGCATAGCCCGTGTAGGGGTGAGTATAATCTACTCAGTAGGGACCCCGAGACCCGCGAAGGTCTCACGAAATCCACAAAGGATAAACCACAAGGAAATATACAATCACGAAGTAACATCCGACACTGCTTAGGTATATGCCCATACATATACCTAAGTCATCAATTACCGTTCGGCTCTAACATCCAAGCCCAAGCACAACCCAGTCCACACAGGAAAGAAAAACGTAAACCCACACAGGATAGCACAACACAATCCACGATGGAGAGAAAAAGTAATCCACATAGGATAGCTCAACACAATCCACAAAGGAGAGTAAACAGTAAATCCATACAGGATAGCTCAACACAATCCACAAAGGAGAGTAACACAAGATTCAGCTCACACAGGTATACTTCTTCGGATGACGATGAAGATGATCACTGATCCATCTAAGTCGTCAGACCCACAAAGGATCGATAGGTACTAACCCCCGCAAATACCCACACAGGATCGGGCCCACACAGGACCTGTAGGCACTAACTCACACAAAACCGCTGAGCGCTGACCCACACAGGATCAAACACACATAGGATCGGGCCCACACAGGACCTGTAGCACTGATCCACCAAGGAACGCTGAGTGCTGTAGTCGTCGCAGTCCACTGAGGATCTCTGCACAGTCGTAGTCGCAGTCCACTGAGGATCTCTACACAGTCGTCGTTGCAATCCACTGAGGATCCCTGCACGGTCGTCGTCGCAGTCGCAGCCAGCACTACGGTTCTCGCACACAGCAAGCTCATTCGGGAGGGTTCGCTCTACGAGCCGAGAGGCTGATACATCAACTAACACAAAGTCCGAAGTTGATGTATCCAAAAGTTCCGTATCGTCAACAAGAACTCAACGTCGCAGACAGTGTGTCAATCAGACGCCCGGTCTGAGAGTTATTGGCTTTTTCATCCCAGGGGCCCAGTTGTTTTTTTTAAGGCAAAACCAACCCGACCGTACTCCACCTGCATCCAAACCTCAGGCGGAGTGAGCCAAAAGATACTTCTCACTTAGAGGAATTCAACAAAGTCGATGACACATCAATCAGACGTTCGGAGCTCAAGATATGAGCGTTTCCGCTCCGAGGGCCCGGTTGACTTCGTGTACGAACCAACCCGGCTGAACCCAAAGTATTCCCAAACCTTGATTGTGATATACTGAAACGACCGTTTCGATCCAAGGATCGTGTTGCCGCTGACGACGCGTCGTTTGGAGGCCCGTAGCTCATGTTACGGGCAAAAGACCGAAAACGGACCGAAGACGGGGGGTCCAGGCCCGGGCCGACCTGGCCCGACCCCCCCTGGGTCGGCCGAACCGGGTCGACCTAACCCGGTCCAACCCGGCCGAACCCGATCAGGCCCGGCCAGGGCACGGCCCGGCCGATCGCTCGGGTGCTGCGGGGCGCTGTCCCCGCGGGTTGGAGGTGTCGCGGCCCCGCGTGGGGCCGTGCTGGGCAAGCGGATGCGGATTCTGCCACGTCCCATGCGGGCGAGCTGGACCCGTGCGGTCGTGGGTTCGCTGGCTGCCGCCGCCGTGGCTTCAGCCGCAGCGGCCCCGTCCGGCGGCGCGCCGGGGCGCCGCCGCCTCCGGCCGCCGGCGTCGCCAACAGCTTCCACGGGCCACCGGAGTTGCTCCGGTGGTCCGTTTTCCTTCCCGTCTGCGCCGTTGCACCTCCCGGGTTCCGTTCTTCACTGCAGGATCATCAAAATGCCCTTGCGTCACATTTTGTCATCACCCGCCAAATCTGCACAACCACGAAGAACAATGGAGGGTTGTCGGGCCGTGTTCGTTTGGCCCGCACCCTCCACATTAGATAAAAACAACGAGATAAATATTCAACACATGAAACAAAAATTTTAATGAATTAAAATTGTTCTTATTGTCCGGGTTCTTCACTTTTAAATGAAATGATCATGGGAAATAAAAGAATTATTCACAACAACCCCTACCTCGTCATGTCGTTGCATGCGGGTTCTTCACGGATTTGATCGTCGTGGAAGGAGGGGATCGTCGCGTTGTCACGGAAGGGCGTCGCGTCGTCGTGGAATCTGGCGTTGCGTCGACGAACTCAACAGACCAAGAAAAAACAGATTTATTTATAAATAATTAAATCCGTGTTTTGTTAAAAACGGCAAAGGAGATTTAAAAGAAACCCGAAGTCTCTTACCTCAAGCAGTTGGTGATCAGAGATCGGGGCGGGGAAGAATGCCTCGGATGATGCATCGTCAAACTATAAGGGTGACGGCGTTCTTCGTGTTCTTCGCGAAGGAGGATGAAGGCACAAGAATTCTGTCAAAGCCTCTCAACGTGCAATCCTCCAAATGTCGTGTTGGTATTATTTTATTATTACGCCAACAAACGAAAAAGAGGTAAGTAACAACCCCTTAATTCATAGAATTAATTCAACGAAGGAAACTGACCATTTAATTCACGAATAAAACCACCCAATTAAATGGTGCGTTAAGAAATTAAGAAAACGCGTCAGTTGACTTTCATAATGATGGGTTTTCGTGGGTGCATTACTTAGCGGAAAAGAAACGGTGGGGCTCGTGCGAGCCCCACCTCACAAATATTCTACCAAGAGGGTAGGATATTTTTGGATAGCATCCTATCCGGTTCAACTCAGCTTAAGATGCTTTAAGTGGCTTCAAGTGGCTTCCAAGTGGCTTAAGTGAAATAAAATAAAGTTTGTCGTACAATTATTTTATTTCTTAACTTTAAGCCTGAAAATTAAAAACCACACCCGAGCAAACGCAACTCCAGAAGAGGCACTTCTAAGCAAATACCGGTGCTACGATTTAATCGGTGCCCTCGGAATTCGATTCCGGGCACCAGTTCAAAAGTTAGAAAAACCCGCTCGTCCGTTCACTGAACGTACCCGAGCCAAGCTTCGGAAATTGATTCCGGGCACGCCAGGCCTCGGAATCAGGTGCCGTCAGAAACTACGTTCTTGTAAAATTCCAAGGAATATTAAGAAAAAAATTTCCTTGAAATTTACGGGTCTTTACAGGTAATGTGACCTCCCAGATTTCCAATTTTTTCATGGAGGATCTGGTTTTGATTTAAACTGATTTATGTCTAGTAGTTAATTCTTTCAGGGATCCCTTTCCTAAATACTTTTCTGGATTACCTCATAAGAGAGAGGTAGAGTTTATAATTGACCTTGTTCCTAGAACAGCTCCAATGTCCATTCCTCCTTATAGGATGGCACCGACTGATCATTAAGAGATCAAGCAACAAATAGAGTATCTAGAGGCCAAAGGCTTTATACGGCCTAGTATATCCTCTTAGGGTCCACCTATTCTTTTTTTCTAAGAAGGTGGATGGAACTCTTCGTTTATGTGTGGATTTCAAGAGGTTGAACCAGCCTACAGTCAAGAACTGGTATCCAATTCCTTGAATAGTTGATCTCATAGACCATCTCTGAGGAGAAAAGGTGTTCTTTAAGATCAACCTGAGATTAGGTAATCATCAGGTGTGATTCAGACCATGAGACATACCACATACAAATTTCTATATCAGGTATGGTATGTCTAAGTATCTTCTTATGTCCTTCAGTCTTATGAACATGCCGTCCATTTTCATGGCTGTGATGAATAGTTTTTTCCACCCCTATTTAGACTCATTTGTCATGGTCTTTGTGTATTATATCTTGGTGTATTCTCACACTCGTAACGACCATTCCAAACATCTTGAGATAATTTTGAGCACATTGAGAAAGTATATATTTATGCCAATATTGGTAAGTGTGACTTCTGGATCGATAAAGTCAACTTTCTGGGTCATATTACTTCAGAATCGGGAGTATATATTGACCCAAAAAAAGGTTAGTGTTGTAGTTTCCTAGGATCATCCCAAGAAGGTTTTTGTTCTCAAGAGTTTCTTAGGGCTCACTAGATATTACAGAAATTTCAAGAAATACTTCTCATGTCTTTCTTCACTTCTTATTGGACTTAAAAAGATGGGTGTCAGGATCATATGGTTAGAAGGAAGTGATAAATCCTTTCAAGAGATAAAAGGGAGGCATGTATCTGCACCTATTATGATTCTTCTAGAACCAGGTAAAGGTTATATCATATTCTGTGATTCATCAGGGATTTTTCTAGGATTAATTTTGATGCAAGAAGACTAATTTGTTACATATGGATCTCACCAGGTGAAGCCTTACGAGATAAATTACCTGACACATGACCTTGATCAAGCATCAGTTTTCCATTACTTTAGCTGTTGAAGACACTATCTCATGGGTGAGCGCTTTATGGTGTATACATATTAAAAGAGCCTCTAGTATAACTTTTAGTAGTGTGAATTGAACCTCATATAGTGAAGTTGGGTCGAATATCTAAAATCCTTTGATTTTGATCTTTCCTATACTCCTGGAAAGTGAAATGTGGTTGCTAATGCACTGAGTCAAAAAACTCAAATATAGGCCATATAGGAAGCCAGTGATGAATGGAAGTTAATGGCCCTTTTTTTGAACTTCATCTAGAGTCTCATGATAGTCACAAGTAGTCTTACCCCTTAGGTTAAATAGTTACATCTTCCCTCCTTGATAAGGTAAAGAGTAGTCAGTATTAAACTCCTGAACGTTTGGTTCTCTGTGAGAGTATATCAGGAGATAACCCACCTCTAGATTGATCTATGGATACAGATGATGTCTTTGAACTACATGGACGTATCTGGGTTCCTGCATATATGAGAGAGGAGTTGATGAAAGAGTCCCATGCTTCTCAATGGGCAATTAATTTAGGAATATCAAAGACGAATCGAGATATGTGATGCCAGTATTGGTAGCCTAGAATTAAATTAAAGATTTCAGGCTTCATCACTAGGTGTTCCACCTGTCACCAGGTGAAGGAAAAGAACCAGAGACCTACATAATTATAACAATTACTTTGAGTCCTAGAATGGAAATGGAAAGATATTGTTATAGATTTCATAGTTGGATTACCTAGGTCACTGAGGGGTAGAGATGATATCAAGGTATTCTTTGAATGGATAATGAAATAATCTCACTTCACTCCTATATGGTAGAATTTCTCAGCAGATGATTTGGGAAGACTGTATGTCTGTGAGATCATATGATTAAACTAGGTTGCACGTACTATCATTTCAAATCAGGACTCTTGTTTCACTTTATGGTTCTAGAAGTATTTTCAGAAATATTTGGGTACCCCGGTGCTTGTAAGCACATCTTTTCACCCTCATACCAATGGACAATCATAACGGACAATATAAGTTCTAGAGGATATGCTCCGAGCTTGTGTTCTTGATTTTAGTGGTTCTTGGGAGAAGCATATCCCTCTTGTCAAGTTCTCTTATAATAATATTTTTCATGTAATGTTTTAGATTTATCATTTTGAGGCAATATATTTTATGTAATTCCATTCACCCTTGTGCTGGATAGAGGTAGGTGAGGTAGACCTACCAGATTCTTGTCTCATTTAGTAGACTTCGGAATAGGTCCAGCTGATCAAGAATTGTATGAATACTGCTCAGTCTAGAAACAATCTTATGTTGATCGCTGTCAATGACCTCTTGAGTTTAAGGCTAGGGATCATGTTTTCCTTAAATTATCACCCATGCTAGGGCATATATGGTTAAGAAAGCATGGAAATTTGTCACCTCCTTATGTCGGGCTGTTTGAAATTCTATGGAGAGTTAGTCTGGTAGCCTATCGGTTTCTACTACCTTAAAGGAATTGTGTCATGCACGACATATTTCATGTCTCACAACTTTTACAGTTTCATTACGACCCATCACATACCTTTGATCCAGAGGAAGCTGAGTTATATGCCAATGAAACCTTTATGGAATATCCAGTACGAATGGTTGACCAAAGCAGGAAGGCTCTCTAAGGAATGTATTTCCCTCTCATACGAGTGTTATGGAAGCACAGTTGAGTACAAGATGAGAAATGGGAGAGGGAAACCAAAATACATTCAAAATGGCTACAGTTTTTCACAGAAAGTGTTTCTTTACCCCTGGAAGGATAACATAGGGGTGAGTTCTTTTAATGTGGGAAGACTATAAGAACCTAGTTTTTCACTCGAGTATGGATCTGTTAATTTTCAGTCTAAATATTTACATTGGACCTAATATAAATTCCTAATGAGTTATTAAAGGTTCTAGGGGTGTCTGGGGACTGTTGGTAACCTAGAACCCATCTTTTTGGGAAAAACTGGCTTGGTAAATAGTTTAGAGAAAACCGTATGGAATTCCACATGGTTTTGAAAACTGTAAGAATGGTGTTTTTTCAGACAAAGCCACCATGCACGATTGGTGCATGGTCGTTCAACCTAACTCTATAAACACCCTTTTTCCTAGGTACTCATGTATGGCTTGCAAAATGTTTGGTCAAATTGTGTATCCAAACCATTCAGGAAGATTCATATCTCATGGTTTGCACACAGTTTGACAAACCATGCAGACTAATTGTGCATAGGCTAAATTTCTGGGTAAATTTCTAGTTTTTTCATTAATGATCTATTAAGCCAAACCTTTCTCCCTAACTCGGAAACCACAGGTATTTTCCTCTTTTTTCACCCATTTGGTGATTTTTGAATGACAAACCTAGGGATCAAGAGATCCCCTTCGTTGGGCATCTGATCGAGATTCCATTTGTCACATTAGATGTGCAACAGTAAGTACTCAATTCCTATTTAGTCATTATTCTACTATTTTTATCTCAACCTAGATATGTTAATGTGAGTTTTTTTCACCTTTTCTTATAAATAATCCGATCCGAGGAAAATCAAGGGATGATACTGGAGGAGGAGATTCCTACAACCCTAATGTGGGTGGTCTATAATTCATCCCTAAAGTTCTTTATTTTTTGGAATTTCTATTTGGGTCACACTGGTTTCTTTGAAATCCATTTATTAAGTTTACATTCCATGATTATACTTTTTAGAATCATATGGTTATGCTCTTTCTAAATATATGATTTGTTGTTTGCAATTACACCCACAACTCAATCCACCTCATGTAGAAGGTTATGCCATAATTGGGTTTTAGTGTTTTGACATGTTTGAGTCACTGTTTGGGTGTTCCTTTGTTTGACCATTCTAAAGGCGAGCCTTTCCATAATAAATGAATTTCTATTCATGAGAATTGCATAATGGAATGTATAATGAATGCTCACCACTTGACCCACCTATGTTATGTTCTTGCAATTGATTATTAAATGTGAAATGTGAAACGTGGAATGGAAAGTATTCTATGTATATAACTTGGACTTATCTAAAGAGATAGAATAAAGACTACATGTCCATATCACCCCATTCCATATTGATGGAATCTAGTAGAGTGAACCCCAATAGTTTAATATACCTTAATGGTTAATTAAGACTTGATTAAATGGTTACAATTCTATTTGGCCTATCCACACTAATGTAAGACAAGTCTTAGACCAATAAATAAATAGTTGTAATGATACTTGTCCTATCCAAACTAATGAAAGGCAATGCATGAACCTAATGAATTATATCATGATTACAATATCAAAAAGGAATGGACTAGCTCGATCTCGCCTTGGATTCTGAGAGGAGAATACCTTGGGTATTGGAAACCCAATTCCGATTCAAGGATGTGGTTTTCTTAGGTTGATACCCACCTAAACTCTGGTTCTTGTCTATTCCTTGGATGCTTGGTATACTACAATAGGGTACTTTAAGTATTATAGGATACATCAGATATACTCCTTGGATCCAACATTGACTAGTAAGTGCCATGGTGAATGTCCATTGGGCCCTGTCTTTACTCAGCCCTGTTTTACCTTGGTCAGTCACCTTGGACTCGGTAGGCACCTTATTATGGAATTCCTTGGATTATGCACCCTGGAATACATTCTTACCCCTTAGATAGACTCAAATACTACTAAGTTAGAATTTTGTGATATTTACATTACCTTGGTTATTACCCTAGAACTCCCTCACCAGATATCTTTATCTGATTTCCTTATTACGTCTTGGGGACTTTACTACTTACATTATCATGAGGTGATGTCAGTGTTGGATATGCCTCACTTGATCTATTAAAATTAAATGGTAATTGCTTAATTAATGAATTGGTTACATGTTCATACACCAGCTGAGGGTTCAAGTAGGTACTTGGGTAATTAATTACATTTTATTACTTTCTTTACTTTATATACATGTCTATACACTACTATATTCCATTACAGAGGTTAGATGTTATGGACACCATTGATAGTGGCCCATTGAGATTTATCTCACACCCTATCCATGCATCGTTTGGTACCCAGAGTAGATTGCATGTTCTCAGGTACTGACAAAGGGAAGCATATATCTTCCAACACTTGATTATGTGTAGATAGGATGAAGCTTGATAGTAGATTGCTGGGTTGGAACTCATGATGCTTTGAGTAGTCTTTGTATTCCTTTACTTTTTAGAACATGTTATGACTATTGTCTTGTATCCATGTTTTCTAGTTTTTAAGTGACATGACATGACATTATCATTTTTTCAGTTGATAAATTTATTATTCGGATAGTATGTCTATTACATCAGTTTCTTCCACAGTTTATTTATATTTCTTCCACTATTTACTATTAATTTATATTCCTTCTATTTTGCTACACTATACTAATGAGGTCATAGTCTTCCAATGGATACACCCTAGGCCCTCCTGGGAGCATCCCAAGAATGTGTTTGATATCAAGAGTTTCTTAGGGCTTACTAGATATTATAGACATTTTAAACAAGACTTATCATTTCCTTATTTACCTCTTACTGGACATAAAAATAAGGTTTTCAAGTTCATATGATCCAAAGAAAGTGATAAATCCTTTCAAGATTTAAAAGTGAGGCTTGTATCATCACCTATTCTAGTTCTTTCAGAACTAGATAATGTTTATATCTTCTTCTGTGATGCATCAGGGATTGGCCTAGGATCAGTGTTGATGTAAGAAGACAAATTTGTTTCATATGGATCTTATCAATTGAGGCCTCACAAGATAAATTACCTGATGCACGACCGTGATCTAATAGTAGTTTTCCATTCCTTATGTTGTTGGAGACACTATCTCTTAGGTGAGCACTTTTTGGTGTATACAAATCACAAGATTCTCAAGTATAACTTTTATTAGTGTGACATGAACCTCAGACAGTGAAGTTGTGTTGAATATGTAATATCATTTGATTTTGATCTTTCATATATGCTTAGAAAGGGAAATGTGGTCGCTGATGCACTGAGTCGGAAAACTCAAGTGCAGGATGCACCTAAAGCCAGTGATGAATAGAAGTTAATGGGCCACTCTTTGGAACTTCATCTGGAGTTTCATGAAAGTCATGAGATATCTTACCTCTTAGGATTAACAGTTAGATATTCCCTCCTTGATAAGGTAAAGATTAGGTAGTTTTCAACTCTAGAAGGTTTGTTTCTTCATGAGAGTATATCAAGAGATAACCCACCTCCAGATTGGTCAGTTGATATAGAAGATGTCTGGTATCTACATAGACATATCTAGGTTCCTGTAGATATTAGAGAGGAGTTAATGAAAGTGTCCCATTCTTCTCAATGGGTAATTAATCTAGGAATCTCGAAGATGTATCGAGATATGTGACACCAGTATTGGTGGCATGGAATTAAACATAATATTGCAGGCTTCATCATTGGGTGTTCCACATGTCAGTGGGTGAAGGTGGAGCACCAGAGACCTACAAGATTATTACAACTACTTCCAGTCACATAATGGAAATGGGAAGATGTTGTTATGAATTTTATAGTCAGCTTACCTAGGTCACTGAGGGGTAGTGATTCTATCTAGGTCTTCATTGACCAAAAAATGAAATCATCCCACTTCATTCCTATATGGGAGAATTTCTTAGAAGATGAATTAGGAAGACTGTATGTCTGTGAGATCATATGATTACACATGGTTCCACATACTATCATTTCATATCAGGACTCTTGTTTCACATTACAGTTATGGAAGGATTTGTAGAAAGATATGGGGACTCAGGTTCTTCTAAGCACAAAGTTTCACCCTCATACCAATGGATATTCAAAATAAACAATAAAAGTTCTAGGGGATATTCTCTAATCATGTGTACTTTATTTCAGTGGTTCTTGGAAGAAGCATATCCCTCTCATCGAGTTATATTATAATAACAGTTTTAGGTGACATTTTAGATGGATTCTTTTGAGACCTTATATGGTATGCCATGCCGTTCACCCTTGTGCTGGCTAGAGGTAGGTGAGGTATCCCTATCTGGTCCTTGTCTCATTCAGGATACTTCAGAATTGGTCCAACAGATCAAGAAGTGTATGAATACTGCTCAATCTAGATACAAATCTAATGGTGATCGTTGTCAATGAACTCTTGAGTTTAAGGTTGGGGGTCGTGATTTCCTTCTATTATCACCCTCAATAGGGCATAGACAGTTAAGAAAGTAGGTAAAGTTGGCACCTTGTTACGTTAGGCTGTTTGAGATTCTAGGGAGAGTCGGGTTGGTAGCCTATTGGTTGCTACTACCTTAGAGGTATCGGGCCATGCATGAGGTCTTTAATGTATCGCAACTTTTCAAGAATCATGCCGACCCGTCACATACCTTGGATCATGAGGAAGCTGAGTTAGATATTGATGAAACCTTTGAGAAATATCTAGTATGTATGGTTGAACAAATCACAAAATCTCTCTAAGGAAATTTTGTTCCTCTCGTATGGGTGTTATGGCAGCACAACTGAGTATAAGACAAGACTTGGGAGAGGGAAGCCAACATGCGTGCCCAATGGAAAGAGTTGTTCTCAGATAGTGTCTATTTACCCTTGGAAGTAGAACATAGGGGTGAGTTATTTTAAGGGGGGAAGACTGTAAGAACCCAGTTATTCACTCTGGTATGGATCCTTTAATTTTTAGTATAAATTTTTACGTTGGACCTAATATGGATTCTTAATTAGTTAGTAAAGTTTCAAGGGGTGTCTTGGGATTTTTCGGAGCCTCGAACCCATCTTTTTGGGGAAAATTGTCTTGGAAAATAGTATAGAGTAATCCGTACAGAATTCCCCATGGGTTGGAAAATAGTATGAATGGTATTTTTTCAGACATAACCACCTCGCATGGTTGGTGCATGGTCGTGCGACCTAACCGTCTGAATGCCCATTTTCCCCAGGTACTCATGCATGGATTGCACATGGTTTATCAAAATGTGTGGACAAACCATTTAGGCAGAGCCGTCTCTCACGGTTTGCACACAATGTTACAAACAATGCGGACAAACCGTGCATAGGCTAAATTTCTGGGTTAATTTTCCAGTTTTTCAATTAATGATATATTAAGCCAACATTTCCTCCATAACTCAGAAACCAGCAGTTTTTTCCTCCTTCTTCGCCCATTTGGATATTTCTAAAGGCCAAAACTATTTATAAAGAGATCACTTTCTTTCGGAATCCGATCGAGATTTCTTTTGTCACATTGGATGAGCAACGGTAAGTACTCGAGTCCTCCTTAGTCATTGTTCTTCTCTTTTTCTCTCGACCTAGATATTGTCACGTGAGTGTTTTTCACCTTTTTTTAGATATACACTAATCCAATGCAAATCAAGGGATGATAACGGAGGAGGAGAGTCGTATAACCGTAATGTGGGTGTTCTATAACTCATCCCTCAAGTTCGTTGTTTTTTGAATATTTTTGTGGGTCCCACCGGTTTTGTAGGAATCCATTTCTTAAATTTACAT
Organism: Viscum album; assembly: GCA_963277665.1. Lineage (NCBI taxonomy): Eukaryota > Viridiplantae > Streptophyta > Magnoliopsida > Santalales > Viscaceae > Viscum > Viscum album. The sequence continues at coordinate 736,178,600 of OY728138.1, read as the reverse complement.
GCCATGATTATACTTGTTAGAATCATATCGTTATACTATTTCTAAATATGTGATTATTTTTTAGCAGTTACACCCACAACTCAATCCTCCTCATATCGAAGGTTATGGCATATTTGGGTTTTAGTGTTTCATCACGTTTTAAACACCATTCGAGTGTGCCTTTTCTTGACCATTCTAAAGGAGATCCATTCCATAATAAATGACATTCTATTAATGAGAATTGCATAATGGTATGTATCATGTATGCTCACCACTTGACCAACCTATGGTAAGTTATTCCAATTGATTATTAAATGTGAAATGTGAAATGTGGAATAGAAAGTATACTAAGTATATAACTTGGAATTATCAAAAGAGATTGAAAAAAGGGTACATGTCCATATCACCCATTTCCATGTTGATAGAAGCTAGAAAAGTGAACCCCAAAAGTTGAATATACCTTAATGGTTAATTAAGACTTGATTAAATGGTTACAATGCTACTTGTTATATATACACTAATGTAAGACAAGGCTTATAACAATAAATAAATATTTTCAATGCTTCTTGGCCTATGAAAACTAATGGAAGACAAGGCTTGAACCTAAAGAATGATTTCATGATTACAATGTCAAAAAGGAATGGACTGACTCGATCTTTCCTTGGATTCTGAGAGAAGAATAACTTGGGTATTGGGAACCCCATTATGATTCAAGGATGTGGTTTTCTTAGGTTGATACCCACCAAGACTCCGATTCTTTTTTATTCCTCAGATATCCGGTATACTATCATAGGGTCCTTTTAATTATTACGGGATACCTTGGAAACATTCCTTGGATCCATCATTGACTAGTAGGTGCCATGGTGAAGGCCCATTGGGCCCTATCTTTTCTTATCCCTATTTTACCTCGGTCTCTCACCTTGGACTCCGTAGGTGCCTTATTGTGGAATGTCTTAGATTATAAACCTTGGATTACACTCTTACCCCTTATATAGACTCAGATACTACTGATTTTTCATTTCGTGAGATCTATGTTACCTTGGTTATTAACCTGGAACTCCGTCAAGAGATATCTTTGTCAGATTTCCTTATTGATTTTTGGGGCCTTCACTACTTACACTATCATGATGTCATGTCAGATTTGGTTAGGCCTCACGTGACCTATTAACATTAAATGGTAATTGATTAATTAAAGAATTGGTTACATGTCTAGACACTAGCTGAGGGTTGAAGCAGGTACTTGGGTAATTAATTATATTGTACTACTTTATTTACTTTATATGCATGCATGCACACTATTATATTCCATTACAAAGGTCATACGTTATAGAAACAATTGGTAGTGGCCCACTAAGATTTATCTCACACCTTGTTCGGGTGCCATTTGGTACCCGGAGTAGATTACATGATTACAGGTATTGAAAAAGGGAAGCATATAGCTTCCAACACTTTATTGTGTTATGATAGAATGGATCTTGATAATAGATGACCGAGTAGGATCTCAGGATGATTTGAGTTGTCTTTTTATTCCTTTACTTTGTGGAACATGTTATGCATACTATCTTATATACATGTTTTCTAGTTTTTTAGTGACATGACATTACATAATCATTGTTTCAGTTGATAAATCTATTATTAGGCTAGTAGATCTATTACATCAGTTGATTCCACTGTTTATTTATATTTCTTTCATTGTTTACTATTCATTCATAGTCCTTCTATTGTGCTACACTCTACTAATGAGGGTATAGTTTTCCCATGGACACACCCTAGGAAATCCTGGGTGAATCCCAAGAATGTGTTTGATATCAAGAGTTTCTTAGGGATCTCTATATATTACAGACATTTCAAACAGGACTTTTTATGTCGTCCTTCAACTCTTACTGGACTTACAAAGAAGATGTCATGTTCATATGGTTATAAGCAAGTGAGAAATCCTTTCAAGAGCTAAAAGGGAGGCTTGTATCGGCACATATTCTGATTCTTCCAAAACCCTGTAATGGTTTTGTCATCTTCTATGATGCATCAGGGATTAGACTATGATCATTGTTAATACATGAAGAAAAATTTGTTCCATATGGATCTTGGAAGTTGAGGCCTCATGAGATAAATTACCCAATGCACTAACACGAGCTATCAAAAGTTATCCATTCCTTACTTCTCTAGAGGCACTATCTCTTGGGTGAGCACTTTGTGGTGTATACAGATCATAAGAGCCTCAAGTATAACTTTTATCTATGTGACTTGAACCTTAGACAGTGAAGTTGGGTCGAATATCTAAAATCTTTTGATTTTGAGCTTGTCTAAAGACTTGGAAAGAGAAATGCGGTCACTGATTCACTGATTTGAAAAACTCAAGTGCATTCCATACAGGAAGCAAGTGATTAATGGAAGTTAATGGACCTCTTTTTTGAACTTCATCTAGAGTTTCATGATAGTCACGAGCAATCTTACCTCTCAGGATTAATAGTTACCTCTTCCCTCTTAGAGAGGGTAAAGAGTAGGCAGTTTTCGACTCCTAGATGTTTGGTTATCCATCATAGTATATTAATAGATAACTCACCTTCGGATTGGTCTGTGGATACAGACAATGCCCTAAATCTAAATGGATGTATATGGGTTCCGGTAGATATGAGAGAGGAGTTGATGAAAGAGTCCCATGCTTCCTAGTGGGAAATTAATCCAGGAATCTCGAAGATGTATCGAGATATGTGAAAATAGTATTGGTCTCCTAGAATTAAACGTAAGATTGAATCCTTCATCACTGGGTGTTCCACCAGTCAGCAGGTGAAGGTAGAGCACCAAATACCTATAGGCTTATTACAACTGCTTCCAGTCCCAGAATGGAAATAGAAAGATGTTGTTATGGATTTCATAGTCGTATTACCTAGGTCGCCGAGTGGTAGAAATGCTCTCCAGGTATTCATTAAATGGATAAAAAAATCATCCCACTTCATTCCTATATGGGATAATTTCTCAGCAGATGATTTGGGAAGACAGTATGTCTGTGAGATCATACGATTACACAGGGTTCCACATATTATCTTTTCATATCAAGACTCTCTTTTCAATTTATGGTTCTGGAAGTATTTGCAGAAAGATATGGGGACTCAGGTGCTTCTAATCACATCTTTTCACCCTCAGACCAATGGAAAATTGGAACAAATAATACAAGTTCTAGAGTATATGCTTTGAACATGTGTTCTTGATTTTAGTGGTTCTTGGGAGAAGCATATACCTCTCATCATGTTCTCTTTTAATAACAGTTTTAGGTGACATTTTAGATGGATCCTTTTGAGGCCTTATATGGTATGCCATGCCATTCACCCTTGTGATGGCTAGAGGTAGTTGAGGTAGCCCTACCAGGTCCTCATCTCATTCAGGAGACTTTAGAACAGGTCCAATTGATCAAGAAGTGTACGAATACTACTCAGTCTAGATAAAAATATTATGATGATCGATGTCAATGAACTATTGAGTTTATGGTTGGGGATCATGGTTTCATTCAATTATTTCCCAGGATATGTCATGGATGGTTAAGAAAGTAGGGAAATTTGTCACCTCATTATGTCGGAAAGTTTGAAATTCTAGGGATAGTTGGGCTGGTAGCCTATCGTTTTCTACTAACTCAGAGGTATTGTTCTATTCATGACGTCTTTCATGTCTCACTGCTTTTCCAATATCATGCTGACCCATCACATACCTTTGATCCTGAAGAAGTTGAGTTAAATATTGATGAAACCTTTGAGGAATATTCTGCATGCATGTTTGATAGAAGCACGAAGGCTCTCTGAGGTAAGTCTGTCCCTCTTGTACAGGTTTTATGGCAGCACAACTGAGTACAATACAATAATTGGGAGAGGGAATCCAACATACGTGCCCAATGGCAAAAGTTTTTCTTAGATAGTGTTTCTTTACCCTTGGAATGAGAACACAAGGATGCATTCTTTTAATGGGGAAAGACTATAATAACTCCATTTTTTCACTTTGGTATGGATCCTTTGATTTTCGGTCTAAATATTTACATTAGACCTAATATGGATGCCTAATGAGTAACTAAAGGTCCCATGGGTTTCTATGGATTTTTCAGATCCTAGAACCCATATTTTTGGGTAAAACTGGTTTGTAACATAGTTTAGAATAAACTGTATAGAATTCCACATGGTTTGGAAAGCTATACAAATGGTGTTTTTTCAGACAGAGTCACCTCACACAGTTGGTGCATGGTCGTGCAGCCTAACCTTTTAAATGCCCTTTTTTCCCAGGTACTTGTGCATGGATTGCACACGGTTTGGTCAAACTGTGCAGCCAAACCATTCAGGCAGATTTTTCTAGTATGGTTTGCGCACAGTTTGACAAACCGTGTGGACAAACTGTGCATAGGATAAATTTCTGGGCAAATTTCTAGTTTTTCCCTTAATGATTTTTTAATCCAACCCTTCCTCTATAACTTAGAAACCAGTGGGATTTTTCTCATTTTTCACCCATTTGGAGATTTCTAAAGTCCATTCCTAGGGATCAAGAGATCTCCTTCATCCGACATCCAATTTAGCTTTCATTCTTCACATTGTATATGCAATGGTATGTACTTGAGTCCTCTTTAGTCATTCTTCTTCTCTTTTTCTCTCAACCTATATATTTTCATGTGAGTTTTTTTCACCTTTTCTTAGATCAACTCCGATCCGAGGAAAATCAAGAGCAAATACTGAAGGAGGAGAGTCATACAACCCAATTGTGGATGGTCTATAACTCATCCCTAATGTTCGTTGTTTTTTGGAATATTCATGTGGGTCCCACCAGTTTCATAGGAATCCATTTATTAAATTTAAATGTCTTGATTATACTTGTAATAATCATATTTTTTATATTCTTTCTAAATATTTGATTAATTGTTAGCGGTTACACCCACAACTCAATCCACCTCATGTCAAAGGTTATGCCATATTTGGCCTTTAGTGTTGTGCCACGTTTGAGCTACCATTCGGGTGTGCCTTTTCTTCACCATTCCAAAGGTGATCATTTCCATAATAAATGAATTTTTATTAATGAGAATTTCATAATGGAATGTATCATGTATGCTCACCACTTGACCCGCCTATAGTATGTTCTTCCAATTGATTATTAAATGTGAAATGTGAAATGTGGAATGTAATGTATACTAAGTATATAACTTACCCTTATCAAAAGAGATTGAATAAAGGCTACATGTCCATATCACCCCTTTCCAGATTGATGGAAGCTAGAAGAGTGAACCCGAATAGGTGAATATACCTTAATGGTTAATTAAGACTTGATTAAATGGTTACAATTCTACTTGGCCTATCCACGCTAATGTAAGACAAGTATAAGACCAATAAATAAACATTTACAATGATACTTGGCGAATCCAAACTAATAGAAGACAAGGCTTGAACCTAATGAATGATTTCATGATTACAATATCAACAAAAATGGACTGAATCAATCTCACCTTGGATTCTGAGAGGAGAATAAATTGGGTATTGGGAACCCCATTCTGATTCAAGGATGCGGTTTTCTTAGGTTGATACCCAACAAGACTCCAGTTCTTTTCTATTCCTCAGATGCCCATTATACTATTGTAGGGTCATTTTAATTATTATAGGATACCTCAGATACACTCCTTGGATCCGACATTGACTAGTAGGTGCCTTGGTGAATTCCCATTGGGCCCTTTCTTTGCTTAGCCCTATTTTACCTTGGTCAGTCACCTTGGAATTAGTAGGCGCCTTATTGTGGAATGCCTTGGATTACGCACCATGGATTACACTCTTACCACTTAGATATACTCAAATACTACTGATTTAGCATTTTGTGAAATCTAAGTTACCTTGTTTATTACCTGGGAGCTCTGTCACTAGATATCTTTGTCATATTTCCTTGTTACGTTGTGGGGCCTTCATTACATACACTATCATGAGGTTATGTCATTGTTGGATATACCTCACAGGATCTTTTAAAATTAAATGGTAATTGATTAATTAATGAACTAGTTAAATGTTCAGAGACCAACCAAGGGTTGAAGCAGGTACTTGGGTAATTAATTATATTGTACTACATTTTTTACTTTATATACATGACTCCACATTGCTATATTCCATTATAGAGGTTAGATGTTATTGACATCGTTGGTAGTAACCCATTGATATTTATCTCACACCCTCTCTGGGTGTTTTTTGGTACCCGGAGTAGATTATATGGTTGTAGATATTGACAAAGGGAAGCATATAGCTTCCAACCCTTGATTGTGTGCTCATAGGATGGAGCTTGATATTAGATGTCTGAGTTAGATCTTGGGATGCTCCGAGAAGTCTTTGTATTCCTTTACTTTGTGGAACATGTTATGAATATTTTATTGTATCCATTTTTCTATTTTTTTAGTGACACGACATTACATCATCATTATTTCAGTTGATAAATTTATTATTAGGATAGTTTATCTATTACATCAGTTTCTTCCACTATTTATTTATATTTATTTCATTATTTACTATTCATTCATATTCCTTCCATTGGGATACACTCTACTAATGAGGGAATAGTCTTCCGATGGACACACCCTAGGCCCTCACTTCTAGTTGGAAGCCTATAGAATTTGTGAAGATTCCCTTGATTCTATGTGGCCTACCGGGTTTGGGGCACCAGTTAAGTGGCATCCGTGTTTGTGACGTCACACGTGGATCATGAGTATTTATTATTATGAATATATAATTTATTTAATACATATTCAATATTTCACGATTGATGATTCACATATTTGTGGGTATGATTTCATTTATGATTCACTCATGCACTCTGATTATGTTTTCATACCCTTATGCACATCTTATTTTCATAGATGAAATTCAATTATAATTGATTAGTTTTACCCTTACTGAGAATTTGAGCTCATACTTATCATTTGTTTCATCCAAAAGTTATAATTAATGATGTTGAATTAATTATTTCATGAGTATATTTCATATACATAATGATTATTAAATATTGTGAAATAAAAAAATCTATATTAAGTGGGATAACTATTTATTTAACGACATGAGTATTGTTTATATAGAAGTTTTTCATATTTTCCTAAAAAACTAAAACTAAAAGTTCCTTGAGAATATAAGCGATCCAATTTAACCTTTTTATGTTCTATGGTTTGGATGGATAAATTCGGGTCACAATTATAAATATAAGAGCTATAAATGTAATTTTTTTGATTCCGACACTTGATTCAGGAGTAGGGGTTTTGGGATGTTTTAAATAATATAATACAAGGAGTTAAATTTGATGTGGAGTGATAAAATCACATTTTCTTGTCACCTAAAATTTTCAAAATATAATCTATTAAGAATCATTATAGATTTCACTTAGAGATAATGAGAGGAAAATGAGAACTCTAGTGGGATTTATAGTTGTGTGCATGTAAAAATATACCCCTACTTTTTTAATAGAAATTTTCTTATAATATAATATTATTTGAAAAATTCATGATTTTTTTTCATTTTTTAAAATTTTACAATGATTAGATAGTCTAAAAAATATATTACATATGACACTTGAGATCTGATACATAATATATATATATATATATATAAATAATATTATGTATTATATATATTATGTATCATATGATAAAAATTATGCATTATATCGATTAATTTACTTAATGAAATACCCCCTCCATGTGATTCCCTAGAACCAAAACTCCCAAATATTTTTCTAAAAGCCTATTTTTACATACTATCCATGATACTGATAAATGTTAATTAATTTTAACCATCCATAATTATAATTTTAAAAAATAAGTATTGAGGCAGATACATGATCATGGAATTTGGGAAAGAAATTTTATAAATTAGTAAAACCCATAAGTTAAAAAACCACACTTCCAATCATTTTAAAATTTTCCCACAAAAAATAGATATTCTAAAAATACATTTCTTTGTTCAAGATCAAAATTTTAGTTTCACAATAATTCCAACTGATCATTACTCATAATGAAACCCATTTTAAAATATAAGATGAGTAAAAAAGTTAAATAAGGGTTATAAAATATAAATAAAACTCATTTCTAAATTTAAATATGTAAAAACTATTGAAAAATAATTTCTTTTAAAACAAATAATTGTGTTCTTGTATAAGAACATAGAAAAAAATTAAAAAATTAAAGAATGTTTTCTCTAATAAAATATTAAAATAACCTTGTAAGGATTCATAAATCATAATTTTTTCTTAGAATTTTTTTTCACAATACTCATAATGGAATAACATAAATAGTTAATTCCAAAGAAACTCACAACTGAACAACATAACTAGTTAATTCTAATATTAAAAAAATAGTTCTAAAATAACATAACTTGTTAAATGAAACATATTATCACCTGAAAATAAATAACTATCCAATGAATTGGAGGGATATATGTCACAAAGGGGGTTTGGTTTTCACTATTGGATCCGGTTCATTTTTGGGGTCTTAATTTTTCTCTCAAGAACCGGGTGTGACAGATCTAAACATTTGAGAAAAATATTCTATTTATCATTGGTATACCATTTTTCCTTTGGTATTCTTTGAGTTTTGGATAAAAAAGGGAAAATGTTAGTTAAACATCTTAAGGCACATGATTATTTCATGGTTAGTAGAAACCATTTTCCATTGTCTAAGTAACTAGTAGTAGGTTCCTCTTGCATAGAGAGGGACACATAGTGGCCGCATAGTTTCTCAAAACATGTAGGAAAAATACATGCTCATCCAGGTCATTAAAAAGTTGGAATTTACTAAACTAATATCCTTTTAATTTAACACTAAATCAACTCCCATTCACTCCACTCGAGATTTTAATCCATGGGAGCCTCCTCCAAGCTCTATTAGGCTCCTCTGGAACCTCCCCTTGGGTGGATTTGGCCCCAATTTATCTTGGAATTTCCATGTAAGTGGTTCTTCATGTTTTTCTTCCCAAATTTCTAGGGTTTATTCTCTCCTACTTGGGGGAGGGGAGTTCATATGGATAGTGGGATAGGTAGTATCTTTTGGGCCGAATCATAATTATTAGTGCTTGATCTTTCTATTTTTTGTTGAATCATTCCTTGCTAGGGTCATGTGGTGGTGCGATTGCAATTTTGCACCAATTTCTAGATGTTTCTATACTTGAGTTATATGGTTCCATGCCTTAAAATTTTTATATGATTTTAATATGCATGTTTTTTATTTAATCATGTTCAATAATTTAATTGTGTTGTTTGAAATAAATTTTTTAATTATTTTGGATTGAGATCATTATGAAAGTGTATTTTCAAAATGGTAAGGAAATATTTGTGTGTGTTTTATTATAATGATTCTCAAAATGGGTTTTATACCTTATGGTAAAGGTAAAAAATGGGGTTTTAAAAGGCACATATAGTGCGAGTATGTTTAAAAATGTGTTTTCAATGGAAAAATGGATTACTTTGGCATGTTGGATTTTATTGTGCACCATTAAATATTAATTGTAAATTTTTTAAATGATGAATATAATTTTTCAAAAATGATATTTTTTTATGTGTGGATTTAAAAATGGGATTAGCCCATGGAATTGGTTGATAAATTTAATTATTTTCTTGTCGTTTTTTCTAATAAGGATTTAGGAATTGTGTAAGTGATGGTAAATGTATTTGAAATTGGTTTTTAGTGTGTGTAAAATAGAAAGTGGTTTGGATTATGGAAAATGGTGATTTCTTGATATGTTTTTAATTCTTGGCATGTGTTTGTGAAAAAAGGTGTTTTGTTTAACATGTAAAATAAGGGATTATGCACAAGGTAATCCTATTTATCAAGGTGGGGTGACTAGTTCTAGTATGATAGTAAATTAAAAGTGAATTTTCCTGGATTCACTGAGTTGGATTGAAAATTACAACACTAACTAAACATTTATGATGATTAGAGACCAATAGTCCATTGGGGTGTTTCCTGTTAGTGAATCATGCATGAGAAAGTTTATGGTCATGGTTATTATACCACATTTCAATGGGTATAATGTTCTAGTGTCATACTCTAGCTAGATTACCCCTATTTATTTACCCATGGTTCTCTCTTGAGAATTATGATATATGGTACCATTTGTCTATATACAGTGGACTTTGAGTATATTTTATCTTAAAGAAAGTTTATCTTAATAATTGTTTCTTTTGAAATGTTAACTTAAAAAATGTTTTCCATAAAAGTTTTTTTTGATAAAAATGGTTTCTTTTTAAAATGATTTTTGGATAATGTTTCAATATATTTTACATAAATGATTATGTTAAATTTTCTTTTTACGTTATAGCATGGAATCCTTATTTTTGGTGGCATCTTACTCGGCTTTGGCTCACACCCTACATTATCCTTTGGGGTGTATGTAGACATTGTTTGTTTGAGCCAGGTAAAGGTAATATGTTCTATATTAATGATAGTGTAATGGGTTACCAGTGTTCATTGTTTGGGGTATTATTATGGTGGATTGAGGGTGATGCTCCTCTTTTTTTTGAATGGTTGTTATTGAGATAGTGTCTTATTTCCATTTTTTTAACCTATTTTTGTTTTTTTTAATGTAGTAAAAATTGAATTTGGAAATTTATATAAATTTTTTTGTTATGGTTTTCAGGTATTTACTGTTTATTTTAGCTGGTTATTTATGCTTATCTAAATGGGAGAAATCATTCCCATAGTTTAATGTTGAAAACCATGCACTAGTTTCCAGCCCGTGGGGATTGGGAATTCCCTTCGTGACATGCCACAGACTAGGTCAAGTGCTGGGTTTAATGGAACCCTAACATAGTTCATGAAAACATGGTATTAGAGTAGGTCATGAACTTCTTGGGTTACGTTATTTGGGGATGATTTTGGGTAGACCCAATCTAGGATTCTCATTAATTGATGTTCTATTTACAAGTAGGGTGCCTAGCCAACACACCATGTGATAGGAATATAATTTCTATGGGAAGTCATGTTTATTTTATTTTATTTTTTGTTCTTACGGTTTGTTCTGTGTATTGAAATAAAAATAATGTTGGGATAATTGTCTCTATGAGATAATAGGGCCTAGTAATCCATGTGGTGGTGGGAAAATGGTCCTAGAATACTCTTTGTGATGATTCTTTGATTGCCATATAGCCTCCAACCATATGGCCAAGCCACCCACCGACAATAGTTTCATCTTGTAAGTGTCTTATTGGGATCAAAAATATTTTTTTTAAACCCCTTGTTTTTAAATTTAAAGACTAGTTTTAATGTGGTAATGGTTTGAAATTTTGAAAAAGGGAAGTTGGATTTTCAGAATTTACTATGAGGAAGACATTAGTAAAATAAAATATTATTAAATTAACATTAGGGTAAATGGGAATGACTTAGTGAGGTTAGGTTTTTATAAACAAGATATGGATCTTAATAAAACCGTTTGTTTGGAAAGTAGGAAATTGCTTTAAAGAGGGATTGTAATTTTTTTTAACAAATTCATTTTTGATGTAATGGAATTTTTTTGAATGGTGAAAATATATTAAATGGGATGAATTGAGTTTTGAATGAAAAATAGGGGTTTTTTATTTTCAAATGAAATTTAATGGAATGATATGTGGAGCTTGAAAATGGTTTTCAATTCGGTGGATGGTAAATTTTAGAAAGTTTCATGAATTTTTGGGATGGGACTTAAATTGGGAAATTGAAAGTATGGGTTTAATGTTTTGTTTTGAAAATTTTAAAGGTATTATTTTGACCATTGTTATTTCCATGAGTGACCAAATTCATGGAAATGTGTGTATGTTTAATGATGTGATATGATGGGTGTTCAATTTTTCTTGAGAAAATTCATGTGTGTTAATATATGGGATACCATTGGTGAGTGTACAACCCACCAAGATTGATTTCATTTCAAAATATCTTTTAAAGGGAAATGAGATGTTTTTATAAAAATAGTTATATGGTGTGTCTTATTTTGATTTAGAAATATTTCCCATGAGGTGTTTTGAATTTAATTACCCTTCTTGTTTGACTAGTGTTTCAAGTGTGAGTTCTTGTCAATGAGTTTATTTTAAAATAATGGTTAGTGTATTTTTTGAGAAATTTTCTATAAAGTGTTTGAGTTGATTCCCTTAGTGTGTTAGGTGTTTTTTGTGGTATGATTAGGCCGGTTAACTAGTTTGATTAGTTCCTTGGTTTCACTCTTAGCTAGTTCATGCCCCCATAAGGTTTAATGTATATTTTAACCATGTTCGTGGTTGGTTCACTATTTTTATAACCTCCAATTTATCAATGTAAGGTTTATATTCTTGAGTTTCATAATTTAATCCACCACTCCCTCTCGGTTAATAAAATAATCTCATAGTAGAGAGTAAATGTGGAAAATAGAGAGAGACTTCTGTTTTCTAGAGATGTTTGAGTCCTTAAGAATTAGTATAATACCTTTATACATGAAAGTCCTATATATAATCGATGAAGGGAATTCCATTGAGGAGAATGGAAAGTGGCCAAAGGATATTGGTGCTGAAAGTGGAAAGAAAATGCCTTTGGATCTATCATCAGTTTCTTCTAAGGAAGGGATCATGTTGTTCCATTAGTATAGAAAATATAGTTATAATAAGACTTCATTATTGTTTGCAGAAGTAACATTTTTTTAACTCAGTTTAAAGTCCCCTTATTTATAATTCTCATTTTTTTTGTAGTGGTCATGTTCATCATTGTTTTGTGGTGTCATTTTTTCATTGAATTGTAATAGTGGATGTTGTGGAACCTTTTTAAGAACCTATATTTTAGCATAAATCTTCTTTGATTCTAGGAATTGTGAATTTTTTCGTTTCAAGAAGAGGTGTATTACATTTTTTTTCCATTTCTCATTAAAGGTTAAAATGGATGATGTGTGTGAATCTTCTATGTCCTTGCCTCTATGAAGTTCCATGTTGAGGGGGAGTGAGTTCCATGCTATGTTGTGTTCTATTGGTTCTTCCTGGATTGTCGTGTGAGTACTTATAGCACCAAAAGAAGGAGTTTTTAATGAGGATATATAACTCTAGACTATGAGTTAAGAGATTCTTCAAACATAAAAGATCCATCCATATCATGAGAAGTGATGTTGGAACATAGTCAGGAATCCTGTGGTGTGTGAGGGACCTTGGACTATCTTAGTCCCTATTGCTAGATAGTTTTAGTTTAAGCATCTTTATTTGTATCTCCTTGGTCTTGTAAATGTCCCATTTTGTGGGAAATGGTGTAATTTTTTCATTCATCATTGTGACCTATGTGGTTGTAAGAGTTCCTCTTGGTTATAAGGATTCATTGTTGTCTCATTTTCTTGAAATCTAGGGGCTATATATTTTTGTATGTGAAACTCTATGTGGTTTTCCTTATGTGGCCAACATTGTAAATCAGTTTTGGTTTTGGTTGTCCTCATCTAGAAGTGGTCTCATCCCATGAAAATGGTTAATTCCACATTTTTTTCATTTGGTTTGGAGTATCTTCATCGAGTCCCTTGTAGTGGGGATTATTTTTGTGAGAAGTTCAAAAGTTTTCCCATGTTAGGTTTATGTATTATTCTATGATATCTAGTCAAGTATATTGGTACTTATAGTGGGGATACCCACCATGGGTCTCAGTGATATTTATTCTAGAGTAAAGTAGTGTTGGTTTGTTTCTAATGATGGGGAGTTCTTTCAGGGCTCCCCTTATTGATAATACAGTTTTGTTTTTTGTGATAGCTTGGAAGTGGGTAGTATAGTTTGGAGCTATCTAATATTGGGTTTATCTCTTGAATGAATGTTTGGGTTGGAGTAAACCCCATGTTTTGTTGAAGTAAAGTTGTGGAAATGTTTCTCTAGAATTTTTTTGCGTTAGATTATTCATTTTAGGAAGTGGTGTGAGTTTTGATTGGCAATTCTTGAAGTGTTCATGTCATGAAAGGTTAGATTATGTGTTTTGAGAATTACTTTGATCGATCAACTGGAGGTATTTCAACTTTTTAGGGGTGGAAGGGACATGGTGGAGAGTCTATTACAGCATTATGGGTTTAAATTTGTGAATGTATTTATCTGTTCGTGGTATTTTTGTTTTCCTCTTATTTGATATTTGTTGGAAATCTCCTCAATCTATGAATGAGTGTTGGTTTTTATTCATGGATAATTACTTGTTATAGAATTCATGGGGAAGAAAGTGTTATGGTGGGGATAAATATCACAACCGGGTTTTATTTTATCTCTTGGATTCAATTTATTTTTGGGGTCTCGATTTTTCTCTTAGGAACCAAGTGTGATAGTTATAAACCTTTAAGGTAAATCATCTATTTATATTTGGTCTAGAATTTTCCCTTTGTGTCTGCTTTGAGTTTTGGAGAAAAATGAAAAAATTTGGGTAAACAACCTAAGGGGCACTGTTGGCACATAGTTAGTATAAACCATTCTACCCAACCAAGGTAACCATACCGTAGCTGCCTCTTAGATTTAGAGGGGCACGTGGTCGCTACATTTTTTTTCAAACCTTCCAAGAAAATTTTTTGCCTGAACAAGTCATTAAAAAGTGTGAATTTCATAAACTCCCCTCTTTCTAATTTAACCCTAACTCCACCCCATCTATCCACTAAATATTTTCATCTATGGAATCCTCCTTCAAGCTCTCCTAGGATCCTTGGGAACCTCTCCTCAGGTGTATTTGACCTTGATTCATCAATAAATCTCCATGTAAGTGGTTCTTCCTCTTATTTTTACATATTTTCTTGGGTTCTTATCCTCTATTTGGGGGTTTCATATGGTCAGCTGGTTGGGTAGTCTCTTTTGGGTTAAATCTGTATTATTAGGGTTCGATCTTGTTGTTTTTTGTTGGGTGTTTTCTTTCTAGGGGAATGCGTTGGTTCAGTTTTTGGTTTCACCTCAATTTATGGATGTTTCTACAGTTGAGGTTGGTGGTTCCATTACTTAACATTTTAGATTATTTTAATATGGTTTAATTTGTTTTTAATCATGTTAAATAGTTTAACTATGTATTAGTAAATATATTTGTGGAGTATTTTGGCATGCTTTCAGGATGGAATTAGATTTTCTGAAGGGTTAGGTTATGTTTTTGAATGTTTTATTTTGATATTTCTCAAAAAGATTTTTATTCCTTGTGGGGAGGTGTGGAATGGGTTTTTAATGGAAATTAAGGTATGAATATGTTTCAAAGTGGGATTTCAATGGAAAAATGGATTACTTTATAATGTTTTATTTTGACTTCCATGATTAAATATGAATTATAGATTATTTAAATAATGAAAATTATATTTCAAAAATGATATTGGATTATGTGTAGATTTAAAAAGGGGCTTAGCCCATGGAATTGGTTGATCAATTGCGTAATTTTTTTCCTTTTTCAAATGAGGATTTATAAATTGTGTAAGTAATGGTAAATTTATTTGAAATCTAGTTTTTGTGTGAGTAAAATGGAAAGTGGTTTGGTTTATGGAAAATGGTGATTTTTTGGTATGTTTCTAATTATTAATATGTGTATGTGTAAAAGGGTATTTTTTGTAACATTTAAAATGAGGGATTGATCATAATTGAATCTCTGGTATCTAGTTGGGATAAAGAGTTCTATTACACTATTTATTCATAAGTGGTTTGTCCCAGTTTTACTTAGCTGGGTTGATGATTATGACACATTCTCAACATTTATGATGATTATAGACCACTGGTCTATTGGGGTGTCCAGTCTTGGTGGATCATGCATGTGAATAACGATGCCTTTGTTTAATATACTAAATTTCACCAAATTTACGAGGTTCTAGTGTCCCAATTAATCTAGATTACCCCTATGGATTTACCCATAGTGCTCACTTGAGACTTTTGAAATGTGGTTACATATATTGGTATATAGTGGACCATGAGTGCATTTTATCTCAAAGAAATATTATCATAAAAAATGTATCTTTGAAATGTTACACTGAAGTTTTTTCTTTAAAATTGTTGTGCTAAAAATTGAGTTTATTTGAAACAAATTATTGTAAATGTTTAAAGGATTTTACATAAATTAGAATGTTAAATTTTATTTTGGTGTTTTAGCATTGGATCCTTGTTTTTTGGGTACAATCCTATTGTGGTTTGGCTAACACCTTACATACAAATTTGGTTGTATATAATTTTTTTTTGACCCATTTAAAGGAATTATTTTTCCTATTGATGATGGTGGAATGAGTTTCTAGTGTTTCCTATTGCAGGATTTGTGGAGGTGGATTGAAGAAGATTCTCCTCTAATTTCATGGTAGTTTTTTAGATAGGGTTTCGTTTTTATTTTGGTTATATCCTCTTTGTGTTTTGTTTAAATGTTGTAAACATTGAATCTTGAAATCTCTTTACCTTGTTTACTTATGGTTATTCAGGCATGTCATGTTTATTTTAGTCAGTAATTTCTGCTTATCTAAATGGGTGAAATCATTCCCACAGCTTAATGCTGATACACAAGAACTAGTTTCCAGCCCATGGGGATTGAGAATTCCCTTCAGGCCATGCCACAGATCGGTTTGGGTGTTGGGTTCAATGACATCTAGCCTAGTTCGTGATAATATATCTGACCCACTATTCAACATATATAGTATCCACAAATGGTACCCTAAATAAAATAGATACCTTGTTCATTTAACCATTAAACTCATAAAAACTAACATTTAATCCCACATGAAATTACTTTTTCAGTTATTTCATAAAAAAATGAAATATAATTTTATTTTAGAGCCCTTTTGAAAATGAAAAATTCATAGTGTAATGGGAATTTGATATTTTAAAAACCCAATGAATCTGTGAAATAAATATTAAAAACTATGAACAAACAATGTTAACGGGAAATTTGATAAATGTTTAAAAGATAAAATAGAAATCTTTAAAAAATTTACCATGAAATTCAAAATTAACTATAAAACCTTGATATTTTATGATATATTAATTTTAAATAAAATTTTAGTGTTAAATATATTTATTTACATAGAACACCAAGTCTAAACTAACAAAAATATTCTATAGAATTGTTATAATTTAATGTGAAACATATTTTCTTTCCATTTTATGTTTCCTTATTTATTTTTTTCCTGATTATTATAATTAATTTATTCAAAAAATAAATTAATTTTATAATGAAAATGTATAATATTTTTTAAATCAAAATGTCATAATTGTATTAAGATAAATTAGGGGGAAGTTTTTTAAATGATTTATTATTGTGAGAATAATAAAAATTACTGATCATCAAATTATATTCAAATTTATAGTATAAATATTATTTAAGGAATAATTAATTAATTGTGAAACCATTTTCTTAGAAACAATATTTAGAGGTAAAATTATGCTTTTAAATATTTATTTTGAATCTCAGAATCAAATTTTAACTTTTATGAGAATAATTTGTATTATATTTATATTAAAAAAAAATTGGTTTGTTATATTTAATGATATGGTTGGAAGGAGAAATTCTATTATGGAACGATCAAAATTTATAAAAACAAAAAATTTTGTTAAAAATAAAAATATATCTTTAAATCTACTCTTTTACATCATTTCAATTTTAATGTGATTTTTACACATTAATTGTCTATTTTCCTAAAAATTGTTTTCTATGTTTTGAGTTTTAATAATTATTTAGATTTTTCCAACAATAGAAATTTAAAATGATAAAATGGATTCCAAATTTTTAATTATAATAACCAAATATATTATAAGGTTAATTTTATTATATGTAATATAATGAAGTCATCACGGTAGAAGAGCTAAGTTATCATGATTAAGATTAAAATAGGTTTAATGTCATTTAACTATGATATAAATCCTAAAATGACTCTATAACTTGACTAAACGTGTCTTTATGAGTTTATATTGACCTTATAATATACTATATATGAATATGGGGATCATTGGTTCCTATTTACATTATTATGGGATATGTTATATTTATTATTTTATGTAATTCCAATTGTGTCCCCCCACACTTATAAAAGAGAAAAAACTCATTTGCATTACTAAAAAATTTTCAATTCTCTAAATTTAAAATTTCATACCCTAATACCTTCTTAGTTTAATTGAAATCATCTTATAGCCTTTGGGATTCCCCTAAGAGTATTTTAGTATGGCTTAAGGTCTGGCCCAAATGTGTTCTCTCATGGAAATGGTTGTTTCTTTCCCAACTCTTTCGAAGTTATTTCTTTATATAAATGTCAAAAAAATATTTGTTCCATCATAAAATATTTAATTTATTTCACTTACTATATTTGTATTCTATTATGATTATGGGACAACCACTTTTTACCTTATTTTTTTCCTATTGGAAATGAAAGTGTCGCTCGTGCATACTTGTGACTTCCACCTCAACATAGAGATAATTCATTTTCCATCACCAACATTCCTGGTTACTTATTAAAATGTATTTAATGTTTATATATTATATTTATGGAATAGTTATTCTTTTTTAATTATAATATCTTATCTAACTTCTTATCATCCTAACTGTTGTAAAACGATAATGTCACTTGTGTGTACGTGTTGACTACCACCTCCACAAAGCGATGTGATTAATTATTAAAAATAACATTACATGGATATGAATAATGATTCATTTAGAGAATATATATTATATTTATGTTAAAATTATTATTAAATATATGTTAATTATAATTTACATTTCTTTCATTTAATGCATTGAATAGTGAAAATATCACTAGTGCGTATATATTGACTATTGTATCCCTGATGTTATTAGTTATTCATCACCACTTTATATGAATGGTCAAAAAAGTGTATATAATTAATAAATATTTAAATTATGTCATTCAAAATATTTTTCAAATGATTGAACTAGGAATTTTTTTTTCATACCAGGATAATTGAATAAAAACATGTAAGTAAAACATACTAGTTTTCTGTTGGATGCTATTTCTAAAAAGAAATTTTTAATAAAATAAAAATTGGATATTATAAAGTATTGATACATTTTATCACATTAATTAATATTATTTGGTAAAAAATTTATATAAAATATATATTTCTTTTATAGGTTTTTTTCAATGAATATGAATCATGATGCGACTTTATGTAAGAGATTTAGGTTACAACATCATTTAATTTCAGGATTGTCTATGCTAAATTTCATGTGAGGGAAGTTATACAAATGAAAATATTAAAACACATATAATCTCTAGTTATTAATTGAATTTTCATTGAATAATACCATTTTTCTCTCTTTTTTGTTGACAATACTGGTGATGTTTTTATTAAAACCCTTCCTTATTTAATATGTGGTATATTGTAACACCCCAAAATTAGAAAAAAGAATATTTTATTCGATAACATATGTGACATAGAACAAAAATAATATAAGAACATATAACATCCCAAGATTTTATGATATATTTATTTTTAAATAAATTCATTCTCCTAAATATCTTACATTATACACAATACTAAGTTTATATTATGTTGCACGTAACATAGAGTTTAAATGAAACCAAGAATATTATTAAAATATTACTATTTAAAATGACAGTTATCACATAACCAATAGAATGAAGATTATGAATGATATTTAATAAATAATTAAATTATATAGTTTATATATGTTTATTTTTTTGTTTATTGATTAAAAATAAAATTAAAATCAATGATAAATATTAACTGAGAAACTATATTTTTTAAAAAACAATTTAATTTCACTCTGTGAACATAATTTAAAATTTATTATTACAAATTTAAAAAAAATAGTCTGAAAGTTAAAATTAAATTATGAAATATTAATATGAAAATTTTCTTATGGTGAATTTTTAAGATTTTTCTAAATATTATAATTTTTTGATGTGTGATGAAAATGATTGTATTTGAATTGAAAACTTCATTTACATTTAAATTATTAATAACGTTAAATTATATTATAATATTTTTTAACATAAAATTAGTTAAAATATATTTCATTTAATACAATTTAGATCATTTTAATCATTTCCATTTTTATTTAGGATATAGAAAATTTTTACACTATTGGACATTTTCATTTTAAAAACCCTATTTCTCGTCTCATTTACGAGATTTATTTTAAATTAACTTATTCCACTTCTATGAATAGAATTTTTAAAAATGGAATAAATATTTTTAGTTTTAATAATTAATATAGTCGAAAAGGTTCAACATTTGTTTTTACCACAATGAAGAGTGATATAGAAAAAAATTAACTACCATGATTAGGGTAAAAATGGATTTGTTGAGGGTTAAACTATGAGTATTAGGGTCAAAATGACCTTCCAAATTGTCCAACGTAAACTTTTTGGACCCATTTACACCTTATGAACTCAATGTTTTAGAATTAAAATTTATTGAAGCATGTGTAATGATAAAAATGTGGTTATGATGGAATCATTTCAAACAATTAAAATTGTGCCACTCTCCTCGCTAATTAAAGGCTACCCCCTAACCTCTTTTATTCACACCTTCACATCATTTTGAATCTTCCATTACCATCCCAAATCACATACTAACTTCCACACCCTAATCCTTGAGGTCCTATATTTATAATACATCCTTCTTAGGTATGCATACTATAAACTTTGGGAGGATACCCAAAGAAGAGGTAATGTTCTTCACTGAGCATCTTTATTTTATATTTTGTACAACACTTTCAATTCTTAATAAAACATGTTTATTCCATAAAATATTTATCTTCCATATACTGGAATGTTTTTATTAAAATTTAATGACCTAAAACCATCTCCACTTCCATAAATTTGATTAAAAAATCATTGTTTGTTTGTACCATAGATTACCACCACATGAACTGATGTCATTCATTATTCCATTACCACCTTTCACAGTTGGGTATGATGATTGATATAAATTACATATATTATATTTATAATATATGTATAGCAATGTATTAATAATATCATATATATTTCTTTTTTACCTTCCATTCCTTAGAAGATACGATAACGTCACTCGTGTGTACGATGGACTACCGCCTCGCGAATCTATGTGATTGGTCCTTCACTAATTCTTCACATGGAAGGTGATAATGATACTGTTAATTACTATATGTTATATAAATGAAATAATTATTATATTAATTAAATATTTATAAATATTTAATGACAATATATCTTTTTCTATCATACCTTTTCACTTACACAATAACAATAATAATGTTTGTGCATGTGTGGACTACCACCTTCACGAAGCGATGTGACTCTCTTTTCATCACCACACCACATGGAAGATATATATATATAAGTGTATATTACGATATAAGTTATATTTTTATAATTATGGAAATATTATATATTACATTCCACCACTCTATAATGATCATTGGAAAATGGAAACGCTAATAATGTTTACATATTTTCTACCATCTCCATGACCCTAACATAATTCATCTTTCATAAGAACATTTCCAAATTGGTTTTAAAAGTAAAATTAATGTATAAATATGATAATAATTTCATGATTATTATTATATAAATGAAGAAACTATGTAATATTTTCAATAATTAGATCTCTAATAACAAAACACACATAAGAAAACAAGGCAATTAACACCTAAAATAATGAAAATAATGAAATATTATTAATGAATGAGTATTAAGATGTTATAAAATGATCTTATATGATATTATAAATATTAATAACTTTATAAAATAATTTAACATCCATTTTCAAAAAAATATACAGGATGATAAAGCGCGTTCAAGGAAAATTAAGTATGAGGTAATGGTTTCACATCTCACTTTTACTTCTGTGAGACATATGTCATATTCACCACTTAGTTCATTTATGTGGTGTATATACAACCCTTTTTTATGTTATATCAGAAATTAATTTATATTATTGATATTTAAGGTTTCATTTTATGTCATTTATTGCATGGTTCCCATGATAGAAAATTTACAAAAGTCATAAGGGTTTATTTAACAATCTCATCATTATTCAGGGTCTAATTTTTTAATTGTACCCTGGGGAAATTATTAGATATTTATATCATGAAAACAATATATTTTTATCTAATATGGTAATTTAAAAACTTTTTATGAAATATTACCATTTTTACACTATTTCTTACTTAAAATTATTGAGAAATTGGGTTTAATAAAAATCAGCCTAATTTATCTCTTCGGTCTGAAATCTGTTTTCATCAAAAACCATGTTTTCTAAAAATGTTTTAGAATATTTTATAAAAAATTTAAAAATTATGTATTTAATACATTTTTATCCTTGTTTAAAAAAAATTATTTTGGAGTAATCCCCTTGTCGTTTTTTTAATGTTTCACTTTTTTATCATTTTTATCATTTATAAGGAGTATTTTTTTAATATGTATGAATTTAAATATAAATATAGACATCATTTAATTTAATATTACTCTTCATGTTTTCAAGTTTATTTTTAAAGTAAAAATCTCCCTAATATTATTGAAATTATTTTTTGATAAATGGGATTTTCAAATAAAGTATTTTAAAAATGTTTTACATTTTAAAATTTTCTTTTTAAAATGAAAAAGATATTACCACTAGAATTTTTTTAAATATATTTTTATTTCTAATCATCAATGAAAATAACCCATTAATCATGATCCAATGGGTGAATGTTATAATGATACAATAATTGTTATTTCACTGGATGTTTTATAATCAATTTGATTATTGATGTATTATGGTGACACCATCCACTTTACTCTGGATTATTTATGATTATGTTTATTGATTGAGGAATATATTTAAATTTTTAATTCTAGATTAAATATGGATGTTTATGTTTATTATGTTTTATCCATTTTGTATGTGTGATGAATTAGACCTTATAATTAATTGGTGTGGCCTTCTATATCCCCTTGATGCATTAGTATCTCTCACAAGAAAAACTCACCATGGTTTTGGTCAGGGCCTTACACATTTATATAAATGTCTAGGAACAAATCTTCAATAGTATTATATGTATTTGAATTAAACCTTGATGGTATTAGATGTCTTGAAATGATGACTCGATGGTATTTTGATATGTCCATCATTATCTATTCCATCATTATAAACTCATTTTTTTGATATTACATGTGATTAAGTCATTAGAGTGAATTTGAATGGTTAATATTCATGTTCATGTGATTATTTATTTAGAATTATTTGATAATAATTTATTCCTTCCATATTTCGTACTTTTTATTGATTAAATGGAATGTGTTTCAGTCATTTATCTTTCTATATTGATTATGCCTTATTTATTCATGGATTCTAATATACACTTACCCTTAATGAGAATATGATCTCACACCTTTTTTATATATTATTTTCCCCATGATGTCAAGAAGTATTTTATGATTAATATATAGGGATACACTGAGAGGAATAATGAAGTGAATAGAAAAAATAATTTTCATATTTTATGTTTTCAAATATAAATTTGATTCAATTATATATTTATTTTAACAATACTGTTATACAATTTCTTCATTCAGGATGCGATTCATTATATCTTAAGCCAATGTAATAAATATATAACTGGTTCCAACATACTGGTATCAGGGTCACTAATGTTATTATCAAAATAGGTTTTATATAACCCATGGGAAATATATTTAATAAAAATTTTATTAAGGATCACAACCCTATGTTAAAAATTTAGGATAAGTATATAAGAAAATAAAAATGTCTTATAAGGTATAAATTATGTGTTTTTCCTTTCAATACATCCCTATCTAGATACAAAATGTGGACATGGTTCTCTAATAGATGTACCTAGGGTTAATATCTCTAAAAAGGGCTTATTGGGCTTGACCTGATCATCACTTGGTGCATGGAAATGGGTCTTTCTACACACCTTATTTGACACTCTCGTGGTATATTATTAGGATAATTCACATTTTATTTTCGAAACATTATTAAGGATTTGAAAAAAAAAATCCTTGAAGAATTCATGTTTATGATTATGATATTTTCTATCCACAAATTTTTCAATTTATGTTTATTATTTCACTAGTTTTGTGATGTAAAATATATTTTATAATGATATGATCTAATCTACTATATTACAATATTTATAAATGGAACCTAGAAGTATGAATGAGAATCAAATATATATAAATAATCCAAATAGAAGAATCATTATTTCCTTGATGGTAATAATTTAATATTTTTAAAGAAACTAGTCTCCCAAAAATCCTCAATAAATGACAGCACCATTTCCGGCCTTTTCTCGCTCGATTCCCTCTTCTATGGATATGGATCCCTCGGTGTAATGGTGATGGTTCACAGCTGGGTTCAAGCTTCCGAGACCTGTGGGATGCCACCTCGACTCAGGTGGTTGCTTAGGGCAGTTCCTCAAGGTCTCTTCAAGCGTACCGGTTGGCGGCAATGGGTCTTTCTTGCGTTAGGACTTTTTCCCGGTGTGCTGGTGACGTTATGTTTCTTTTTGTTTTCCTCATTCGTGTTTGGATTTGGATTCTATTTGGGGTTCTTGAATTCACGATGGCGACGGCATGGCTCCACCGGTGAGATTGGGTTACAGTGCCGAGTTGAACATTTTGGTATATTCTGGATCCTTTGTGATATCAGTGCGTTGTTTATGGTTGTTTCGTTTGATGAATCTGTGATCTGTAAAGCTCGTGGGTTGTTTGGTTCTTGATTGATTTGGAATTGTTGATTTATTTGATTTCATATGGATGGAGGATGACGGCGGTTGTTTGAAACCTCATTGTGATGTTTTTCTGTTTGTTTTTGACAATGGAATTGAGCCCTTCTCGACGGCTTCAGTGTTATGGTGGCAATGGAGATAAGGGGTGGACTGCGAATCCAGAAACGTGACTTGAGGAGGAGAAGTTGAAATATGATTTTGTGTTTTGATGTTTTGGGGGTGGAACTTGGAGTCTATTTGTGATGTTTTAAATTTGGTCTTTTGGTTTGAAATTTGGCTCTTGTATTGTTAGGTTACCCCTCACCCTTAAAGTAGTTTATTCAGAAAATGAAAAAAAATATTTGAGGTGTATTATGTATTAGAAGGTAATAAAGAGAAGAAAAATATGGAGGGGAAATTGAGTATAAAGGGAAGAAGGGAATGATAGATTTTACCAAATGTGATAATTTTGGAAAGAAATACTATAGTACTTTCTTAAAATAAATGGGAGTTTTCTACATGTGTGGAGATAAATAACACCATTCTTATGATGTAAATGGAATTAAAATGGTTTCCAATGTTTAATTATTCAAATTTAAATATATGGGGCACTATGAAAACAAATTCCCCAAGAATCGAAGGAATGTACCTCAAAAGAAGGCAATAGATGATGGTTAACATTATGTTGTTACCACAAATGAAGTGGAATGATTAATGTTACTGTGTTTATATTCATGAATTATTTTATTATATTATTTTATCAATGATATCCTAGTTATAATAATTATTAAAATCATAAAAATTGTACAAAAATACATTGTAGTTAAGGATTTGAAATTTTGTGTTGAATGATACCAATGAAAATGCAAAATAATTATGTAGAATATTGAACTTCAGGGAAAACAAATTACTAAGAACACTAATATGCTATTGATGTCGTGATAATGATTTTGGGATAATGGGATATTATATATGGATAAATTAAATTTCATAGTATCAATTACCTAGGAACTAATTAATTATTTTTTGACAAACTATTTTATGCTTGATAGAGTTTAAAACATTTTTACATTTAAGGAATATATCAAATAATATCTGTTTTAATAATGTAATATGTAAGGATTCATGTATTCAATAATGTTTTATAATAATTTAGGTTATTGTGTTGTTTGAAGAGAATACAAGAAGATGGTACTCACATGGCTGGTATGTGATGATTAATATCTACAACATACTTTTTTGGAAATTAATGACAAGTTGATTTTGTAAATTCAATGACATTATTTATAAACCTATGTATCATAATTTTTTATACGGTCCATAAGGATAACCATTAATGAAATGGTTTAAGTTAAAATTTGGTTAATACCTTTAGTGATTAATGTACTACTTCACTTTATAGAGATTAATATATATTGGATAAAGTCTATTAACCATTTCATTTTTTGAAAATAGTTTATGATTGAGATAAAAACGTTTCACTCTTTTAAGGATCCAACAATCCATTAAAAGTTAATTGTAGTGGTTCAGGAATAAAAAATTCATTTCTTGATAATAATTTCATAGAGTAAGGTATTGATTGGGAATTGGTAAAAGAAAAACCAAAGGATAAAATTGTGCCTTTGAAATATAAACATATCTTGTATGTATATTTACTTATATTCATATATAGTAAAATAATCCCTCAACTTTAGGAAAATGATCATGAAAAAATGTTATCTTACTACATTAATATTCGATGAATCAGATGGTTTTTTTAAATCATTATAGATTTATGGTTTTGAGGCCCTTAACATTACATTGATCATTCACTTTCATCATATCATTAACCTCAAACACTCTCTATAATTACTTAAACTTTTCTTCCATGTCTATATCATCACTTTCCACCAATGTTATCCTACGTTGAAACCATGTTATGTGTTATTCCATAATATATTTATAATCTATTTACTATTTTATTAAGAAAAATTATTATTTTATATTTTTATGATGTGGTTTCTCAATTAAGTAATCTTAAAATAAAAAAACTCTAACTACCTAGATCATATCTAAATCACGAGTATGCAATTTATTTATAGCGGCAGGGGGGGATATAATAGACTAAAATTATACAGGAATAAAATTTTATTCGATAGATTATAAGAAAAAGCAAAAATATTATAATAAAATATTTCAAACATATAATTTATGATATATTTATTTTAAAGTAAATTAAATCTCTTCAGTATCTTACATTACACACAACAGTAATTTTATCTTTTATTACATGAAACATTGAGTTTAAATAAAGTAAAAAATATTATTAAAATATTATTATTAAATATGACTATTATCACTTATCCATTAGAGTGGTGAGTATTAATAGGATTAACAAAACTATGAAGATATATATTTTTAAAAAGTTCATTTCTTATTTATTGACTAAAAGTGAAATAATAATCAAAATGAAATGTTTTCTAAAAATTGGGCGTTTCTAAAAGACAGGTTAATCACTATTTGCACAAATAATTTAAAATTAATTTTTAATAATTATAGAAAATTTATTTCCAAAAATAAAAATCATTTTTAAAATGGAATGACAAAATTAGATTAGGGTGATTTTTTGTATTTTTCCGAAAGGTAACATTTTTTATGAATAGTTAAAAATACTAAATTTTAGTTGAAAATTTTCATTTCATTTATATTATTTATAATGTAAAATTATATTTTAAATTAGTTAAAAATTATAATTAGGTCAATTTTATATAAATTATTCCTACTTATTTCGTTTGAATCATTTTGATTTTCAATTTTTACATTAAAACATTAATAACTTTTGGATATTTTCTCCGTAAAAAATCACTTTCTCGTCACTTACTCTGGTTTAATTTTATATTAATTTTTCCTACATCTGTTAATTGAATTTTAAAAAATGGATTCTATATTTTTAATTATCATAATGTATAATTTCTAATAAAGGTAAAGTAAATTTAAAACCAAAATAAATAGTGAAAATAGTAAAAATGTTTATTACCATTATTAAGGATATAATTTATTTACAGTGATTAAACTATAATGATACTGGTAAAAATGACCAAAAAAATTTCCAATAGCCATTTTCAAGACAAATATGCAACTTTTCTCTTACTGGATAGATAATGGAATTTTTTGGATGCTTGTGGAAGGATAAAAACAATTATATGATTGAATCTTTTAAAATAATTATAATTGTTCCGCTCACATCACTTTTAAATGTCCTCCCCCTCCCCTCTCTTTTCACACCATCACTCCATTTTGGTTAATCCAATACCTTATTAAAACACATACCGACCCCCCTCATACCAGAATATTATATTAGAAAAAAATACAACCAATGAAGGATTTCGTGAAAACCTAAGGAGGATACCCAAAGAAAAGGTAAAATTATTCTACGATCTTGTTTATTTTATTTCTTTGTCCACATCATTTAATTATTATGAAAACATTATTATAAAATAACATTAATATATTCCATATAATGGGGTATTTTAATAATAATTTGAATACCTAATACCATCCCCACTTCTATAAAATAAGTTATTAAATCATCATTCATGTGTGTTTGGACTACCACCTCTTGAACCGATGTCATTCATTATTCTATTACCACCTTTCATGGTTGGGTATGACTTTGAAAATTAACTATATATATATATTATATTAATAAAATAATTTTACAAATTTTTTCATTATATATTATATATAATTGTTTCTATTTCATAGAAGAAAAGATAATTTTTCACATTTGTACAACGGACTACCACCTCCTGGAGCGATATTATTCTTCTTTCACTAATGCTTCACATGGAGGGAGATAAGTATATATTTAATGATTATATTTGATATAAATTAAATAATTATAATATTGAAGACATTTTTATAATTGTTTGAATATAATATATCATTTTTATTCATACAATCTCACTCAGTTAATGATGATAACAACATTCATGTACGTGTGGACTACTACCTTCAGGAAGTGATTTGACTCTATTTTCATCACCACACCACATGGATGATATATATTTATATATATGTATATAATATGTTATATAATGTATTATTATAATTATTTAATTATTACATATTACTTATGTTCTCTCCATAATGATCATTGAAAAATTGAGACGTTACTCATGCATATGTACCACCTTCCATCTTCAACATCATGACATACATCATTCTTTATTACCAAAATTCATGATTGGTATTAAAATTAATTATAATGTAAAAAATGATATTTATTTAATTATTATTACTCTGAATAAGATTAATCTATGTAATATGTGTAAGAACCAAATCTTTAATGACAAAACACACATAATAAAACAATGCAATTAACTCGCAAAACAATGAAAATAGTGAAACATTATTAAAGAATAGGTGATAAGATGTTATAAAAGGATAATATAAGGTGATATAAATTTTAATATGGTTATGGAATAATTAAAATAACTTTATTAAAACCACTATATCATAGGTTAAATTTTTATTATCCAAAAGGAAGTATGACATAAGGGTTTCTTGTCTCACTTTTACATCACTGAGACATATGCCATATTGACCAATTATTTATTTTGTGTGGTGTATAAATATACTTTTTTATATCATGAATTAAATTATCCTTATTGTGTTTAGTGGTTCATTTAATTTTATTTCTTTCATGGGGATTATGGTACACAAGTTACCAAAATGGTAAGGGTTTATTTCACAATCTCATCATTATTTAGGATTTTTATGGTTTAAGTCTCCCTTGGGAAAGTTATTTGATATTTTAATCTTGAAACCAATATATTATCATCTAGTCTAGTAATTAATGATATTTTGAATAAATTGTACCATTATCCCACTCTTTGGTCCAAAAAATAATTTAGAAAATGTTTTTAAAAAAATCCGACCACATTTCACTCTATAAACAGAAAATTGTTTCCTTATAAACCCTTATTTTCTAACAAAAATCATAAATATTTTTAACCCTTTCATAAATATTTATTAAATAAATATTTAAAAAATAGTTTTTTTTTATTTTTTTAACTAAATCTTCTTTTAATTTTCTAAAAATGTAACTTTTTTATTTTTTTATATTGCATAAGGAATATACATTTCACCATGTACAACATGTATAGATTAACTCACCGACAAGACCATCATTTCTAAGAAGATTCATTTTCTTTTTTACAAGGTTATTTTTAAAGGAAACATTTTCCTAATATTATAGAAACTCTTAGTTTCAAAAATCAAATTTCATAGAAAATGATTTTGAATTTTTTTAATGTTTTAAAAATTGATTTATAAATAAAAAGGTTATTTTAATGAAGAATGTTTTTAAATTTTGTATTATTTATATTAAAAAAATCCAATTTGTCTTACTATGATCGGTATATGATGGATCAAAATCATCCATATTGTTTTTTTGATTTTTTATGGTCATTTTGACAGGGGATATAATACATTTCTACCATCCACTTTACTCTAGTTGATTTATTATTATTTTTATTGATTGGGAAATGTATTTAAAATTTTAAACATTTATTAAATACAAATGTTCATGAGAATTATGTTTCACCCCTTTCACATGAGGACTACATTATAATAAGTAAATTTTGGTTGGGACCTCTATAGCCCCTTGATGCATTGGTTTGTGTCATTAGAAATACTAGATAAAGTTTTTTTTTGTGTCATTACCAATTTATATATATGTATTGGAATGAAGCTTTTATGTTTTCAGATGTATTATCATGAAACCACAATTGTATTAGATGTCCTGGGATAAGGCCTAGATGGTATGTTTTAGATTTATATCATTATAAAATACATCATTATGAATTTAGTTATTTATATTCCATGTGTTTAGTAGATTAGTATGAATATCCATGGTTATGTTTCTTGATAATTTGACTATTTATACAGAAATATTTGATCATCATTTATTTATGAATATTATGCTCAAGTTATTGATTAAATTTCATGTGTTTCATTTCTTTACCTTTTCATATTGATTATTCCTTATTTATTCATAGATTCCAATGTACTCTTACCCTTATTGAGCATCTAATAATACCCCTTTATTATGTTTTATTTCCCCTGGATACCAGGACATATTTTTTGATTGGTATACTTGGATATGCTAAGGGTTATATCATTGTTCTCAAGAAAATACGTTGTTGTATTTCATGTTTTCAAATGTAAATCTAATTCAAATATATATCATGTTTACCAAGACTAATAAATTATTCATTCCTTCATGATGTGATTCATTTTATCTTATGCTAATGTAATAATACAATCATTGGATTTGGGATACTATTGTCAAAGTTACTACATAGAAAAGATGTTTCTTACAATCAATTCCCTTTAATTTTGTTTAATGGTATCTTCTACCCATAGATTTTCTATTTTGAAAAGGTAATTTTCATTACATTTTACATTATTTTCAGTGTTTTAAAAGGAATAATTTTCAAAAATGTTTTATGAACAAGTTGTTTTTAATTTTTGAAAAAGTGTGAAAAAATGTTCTCTTTTAATTTATAATATATTATTGGGTTTTACCATAATAATGAAAATTCATTTTTTTGGGATCATACATTAAATATATCCATGTTCATTTATAAAAAATTAATAATATCAATATTTGGGGCATTATTAATAAAGTATTTATCAAAATAATTGGATAATTTATCATGTTTTCAATGAATGTTTTTCAATATCTTTCATTGGTATTTAGATTTATATAAACTTACATTAAGGAATTTTATTAATCATGGGAATGTTATATTTTTATTCCATCAACATTATTTCTTAGAATGACATATAATTATGAGGATCAAGGATGATTCCTAAAATTTGGTTTCCTTCACATTGATTAATTTGGTTATGATGAAATTTCAATGAAAACAATTTCATTACCATGAATTATGTTGTCGTTAATTAAGGAACTTTTTTATGATATTTTGGAACACATATTCATGTTATTTTTAATTTATTGGTGGGTGCATTAAAGACCTATAATTCATTGTTTAATGTGATATATATATCTCATGAGATGAGGATTATATGTAGGGACATGATTTTAAATATTTTTACTCACTTTTTTATGTGTATGTTTGATTTCTTATTTTTATAATCACAAGTTCATGTTTGGAAATGATTACAAATAACTTTAATTAAAACATAATGCACAGGTAATATTTATCTTATATTTTATTATATTACAATGTATGAACATGATACCAAATATCTATGTAGAAAATTCTACAATTTCTTATACTTATGATAATTCAGGCCTATATTACGAATCTAGATTTATGATTACTATTTTGACACCCTCAGTAATCATTCTTCTGAATATGATATGATTTCTTAGTTTAAGATCTTTGATATTCTAGTTATGAATATTTTACATTGATAATATACACTTGATTAAGTTATCACACCCTTTGGATCATCTTATTCTATATTATGATTTTTATCTCGCATGGTTATCCTAACATAGAATCAAAGATCTCCACTTCTTATGTTTTATACCCCTAGGTTTTGATGGAAGGTTCTATGAATGATTTTTAAAAACGTGTATTAATTTTAAGGTCTTTTTAGATATATTTAATATTTTTAAAGAAGTATTATGATTATTTATCTAGTCACCAATGAAACTACCCCTTTACTATCCTTGGACACGTATAATTTTTATACGAATTTAATATTCAAGTTAAATGTGGTAATATTTATGATTATTATACTCAGGTCACATTCATTTGTATAAGAGGATGATTTAGATATTTTTTAATATTTTTTTATTGTATATATTATGATAGAACATTTTAAAACATATAGTGTACCAAAGGTGATTTAAGATGACCCTAAAGTGTCATAGGATGATAATATGTCTTCAAAAATTAAGACCTAAAAAATAATGATTTTCTTATGATTATTTTAAATTCAAATTATTGGTCAATAATTAAATTAATGTTTTTTTAGTCAATGGATTTAACTATATGGAATCATGAAAATAATAAATTGCATAGGAAACATAATGAGTATC
Source organism: Viscum album (assembly GCA_963277665.1). Lineage (NCBI taxonomy): Eukaryota > Viridiplantae > Streptophyta > Magnoliopsida > Santalales > Viscaceae > Viscum > Viscum album. Next base: position 736,145,967 of record OY728138.1, on the reverse strand, counting down.
ATCAAGAGAAATGAATGGACATTGGATCTAGGATGAAATATCCTATATATTTTCTCAATAAACTCTCTCAATTTGATGAGTAATAAAAGAAACCATTTTTAGAATCCAAATACAACAAGGAATCTTAAAAACTCTATTGATTGTTTTATACCTCAACATCCACCCACCATCCAAGGGTTATCTGATCCATTTTTTATTGAATGATGAATCGATGCAAGGGAAATGATATTTTTCATACCTCAGTGATCTAACCTTTTGGAATATTTCTTAGTAGATTATCTATTAGATGAAAAATATTGTCAATGGTAAAATTTAATAAATGACATGAGTCATTAAGAATAAATAAACTCAAAATAATTGTAGGATATTAAGAGGGACTTTCACAATAAACACTCACCTCTAACTATTCAAACAATGATGTAAAGGGTATTTCTAAAGTGGAAATTTAAGTTAGATGATTCTCCTAGTAAGGATAATGAAAACACCATAATACATTAAAGGTACAATTAAATTTTTATTATAGACCTTATTAGATATATTTCTCGATTATTCTGTGGCATATAACTAAGTCTTACAAGTTAATTTCTATATAATAATTTTTTAACAATGAATAAGTCATTATATTTTCTCTAAAGGTAGCAATAGAGAGTGTAAAATCCAAAATTATTTTGGTCTATGTGGTGATAAGGTAAATATTGTGTTTCATGGAAATATAAATAGTAATTCCTATAGTGGAAGGAGATTTTAAAACCGACATGACCAGTATTTTTGGGAAAGTAGTTAAGAAATTGCATAAATGAAAATATGAAATGATTCAATTTTTTAAAGGATGGGATTTTAATTAATGATTTATGATTTTTGATAAACATGTGAATAAATGTCACAATGTATAAAATGGATTCAACCTTGTGATGTCTTGGACTCGGATTCCACTTAAATGAGTGCCCTGATCCCATTGGGCCACATGGGTCCAAGCACAACTCCCTGAATGCTTGAGGCATCTGAGTAACAGTGAGGGACTAGGGTGTGTCTATTGGGAGACTTTTCCCCCATTACTAAAGCATAGTGTAGAGAATGTATGTAAACATTGGAAAATAATGGAAGCAATTAATTAAACGGAAGGCAAAATAGAAAAATAGATATAATAGTAATGATAACTAAAACAATTGGAATAACATCCCAGCATAAAAAAACTGATGATGATATGTCATGAAACTGGAAAACTAGAAACCATGGATACAAGATAGTAGTCATAACATGTTTCTCATAAGTAAAAATTAAATCAAATATTATTCCTAGAATCTCGAGCTCTAACTCGGTCATCGACTATCAAGCTCTATATTAAACAACAATAAATTGTGTGATTGAAGTCATATTCTTACCCTTTTAAACACATGAAACCATGTAATATACTCCAAGTACCAAATTTTTCCTAGAGAGGGTTTTAAATATTTCTCAGTGGGCCACCACCAAATGTGTCTATAAGATATGGCCCATGTAATGGAAATGTAATAGTGTAAAAGAATGCATATATTAAGTAGAGAATTCCAATGTAACTGAATACCCAAGTACCTACTTCATCCCTCAGATAACATCTAAACTTGTCAAAAATTCATTATTTGATTATTACTAGTTCATCAATAAGTCACATGTTAGCAATGACAAAGGTTTTAGGTTATAACAAGTAATCCTGTAATGATATTTCATAGTGAAGTCCCAAGGTAATAAACAAGGTGATATAGACCTCAAGGGTCACCAAATAAGTAATAACTATAGAATTTAATGGGGTAAGACTGTAATCCATGGAACATAGTCAAAGACATTCTACCATGGGTCACCTACTGATTCCAAGGTGATCGTCCAATGTAGAATGGGGCTAAGTAGCGACAGGGCCCAATGGGCTTTAACCATGTCACCTAATTTTTAATGATGGATCTAAGGAGTGTAACCAAGGCATAATAAAATGAGAACATTATTCTAAGAATAGAAAACTATTTGGATCTAGTAGGGTCTCAACCTATACCAGATGAATCCTTGAATAATGGTGTTCTAAAGTGCTCCTGGAATTCTCGGATTAGAATCCAAGGCGAGCTCAAGTTAGGACATTCCTATTTTATTATGAAGTCATGTAATATTTCTTTTTTTCAATACTTTCCTTTAATTAGTTTTATAAGGTCATGTCTCATGAAACCATTGGTTTAATCCGTACATTTCATTAGTGTGATAAGTTCAAGTAGTGAGAAACCATTTAATTAAGTCATTTGGTTCAAGACTTTCCTTTCATTAGTGTGACAAGGCCAAGTAGCATAAAACCATTAATTTAATACATTTAAATAATATTACATATTCAAGGTTCACTCTTCTACCTTCCATTTATGTGGTAAGGGGTTCTAGAGATATAAAACCTACTATTCGTTTACATTTATGGCCAGGTCATATTCTTAGTATACTTTCCAATTTAGGTTTCACATTTGTTTTTCAAATTGAATCACTTACCTTAGGTGGTTCAAGTGGTGAGCATACATGGTAATTCCCATTTTAAAATTCACAATAAAGATCATGCCATTTAATATAGATATGATTACCCTTAGGAAGGTCAAGCCAAGGCATGCCCGAACAGTTGTACAAACATGGAAAAACACTAAACAACAATTATGGAATACCCTTCAACACTGAAGGGATGGCATTGTGGTAATAACCACCAACAATTAATCACATATATGTAAAGAGAATATCCATATGGTTCTAATGAATGTAATCAAGGAATATAAATTCAATGAATGACACCCGATGAAATTGGTGTGTCCCAGACAACAAATCCAAAATCAATGAATATTAGGGATGAGTCTCTAGACCACCCACCTTAGGGTTGTATTAATCTACTCCTCTTGTATTTTCCTTTTATTTGGATCAGATCAAAGTGGATATAAGAAAAGGATAAAATGCACATACCCTGATAACTCGGCCGAGATAAAGAGAGAAGGATAACAACTCAAGAGGACATGAGTACTTACCATCTTGCATCCAAAGTGATGAATGGAAGATCGATCAGATCCTAGATGAAGGATATCATTGATTCCCTAGATTTGGCCTTCAAAAATCTCAAAAAATGAGATTTATAGAGTTAAATTCCTTATAATATCAGATTAGGGAAGAAGGATGGGTAATTATATCATTAATGGAAAATTCAAAGGATCCATACCTGAGTGAAAAACTGGGTTCAAAGTAAATATATAGACCCCTGAGACCTTTACTGACCCATTAGGCATCCATATAAGGTCTAAAGTAATGATTTAGAAAAAAATTTAAAGGATCCATACCTGAGTAAAAAATTGGGTTCATACAATCTTCCCCCCTTAAAATAACGCATCCCTAAGTTCACATTCCAATGGTGTAGAAACACTGTCTGAGAACAACTCAGATCATTGGTCATGTGCATCAGTTTTCATCTCCCAAGTCTCATCTTGTACTCAATTGTGCTATCATAGAACCCATATTAGAGGGACAGACCGGCCTCGGAGAGCCTTCATGCTCTGGTCAATGATGCATACTAGAAAATCCTCAAAGGTAGCATCAATATCTAGATTAACATCCTCAGAATCAAAGGTATGAGGAAGATCATCATGATAATAGTAAAGTTGTGAAACTGGAAAGACATCATTCCTGGAACGAGACCTCTGAGGTAGTAGTAACTGATTGGTTACATGCCTGACCGTAACGCCCCGACCCCCATTACCAAAAGTTGGTGCATTATTACATAACATTGATATGATCACAAAAGATCAGTTCTTGAAATACCTATTAGTTTAGTATCCTTGGAAACACTAGATAAATTCATAATGTTTTCATTACATCATAAAATGGAAAACTACAACAACATTGTTTCCAAAGATAGCACTGAGATCCCATAGACTATCCCTGCGAGTCATTCATAATATAATTCTTCACATCCTGGGAAAAATAAAACATAGAAAGGGGTGAGCTCAGATTCTCCATAAGGATAACAATATAGTGGAAACGTTCATAAATAAGCATAAACATTTAAAGCAATGTATAACTAAAACAAAAGCCTTTTAAACTTGAACTCCAGCATAATATGGAAAAGATAAAATCAAATAATTTCATTTACTTACTCACATGGATATTCTACTAGTCGAATAATCACATGCAATATCAATAACCACTTTCATAATGATGGAATACATAATGCCAGACTTTCATAACTACATAGTCAAGGAATTGTGCCAATAATACTAATAAGATTTTGTCAAGGCCTTGTTCCAAGACACTAGTTTATCTCATGAGACCTACTGATGCATTGAGGAGCTATAGTGGGTTCCACCCGTCACTTACTTTGTCCAATGCATTCCTCATATGAATAGGTTTAAACATAACATAAACATTCGTATTAAAACCAATATACAAAATGTCAATACTTTATCCATAATCCATGAATGGTATAATAATAACACATCCATAGTCAAAAATATCACAAAACCTTGAAAACAATATGGATGTTTTGTATCATAATAAATCAACTTCAAATAATCTTGAAATCCATCAAAGGATGTTGACATAGACGAAATCAAAACTATTTGAGAGAAATATCTCTTTCTTGGAAATCATTTAAAAGTCACATAATTATAAATGAAAACATTTACTTTGAAAATATTATTATAATCTTGTAAGGTAATCTTTGAAAAATTTATAACGGCGGAAAATAGCCGCACCCACCGTATAAGTTAAAAAAAGACATTATTAATTTAATTTTGTCGAAAAGGTTAAAAAGGACATTGGTTGGAATACCACAGAAAGATTACTTTATAAACATATTATAAAAAGTCAAAAAAGGTTATAAATGACTTTAACCCATAGTCTATAAAATAGTAAGAATGTTTTGAAAGTACATTTTTAAGAAACATGGTTGTGGATGATAAAGAGGTCCTAGTATATAATTACGTATAAACAACCTCAGATAATGAAGAGATTGTGAAATAAACCCTTACCTTGTACTTTTCCTTGGTCAAGGGTCGGTAAAAAACCTTTATAATAGTTAAATCATTGTTATTAAATTATACAAGAATCATATACATAAATACGATATCATATATGATCTTATAATATTTCATTGTTAATAATATTTTAGTATTATCGTTGTTTTGGGTGTTCACTTACTTGTTTTATTTTATATGTTTTGTTACATAAGACGTGTTTGTTATGGATAGGTTTTATATTATTCATATCTAGAATTATACCAATTCTTTAAACATTATTTTTAATCATCAAATGAAAATTATTCTTGAATGGATATGATGGGGAACAAATCTCATCGCGTTTGTGGATACGGTAATCCGTACGTACGCACGAACGACAATATCATTATTTTGAAATTAAAATAATATATAATTGGATGGTATATCATATATACAGAATAAGTATCATGTTATATTTATTATTTACATCAATTACACATCACTATTATACCCATCCAAATAATAATGTATTGAATAACAATTACACCATGACGTGGAGACAATAAGCCGTACGTATGCACGTATAGTGACATGTCATTCAAAGGATGGATAGAGTAATGAATATGGTTGTAACATATTTATAATAACATCACATTATATAGAAGATACTAGAGTTATTATTTTAGAATGGAAATAATAGAGAAAGAGGAAGTGGAAGAAGAAAGGAACTTCAAAAAGGTCATGAACTATTTACCTCTTCTTCAAGTTCTTCCTTTTGATTTGATCAAAAGGATCCTTACGTTGGATTTCTGACTAAAATAATGCCTCTATGATGAATTTAGGATAGTTTATAGGGTATTTTTGTAGAGTTAGGCCAATACAAATGGATTTGAAGATGTGAATTATAGAGAAAGGGGGAGTTCCCTTTTATAAGAGGGGTGAGGGGACCATATGAAAAGATAAAAATATTAATTTATAATAAAATCATTTTCTGTTTCTAATGGCTCAAAAGTGAATTATTTAAATTATAAGTTGGTTATGAGTCTAAAATCACTCAACCAATAGGTTTTAGATAGGTTTGGGTCACTATATTAACTTTATCTTTTAGATTTAACTCTTAGTTAAATAGTTTGACATTTACCATGTCTCTTTGTATTTTATTTATTATATTTCTATTAAACTTACTATATACATCCAATAGAACCCCAAGTGGTTCATTAATGATAAACCTATCATTATCTAAGTACTTTTTCTGAACCATTGATTTTTATAAATATAAAAAACTATTTTATGTAAATTTTGACACTATTTGGTATTTTGTTTTTTCTAAATTCATAACAACATTATTACTTAGAAAACAATTCATATAACCAACCCTAACATGTCATATTAACCTATAAAATTATTTGAATTCATAAAAAGCCTCAAATTACATTTATTTGGATATTTATAATATCAATTATTTTAATATATCATTAATATAGTAATTACTGTATCATCATTGTGTCATAAATACATTTATTTATTTAATGTATAAAAATTATAAATAAAATACAGTTATGTAGGAAATATTTTTATCTTTATAATGAATACTTATAGTCTAATTTATCTTATTTATTACCCTATATTGTAAATTTTTTAGTTATTAAACTTTGATTTTAACTCTTTTAACTCTTTTTTAAATAAAATAATAATAAGTGTCCTAATCTAATCCAAGTAGTAAAAAGAGGTTCATATTTTATTCCTAAGGTTTTTTTGGGTCTAATTATAGTTATCCAATAGAATTAGGACATGTTTTAGGGTAATAATAATATCATTTTTACATTTAATTACCCTATTTACTTTTAACAGTGGTAAATAAAAGTAAAAAGTTACTATTCAGAAAAAAAATATTTTTATCTTATTGAACCACATTTTATTTCTTGATATTAACCAAAGCTCTGAAATTTTCTAACTTATACATATTGAAGTGGTAAAATTATGTTTTATGTGAATTTGGAAATTCTCCAAGGATGTGGGTAAAAGACGGTAAAAAGTTTGATAAAATTTTTATATATCTAAAATTATTATAAACTAAATCCAATAAATTAAATTGAATTTATATAGGTATTATGTATCTGTTTTGAACTAAAATAAATTTAAATAAAATAACTAATTTTTTAAATAAAAATTTGGTTTTAACCAATAATTCAGTGTTTATCACTATTCATCAAGAATTGAAAGTTTTCAGAAAAATTCAAAAAATTCACCCTAAGATAATTTTGATATTTCGAATCCCAAAATGAAGTCCATTTTGAAAGAAAAAATTTATAAAATTTTAAAAAATGGTTATTACATTTCACAACAGTTATTTTGATTGGTTGTTGTGTGTTAGAACTTGAAGTTGCGTACAACACACGCTACTGCATTATTCAAAGAGAAGCATACCGTGGAAGATTTGAATAGTTTGTTTTGATTGTCTATCTGTTTGAGGGTGTTAGGCAGTACTCAAAAAAAGTTTATTATCCAAGGCTTTCTAAAGACTTTTCCAGAATCTTGAAGTAAAACGGGGATCAAAAGCAAAGAAAATCAATAGTGGTACTCCATGAAGTATTACAACTTCATTAATATATAATCTTGATAGAAGTTCAAGTGGTAGATCTTATCTTATAGCAAGAAAATGTGCTGACTCGGTAAGATGATCAATAATGACCCATATTGTATCATTCCTTCTAGGAGTCTTTGTTAGTCCCATGAAAAATTCCATCGTAATATTATCCCATTTCCACTCAGGTATGGGAAGAGGTTGCATAACTCTTTCAGGTTGTTGCCTTCCAGCTTTCACTTGTTGACAAAACATACATCTTGACACAAAATCAGAAATATCCCTCTTCATGTTGTCCCATGAAATATGTTCTTTCAAATATCTATATATTTTTGTGCTCCTAGGGTTTATAGAGAAATTGGAACTATAAGCATCAGCCAACAATTCCCTTTTTAGATCAGGTACGTCGAGAATATAAAGTCTCTTCACAAATTTCAAAATTCCATCTTCATACACAAAGTCACTCAATCTCCCATCATTCACAACTTTAATCTTATTTTTAAACTCTTCATCATCAGTATGAGAACTTTTTATTCTTTCTAGTAAGGATGGTTTGGAAACCATTTGAAAAAGTATCTATGTTTCACCTTCTATGGTAATTCCCATATCCATCTTCACTAGATCCTTGAAAATAGGATCCCTTTCAAATATCATTTTATTAAAAACTCCATGATCCTTTCTGATCAAAGCATCTACCACCTTATTTTCCTTCCTCGGGTGGTGGTGTATGATGAAATCATAATCCTTGAGTTGTTCAAGCCGTCTCCATTGCCTCATGTTGAGTTCTTTCTATGAGAAAATATACATCAAACTCTTGTGATCAGTATATATCTCACATTTTTCACCATAGAGATAATGTCTTCATATCTTCAAATAAAAGATTGAAACTGCTAACTCAAGGTCATGAGTAGAATAATTTTTCTCATGAATATTTATCTACCGTGATGCATAGGAAATAACCCTATCATTCTGCATAAGGACACAACCAAGTACTTTCTTTGCATCATCACTATAAATATCAAACTCATCATTCCTCGATGGTAGAGTCAAGATAGGAGCATTGACTAATCTTCTCTTCAGTTCTTAGAAAAATTGTTCACACTCTTTTTTTCCAAACAAATTTAACCCCTTTACGTGTGAGATTCGTTAATGGGTTAGCCAATCGAGCAAAATTATGGATGAAACATCGATAATTACCTGCTAAACCAATAAAAATGTGTTCCTCAGTTATACTCATTGGTGTTGGCCATTCATGGATTGCTCTTGTCTTAGAAGGATCAATAGAGATTACATCCTTAGAGACAATATGTCCAATAAAATAAATCTCTTGAAGACAAAATTCACACTTGCTAAACTTCCCGTATAATTCATTTCTTCGAAGAGTCTTTAGGATAATGCGCAAGTGATTTTCATGATCATTTTAGATTTTAGAGTATACAAAGATATAATAAATAAATACCACTACAAAGTCATCAAGATATCCCTTGAAAAATATATTCATTAGATCCATGAAAATAGAGGGTTCATTAGTCAATCCAAAAGGCATTACTGTAAACTCGTAATGCCCGTACCTGGTTCAAAATGCTGTTTTTGGAATGTCTTCCTTCTTTATACACAACTGATGATATCCGGATCAAAGGTAAATATTTGAAAAGTATTTATCTCCATGAATTTGGTCGAATAAATCATCAATGTGAGGTAGGGGATACTTGTTATTTATTGTTATAGCATTGATCTCCCTGTAGTCAATGTACAACCTCATAGATCCATATTTCTTCTTAACAAAAAGAACAGGGGATCCCTAAGGAGAAACACTAGGGAGAATAAATCCCTTATTACTAAATTACTCTAGTTTTTTATTTAGTTCCACTAATTCCATAGTGGCCATTCCATAAGGGTTCTTCAATATGGGCCTTGAACCAGGAATTAAATCAATGGAAAAATCAATTTCTCATTCTGGAGGATGTTCGGGTAAATATACTGGAAACACATCAACATATTCTTGCACAATAGGTACATACTCTATTCAAACATTCCTTTCCTCACCCATAATTATTTCATTCTCTTCCTCCCCTATAATTTAATTTAGTTGAGCTACTGGGGTGGATATAGATAATAATTAGGTGGTGATGTTTCTGCTCTAAAGATAAGGTACTCCTTATAATATTAAAAAATTGTAACCTCCTTCTTCTTAAAATAAATTTTTTTATCATGGTCTAAAAGCCAATCCATACTGAGGATTATATAAAATTACATCATGGGTATAATGATGACATCAGTAGATAAATAACGTTTATATTCGTTAATGGGAACTGATTCACAAAACCTTGTTGCAATGATACTTCCCTTAGAAGTTTTGACTAAAAACTCACTTGTTAAATCAAACTAGAAATATCTAACTTTCTTAGCAAACTAGGAAGATATGAAATAATGCGACGATCCAGAATCAAATAAAGAATTGGCTAAACTTGAGGAAACCTTTAAATTACCTGTCACAATGTCGTTTGGAGCTTCAACCCCAGCAGTAGTGATCGCATAAGCTTAGACTTGATCCCTTGGTATTTTCTGAGCTAAGTTTCCCTGAGGCATAGAAAATTCATTTTCATAATGTCCCATCTCCTTGCAATTTTAGCATTGAACACCGGTATCCTCTTTCTTCCCTTTGCAATCACGAGCTTGGTGGCATTTTTCACCACACTTGTAATAGACTCCCATTCCCTTCAGGAAAGTACTAGGGTGTTTCTTTCCACATTTACTATAAGATGGATATTAAACTTTTCCCTTATTCCCCTTATCATAATAAATCAACTTCCAATAAGCTTGAAATCCATCAAAGGATGTTGACATAGATGAAATCAAAACTATTTGAGAGAAATATATCTTTCTTTGAAATCATTTAAAAGTCACATAATTATAAATGAAAAAATTTACTTTGAAAATATTCTTATCAGCTTGTAAGGGAAGATTTGACGATTTTATAATGGCAGAAAATGGCTGCACCCTCCGTATAAGTTAAAAAAAATACATTCTTACCTTAATTTTGTCGAAAAGGTTAAAAAGGACCTTGTTTGGAAAATAACGGAAGGATTCCTTTATAAACATATTATAAAAAGTTAAACAAGGGTATAAATGACTTTAACCCATAGTCTATAAAATAGTAACAATGTTTTGAAAATACATTTTTAAGAAACATGGATGCGGATGATAAAGAGGTCTTAGTAGATAATTATATATAAACAACCTCGGATAATGAAGAGACTATGAAATAAACCCTTACCTTATACTTTTCCTTGGTCAAGGGTAGGATAACCTCCGGTATGATAGTTAAATCATTTTTATTAAATTATAAAAGAATCATATACATAAATTGTGACACCCCAAGATTTCATAGTGTGTTACTTCTTCAAAATAATTTAATAACTTGCACTACACACAACACTGAGTTCAAGCGCACCATGACTTACCAAAAAAGCCGTTCAACAGAGGTTATGAATAGTATTAACTAAATTTTGAACATTATATATTCCTTATAATTTTAGAATCCATATTATTAGTTTCTTAGATATAATGTATGAATAGATTCATTTTTCCAAACAAAAGAACTAATTATCAAAAATGCACTTTTACCATCTTTTAATAGTGAACACTTTTAAATCCAATATTTTATACTTTTATATATTCAATTTGACTAAATAAATTTATTCATTATAATGGGGACATCAAAAATTTAAAATGTAACACCCCAAGATTCCACGGTACGCTTCTCATTGAATAATATAGTAGTGTGTGTTGTACGCAACTTCGAGTTCTAACACACACTACAACCAATCAGACAAGCCGTTATGAATAGTAATACCTAATTTTTGAAATTTTATAAATTTTATCTCTCAAAATGGACTTCATTTTTGGATTCGGAATATTGAATTTATCCAAGGGTAAAATTTTGGTACTTTTCGGATAACTTTAATATTTTGATGAATAGTGAAAATTAATAAATTTTAATTAAAAACAACTTTTTTAATAAAAATAACTAATAGTGATAAATTATGAATTTGAGTGGTTTTAAAGTATATTTATAATATATTTTTACCATTTGATACAATGTTGTTCATTGGACATAATTTCACAATTAAACCGGACATAAACAAGTGTCAATCTTTTGATAGTTATTATATTTTAAAAACACGCCTTTTGACAACAGAAATTAATTTTAAATTAATTTCTGCCACTTCTGTGTTTTGAATTTGGAAAAATGGATTCCATATTTGGAATCAGGATTTCCAAATTGTGTAAATAGGTAACTTTTATTTTTAGACAATTTGAATAATTACTTCAGTAAATATTTTATTTACCATGGTTAAAGGGTAAATCCGGTAAATAAGGGTTAACAAATAATATTATAATAATAATAAATTACCCTAAAACGTGTCCTAACCTTATTGGTGGATAAATTTCCGACCATGGGCATCTTTGGGTCGATTTTGGGACCCCATGGAGCCACTTGTAGGTGATAGGGACACTTTATATTAATTAAGTTAAAGTGAATACAAAAATGACAAAAGCTTATATCTTTTAGAAAAACAATTTTTACATAGGGTTATAATTGTTATATTTTCAATTATAAATATTAATTAGAAATATAAAAACATTTCCTACATAATGTTATTTTATTTATAATTTTTAGAAATTGAAAAAGTAAAAATATATCAGACACAATATAGATGCAATATTTTCCTTATTAATGAAAGAATCAAATAATTGATATTATAAATGTTAAAATAAATATAATTTGAAAGTTTTGATGACATACACAAATTTTATTGGTTAATATGACATTTTATTATTTCTTAAATAAATTTTTTTCAAATTAATAAATTTTTTATGACTTTAACAAAAATCAATTATTGAGTAGTGTAAAAATTGACATAAATGAGTTTTTAAAACAAATATTATATTATTAATTTATATTCTATTACTAAAAATATAAGGTTCATCCAATAGACTCATATCATGATAGGTGTATCATTAATGGACCACTTGGGGGTCTCTTGGAGGTATATAGTAAGTTTATTAACTATATAATATAAAAATACAAAGTGACATGGTAAGTGTCAAACTAATTAACTAAGAGTTAAAACTAAAATATAAGGTTAATATAATGACCCAAACCTGTATAAATTATATTGTTTGAGTTTTTCTAGACCCATACCCACATTAAACTTTAAATAATCTATTTTGGAGCCATTATAAACCGAATATGAATTTATTAAAAAATAATATTTCTAGAATTTCCTAAAGAGCCCCTCCTCCCCCTTATAAAAGGACACCACTTCTAACCAATTCCACACACCTATCAAGCCTTTTGGATCGTCCAACCTCTACCCAATTAATCTCCCTACATCTCTCTCCTCCTCTTAGAAGCCTTACCTTAGGCATAAGGTACTTCAAGAGTCTTTTTTGGTTCAAACCAAAGGGAGTTACCCAAATTAAAGGTAACAATTTCTCTTAGCTTATTTTCTGTTATTTTACTTCTCCAACCCCTAAACACTTCTTATTATTTTCTTTTATAACAAAAAAAATATCCTAAATATACTAGTATATTGTTATTTGAAGTATTATAACTACACTTACACTCACATCTATCTAATGGGTGAAGAACATAATGTTTCTGTGGATGGAAACCAAACGCCACACAAAGCGATGATTGTTCAATTATCTCCTACCACCTATCATGGTGGCCATTATGATGGAACTATAATTAAATATGATATTTATGATATTTATTTTATATATAATCTTCTCAAATTCCATTTTATATAATACCATTATTCATTTCATGTTGTATATATATACGATAATTTCATTTGAGGAAGTGCGGACTACCGCCCCCTCAAAGTGATATGACTCGTTCATACCATACATGGAACATATAAAGGATGGTGTTAATGAAATTAAGTAACACATATAATATATTATATTATATTTTATTAATCATATACCTAGTTATCATTTGGTTTTGATTCCTTTTAAAATGAAATTGAAGTAGCGTTCGTGCGTACGTACGAATTACCGTCTCCACGAACGCAATGAAATTCATTCCCCATCGTATCAATTCAATACTAATTATCATTTTATGATTAAAAGTAATGTTTAAGAACTTTATATAATTCTGTATATGAATACGATAAAACCTATCCATAACAAACATGACTTATGTAACAAAACATATAAAAGAAAACGAGTAAGTTAACACCCGAAACGACGATAATACTAAAGTATTATTAACAAAGAATTATTAGAATATCATATATGATATCATAATTATGTATATGGTTCTTGTATAATTTAATAAAATTGTTTTAACTATTATACATGAGGTTAAAATACCATCGACTAAGGAAAAGTTCAAGGTAAGGGGTTTTCATGTCACTCTTTATTCCCGTGAGATTCATGCCGTGTTGCCACTATTATCTTTTGTGTGGTATATGTACTGCCCATAATTGTATTATTTATGTAATAAACTTTAATTTATCTGTATTTACATATTCATTGTATGATACCTCTTTCATGGGGTGTATTTTTCTTAAGTTACCAAATTGGTAAGCGTTTACTTCACAATATCTTCATTATCCGAGGTTGTTTACACATAATTATCTACTGGGACCTCTTTATCATCCACATCCGTGTTTCATACAACTATATTTCAAAAACATTTAACTATTTTCTATAAAATGGGTTAAATTCATTTATACCCTTATGTGTTTTTTAATGGAATCTTTCCATTGTTTTCCAAACAAGGTACTTTTTGACCTGTTCGACAAATTTAAGGAAAGAATGTTTTTTAACTTATATGGAGGGTGCAGCTATGTGCTACCGTTATAAACTCCTCAAAGCTTTCCTTACAATATTATGAGAATATTTTGGATGTAAATGTTTTATTTTATAATTATGTGACATTTAAATGATTTCAAAATGAATATTTTAAGAATTTTTGAAAGGTACTCTTTATCAAGATCAGAATTTTAAATGTTTTAAAGATTTATCTTTATAAATCTTTTTAATTAATGTTCATGTTTTCAAAATGATTTTAAGGATTTATTTATAGGGAAATTAATGTTTTGAAATGATATTTCTTTTCAAAAGTTTCAAAGTGGTATGGTAAACTTTGATTCAAAAATCTCTTTTAAATTACTTCCTTAATAAATGTGTGACTTTAAAATGATTTCAAAAAAAGAGGTATTTCTCTCACATTGTTTTGATTTCATCAATGTCAACATCCTTTGATGGATTTTAAGTTTATTTGAAGTTGATTTATTATGATACAAAACTTCCATATTGTATTGAAGGTTTTGTGATATGTTTGACTATAGATATGTTATTTTTATACCATTCATGGTTTATGGAGAAAATATTGACATTTTTTATGCTAGTTTTAATATGAATATTTATGTTATGTTTAAACCTGTTCATATGAGGAATGAATTGGACTTAGTAAGTGATGGGTGGATCCCGCTATAGCTCATCGATGCATCGGTAGGTCTCATAAGACAAACTAGTGTCTTGGCACGAGGCGTTGACAAAAATATTATTTGTAGTCTTGGTACGAGGCCTTGGCTACATGGTGATGATAGTATGGCATTATGCATTCCGTCATTATGAAAGTGGTTATTGATATTGCATGAGATTATTTGACTAGAAGAATATCCATGTGAATAAGTAAATGGAATCATTTCATTTTTATCTTTTCCATATTATGCTGAAGTTAAAGTTTAAAAGGCTTTTGTTTTATTTATACATTGCCTTAACTGTTTATACTTATTTATGAAAGTTTCTACTGTATTTCTTACCCTTACTGAGCATTTGATCTCACCCCTTTCTATGTTTTATTTTTCACAGGATTCCAAGAAGTGTATTGTGATTGAAATACAGGGTTAATCCAAGGGAATAATGGCATTCATAAATATTATTTATGTTTTTTTTGTATGTATTAAAGTGAAATGTAACATTAATGTATATAATATATTTTCCAAGACTGCTAAACTGACCGGTCCTTTGGGACTTGATTCCTTGTAATCATGCCAATGTTATGTAATAATGTACCAACTCTGGGTAACTGGAGTTAGGGCGTTACAGTTGGTATCAGAGGAAGTTTATAAATAACCTTGGAAACTAGATTTAGATAAAATCTAATTAGAGCAAATAGACCAAAGATAAACTTTGAGGATTAGTATAGAAGAACTTCCTAGAATTTTGGTATTGTAGATATTTTGTGAGTTTTCCGAGCAATACATCCTTCTCTGGATATGAGCAGGTAGAGGCGGCTCTGGCACAGATGTACCTAGGGGTAAAACCTGAAAACATAGCTTTGAGATAGACTCGAGCAGGAACTGGTTCACGACAATGGGCCTTGCTGCACTCTTGGTTATGACACTCCCAGAGGATATTCTTAGGATAATTCTCATTTTATTTACAAACCATTATGAAGGGCTCATGAGTATATACTTAAAGAAAACATTTTTATGATCATGGATTATATCCATAAACTGTTCAATTTGCGTTAGGTATTTTACAAGTTTGGAATTATTCATTGAAATTCATAAACTGACCTAGTTTATGGTATTGTATAGAAATGGTGCCTAGTAGAAGGAATTTGAACTCCAGTAATACGTACGATCCAAAGAATAAGAAAGATCATATCTTTCATGGTATTAAGCCATAATTTAGAAGGGAAATAGTCTCCCACGTATTATCATCATATGAAGAAATAGTATAATGTGTAGATAAGATAATTAAAGAGTTAAATGGGGCCTATGGCTTTGAAGGGAAGAAAGAGAAGAAAAGGATAGAAGAAAGAATGATGGATAAAGGGAAGAGGGAAAAGAAGAATTTTACCATATGTGATAACTGTGGGAAGAAACACTCTGGAACTTGCGTGAAGGTAATGGGAGTTTGTTATAACTGTGGAGAAAAAGGACACCATATACGTGACTACAAGGGTAAGAAAAAGGTTTCAAATGTACAATGATTCATTTGAAAGGAGTTGGGGCACTACGCGAACCAATGTCCAAATCATCATACTATGCCCCAAACGATGCTATTGGATAATAATCGAGTTATGATACTACCACAGATGAAGAGGAATGACTAGAGTTATTATGTTGTTATTAGAGAATTATGTCATTTGAGTGTTGTATCAATAATGTACTGGTTATAATAATATTGGAGTATATAAGGATTGTAATGCAGTACTATTTCATTAAGGACTTGAGATTGTGTGGAACCAAGAAAAGTGTCTTAATAGAAGGTTAAATGTTTTGAAAATATATGGTTGAGAGAAAGATAAAACATAATATGGTTCTGATAATGAGGTAGTGATTTTGTAATAAGATATGATTTATTGAATAAATTATATTGGATATTCTTGACTACCTTGAAACTAATTAATGATTTATATTCCCATCATTGTGGGAGTTTACAACATTTTTGGATAGAAGGAGTATATCCATTATTATATAGGGAATACGGGATCATGAATGTAATCAATAAGGTTTTATGGTAATTCAGGATGTTTTAGTGTCTTAAAATAATATATGATGAAGGTTTTCACATGTTATTACGTGACAAAAAGGATCTTCATTGTGTTTACCTTCCTTATAAATTTTTGACTATAAGTTTGGATAGAATTATTTTGGATAATTCTAGTTTGAGATTAATTTTGGATTGCCATAAAACGACAACCTGGAGGTCGGGCGGCAACTCGTCGCGACCAGCAAGGCCACAAGACTTGAACTCTCTACCGAAGGGTGACAAGGGTTTATCACCTACCACTAGCCCACGAGATGTCCTGGATTAAATAATGTAGTTTATTTTAATAATTTCTAGTAGATTAATTATAAATTCATTTTTTTAACCCAAAACTAATAGGATAAATAGAATATATTTTTTAAGTTCTATTATCTTTTAGAGTGAAAGATGAGTTTGTGGTAGAAATTAGTTAAAGTTTGGAACTCTACTTGTCAAGTACATATTTTTATTATCCACTTATTCTATAAAGAAATTAATTCTTATACTTTGTTGAAGTAATCTTAAAATGAATTTTTTTTATCCTATTACCTTATGTTTTGTTGAACCGATGGTATTTTAAGTCATCATAAATTGATGAATTTAAGGACCTCAATTTTAAAACTTTTTGTGATTGATGACCTCAAACACTAGCTATAAATTTTTACATTTTCCATCCAATTATATGTCTCTAATTTCCACCAATGTTCTTCTAATTGAGATCATAATTTTATGGTGACCATTTCATTTCTCTTTTCCTCTTATTAAGACTAAATTTTATTAACCAAATTTCTGATGTGGGTTTTCCCACAAAGATATTTTCTATTTTCAACCTTTATTTTCAAAGAACAATATCAAATTGTGAGGACTCAATTTATTGAAAGAGGGAAGAATGTGACACCCCAAGATTTCATAGTGTTTTACTTCTTCAAAATAATTCAATAACTTGCACTACACGCAACACCGAGTTCAAGCGCACCATGACTTACCAAAAAAGCCCTTCAAAAGAGGTTATGAATAGTTTTAACTAAATTTTGAACATTATATAATACTTATAATTTTAGAATCCATATTATTAGTTTCTTAGACATAATTTAAGAACAAATTCATTTTTCCAGACAAAAGAACTAATTTTCAAAAATGTACTTTTACCAACTTTTAATAGTGAACCCTTTTAAATCAAATATTTTAAACTTTTATATATTCAATTTGACTAAATAAATTTATTCTTTAAAATGGGGACATCAAAAATTTACAATTTAACACCCCAAGCTTCCACGGTATGCTTCTCTTTGAATAATACAGCTGCGTGTGTTGTACACAACTTCGAGTTCTAACACACACTACAACCAATCAAACTAGCCGTTATGAATAGTAATACCTACTTTTTGAAATTTTATAAATTTTTTCCTTCAAAATTGACTTCATTTTTGGATTCATAATATTGAATTTATCCTAGGGTGAAATTTTGGTACTTTTCGGATAACTTTTATATTTTGATAAATAGTGACAATTAATAAATTTTAATTAAAAACAACTTTTAAAAAAAATAATTAATGGTGATAAATTATGAATTTGAGTGGTTTTAAAGTATATTTAGAATATATTTTTACCATTTAATACAATTTTGATCATTGGACATAATTTCACAATTAAATCGGACATAAACAAGTGTCAATCTTTTGATAGTAATTATATCTTAAAAACACGCTTTTTGTTTTGACAATAAGAATTAATTTTAAACTAATTTCTGCCACTTATGTGTTTTGAATTTAGAAAAATGGATTCCATATTTGGAATCAGTATTTAAAAATTGTGTAAGTAGGTAAATTTTATTTTTATACATTTTGAATAATTACTTCGGTAAATATTTTATTTACCATGGTTAAAGGGTAAATCCGGTAAATAAGGGTTAACAAATAATATTATAATAATAATAAATTACCCTAAAACGTGTCCTAACCTTATTGGTGGATACATGTCTGATCATGGTCACCTTTGGGTCGATTTTGGGACCCCATGAAGACACTTGTAGGTGATAGGGACACTTTATATTAATTAAGTTAAAGTGAATACAAAAATGATATAAGCTTATATCTTCCAGCCAAACAATTTTTACGTAGGGTTATATATGTTATATTTTTTATTATAAATATTAATTAGAAATATAAAGAGATTTCCTACATAATGGTATTTTATTTATTATTTTTAGATTTGAAAAGGTAAAAATATATATGACACAATAATGATGCAGTATTTTCCTTATTAATGAAAGAATCAAATAATTGATATTATAAATGTTGAAATAAATATAATTTGAAAGTTTTGATGTCATAAACAAATTTTATTAATTAATATGACATGTTATTATTGCTTAAATGAATTTGGTTCGAATTAACAAATTTTTTTAATATTTTAACAAAAATCAATTATTTAGTAGTGTCAAAATTGACATAAATGAGTTTTTAAAACAAATATTATATTATTAATTTATATTCTATTCCTAAATATATAAGGTTCGGCCAAGAGACTTATATAATGATATTTGTATCATTAATGGACCACTTGGGGGTCTCTTTGAGGTATATAGTATGTTTTTTAACTATATAATATAAAAATACAAAGTGACATGGTAAGTGCCAAACTAACTAACTAAGAGTTAAAACTAAAAGATAAGGATAATATAATGACCCAAACCTATCTAAATTATATTGGTTGAGTGGTTTCAGACCCATAACCATCTTAAAATTTACATATATCACTTTGGAGCCATTAGAAACTGAATATGAATTTATTATAAAATAATATTTCTAGATTTTCCTAAAGAGACCCTCCTCCCCCTTATAAAAGGACACCACTTCTAACCAATTCCACACACCTATCAAGCCTTTTGGATCGTCCAAAATCTGACCAATTAAGCTCCCTAAATCCCTATCCTCCTCTTAGAAGCCTTACCTTAGGAATAAGTCATTTCAAGAGTCCTTTTTTGGTTCAATCCAAAGGGAGTTACCCAAATTAAAGGTAACGATTTCTCTTAGCTTATTTTCTGTTATTTTACTTCTCCAACCCCTAAACTCTTCTTATTATTTTCTTTTGTAACAATAAAATTATCCAAAATATACAAGGATATTGTTATTAGAAGTATTAGATATACACTTACACACACATCCATCTAATGGGTGAAGAACTTAATGTTTTGGTGGATGGAAACGAAACGCCTCACGAAGCGATGATTATTCAATTATCTCCTACCACCTATCATGGTTGCCATTATGATGGAAATATAATTAAATGTGATATTAATGATATTTGTTTTATATATAATATTCTTTAGTTCCATTTTATATCATACCATTATTCGTTTCATATGTATATATATACGATAATTTCATTTGAGGATGTGCGGACTACCACCCCCTCAAAGTGATATGACTCGTTCATACCATACATGGAACATATAAATGATGGTGTTAATGAACTTAATTAACACATATAAAATATTATATTATACTGGAATAATTCTATACCTATGTATCATTTGGTTTTGATTCCTTTTAAAATGAAAAATGAAATGGAAGTAGCGTTCGTGCGTACGTACAGATTACCGTCTCCACGAACGCGATGAGATTCATTCCCCATCGTATCCATTCAAGAATAATTCTAATTTCATGATTAAAATTAATTTTTAAGAACTTTATATCGTTCTGGATATGAATAAGATACAACCTACCCATAACAAACATGACTTATGTAACAAAACATATAAAAGAAAATGAGCGAGTTAACACCTGAAACGACGATAATACTAAAGTATTATTAACAAAGCATTATTAAAAGATCATATATGATATCATAATTATGTATATGGTTATTGTATAATTTAATAACAATGTTTTAACTATTATATAGGAGGTTAACATACCATCGACTAAGGAAATGTTCAAGGTAAGGGGTTTTCATTTCACTCCTTATTCCTGTGAGATTCATGCCATATTGCCACTATTACCTTTTGTGTGGTGTATGTACTGCCCATTAGTGAATTCTTTATGTAATACACTTTAATTTATGTGTATTTACATATTCATTGTATGATACCTCTTTCATGGGGTGTATGTTTTGTAAGTTACCAAATTGGTAAGGGTTTATTTCACAATCTCTTCATTATCCGAGGTTGTTTATATGTAATTATCTACTGGGACCACTTTATCATCCACATCCATGTTTCATAAACCTATATTTCAAAAAAAATTAACTATTTACTTTACAATGGGTTAAAGTCACTTATACGCTTATGTGTTTTTGAATGGAATCTTTCCATCGTTTTCCAAAAAAGGTACTTTTTGACCTTTTCGACAAATTTAAGGTAAGAATGTTTTTTTAACTTATACGGCGGGTGCAGCTATTTTCTACAATTATAAACTCATCAAAGCTTCCCTTAAAATCTTATGAGAATATTTTGAATGTAAATGTTTTATTTTATAATTATGTTACATTTAAATGATTTCAAAATGAATATTTTAGGAATTTTTGAAAGGCACTCTTTATCAAGATCATAATTTTAAATGTTTTAAAGATTTATCTTTATAAATATTTTTAATTAATGTTCATGTTTTCAAAATGATTTTAAGGATTTATTTATATGGAAATTAATGTTTTGAAATGATATTTCTTTTGAAAAGTTTCAAAGTGGTATGGGACACTTTGATTCAAAAATCTCTTTTAAATTACTTCCTTAATAAATGTGTGACTTTAAAATGATTTCAAAAAAAGAGGTATTTCTCTCAAATAGTTTTGATTTTATCTATGTCAACATCCTTTGATGGATTTTAAGTTTATTTAAAGTTTATTTATTATGATACAAAACTTCCATATTGTATTGAAGGTTTTGTGATATGTTTGACTGTGGATATGTTATTTTTATACCATTCATGGTTTATGGAGAAAGTATTGACATTTCTTATGCTAGTTTTAATACTAATTTTTATGTTATGTTTAAACCTGTTTATATGAGGAATGCATTGGACTTAGTAAGTGATGGGTGGAGCCCGCTATAGCTCCTCGATGCATCGGTAGGTCTCATGAGACAAACTAGTGTCTTGGCATGAGGCCTTGACAAAAATATTATTTGTAGTCTTGGTATGAGGCCTTGGCTATGTGGTGATGATAGTCTGGCATTATGCACTCCATCATTATGAAAGTGGTTATTGATATTGCATGCGATTATTTGACTAGTAGAATATCCATGTGAATAAGTAAATAGAATCATTTCATTTTTATCTTTGCCATATTATGCTGAAGTTCAAGTTTAAAAGGCTTTTGTTTTAGTTATACATTGCCTTAAATGTTTATGCTTATTTATGAAAGTTTCCACTGTATTGCTTACCCTTACTGATCGTTTGATCTCACCCCTTTCTATGTTTTATTTTTCCCATGATTCTAAGAAGTTTATTGTGATTGATACACATGGTTAAGACAAGGGAATAATGGTGTTCATAAAGATTATTTATGTTGTTTTGTATGTCTTAAATTGCAATGCAACATTCATTTATGCAATCTATTTTCTAGAACTGCTAAACTGATCGGTCCTTTGGGACTTGATTCCTTGTAATAATGACAATGTTATTTAATAATGAACCGACTCTGGGTAACTTGGTTTGAGGCGTTACATAAATATGATATCATATATGATCTTCTAATAATTCTTTGTTAATAATATTTTAGTATTATCGTTGTTTCAGGTGTTCACTAACTCGTTTTCTTTTATATGTTTTGTTACATAATCCATGTTGGTTATGGATAGGTTGTATATTATTCATATCCAGAATTATATCAAGTCTTTAAGCATTATTTTTAATCATAAAATGAAAATTATTCTTTAATGGATACGATGTGGAACAAATCTAATCTCATTCATGGAGACGGTAATCCGTACGTACGCACGAGCGACAATATCATTATTTTGATATTAAAATAATATATAATTGGATGTTATATCATATATAAAGAATAATTATCATGGTATATTTATTATTTACATCAATTTCACATCATTATTATAACCATCCAAATAATAATGTATTGAATAACAATTACACCACGACGTGGAGACGGCAAGCCGTACGTACGTACGTATGGTGACATGTCATTCAAAGGATGGATAGAATAATGAATATGGTTGTACCATATTTATAATAACATTAAATTATATAGAATATATTGTAGTTATTATTTTATAATGGATATAACAAAGAAAGAGGAAGTGTAAGAAGAAAGGAACTTGAAAGAGGTGAAGAAATATTTATCTCTTCTTCGGGTTCTTCCTTTTGATTTGATCAAAATGGCTCTTTAGGTTGGATTTATGACTAAAGGAAGGCCTATAGGATGAATGGATGACAGTTTAGAGGGTATTTGGGCAGAGTTTGGATGAGCCAAATGGTTTTGAAGGTGTGAATTAGAGAGAAAGGGGGGGGGTTCCCTTTTATAAGAGGGGTGAGGGGCACCTTAGGAAAAGCTAGAAATATTATTTTATAATAAAATAATTTTCGGTTTCTAATGGATCCAAAGTTGATTATGTAAATTATAAGGAGGGTATGGGTCAAAAACTACTCTACCAATATGTTTTATATAGTTTTGGGTCACTATATTAACTTTATCTTTTAGATTTAACTGTTAGTTAAATAGTTTGACATTTTCCATGTCCCTTTGTATTTTTATATTATATGGTTAATAAACATACTATATACTTCAAAGAGAACCCCAAGGGATTCATTAATTAAACACCAATCATTATATAAGTCCTTTTTCCAAACCTTATATTTTTAGAAATAGAATATCAAATAATAATATAATATTTGATTTAAAAACTATTTTATGTCAATTTTGACACTATATGGTTTTTGTTTTTTTCTAAATTCATAACCGCATTATTACTTCAAAAAAAAATTCATCTAACCAACCCTATGATGTCATATTAACCTATAAAATTAGTTTAATTCATAAAAATCCTCAAATTACATTTATTTGGATATTTATAATATCAATTATTTTAATATTTCATTAATACAGTAATTACTTCATCATCATTGTGTCATTAATAAATTTATTTATTTAATGTCTAAAAATTATAAATAAAATACCATTATGTATGAAATATTTTTATATTTCTAATTAATGCTTATAGTCAAATTTATCTTATGTATAACCCTATATAAAAAATGTTTTAGTTATTAAACTTTGATTTTAACACTTTTAACTTTTCTTTAAATAAAATAATAATAAGTGTCCTAATCTAATTCAAGTGGACAAAAGAGGTTCATATTTTATTCCTAAGGTTTTTTTGGTCGAATTATACTTTTACAATATAATTTGGACATGTGGTAGGGTAATAATAATATAATTTTTACCCTTAATTACCCTATTTACTTTTAACCGTGGTAAGTAAAATGTTACTATTCACCAAAAATTATTTTTATCTTATTGAAAAACATTTTACTCCTTGATATTAACCATGTCTCTTGGATTTTTGAAATTCCACTCCCAGAAGTGATAAAATTAATTTTTATGTGAATATTCAAATTTTCCTAGGAGGTGGGTAAAAGACGGTAAAAAGCTCGATAAAATTTTTATATATCTAAAATTATTATAAAATGACTCCATTGAATTAAATTGAATTTATATTTTTATTATGTATCTATTTTGACCTAAAATAAATTTAAATAAAATAACTAATTATTTAAATAAAAATTCGATTTTAACCAATAACTCAGTGTTTTTCACTATTCATCATAAATTGAAAGTTTTCAGAAAAATACCAAAAATTCACCCTAAGCTAATTTAGATATATCAAATCAAAAAATGAATTCCTATTTTTAAGATAAAATTTATAAAATTTTAAAAAGTGGGTATTACTATTCATAATGGCTAGTTTGATTGATTGTGGTGTGTTAGAACTCGAAGTTGCATACAACACACGCTACTGCATTATTCAAAGAGAACCATACCATGGAAGCTTGGGGTGTTACACTAACTCTCTCAATAATCTCAAATGGACCTATATAATGAGGTGATATATTTATCGACTTTCATAACCATCTATTACCTAGCCTTAGTGATACCCAAATAAAAACATGATCCCTGACCTCGAACTCAAGAGGTCATCAATAGAGATCGTTATAAGATTTATGTCTAAACTGAGAAGTAGTGATACGATTTCTTATCAATTGAACCTTCTATGAAGTCTCCTGAATGAGATGAGGACCTAGTATGTATCCCTTTCCTTCATCTATCTAGTATAAGGGTTAATAAAATGGCCTACCATATGAAGCCTCAAAAGGATCCATCTGGATTGTCACCTGGAAGATTTTTTATAGGAGAACTCGATGAGTTAAATATGCTTCTTCCAAGAACCTCTAAAATCATAGAAACATGCTCAGAGCATATCCTCTAGAACCTGTATTGTCTGTTCTGATTGTCCATCAGTATGAGGGTGAAAAGTTGTGGTTATAATCACTTGATACCCCATAGCCTTCCACAATCCCTATAATAACCATAAAATGAAATGAAAATACTAATCTAAAATGGTAGTACATGGAACCCCATAGAGTCGCATGATCTCAGAGACATATAGTCTTCCAAGGTCATCAACTAAAATAGTATCCTGAACAGGAATTAAGTGGTATGATTTCATTAGTTGGTTATTGTATACCCAGTTCGAATCTCTACCCCTTGGTGACTTAGGTAAGCCAACTAAAAAATCCATGGCAACATATTCCCATTTTCATTCTGAGAATTGAAGTTCTTGTAGCTCACCTGTAGGTATTGGGTCATCCACCTTCACCTACTGATAGGTGCAACACCTAGTGATAAAGCTTTCTATCTGAAATTTCATCCTAGGAAACCAAAACTATCATCTCATATCTGAATACATCATAGAGATTACAGGATGGACTGCCCACTGAGAGGCATGAGACTCTTTCATCAACTCAACTCTCATATCTATAGAATCCCAGATGCGTCCATATATACACAGGACGTCATCTATGTCCATAGACTAATCCTGAGGTGGGTAATCTCTAGATATACTATCATGGAGTACCAGGCCTTCAGGATATGAAAACTGCCTACTTTTCACCTTCTCAAGGATGGAAGAGGTAACTGTCAATGATGAGAGGTAAGAATGCTCATTACTATCATGAAACTCTACATGAAGCTCAGAAAAAAAAGGGCCATTAACTTCTATTCATCACAGTTTTCCTATATTACCTGTACTTGAGTTTTCTAACTCAGTTCATCTGCGACCACATTTCCCTTCCCAGACATATAGGTAGGCTCAAAATCAAAGGATTGAAGATATTCAACCCATTTTCACTGTCTAAGGTTTAATTCACATTGTGAAAAGATATATTTGAGGATATTTTGTTTGTTGTACACCACATAGTGCTCACCCAATAAATAGTGTCTCCAATAACATAAGGCATGAACAACTGCTACTAGCTCAAGGGCGTGTGTCGGGTAATTTCTCTCATGAGGCCTCAACTTCCAAGATCAATATACAATGACTCTATCTTCCTACATCATCACTACTCCTAGGACGATGCATGATGAGTCACAGAAGATGGTATAACATATTTCCATATCTGAAAGAGTCAGAATAGGTGTCGATACAAGCCTCCCTTTCATCTCCTGAATGTATTTATCACAAGATCATGACTATATGAACTTGACACCCTTCTTTGTAAGATAGGTAAGAGGTGAAGTAATGTGAGAAATATCTTGTATGAAATTCATGTAATATCTTGAAATCCCCATGAAACTCCATATATCAAACAAATTCTTAGGCTGATTCTAGGAAACAACAACACTAACCCTTTCTAGGTCAATTGACATGCCTGATTCTGAGATAATATGACCCAAGATGTAAACTTTGTCGATCCAGAAGTGGAACTTGTAATGCCTGGCATAAAGATGATGCTCTCTCAGTGTACTCAGAATGATCTTAATATATTTGTCATGGTCACTACAAGTTCGAGGATACTCCAAGATTTCATCCACAAAGACTATGAAAAAATAGTCCAAATAGGTGTGGAAACCCCTATTAATCAAATCCATGAAAATGGTGGGTGAATTCGTAAAACCAAATGTCATAAAAAGGTATTCCTATAGACCATACCTCCTACTGAAAGTTTAGAAAGGTATGTCTGCTGGTCTAACTCATACCAGATGATAACATAATCTCAGGTTTATCTTAGAGAAAACCTCTTCTCCTTGGAGCTAGTCGAAGAGATCATCTATTTGAGGAAGTGGATATCAGTTCTTGAATTAATGTCGGTTCAACTATCTTTAATGCACACATATATGTATTGTTCCATATACCTTCTTTGAAAAATCATGGGTGAACCCCAAGAGGATTTAATGGGACATATAAATTCTTTGGCATCTAAATCCACCGATTGATCTCTTGATGCTATTTTGGTACCATAATATATAGAGGAATGTACACTAGATCTCCTCCTAGAAAAATCTCAATTGTAAAATCTACCTCTATCTCTGTAGGTAATCCATAAAAATTGTCGGGAAATACATCCCTAAAATGATCTAATACTGGAGGAATTGTCTTTTCCTAAACCTTGATCCTCTATAAAGATATTTTCAATCTGGGTGGTCACTCCACCTATCCCATGACGCTCTAGTCCATCTCTACTAGTCTGGACATCCCAATCACCCTTATATAGATAACTGCTACCCTTTGGGGATGTAAAAGATACCTTGAAATAATAGAAGTACACAAAAGTGTTATAGTGAACCAACTGGTCTATCCCGAGTATGACATGGAATCACATAATCTTGAGAAAAAATAGGTTCCATAAGAAAGAATAAGTTCTTACCTCAAGGGGAAAATCCTAACACTTGGGTATTCCCTCTGTTCATACCCCTAATGGTGTATCTATAGTCACTATACCATAATGATATTGAATCTCCAATCCAAGACTTTCCACAATAGATTCAAAGATAAAAGAGTTCAAATCACCTGTATCAAATAAAGTAGATATTATAGTAAATGCCACAAGAATAGTGCCTTTTACTGTAGATGGTCTTGTAGCCTGATTATCATGTAT
Source organism: Viscum album (assembly GCA_963277665.1). Taxonomy (NCBI): domain Eukaryota; kingdom Viridiplantae; phylum Streptophyta; class Magnoliopsida; order Santalales; family Viscaceae; genus Viscum; species Viscum album. Next base: position 736,117,735 of record OY728138.1, on the reverse strand, counting down.
CAGCTATAAAGCATTCAACTGGCCTGATCCATGGCCCTATGCAACAGATGGACTGCAACGATTATAACTGCTCGGTTGGCACTGTTGGTAATCTGGGTTCTGTCTACCATGGCCCTGACCTCCTCTTAGCCAAACCTACTGGTGATATCCAAACTCCCCACCAAATGTGGCATAAAAGAACTCACTCCTGAAGGTGGAGCTGGTGCAAATCCTTCTCAATATGAAGCTGGTGGAAAGGTCCTGTATAAATGCTGGAGATTCCCCATTCCACCATAATCTAGGAACTCAAGTGGGTCTCTATCACATTGAGGATTTGAATTCCCCTATCATCCATACTAATGAGAATATTTAGAGATGTCAAAACAACACTCTAGTTATCACTTTCCTGATAAAAAACCTCGAGGGAACAATTCTTTCCACCCGAAGAACTACTGGCTTGACGTGACATTGATCCTTTAAACCTACTACTATATTCATACCACAGGTTACATTCAATGATTAGATCCTAATTTAATATTATAGAAAAGTTGGGCAGGAAAAATAATTTTAGCTGCGTAAGAATGGAATACTAGATCACATCCTCAAAATGTCTAGCATATGAAATCTCATCACCATCTAGAAGCGGTGCAATGTTCTGCAACTTCATGAAACACACTGAATATTCCATGAATGAAGTATAACCCTAATCAAGGTTCATAAAATCTTATTCTATATTATCTCTCAGCATATGAGGAAAGAAATTACCATTAAAGGCAGTTTGGAAATCAACCTACAACATTCCCTGATGACGACCAACCTGGGTAATCACATCCCACCAACACTTACCCAAATCCCGAAGAATTTATGTTAATATCCTAACCCTATTCTATATAACTATATCTAGATGGTTAAGGATAGATAAGGTGGCCTCTAGCCAAGAATCAGTAGCCTACAGACCGCTATGCCATAAGAAAAGTAGGTGGATGATGTTGTTGGAACTCACGAGTCAGATCATCCATCGTAGGTGCAGGCCATGGAGCACCATGCATGGACTACATCAGATGTAAGAAATTATCAAGAACTTCTTCATCAGGGCCCAAATCAGGTACCACAGGTAGTGCCTCAACTGGAGCTCCTGGAAGTAATACTTGTGACTTAGGGACCACCAAATCTAGAGAATGGTTGTCTTCACCCTCCTGACGTACGATATGAAGATGTTGTGGTGGCATTGGTCTACAATATCCAAGAAAAAGCCTTTGAAAAATATTAACAGAAAGATAGCAACACGTATGGAATATAAATAATTAAAACTCACTACTAAAGGCATACTACCCCAACTACTCTCTTAGATGGCCAGGTATACGTAAGTTCTCAAGTATAAGTTTCATTTCACATTACATTTAATTACCAGCTTCACACCTTTACATTTCATAAAAATGACAAGGAAGGATAAGTATGTGCAACCATTTGATATTATATTTTATGATTCTCTTTATAATGGATAACCATTTTTGATGAATCAGTTCCCATACTATTATCATAAGAAACGACACTAATTTATTTATATCATAGTGGCTCGACTCGGTAAATTACTCATCTCTACCTATGAGGGCCCATACACCTTGTGAATTGAGACAAGATATCACTCAATCAGAGCCAATAGTAATACAAGAATAAGATAACTATCATAGAATCTATCAAAAATAACAGGAATATCAATTAATTCAAAGGAGTGAAATACACCTTTATGGTATGGAAATATGCATGAAATGTGAATTCTAGATGTCTATAATGATGTATGTTACAATGATCCTTTACCTCATATCATTGGGCCAAGGATGAAAAAAATATTCAATATTAGTAATAATCAAAAACTCCACAAAACATGTATGTCACCCAATAGTGATTCAATATCAACTAAATTAGGAAAAAACCTAACAACAATTAGAATTTTGGAAACTTGGTTTTTACCCCAAACATGGGTTTGTGACACCCAAGAATGGCTTATAACCAAGTCCCATATGTTCTTAATCTCCAATATATTGTACTAAAATAGTAAATTAAGAAATGAAACCACCTCTGATACCATATTGTGGCATCCCAAACCTGAATTCCACTTAAATGGGTGTCCCGAGCCCAGTGGGCCACAGGGCCTCAAGAACATCTCCCTAAATTCCGGAGGCTGTGGAATAGAAGAGGGGACCTAGGGTGTTTCCATGGGGATACTATGCCCCCATTACCGAAGGGTAGTGTAGTGGATTGATTTAAACATAGGTAAATAGAAGAATCAGTATAATTAAACAGAAGGTACAATAAAAAAATAGAGACAACTATAAAAAAACTACAACAACTGAAATAAAATCCAAGCATACAACAATTTATAATGGTATGTCATGTCACTAAAGAAATGGAAAATATGGATACATGATAAAAATCATAACATGTTCTTTATAATTAAAAAGTAAATCATACACTATCCCAAAAATCTAGATCTCCAGCTCATTCATCTACCTTCAAGCTTTATACTAAACAACAAGTAATTATGTTTTCGAAGCTGTATGCTTCCATTTTTTCAACATATGTAACCAGGTTATCTACTCTGGGTACCAAACATCACCTAGAGAGGGTGTGAGGTAAATCTTAGTGGGTCACCACCAACGGTATATATAAAATTCGTCCCGTGTAATGAAAACATAATAGTGTGCAAGCATGCATATATAAAGTAAAGTAGTATAATGTAACTAAATACCAAAGTTCCTGCTTCATCCCTAAACTTGTGTTTAAACATGTCAAAAATTAATTATTTGATTATTACCAGTTTATCAATATGTCACATGTTTGAAATTTCAAAGGTTCCATGTTGTGATAAGGAAAAATGTAATGATATTTCATAGTGAAGTCCCAAGGTAATAACCAAGGTAACATCGACCTCAAGGGTTTCCAACCCAGTAATAATTGTAGCCTGAAATGGGGAAAGAGTGTAATCCAAAGAACATAGTCCAAGGCATTCCATAATGAGGTGCCTACTGGTTCCAAGGTGATTGTCCAATATAAAATGGGGCTAATCAGATATAGGGCCCTATGGGCTTTAGTCATGGAACCTACTTGTCAATGTTGGATACAAGGAGTATATCCAAGGCATCATGTAACGATAGTAATGGGATCCTATAGTGTCATATTGAGCATCCAAGAATAGATAAGGATCAAGATATAGGTGGGTCTCAACCAAAGTAAGATGAATCCTTGAATCAAAATGGGGTTCTTGGGTTCTCAAGGCATTCTCTGATCAAAATCCAAGGTGACCTTGAGTTAGTCCATTTCTATTTGATTATGTAGTCATGTAATATTTATTTTTGGTTTAAGACTTGCCTTTTATTAGTGTGATATGGTCATATAGCATCCAACTATTGGTTTAAGCCTTACCTTTCACTTGTGTGATAAGGTAGAGTAGCATGAAACCTTTTAATTAAGTCATTTGGTTCAAGCTTGCCTTTCATTAGTGTTACAAGTCTTTGCAGCATGAAATAATTAATTTAATCCATTTAAAGCATATTCTAAATTCAATGTTCATTTTTATACATTCCATTAATGTTGTAAGGGGTGCTACGAGTATGCAAACTACTATTCATTTACATTTAAGGAAAAGTCATATTCTTAATATACTTCCCAATTCACATTTCACATTTTATTATCAAATTGAAGCACTTACCTTAGGCGGGTTAAGTTGTGAGCATTCATGTTACTATTCATTATGAAATTCACAATAAAGATCAATCCATTTAATATAGATATTCTTACACTTAGGAAGCTCAAGCCAAAACACACCCGAATGGTGGTACAAACATGTCCAAAAACTAAATAGCAGTTATAACATATCTTTTGACATTGAAGGGATGGAGTTGTGGTCATAAACACCATATATTAATCAAATATATTGAAATAGAATGTTCATATAGTTATAATGAGTACAAGAATGGAATACAAATTCAATGAATGGCACCTGATGAAATCCGTGGGCCCCACCAGGAAAATCCAAAATTTATGAACTTTAGGGATGAGTTATAGACCACCTAAATTAGTCTTTTTTGACTACCCTCCTCCAGTATTGGCCCTTGATTTGGCTTGGATTGGAGTAGATTTAAGAAAATGGAAAAAATTCACATACCCAGATAACTCATTCGAGAGAAAGAGAGAAGGAGAACATATCAAGAGGACTCAAGTACGTGTCATTGCTCATCCAACGTGATAAACAGAAGTTGATCACATCCTAGACAAAGGAGATATTTGAATCCCAAGATTTTGCCTTCAAAATGCTCCAAAATGAGAGCAATGGTGGTAAATCCTACATAATCTTGGATTATGGAAGAATGAGGGAGGTTAATTATATCATTAAGGAAAAAAGGACAATTTACCATTATAATAGCCTTTTTACGGTTTGTTTGCATGGTTTGAAAAATCATGCACACACCATGCACTGGTAACTCAGAAGAAGGGGTGAATGCACGGTTAGGCTGTATGGCCATGCACTAACCGTTTGAATTGTCTCTATCTGGAAAAACACAATCCATGAGGTTAGGAAAACTGTGTGCAAACCGTGCGACTTAGCCAATTTCCACACAAATATGGGTTCTAGGATTAAAACATGCCCCAAAAACCCATGATACCTTTACTAAACCCTTAGGCATCCATATTAGGTCTAAAGTAAATATCTAGACCAAAATTTTAAAGGACCCGTACATAAGTGAAAAATTGGGTTCTTACAAACCTGTTGTGTTTAATATTACATATGCAGACAGATTTATAATTTTATGAATAAATGACAAAATCCAATAGCTACTAAGTATTATATTCCTTAACAACACCCAATGAAAATATATAAAGGTAAGGAAATTTCAATAACAACTTATTTAGTACAAGAGAATGACGTGATTAATGGTATGTATCTCATATACTCAACAATTGAAAATGTCCTCTTTCATTATATCACTACCCAATATATTTTAAATAATGTATTTGATAACAATATCACATAACCACAACAATTATATGATTTTAATTTGATAGATTAAAATCCTAATGGAATGTTGAAAAAATCTCATATTTATAATTCATCTCTGATAGAAGTATGTGGGAATATACTTCCTATAAATATCATTATTTTTCCTCTAGTTGAATTTTATGTTATATTGAGCATGGATTATATTTCGTTGAATAGAGCCTATATCATTTTCTAATGAAGAGATGAAATATTTGATATTCTAAATCATCCTATGATTTTCTTTCAGATTGAGAATCTATATGAATATGTAATGAGAATTACTACCATTTTATGTGTCCTACTATATATTCATAAGGGATATTTGAATAAAATAGTTATGGAGAAACAAACAATTTAAGATATTCTTATTTCTTGGGAATAGGATGATGTATTTCTTAAATAGTTTTCTTGTCTTATACTAAATCATTATGTTGACTTTTCAATAGAACACATACATAGTGATTTAACTATTTCAATTAGTACATATAGAATTATCCCTATTGATTTGTAGGAATTGAATAAGAAACCTCATGATAATGTTGAGTCTATATTCATATGACTTAGTGTGTCACTAAGGGGTTTCATATGTTCTTTATATAAATAATAAATACCAATAAATGTGTCTTCTAATTGATTTTTAGAACATAATAGGATCACTATAAATAATAATTATCCTTTACCCCATATTGTTGTCTAGTTCTGAGAAAAATATTGAGTTAGAAACATTTAAAAGAATGACCTTTGTTTTTAGTATCATTAATTAATGGTAAATAAGGAGGATTTACCAAATACAACCTATTATAAAAGGTATGTTCACAATGAATTTATAGTGAATCTATTCGGACATAAAAATTAATCCACAATTTTGATGGATAATTGAATAGTGTCTTTAGTGATTTACTCACTCGGTTTGTGGTATTATTTGTAGATGATATTCTTAAATATTCACAGATCCAGAAAAATAATTAAGATCATTTAAGGATTTTTTAAAATACCTTGAGGAAGGATATGATGTATTCCAAATTTACCACGTGTGGATTTTAGCTATGAAATGTTTAATTCTTGGTTCATGTAATCATGTATGATGATATATAAGTGGAGACTTCAAAGATAAATGTTATTAAATATTGTCCTAGATGAACTGTAGAAACTAATATCCATATTTTTTCATATTTTGGTTGGATACTATTAATTCTTTTTATGATATTTCATATGGGCATGTAGTGTACTACAAAAATGACATAGAATGGATCCATTTTTATATGTATAAATTAATGTGTCAAAAATTTCAAGAAGATAAAAAATAATATTACTCATTGTGCCTATTATCTCACTACAATAAAATGAAAAAGGGTTAGAGCCTATATTAATAAATCAAGGAAGGTATTGGGATTTATTCTCATTTAGAATTACATTCTAATCAATTTTTGATTACATTAACTAAAAATTCATGATTGATATTACCCAACACATAATTTGGAGCTGAAAGTGTTATGTTTTTATTTGAAAATATGGAGCCATTATCATTATAGTGAAAGGTGTGATATATATAAGGATCATAAAATATTTAAGTATATATTCATATAGAACTAATTAAGTATGCTATAAAAGATATTAATGGAGGTAATTAATGATTATGACTACTAAATATATTACCATAGTAGGATTGAAGAAATGCGGTTTATGTTCTTAGTCAGAAATACCATGCATTTTTCCCATGATGAGGGTTTTATATGATCCAAAATGTATGGATTTATAATATATGGATCATTAAATCATGAGGAATGGAGACATATATTATTATTATTACGTGAATGTTAAATTATCCATACATTTGATGATTATGAAGGTAAAGAGGGAAGTTTTAAAACTATATCAGAAAGAGAAACATTCTTGAGATCAAATGTGATTGTGATGGAATTATAAGACTTATGAAATTTGTATGTGTCTCATAAATACCAAATTTGAAATTGAGTTATTAGGTGAATCTCATTGATCATCATTCTCTATTTATCTTAAAAAATATGATGATGTATAGAGATGTGAAAGATGTTTTCCGGTGGGATAACATAAAAACGGATATCACAAAGTATATATCTAGATTTTTGGTATATTATCATGTTAAGACTGGGATAAAAAAATAAATGGGGATGATATAACCATTACCCATACATCAATGTAAATGGGAAATATCACAAAATATTTCATGGTTAAATTCCCCAAAACATAAAATTGTCATACTAGCATTTGGGTTATAGTATATTGGCATATAAATATAACACTTTTCTTTATAATAATAGATGATTTATATCCTTATCATATTCCAAGGATATCAATTATGTTTTACTATTTCATAGATTAAAAAAAGTCTATTATATGTAATTGGTATCAGAGGTTTACCTTGATGTTCCAAAGAATACTTCATCAAATTATTCATAGAGATTTAAATATTATAAATAAATATATTTTTTAGAAAATAGGTAAGTCATTGAGGAAAATTAAAAACCATAAATACATTTGTAGATCATGTTCTATATATTATAAATGTTTTTGGGATCAAAACCAATATATATAATAGTATTTATAAAACAAAAACATTGTGACAAGAATTCAGATGGATCACTATGAATCCCTCAACAATGGGATGTGAAAAAATGCAATAAAATGGTTTAATGATTGAAAAAAATGATATTGGAACACGATATAATTGATTAAATAGAATATAAGTTCAAATAAATTCAGTACAATACCATGGATTATCATAGTTGACATAATAGTTAAACTAACAATCATCGGTGATATCTAGAGTGTGAAGTTAGTTAAAAGGTAATCTTATTATTATATCCTTAGAATAAGGTTATGGGATTTTTAAATAAGGAATAGATGATACTTAGATATAATCATCTCTTATATATTCTTGGCCTTATCAGGATGGTTGTTGGTCACATGGATCTTATATCGAATCACTCTCATGTTTATGATGAGTTCTATTTATTTCCCTAGTGGAAGTACATATATAGAAATTCACATGCAATAAAGTCATATATTTTATCGATGGAGCATTATATATCTTATGAGGAACAAATTGTGAATATTTTGACCAAATATACAATTTTTTGTCAAACATGACCGCTCACTAGGTCAATCTTTTAGAGAATCACTAAATTTGGGGAAACTATGTGGGAATATGAGGATGTGATGAGGAAGAAGTATCCTGAATAGTTTTTATCTGGTTTATCGAATGTTGATTGATAAATTATTATAAAGTGGTAATATTTTAACAGCATATTATCTATTTTTATATTTTTATTTAATAAAATAAATGTGGTCGCTATCATTCTTTATAAGAAATACTATGTTTAAATGAATCACAATATACTATTGAATTATTATTACTTAATGTGATAGGTATCACCTAGCCGTTGTATTGTTGTGTATGAATATGAACAAATAAATTATGAAAAAATAATTCTTTACACCTGTATAAAATGAATTTTTTGGTTTTATTGTTGATTGAAAATAAAATATAATCATTTTATGGTTAAAAGAGATGTTTCTTTGAAAAACAGTTTGTATGCGCCCAATGTGTCTCTATCTTAATAAATTATATTAATTATCATAAATAAATTTTTTTAAATATTATTTTAGAGAAAATATTAAATTAAATATATTAACATTAAATTATGTATGTTTATTCTGAAATAAATGAGAATAACTCAATTTGGTGCTCCAAAAATACATTTCCATGAAAAATGGGTTTCATTACATTTTATATGTGAATATTATAATTAGTTTCTCCCAAATATCTGAATTTTAATTTGAAATTTGAATATAATTTTTGAAATCATCATGCCATGATATTATAAGAATCAATTGTTTTTTATTTTTGAAAATATTGATTTTAGAGTGAATATTGAAAAATAATTATTTTTTAAATATCATAAAATTTATTAAAATATTATTTTGTAAGAATAATTTGATAAATATGACATCATTTCTGTAGAAAAAAAATTACTATTATATATTATTTTAATTATACTAAAGTATTGTTTTTAATTTTGGAACACATGCTTGACATTTGTGAATATAAGTTTTATTTTATTTAAAAATCTATTTTTTTGTCCTTTCATTTAGTTATATATTTAGAAGGTTCCATTCAGTTTTGAAAGAATGAAAAAGTTTAAAAATATCTAAATTTATATGAAATAATGGAAATAATATATATAAATAAACTGTTTTTTAATTAGTGTGAAATTATTTTTACACTTAAATCAATTATATTCCTAAAAATTGTTTTGATTTGTTTTCGATTATTATATTAAATGTAATTTTTCCCTAATATAAATTGATTTATAAAAAATGGGTTCAAGATTTTTAATTTTTATATAAAATTTTATTTATAAATCCTATTGTATTTTTTTCATATAATTATGTTATCATGGTAAAACAAAATTTATCATGGTTAAGGATTAAATGGGTTTAATTTTATTTAACTAGAAGTTAAGACTTTAATTAACTCCAATTTTTTTTTTGAATGTGATTGGTTACGTTTATTTGGAACCTATAAAATCTTATATATTAATATGAGTTATCTTTATTACACATTTCAATATTATAATATATATTATATAAATACCATTTAATTAATTCTCGGTGTTTCATTTCCCTCACTCATAAAAGGGAATTTCAACTTCTCTTTTATTCACAATGATTGAACACTATTTCTTAGTCAATCCTAACCCCAAAAACATACAAGATTCCTTTAAAAAAATACATCTTATATTCTTTATCTGTGAACATCGTAAAAATTATTATGATTTAAGATAATGGAGGTCTCAAAAATCATATTACCTTACTCTTTCAATGTATATTTCTATATTTATAAATTAAAAATATATTATATCAATGAAAATATACTTAATACAATATCATAAATAAAAAAATATGTTATTATGATTTTGGTATAACCATTCCCCCATTTACATTAAATATTAAATAAAATAATTGATCTCGTGCACATGTGGGATATCATCTTAATGTAGTGATTTGATTTGTTTTTCATCAAAATCATTCATTCTTATTTATTATTGTGTATATAATTTATATATATATATATATATGAAATTATTATGTTTTTTTATTTTTAATATCTCATCTACCTTCATACCTTCCCATTTGTTTGAAAATGATAACGTATCTCATTAGTACATGTGAAAACCCACCTCCACGAAGAAATGTGCTTCGTTTTTCATTTTCTCAATACGAGGATTGTAATGAAGATATATTTAATACATATATATATATATATATATATGATATTAATGATATAATAATACATTTATAAATTTTAATTATAATTTATCTTTCTTTCATTTCATCTACCGATAATTGAAAAATAACCTATGGGTACGTACAGATTGCCATTTCAAGGAAATGATTCCTTTTTCATTAATTATTTACATAAATGATTATAAATGTGTATATAAATATGATTATTATTTCATATTTAACATTTATATATGATGATACCTTGACTAGGGTGCATGTATATAACAACACATGCTTTTCATATATAAAAAATACTTCTTAATAGATCAATATTCAATATATTAAAAAAACATACAGAGGACTATATAAGTTTAGTGTATTTGGAAATTAGTTACCAATATTATTATTTTATTAAATATCTTAAAATTCTCACATAATGATATTAACACACAGTAATATTTATACGAATACCCTACTAATTTTTTTAAGTCCTAGGGAACATAAACATAAGAAATAGAAATCTCAGATGCTCAGTATGGTTAATCATGGAAGATATTAATTGATAATCATATAAAAGTATAATATAAGAAAAATTATATAAGATCATGACCGTAACATAAAAAATTCAAAACCAATAAGACAATGATATTAGAACATTATTTAGGGAATAAAAAAATTAGCATTTTAAAATACATGAATTAAAATAATGAGAAATCATCATGACTCAATCATGAACCAGAAGTTCATTTCATTAATTTATTTGGAATTATCATAGGTACAAAAACTGTTTGATATGTCATTGTTAGCTAAGAATACCATCATATCACTAATCATCACCTATTTCTCGTAATGAATGAAGTAGATTGGCTTATTTCCCTTAACGGATCAACAACATCGACTTTTCCAATAATGGATCAATAATATCTATTTGTTACCCTTAAAAATATCATAATATATAATACATTACCCAATTAATTATAGGGAGATAAATATCCCACAAAAAATATTGAAAACCATACATATGTGTTCTATAGGATCATAAAAAATTAATAATTACAGAACTCTTGAAATGAAATGGGTTTCATAAAAATGTCATCTCTTCAACATAAACATAAACCATCCATAATAATAATAAATATGTTACCCTGAAATCATATCTCTAGTGAAGTATAAGAATCCTAAAATTATTTCAAATTATTTCATGTTATATGGAAAAATATTATGAATGATAAATTAGAATAATTATTGATGAAAATATTTTTTCTATTTTTAAAATAATTTCTCTTTCTAAAAAGTTACACATGTATGAATTGAACAATTTTCAATAAAAATAAACTGGTAAACAAGTAAAGGATAATTCAGATCGTTGAATAATCATGATGTTGGTAATGTTCTCACATGCTATATAAATTAAAAAAACTTCAATCCAAAATTTTTTAAGAAAAAAATTTCATTATTTGGAAACAGACAAGTTGATTCTTTTTAAAACATTTTTTAAAAAGTTAAACAAGGGTAAAATTGAATTAAAAAAATATATTTAAAATATAAAAAAATATTTTTGAAACCATTTTTTACAACATGGATGTTGAAAAAATTATACTTAATTTATACTTAAAAATAAACTAACCCAAATAATGATAAGATTGTGAGATAAACTCTAACTACTTTGGTATAGTTTGAATTATAAGCTCCATAAAAGAAATAAATTCAAATGGGAAATTGAATACAATGAATATAAAAAGATTCATGATATAAAATTTCAATAGGAAATTTTATAATCAACAAAAAATAAAAAAATGGTTAATATGACATTAGTCACTTTGAAGTAAAATTTATAAGATAAATGCATACCTTAGATTCAAATTCTATTAAATTTTCATTAAACTCATGTATGATAAATTAAAATTTATAATTAATATATTATAGAATAATTTTTTTGATTATTATATCATATATATTCATTATATATATATTTAATTTAATCCATAATGGTATATATTTAATATTAATTACATTATTCATGGAGACAATATGATATATGTATGCAAGAATGTTGTATCCACTTTTGTAAAGATTGAATTAGAAAAGGTAAACAATAGTTCACCTTCAAAAAATCATTATTATATCATGAATATAATAAATATAAATTGTATCTTTACTAATTTAAATATAATTAAAATATAAATTTAAAATAAATCGCATCACTTCATGTAGGTGGTAATACACATGTAAACACCAGTGACATTATCATTTTCCAACAGTTTAGAATGCAAGAATGTATATTTGATATTTTAACATATGATCTATAATTATGTTATAAAAATAATATATAAACATTAAACCCATCATAATATTATTCCATAATATATGGTGATTGAAAATTAAATATATCACTATGTGGAGATAATAAGTGGTACATATGCACGAGAGATACTTTCACTTATTGTATAATTAGAAAGAGGGTGTATAGTAGTGATTTAATAATCATAGAATAATAAAAAATATTTAGGATATTAATGTTATTATTTTATGATAAATATCATTTATTTTTATGAGGTAATTAAGTATAGAAAAATAATGTAATCAGTTAGGGTGATTTCTTTTTCTTTGAAATGATTCCTTTATATCTCCTCTAGGGAATATTGGATTGGTATTATAAAAAGAAAGAACCTATAAAATGGTTATTATAAAGTTTAGAAGATAATTTTTTGGGTATATTCAATATATAAGAATCATACTAGTGTAAATAAGTGAGGGATGGTATGTCCATTTATAATTGAAGTGAGGGGCACTTTTGGAATTCCATAAAAGATTAAATTATAATAGGACTATTCATGGGAAAAATGTTTCCAAATTTCTTATAAATGAATAGGTGATGAAATTATAGACCATATATTATCCCATTTTCCTATATATAAGATATTACATATTTCAAAAATAATTTAATAAAAAATTACTTTCATAAAATTTCATTATTATCACTTTTAACACTATTCATGACATAGACTTTAATAATATCATGAAAAAATAGAAATTGGAAGTGATTATGTTAATACATCCCCAACAAGAAATTTTCATCTTTAAAATTATGGTATCATAAAAAATATCTCAAATTATTATAATTTAAATATTTTTAATATAATTTATTTGATTTTTCATTAATTGAATAATTACTACATGAGCATTGTCTTATAAATTAAGGTAAATATTTAATACCTTAAAATTAAAAAAAAATCCATTATGAAGATAACTATTTTTTATAATAGAAATAATAAATTTAGTGACATATATAAATTGAATAACCCTTTATTAAAATATTCTGGTTATTAAAAACAAGAGTGTGGCATGTTTGACTTTTCTTAAAATAAAATACTATAATGGTCATAATCTTGTACAAATGGCCAAAAAAGGTCATATAACCAATACTGAGATGATTATGGGTCAACATAACTCATAAAATAAAATTAATATTTTCATTGGTGTTATATACAAGTCCTTATTATTTTATTTTTAACCAAAATTACATGATTTACCCTTACCATGGTAATAAAATTACTATTGATACTATTCATATTGTTCAAAACTAAATGGGAACAATTTACAAAATTTTGGCCCATTAATTTCCAATATTGAATCTATTTTTAAAAATTAAACTAACATATATGGAAAATAATAATTTAAAATGAATCCCATATTACGTAATGAAAAACAGTTACCTTGGAAAATGCGTTTTAAGGATAAAAAACTACAAATTCCAATAGAAGGTGTAAGGATGATTAAAATTTAATTAATTAGAATATATCTGACTAAATATTACTAATTTTACTTTTGGGTAAATTTAAAATCCTAAAAGGAATTTTTATTTTAAATAAAATGAAATTTTTATAAAGATATTTATTTTTCGCTATTCAGTGAAAAATAATCTTTCCAAAAATTCAAAAACAAATACAAAGATAATTTTGACATGCTTAATTCAAAATGAAATTAATTTTTTCAAAATCATTTTCAAATTTATTATTCAATTTAATTAAAATATTCACTCACAAGAAACCCATTTTTTTGATAATATATATTTTTTATCAATAAAATTAATTTAATAATATTTGAATGACTATTTACTAACCATTTATCATTGAATTTAAATTCATTATAAAATTTATATATTTTTTTAAAACAAATTCAATAATATTAATTCCCATAAAATTATTTTCTAAGTTTCGACTATCTAATTAAATTATAATATTTTAGTAGTGTGTCGTTTGTATTTTAAACTCAGTATTTCATGTAATAAAAGGCATCGGAGAAATAAAAATATTGAATGAAAAATATTTTATAAAATATCAGGGTATTATTGTCTCGTACCTTTAATAAATTGTGGCCTCTGAATTTGAACTTGAACATAGAAATCATTATTTTTAAATTTTATAATTCTTTTGTAGAAACACATGTTGTAAAAAGGTTTAATAAATACTTCTCTTGAAATGAGTGAAAGGGAAGTATGAAGGCCATTTGGGATTAAATATACTATATTTTCAAATAAAATAACATTAGTGGGAAGTGAATATGTGTAAAAAAAAGAATATAATGTCTATAGATCATTTATCAAAATAAAGTGAATGATCTTGAAAAATTATACAATCAATAAATTATAAACTTAATTTGGGGAATAAACCACCAATTCTTCATAATATATGGTTATAGGACAATTTTTTTACTTATGATTATTTTTGTAGTTTTGGGGCATTCCTTTACTATATAGACTATGAAAATAAGGAATGTAATTACATTGAAGTTATCATTTCATCTTTTAAAAAATTTCCACCACAATCACATCCTTTAATCAAAACAATGAATAAGATGGATATTTAATACCCGAGCATAAGACAAACTTATAATAGAACAAAAAATCCACATATGTATAACAAGACACTCCACCTATAATTATATATTAACCAAAACCAATATAGTTAACATAATTTATTCAATATAAATAATTATTTTAATTTATTAAACACTAATAATAATTAAAAAGTCTTATCATAATCCAATCCATAGGTGGTTATTCATAAAACTCATCCAAAATATGTCTGACCAAAACTAGGTTGAAAAAATCAAAAAATAAACTCACTATTATTCTAAAATCAGATTACCATTAATCCCCAAAAGTTTCTCTTATTGTCATAGAAATAATATGTGAAACCCTTGGTTATATACTATCTATAAATTTGGAAATGAACTAAATTATCATATAAACATAAAGAAAACATGTATGCTTCCAAAAATTAACATTATCCTTTTCTTCATAAAACCAAAGACTATTAAATATATTCTTTAAATAGAAAATGCTATAAAAATTTTCAAAGTTGACATAAATCACATTATCCTCAAATCAAAAACCAATTTCAAGGATACCAATATTATTCAATCAGTGTTAATAATCTCTTTATCCCTACCAAACATTATTATCTTCACATTGGACACATATTAATGGTTGTTCTTCCCTAAATAATGTTTTTTACAAATAGATCATCATTCCAATAAATAATTTTTCATGATTACTGGCACCATTCAATATATAATTTCGATTAATAAAATAAAAAAAATGAGGAAATATTCATAGATGTTTCATGATTCATATAATTCAAAATATTATTCGTAAAACACTTTTATAAAATAATTCTAAAATCCCAATACATAAGAATTTCAGTTATTCCACTTCTTTATTAATCTATTATCCAATCTTAGTAATCATATTACTTAAAGCTAATTTAATTTCATATTTCATTCATAGTCTCTTCTTCATCAATGGAGAAATCATTACTCATAAAACCTTACTGATCTGTTTTTTGAGATTTCTCCCTGGGACATCGATTTGAGTAATTCCCGTAATTCCCACATTTGAAATATTTAACCGTTGATAATAACATATTGAAATAATTATTACCATACATTTTATTAACTAAATGATTCACTTTTCCATAGAAATTGAATTATCTATCTCCTTATTTTCCACACAAAAAAAATCGTCATCTTCCTTTGAGGCATTGTCCCCCTTACTTCTTCCCACATTATTGACATGATGAAAATAGAACTTCATTTTATCTATGGTCATATTGTAACTCAATTTCCCTCTTCCCAGGTGTGTGAGGAAACACCACCATATTGATATAGTTGATCACATTATGATATTTCGAATTAATAATATTAACAAGGTTTCTTCTTCAAACTCCCATTTAACTAGGTTCTCCAAAAGGAAAACCATTTAATTGTCTAGAACATTCTAATTAAATTGAATCATTTGTGTTCAATACAATATATGAAACAAAAGGATTAGTTTGATAAACCATAATCATTGTGTATAAGCACATAAGCATTTATTGAATTTCTAAATCATAATATATTCTATTCAATCTATGAAATCTTTTTTTAACCTACACCATACATGATTATCATCTATTGAAATCATTTATAATGGTTCATAAAGAAAGTATAGATTAACTAAAAGCATAATTCCAAAGAGTTTTAAACTGGGTGTGCAACAAGGTCCATTATCACATACTATATGATGATCGAGTAATGATTAATGAACCCTTTTTGTAGTTACTACCCCTATGTACAACAGTTCCAGGTCCACATCCACTTTTGGTCTCTTAAAATGGATTTAATTTATTGGAAGTCCAAATAAACTCTTAGTTACAAAAATATTATGATGTTATCCAATACATAGACATGTCCCTATGGGTATCAGTAATGTTTTTAAACCCTAATCTCTAAATTTTGACAAAACCTTTCTCTAATACCAACTATAACATCCCAGTATTTTCTTAATTAAATATTAAATATTAATGGGTGAATATTCATTAAATTGTATAACAAACTATAGAGGATCATATAAGTTTAGTTTTTATTGATTTATATATCAAAAAAATTATTTTATGAAAGACATTCAAAATACCCCATAAATATCATACATATTAGTACTCTTTAAAGGAATACTCAACTAAAAACATTCATTTTAACCTGGGTAACAAAAATATAGGAAAGAATGATCTCAGATGCTCAGTAAGGGTAAGAATGAGAGATATCAATTGATAATCATAAGAAATAATAATATAGTCATAATTGTATCAGTTCATGAACATCACTTAAAAATTTCATACCCTATCTGAAAAAGATCATAAAACATGAGTTATGGAATAAATATTTAGCATTACACAAAAATGAATATTAAGAATGAGAAATCATCATAACTCAATTAGAAACTATAAGTTCATGACATAAAAATGTGTGAAATAATTATACATATAGAAACCATTTAATAGTTCATGGTTAATTACCAAGACACTATTATCAGGCATTAACACCTATATCCTATAATGTATCAAGCTCATCGACCTGTTTCCTATAACATATCACGCACTTCGACTTGTTCTCCAAAATAGATCAGGCATATTGACTTGTTTACCATGATAGATCAAGTACATAGACCTATTTCCCATGATAGATCAAGCACATAAACTTTTTCATGTAACTATTTATTATGATAGAACTTAATTAAATAGAGACATATATAGGTCCCACTAAACACATAATATAAACCTTACATATGTCTGCCACCAGATCATAAACAATTCTTCATATCCGAAAAACAGAAAAGAAATGGGTTTCATAAATAATTCATCTTTTCATCATAAACATAAATATTTTAAAGAAATAATAAATATGATATACTTGAATTATATCTACTGTAAAGTATAAGTAACATCAAAATATTCCATATTAGATGGAAATTTATTTTGAATGATCATTTCAAATAATTCCTGAGGAAAATAACTTTTCTATTTTAAAACCACTTCTCATTTTAAAATTTTATGCACATATAAATGAGTCTTTTAAATAAAATTGTAAATATGTAATGGAAGAATTAAAGAATTTATGAATCATAAAGGATTGAAAATCCCCTCATTCTATATCAATTTTTGTAAAAAACTTTTCATACTTTTTCATGAAAATATAAGAAGTATCTCTTATGGAGAACGAAAGGAAGATTCCATTTTAATCATTCTGTAAATAGTCAAACAAGGGTAAAAATTCCTTTAAAAATAATTTTATAAATGAATACAAAACATTTTGAAACCATTTTTAGAAAAATAATTAGACATATAAGATATATATACATAGGTGAAACTTAAAAATAAACAATCCTGAATAATGATGAAATTGGGAAATAAACTCTTACTAATTGGGTATATTTTGAATTTCGATCCCCCTAAATGAAGCTACTTAAAGTGAAAATATAAATAAAATTAACACAAACATATTAATGAATTAATATATCAAAGGGGTATTATATAAAACACCCAAAATAAACAAGTTGGAAACATGGCATATCTTATGGAAGTAATAGTGAGACAAGAAGCCCTCACCTTAGGTCCAACTTCCTTTTAAAGTTATTTAACCTCTTGTATAATAAAATTAAATTTATTATTAATATATTAAAAAACCATTTAATTGATTATTATATCATATATATTCATTATATAAATATTTTTAAATTTATCCATAATGATATAAACAAAAAATTAATTACATTGATCATAGAGGCGGTAGGTCATACATATACATGAATGTTGTATTCACTTTTTGAAGGATGGAATGAAAGAAAGGTAAATAATAATTCACATTCCCAAAATCATTATTATATCATGAATAATATATATATATATATCCATCATATTGATCCTCTTTACCATACATGTAAAATTGAAATGAAAAATTAATCACATCACTTTGTAGAGGTGGTAGTCCACACGTATGTAAGAGAGATTTTATTGTTTTCTAATTGATTAGAAGGTAATAAGGTAGATATTTAATTATAATTTAAGAATTATAATTATTTTATAAATATCATATTTAAATATAGACCCAATAACAATAATAATATATAAAATTTTAGATGAAAAATGAATTATATCCCTATATGGAGACGGTAATCCATATATACGCACGAGCAATACATTCACTTTATGATTATTGGTAAATAGGGTTTATAATGGTTTTTTAAAAATTATAATAACATTAAAAATATTTAGGATACTAAACATATTATTTTATGATAAACATCGTAGATTTTTAGGACATAAAAAAGTGTAGAAAAAGAAAGTGATCGGTTAGAGTAATTACCTATTCTTTGAAATGAATCCAATAGATATTATCTAAAGAAATATAGGGTTGTAATTTTGGAATGAAAATAACTATAGAATGTGAATAAATATATAAGTAAATTTTTTAGGGGATGTTTGATCTATAAGACTCAATGTGGTGTAATGCAATGAGGGAAAAGTGAAACTTTTATAATTGTGGTTAGGGGTACTTCTGGTATTTCACTAAAGATTAAATTACAATAAAATGATTATACATAAATATGTATTCAAATTGAATATATGTGAACATAGAAGGAAATTTTAGACCATATCAAATCTTATTTTTCCTTATTTTAGTTTTTTATGATTTTTAAAAGATTAAATAAAATATTATCTTAAAAAATATAATTATTTATAATTTTAACAATATTCATTACATTGACTTTAATATAATCAAGAAAATAATATAAATTTAGAATAAATATTTTAATAACTCCCAAATAGGTTATGTTCATCTAGGAAAATGATTTATCACCTAATATTTATCAAAGAATTATTATTTTAATATTTTCAATATATATTTTTTTATTTTTAAATTAATAGAATAATTACTACCTCGGTATTGTGTAGGAATTTAATATAAATATTTCTTTCATAAAAGATAAAAATAAATTACCATAATGAATGTGAGTATATTATATTTCCCTATAATATTTATATATGAAAATATCCTCAAGATAACCATGTATTAAAATATTATATTTATTGAAAACCAGAATGTGACATGTTTGAATTTTCTTAGAATAAAATACAATAAAGGTCATAATCTTATCCAAATAGACACAAAATGTTATATAATAGAAAATTGGATTATTATTTATGAAATTAAATTATCCAATAAAATTTAGACATGTTTTGGGATTATTTAATAGTATTTATTGTTTTATTTGTTTCCGAAATTACCTGATTAACCCTTATTGTTCTAATAATTTTTTAACATGTAAGGACACAACCATTTTATTAAAATAAAAAAAATCAAATATGAAAGGAGGATGAGGTCAATATATGGAACAATTCCCTCATCAAGTTATTTTTAGACTTATTTTTTCTAATTTTATATCCCAACCCACATTGTTCCTCAAGAAAGGAGTTCTAGTTGTTGTATCCACACCTGCGTCCCCGATACCTACTTCCAGGATAATGGACTCTTTTGTAAGTCCTTAATTTCTTACAAATATATTTAAGGTCAGTTTCCTCCAAATATTCTTTCTATATATTTGATTGGACCTCCGTTAATTTCGATGGATCATCCATGATTGAGACCTCATTGTCTTTTTCCACTATTTTTGTATCTTCGTGGACTTAATCATTATTCACATCATCTAAAAAGGAAATAAATGTAACGGAATTTTGGGCAACCACTTGGGAATTAACTAAGTCTTCATGTTCTTCTTGAGCTTGTGGTGCCAAAATCTTTTACTCTGCTCAGAATTGAGTCTATATAACACTCATTCTTGAAAACGCACCAAGGAAAATAACATTTTTTTGAAAAATAAAATGCAATTTTTTTACCAAATTTTAGAATAATTTAGAAAAATATAAAACCCAATTTTCAATATTAAACTCTTTTATGTGGAAAGAATTTATTTTAAAATGAATCCAGCAAAATTTAATGAAAAAAAATATATCTTGGAAAATGTGTTTTAAGAAAAAAATGTTATTATTAAATGGGTGGTATAAGTATGATTAAAATTTAATTAATTAAATTATTTATAACTAATTATTAATAATTTTACATTGAGATGGAATTGAAATAATAAAGGTTCGTTTTAATAGAAAGAAATTGACAGTTTTACAAAAATCAGTATTTTTCATGGTTTTTTGAAAATTAATCTTTTCAGAAAATTTTCAAAAAATCATCCTATGATAATTTTTACATGAAGAATTCAAATATTATTTAAAAAAAGTCAAACTAATTTTCTAAAAAAATTAAAAATTAATTATAATATTTATTAAGGAGAAAAATCAATTTTAGTTAAAATTTATTTCTGAAGAATAAAATGACATTACTAAATACATAATTACCATATTATATGAATTTATCAATACATTTATATTGTGTAGTAAATTTATATATATATATATATATATCATAATTTAGTTAATCATATTCTTATACTCCGTGTTAATGACTGGATTATAACATTCACATTAAATAAATATATTTTAATACTTTATCACGATTCTATTAAAAAATGTGTTTCCTATAACATAAGGCATTGAGTAAAAAAAATTAAAGATAAAAAATTTCCAAAATCATGGGAGTTTTTAATGTACCAGGATTATCGAACTGAAATGGGAATTTAAAATAGAATAATTTTCACACGAATGATTACTTTAATGATGAAATATTTAATAAAAGCATAATTAAGATTTATAAATGAATGACACAAAGTATGTTATGTAAAAAAATTTCTCTGGAAAAGTCTTATATTAAATGTATATTTAATATATAGCTAATTTAATAACGTATGAAGAATTATAGAACTTTAGGTAATGTCTTTATGTAAAAATCTCACTATGTTTTTGAATTATCATTGCTAAACTTTTATTCAGAGAAATTATATAGATTTTACCATTTAAACCCTTTAAATATTATTATTCCCTATTTATTTTAGTAATTTTAATCTAATATTACCATTACCCTCTATTTGGTATTAAATATGATTGAGAAATTTTTTTATGAAAAACTAACCTTATTTCTTCTTAGGTTGATGAACATTTTCTTCCATCTTCATGCTCTTCAAAAAAAGATTTGATGTTTTTGGTATATAATTGAAATATTTTTAATAGGTCATTTTCATCCCATTTTACATTATTTAAAAAGGATTTAATGCAATATTTTTAATGAAATGTTTTCTGAAAAAGTCATTTATGACTTTATACCAATTTTTTAAAGAATGTTATCTTTTAACACATATGACATGATTCGATATTCCCACTTTGATAATTGTTCTATTAATTAAACCATCCTTAACAATTTTCAAGGAAATTAATTTTATCATTATGTTTGGAATTTTTAGTTTAATTATTTTCAATAAAAAGTATATATTTTCACATGTTTTCAAATAAATTTTATAATGATATTTTAAATATATTTTTCATTCATGTTAATATCCTTAAGGGATTATCAATATTTTCTGAGGATATGATCTTATTATTCTATTCACATTAATTTAATTGATTGAATATGATGATAATGATTTAAGGATGATTTATGGATCTTGTGTATTTTCTAACTGTAAATTAATATACAATAAAATATTAATAAATGTTCATTCATTATCATAGGTTATTATATAATAGATCAATGACTATTTTTTTGTCTTATCATAAATATATGTGTTGTTAAAACTATGTTGTGGGTGTTCCAATAAAATCTATATAATGCATTGGGTAATTTTATATACATATCTCAAAATATAATGATGATTAGAATGTCTATGGTTATGATTACCTATGTTTAAATTTTGATTTATGAATATGATAGCACCAAGTTATGCTAAAAATATTATGCATGGACATGATTGTGCATATATATATATTTATATATTTTCTCATGAATATGATTTATTTTATATATTATCCAAGTATTATGTGTGGACTTGACTATAAAAATCCATTGTTAAAATATTGCAATTATCTATGTTTATGTTCCCATATGACTGTGTTATGACTCTTGAATGATGATAACTTCTTTGAAAATATTATTAATCTTTCTTCTGATTAGGAAATTATATAGGAGTTTATGATATATGATTTTCTTGGTATGAATAATTTTCATTGAGAACATGCACTTGATTATGTAATCATACTCGTATGATCATTTTATACTCTATTATTACTAATATCAGGAATTTTTAATATTATTGAGCATCTTAGCTCATAATATATTTTGTATTCCTTCATAAGGATTTGATGTAAGGTTATACATATGATATGATAAGATGTTTACTAATATAATGATCATTCTGGGAGATGTTTTTTTAATGAAATAATTTGATATTTTATCTAGTTTAAAATTACCAAAAACCACTATCTTCTATGAGAATGTATAACTGTGATAGGTATTAAAAATTGAACATCAATGATTTAATATTTTTTTGTTATTATTAGGTCACCATAGTAACCGATATGAAAAATTTCAGAATGATTAATTTTCTAAAAATTTGTAAATAAGAAAAAATGGTTGAAAATGACCATAAAATCATTAGGGGTATGAATATGGTTATTCTATACCAACTAGTATGAATATTGATATTGAAGATAATGGTTTGAAAGGAAAACATTAACAACCCATTACCTTCGGCTTCCACATAGTTTTTAAACTCTCTATATTCCTTGTATATTAAATTTAGATTTATTTTACACTTATATTATAACCATATTTATAATTATGTTACTAAATACCTTTTTCTTGCTGTTTATTAATAATTATTTGTTAAGAATCGATATTTTAATATTACTATTCACATTAACCGTACATATTTCTTTTCAATAGTTTCATCCCTTACACCTTAGTTATGATCTCATTAACTACAGAATATTATTGACGATTTTAAATATTTTCATGATATTATTCTATATTATAATTGATCTTTCATGGAAATTATAGTGATGATACCAATAGAAATCATAATAATTCAATTTTTTAGAATTTTTATTTCATAGAAAGAATTGGTTTTATTAACGAATATTCATTTATATATATTATTATTATTGACTTTTGGTATTCATATATTATTCATAATTATTAAATCACATTAACAATACATAACATTCCTTAATCATTCATGACGGAAACATTATAATAATGTCCTTGTAGGTCATCAAACTGACCCATGCAAGAACACGGTATAACCGTTGAATGAGTAAGAGCATGGTATTTTATAATGATAATATATAATCTATAAAATCTTAATCATTTTATAAATCTCTAAATTATTCATGAAATCCATTTGTAGAACCACCTAGCTACAGAATTATTGGTAAATTAAAGACATTGTTCATGGAGGAGGTAATCTGCATGTATAGAGATGATATTTTAATTTTTTAAGTAGATGATAGGGAAATAAGTTTGATAATAACATCAATTTCAAAATAATAATTATTTCATAGATGTTATATTTATATATTAAATCCATTTTAATAACCTTCCATGTGATTCATTGATTAATAGTAATGTTCTTCATTCATAGAGGTGACTGTTTGTACATATACATTGATGATATTTCCATTTCATAATGTATGGAAATAAGGTACATAATTGTTCATACCTATATAAAATAAAAATTTAGTACACTAATGATAATTTTATCATATTAATAAGATATTTATGATTTATTTGTATGAGTTGAAATAAGGATGAATCTTGAATAAGTGTTGTTAATTGTATTACCTATTCATTATGTATCCTTTCTTGGATTTCTCTGTAATTATTCTTAGGATGGTATTATTAAGATAAAAAAACCTCTAGTTCATGGATAAATGACTTATTAAGTAATTTTATAAAATTAGGGTTTTAATAATGTTCCCAAATATAATAGTGTCTACTACAATAATTTAGATATGATGTTTACTATATTATATTATCATAAGATATAACAGATCATAATCCACATAGTTTATCATTTTTATAGTCTTGAAAAATAAATACATATAGGAATCTCACATTACATTCAAAAACAATAAATTAAACTCATATTCAAATGATTTAACTACCAATTCTTCCAATATATCCTAAAAAATAATTCAAATTTCAATTCTGGTTACTATAGGGATAATAAAGAATATTAATGGGAGATATCTGATACTAGGTAATGTAAATCATATCATGAAATCTATCACATAGTAAATATGTAATGAAAAATATGGTAGAGAGAAAGAATAATAAAATATAACATATAACTAATTTCAGGATAGTGTAATATATCATTTGATGAAATAAAACCCCAAATAATCACATTTATAAAAATAATTAGTTTAATAATTAAAGAGTATATAATGTCAGATATAATAACATTACCATCATAGAATAATTAAAAATACCTGATCTTTTTATCTCATGATACCTAGTGATATTTTGAGGGAATGTCTAATATCTAGACAATAAAATCACTTATTGTGTCTAATTCAGTCATCATATTAAAATAGTCAATCATATATGCAATACATAATCAATTTTTTTTAATAATAAACGTATTTATTTAGAAAATACCATAAAAAATTTCAATATTATCCAAATTCAACAAATATAAATGATCACAATTAAAAAAAAAAATTGGATTTTATCAAATATAAATATATCTAGTGAATAATATTAATCATTAAATGATGTAAACATAGATAAAAAGAACCATTATAAAGACATTAGAAGATCTCTTTGAAAATTATAAGAAATGTTATTTTATTTTAAAAAATAATTAAAAATATAAATTTTCATAATAATGGGATTAAAAATTTATAGGAATACACATAAAAATATGTAGAGGAATCATTATAATTAATACTTCATATGTCTGAAATAATATGTATCATGAAGTAAACATCATAAAACATTCTTTTCCCACATTCAGAAAAATTTAAAAAAATGACTGCTATGGAAAAATTTTAAAATATTCATTTAGAACAGTAATAATAATTTTAAATTCAACTAAAATTGAACATATTTAACAATTTCTTTTAATAAATTAACATACTTGAAGAAAAATAATGAATACATACATGGAATAGAATCATTCTCGAGTAAAAACAAGAAATAAATTTATTTTTTCTATTAAACTCTATTTTAATATTTTCAAGTACCAAAAAGTGGTAAAGTTGAAATAATTATTGAAAAACAAGTAAATAACAAGAGGATAAAAAATATATGGGTTTTAAGTAGAAATAATTTCTAATTTCCTCAAAATTAAAATTAAAACTTAATTATTCCCCATAAAAGTGGTATTACAACAAAAACCCTTAACTTAGATTCCAACTTGACCAAACAATTTCCAACATCATTTTTAATATATTTATAATAATAATTAATATATATATATATATCATATCAATATTTATATCTATATTTATATATATAATTTATTAATAACTGATTTATTACAATTTACTTATAAATATTTGTAAAAAATATTTATCTGTAAATTGATTTGATACTTCAATAAATTTTGATTCATCAGTTATAGTCCTCAAAACACAATCATGGTGTCTTGTATTTCATAATGATAATATTTTCATATAAATAATATTTTTATTTAAAATACACATTTTCAACCATATATATATAGATGTTATAAACAATAATTGCATCGCTTCATGGATGCAGGCATCCCCACTTACACATGAGTGAATTTTCCATTTTCTAATGGATGAGAGGGAAATACATTGAACTATTATTTATCATTCCATAATAATTATTTTGATAAAAATATCCTATATATTAATAAAATCATTCTATATAACTTTTAATGATATGATGTTATGAAAAATGAAATACATTGCTTTAAGTAGGTGGTAGTTTTCACATAAGTATGAGGGTTGTTTTCATTTTCTAATTTATGGAAATGATATAAAAAATTTGTCATACCATTGATATAAAAATGTTTAATTATATTATATATAATTATTTTATAATGTTATTATATTTATATAATATTTAGATGATGTTGAATATGGTAGAAACATGAAATGTCTTGTTAAGAACATAAGCCTCTTCCTTGAATAATCAATTTAAAAAACTCAAGGATTCTCAAATAGGTCAATTAGTACCAAAAATATCTAAGGTCTGAACAAACTATCCCTAAAAATATCAAATAAAAAATAAAATTAAAAATGCATGCATTTCAAGGGGGTTTAGAAATATGGGAGAGTACCACTCACTACATATCCTCATTCACTAGTGATTCATAATAATAAGGTATCTGGAATGACCACATGGAACACATATCTAGAATTTGTCTCTTCAATATTTCATCTTCCACGTAGTTTTCTTCCATATATAAATGTGAATCATTTAAATTAAGACATTTAGCATGATTGAGGGATTCAATCTAGGGAGGAATATTTCTCCATGGGACATCCATTGTTCTTACTTTTAGAGAATTAATAGCATGTTGAGGTTCCAATTCAATCCATAGTGAATTCTAGTTGTAGTGGATAACATGCTTAATATCATAAATGATGGCCCAAATCTCATATTCATATATAATTTTCATCCCCATAAAGTGATAGCAGTATACTTTTAAAAAACCATTTTGTTGTGGAGTCATTTAAGAAGATCATGGTTGAGATAAAATGAATAATGTGAATCAATAAGTGAGTTAATGAGGCACCTTTAAAATGTGAGAGTAGTGTCACTCTTGGAAATATTATGAAATTTTAAATTTAAAAAAAATCATCCTCCTGGGAAGTGTCTTTGATTTAGTTAAATTTAAATGATAGGGTATATTATATAAAACATATCTCAACCAATAAAATTTATTTATGTTTTAAAGATATTTATATCCTTATGTATTAGTTTAATAACCAACTTTAACCACATTAACTATTATAATTTTGTCCAATTTTTTCATATTCTAAGTATTCATTATGAATATAAAATTAAGTTGAATCAGTTTCCTAGTATTTTATATTATAATTATAAATATGGAATCTATTTTATATTTTTAAATTTAATTAGGTGGTAAAAAATAAATTTATTATAATTAATAAAAACACAATGAAAAAGGTTTTTTGGAAAAAAAATTATTTTCAAAATGATTTTACATCAAAATAATATATTTAAATAATTATTTTGACACATATTAGTGTATAAGTAAATAAATGTTTTTATTTTAATAAATCTAGAAACAAATTTAACCAGGTAATTTTGAAATTAGAAATGGTATTAATATCAATTATTTTATTAGAATAAGACATAACATATTATCTGAAATATCAAAAATAGTTTTTCGAATACAAAATTGTATTTTCTATTGCTTTATTGTTCTAAAAATATATATTAATGTCCTATGATAGTGTTTTTTAAAACCATAGATTCATTTTTATTCCATAATTATTTCAAAAAAATTATAGTATATATAACTTTTTTACTCATCACTATTCGCCAAAAAATCAATTATTTTATAAAATCAAAAAGGATCAACATAATATAATTTAGATAATTTGAAATAAAAAAAGATATCGATTCTATCAAATTTAAATTCCAAAATTTATATACTTTAGTTTTAAATTTGAAAAGGAGATATTTATTTTATAAAATAGTAGGATATTCATTGAGAAATATTTTAGAGATTTAGTGAATACATGATTTAGTTACCTCATGTATTACATCATAGTTGTGGGGGAAGTGAGAGGGTGATGGGTTCCTTTTCTGTGTAAGATGAGTAGGACCCTTGTAAATACTCATAAAAATAAAATAAAATAATTTTATTTCTCAAGTTCATGTGGGACAAAGGAAAATAACATTTGATGATAGGATATGATATGTCGAAATTAATTATTTCAATCAAATTATGAATAGTATTTTGTAACATCTATGACCATAGTAATTAGTTTTAATACTTTTCACCCATTTAACCATTACCCAAGAGAGTACCTTTTACAATGGTAATTTAATGTTATGAATAAAAATTAAATATACTATATTTTAATATTTGAATATAATTATAAAAAATATGTATTCCATTTCATATCGAGGAGGATTTTTAGGAATAATTACATTCATGGATAAATAGACAAGAAACAACTATTTATCATAGATACAAATATATTGAAATTACCATAGATACATTCCTTAAAATCATAAAGAGAATATTTATTATGATGTCGGAGGAATATAAACATGATACTAATTTTAATTTTAGGGAAATTACTTGGAAATTATTATTTCTTGGTTTATCTATTTGGAAGAAGGATTCCTTTGATTAATTTATTTAATTGTCCTGCGATTTTCCTATATTAGCCAGGTTTTTTCTTCTGTTTATTTTTATTTGATGGTGCTGGATCTTTGATAATTTGGTTTTATATTATCTATATATTCATGTTCTTTATGGTGATTTTTCTTATGGATTTCATTATTTTTTCATCCTTTTTTGATCATTGTGATTCATCTTTGCAACATAAGGTGTTGGGATATTGAAAATTGGGAATCTTGATTAAAATTAATTCAATTTCTATGGGCCACTTATTGATTTTTTATTCCATTTATAGATTAATAACTAGATAGTTATGTTTTTTAAAATATTAAGACTGAATCCATTCAATCATGTTCTTTTGGTTGCAACTATTATAACCAGTGGAATGTTCAATGTTTTTTTGAATGCTGAAGATCTGATGGCCATCATGGTAGAGTCTTCCTCCTCCTATATATTTTATGATTTATGTACTGAACAATGCCATATCCAAAAATGTGTCATCGCTAGACTCATATGAGTTCTCTTATTCCTTCAACATAATTTATTCATGATGTAAATACCAATTTTATGACATTTCTATAGAATAATTTAATCCTTTTCTAGTTACAATCCACAATCCAAATCAGAACTAATATTTGTTTTACAAAGATAACGAGAATTGTAATTTCATTTTCTTTATTGAGATGGAGTTCATTGATTTAAGATGATTTATAGATATTGAGCTTCAAGTGTTGAGGTATGGACACTCCTAAATATGGTACAGTCCTTTTAGTTTTTATGGTGTCATATATGTTTCTTGTCTTCATTACAACGTTCAATTTCAAGATGGTGTAATCTTGTTACATCTTGTTTATTCCCTATAAATATTTCACTCATTAATTATTTTGATAGATATATGGGTTGGGTGACTAACACATGTCCCAATATTTTTTAAACAAAATACATAATTAAAAATTAGAACAAATATTTCCTTTTTTAGAATTAAATATCACTTACTTTCTAAAATATCAAATACATGTTTTTAAATTAATCCTAATAGTTTTAAATTATTTATTTTAATTTATATAAATATATTTTTATTTTAAAAAAATTTATTAAAAAAATTATGTTCATCCATATATTAGGATGATTTCATAAAAGTGACTATATTTCTATAAATAATATTTTCACAATTTACCTAAAAATTAACCGTTTTAGAAAATATCCAAAAATTCACCCTAAGATAATGAAGACATGATAAATTATAAAATGTAGTTAATTTCATCAAATTTAAATTATAAATTTCATTATTTTATCTTTTTATGAAAATAAAATGATATAATGAAAACTACCTTTATAAAAAAATTAACCTTTTGAACTTCATATGTTCTTAGTATTACTTCATATCGATTTTTAATTTACTGTGTGTAAAGATATTAGTTTATAAATTCAAAAAATTATATATTATCTGAATAATAATTTATAAGTGATCAATCTAACTTAATTTGATAAAATAAAAAACAATTTAATATTATTATTTGTAAAATTTTCCCATTTAAAAATGAATGATTTTTTTTCATAAAACATCCATTATTTATAGTCTAATATTTAAATTTAATAAATTTATTTATATATAATATCATTTAGGGAGTGAAATAAATAAATATATATATATATATATTTTAAAATAAATATTTATGGAATAAATATAAATTAAAATATCACAAAACTAAAAAGTTATTTAAAATATATGGTGTATTATATTCTCCCCCATTAACAAAATTGAATCCTCTCTATTTTTTATTTATATTTAAAATGAGTTCATTATTGTGAATAATACCAAACATTTAGTGATATATATCAAAAAAATCAAAGTAACAAATCATTGAAAATAAATACAATGATTTAATAATCAAAGTTACCATCTATTAAAAAATTTCAGTTCAACATAATTTTGTTTTTGTTTTCATCCCTCTTAAAATAATCCCTAAAAAATTTCTACAATTAATTATAATCATATAGTTAATATAAGAATTATAAATATAGATAATAAACTATTGTATTAAAAAATAATTTTATAAAACATTTAAATTATTCTCATCTAACAACATCCTAGCCTCTTATGTTATCTAAACTCAAGAATTGAAACCAATTTTTAAATACCAATCCTGAACTATAGGATCTACTTCAAAATAATAAACTTTAAATACTTGATTTTTTAGAAAAATATGTTCTTATATTTTTTCTATCAATAATTACATAATAAAAATGAGATATTGAGTAACATACTTACATAAATTCCCTTAATTATAGTGTTTAAGAGAATTAATAAAACCCATAAATAATGAAAATAAAACATCCACTAAGTTTTCATTTTAAAAAAACATGTATAATTATTTTCATTTTAATTTAGTATCAAAATATATACATAATAATAATTCATAATCATCATTAATCCTTATAAAATAAAATTGAAAACGTTTTATTAAAAAAATATAGGTTATGAATATAAATAAAAAAATAAAAATTGTTAATTAATATAAATACTTAAAAACCATTGAAAAATAATTTAATTACAAAAAATAATATTGAGAATCTAAAAGAATATAAAATAATATATAAAAATAAATCAATTTATTTCATCAAATAATTTCTAAAAAAAATATTATAATCATTTCTAAATCATAAAGGTTTCTTTAAACACCATTGTAACACCCAGAGATTTTAATAGAGGAAAATTGTATTTGAATTCATAGATGACATGATAAACCTAAAATAGAAGAGAATGTGACACCCCTATAACTCAAAAAATAATTCTTGTTAAATAAATTCTATCTATTTGATATCATATAATTCATGTGATAATGAGATTAAACAAAACACTATACGCTATTGAAATATTCTTTTTTAAACTTTACCATTATTAAATAGTTATTAATTTAGGGGGTAAGAATATAAATAACTAAATTATTAAAATTATATGTATTGAAAATGTTTAAAATAAATTAAATATATATCTATTGACTAAAAATAAATAAGATTCATTATAAATAAAAGAAATGTTTTGAGAAAAAACTGTATTTTTCAGAAATATGTATTAGTCAAGATTTTTGCACATGATTTAGTATAAAAATTTACAAAATATAGAAATTTTAATTGAAAAAATGAACTTCTTTTTTTCACTATAAATGTAAAAATTTTCTTTGAGTGATTTTTGTACAATTTTTTGAAGATATTATTTTTTTATGAATATTAAAAATTAATAATTTATTTTGAAAACTGTGTTTTTATTTAAATTATTTTGAAATTTAAATTATATTTTAAATAGTTTTTAAGGAAAATTTAGTTCAATTATATTAATATTTAACTAATTTTTTTCATTTCAATTAATTGAATATTTAATTTTGATATTAAAACATTCTATACGTATGAGAATTTTCTCATTGGAAAATCACTCCATCGTCACGTCTGCTAGTTAATTTTAAATTGAATTATAACAATTCTATGAATTTAATTTCGAAAAAATGACACCAATATTGGAATACAAAAATAATATTATCAAATAATTTCAACTTAATTTTTACTATAATTAATTGTGAATACAATAAAAATTACTTACCATGGTTAAGGTGAAAATGGGTTTACTAGGGGAAAATCCTAGAATATAAGGGTTATAAATGACAAAAAACTTATCTAAAACACATTGGATAGCCATATATAGACCTTATAACCTATATGGTTCTATAATGACCCATTTTAGTTATTTTTCATTACATAAATGTCGTAATCACTTTATATTTTAAAAAATTCAATGTGTGTCCCCCCACTTATAAAAGTTTGCTGACTCTCCTCCACTATTCACACTTACAAAACCATTAGATTAATCTGATAACTGATAAATTATGTTACTTAATTCCAAAAAAAAACTTCTTAAAGTCCTTGAATAGATCATAAAGCTAATCCATGATGGATATAAATTAAACCTAAAGTGGTTTCCTAAAGAAGAGGTAATGCTTTTTAACTTTGTGTTTTCATTATAATTCATCATATAAATAAATATTATTTTATTTATATATGATAATATAAAACCCCAGTATCTAAAATATACTTTTATGATATAATAATAATTTTATGATTTATATCAATCTCCTCTTCCATCAAATGGCAAATCAAATTGTCGATCGTGTGAATAACAGACAATAGCCTCGCGAACTGATGTAATTAATTTTTCTGAACCACCATTTGTTGATGAATATAATGATTTATTTAACATATTCACATGATATTTATTATATTTTATTTTTATGTAATTATTATAAATCATATAACATATTAATTTATATTATTTGGGGGATTCAACAACATCACTTGTGTGTACGGAAGAGTACTGACTTATGAAGCGATGTTATATGTTTTTCACTTATGATTTAAATGGAAGGTATTAAGTTAAAAATTAATGAATATATATGATATTTCTATCCTAATAATAATAATTGAAATATAATAACACATATAATTTCTTAAATTTAATCCTTTGGTAAACAAATAACATCACATATGTGTATGTGTCGATTATTTCCTCCACGCAGCGATGTGAAAAGTTTTTAATTTTATTTTTACATTTGTGGAAATATGGATTAATTTAATTAATTAAAATAATATATAAAAAATTATAATTTTTATATAATTTCTATTAAATATTTATTTTTTTCCTTTTGTCGATAAAATGGAAAAGAATATTCTTGTATACACATGACCTCCTATCTCTATAAATGATATAATCCATTTCCTATATCTATATTTTATAGATTATTATAAATAATTATATAATTAATATAGATGATATAAATATTTATATATATATATTCACATTATATAGATTTATCTACCCTGAATAAAATAATATGACCAAAATTACTAAACTAATACATGCATGACAAATAAAGCAATTATCACCTGAAATAGTAATTTTAACAAAACAGATTAACAATGAGGTCAAGAAAACCTATATGTAAATCATATATTTTATTAATTATATTTTTATGGTTCTTAAAGATATTTATAATAATCTTATATTTATTATACAGGAGGTTTAGACACATACAATGGAAGTCAAACCCGAGGTAAGGGATTCTCATTTAACTTTTACATCCATGAGAGAAATTACATATTCACCGCTTATTTATTTTGTGTGGTGTATATAATGACCCAATATATATTTTAAATCATTAATATATCTACCTTTATGATATTTAATTTTTCATATGAAATAATTTCTTCATGGATCTAATTATTCAAAATTTAATATTGTGTTAAGGTTTGATTTCATAATCTCATCATTATTCAAGATTAATTATTATTAAGTCTGACATAAGGGAATTATTTTTAATTTATAAAATATAACCAATATATTAACTTATCCTATTATTATGAATTTTATTTTCAAGTAATAGTACCATTTTTTCTCTCTTTGTTACTCTAAATGAATGAGAATTTTTAAGAAAATTTAACATCATTTCTCTCTTCAATTGAAATTCATTTTTCCACTAAAACCATGTTTTCTAAATTTATTCAAAAAAAATCAAAATTATCAAAATTATTTTTTAAATAAAATTTTACCCATGTTTTAATTTTTTACTAGATGATTTGAAAGGAATCATCATATCATTTTCTAAAAAATTTCTCTTTGTCTTTTAAAAACAAAATGTGAAAGGAATATTAATTTTAACATGTACAACATGAAATGAATTTTCCACCATCATGGGAATTAAATGATTTAAAAAACATTTTACTTGTTTAAAAATTTTATTTTCATGGAATGTTATTTTTAAAATATTTTTTAAGCTTTTTTAAATACATTTTCAATTGGAAATATTGTATTCCTCAACATTTTTTTCATGACATTTTAAGGGTGTTTATATTGATAGAAGAAATAAAACATTTAATGTACTTATGATTCACCAGGTATATGATTTATTGATATCATAAATATTTATTTTGTAGATATTTTATCATCATTTTTACTGAGGATGTACACTTTTATTTCCATTCACCATATTACTTGGGATAGTTATGATTATGATTATTAATTTGGGAATGTTTTAAAATTTCATATGTTATTTTTTTCAATAATAATGTTTATATTGATTATTTTTAAACTGTTTAATAAGGAGAATGAATTTTAATTATTATATGAAAGGTGGTTCTAAGTTATAGATAGACCCTCAATGCATTGATAGGTCTCATAAGTGCAATTAGTTGGCAAAATTATTCGGGTTTTTACCCACATATTTAAAATTCCTTTTTAAAGTTCCTTACAGTATCTTTCAAATGATATTAATTATGAATTCCATCATTATGAGATTATTTTTTGATGTTACATGTGATTTTTTAATTAGTTATAATAACCATGGTTATGTTTCAGGCCCATGTGAATATTTATATGGAAATATTTGATCTTTATTTTGTTCAATGGTATTATTCTCAAGAAATTAAATGAAGTGAATGTGTGTTGGTTATTTACCATTAAATATATATCATACTTATTTATTCATGATATATTATTATGTATTCATACCCTTACAATCAATTTTGGGCCATCCCTTTATTATGTTTCTTTCCACAATATTTCAAGGTGTGTATTATGATTGATATGTAGGTTTTTCAGAGAGAAAATAATGATTTAGTAAAAAAATATTTTTTAATTTATGTTTTCAATTATATTGTGATATTCAAGTATTTATCTAGTTTACCAAGGATATTACACTATATAGTCCTTTAGAGTAAAATTAATTGTATCATTTTCCAATTTAAAAATGTAACCACTGACTCTAATCTATTGGGGTTGGGGTCTTTATAGTTGGCATCAGAGTAAGTTTACTTGAAACATTGGGAACTTGATTGATTAAAACATTTTTAATATAAGATAAAATAATTACATTGTTTAAGGATATGTCTAAATATAGGATAAAATACAAAAAACATAAGTTATATATTATGTGTTTTTTATAGAAATACATCCTGTTATCGATACTAAAACTATATATAGTTCTTGGAAAGATGTACCTATCAGTAATAACTTTGAAAGAGGTGAATTAGGGTAGACTCGAGGATTACCAAGTATAAGAAAATGGGTCATACATGACACCCAGTTTAACACTCTTCGTGGATATTCTTATGATAATTCACATATTCATTAAACCCATTATGAAGGATTTAAAAATAATTTTATGTTTTAAAAATAATCCCAATGAATCCATTTTTTTGATTATGAGATAATCCATTACAAAAAATTTCAATTTATGTTATATGTTTCACTAGTTTTTTTAATATAAGTTACATTTCATAATTTTATTATCTAATATTATGTATTACATTTTTTATAAGTGATTCCTAGTATAAGGAATGTGAATTATATCAATGCACACAATCCTAATAGCACGAATGATCATTTTTATGGTCTTAATCCTATACTTCAAAGAGAACTAGTATCTCAAAAATTATCATCATATAAAGATATAGTATCCTATACTATCAATATATAGAATTAATTCTTTTAGTATTAATAATTTTACTAGAAGAAAGAGAAGAAGGGAATGTAATAGGGAAAAACATATAATGGGAGAAAGGGAAAGAAATATTTTACCACATGAAATAATTGTAGAATGAATCTCCTTGGTTATTTCCTAAAGTGAATGATAGTTTTATACAAGTTTAAAGATAAATTAAAACATTATAATGATATTAAAGGTTATGAAGGAGTTTTCTATTATTTAATGATTCAATTTATATTGATGGGGAACTGCCCAAATTAATGCCCCAAGCATCAAGAGAATATATTTCAAATGAAGCTATGGGATCATGGTCAATCTTAACCAATTATGATATATGAATTATAATTTTTAATGTGCTTATTTTTATATTTATGAATTATATAATAGCTTCATTTTATTAATGATATCCAGGTTATAATAATTATGAATTTTATAAGGATTTCACTACAGTATTTTTTCATTAATGATTTGGTATCATTTGATGATCGATACTAATTAAGAGGAAAATTTATTTAAGTGGAAAGTGGAAATAGAGGGAAACACAATAATGATTGAAGATTACCCTTAATAAATTTTTGGTGTTGATATAATAATTGTAATGATAGATTTATGGGATATCATTGGTAACCCTGAAATTGGTCAGTGATTTTATGGTTTTTGTATCTCTACTACATTTCATTATGTTTTTTGAAATGTAGAATAAATTCTATAATTTGAAATTGACTTTACGGAATAAGGAGAAAAAATATATTTTTTAGGCATACATGTTTTTATTAAAGTTTTATAGTGACCATGGTATTGACGTATTTGATATGTGACAATAATAGATACTTTTATTTTATAATGAATATAAATATGATTTAGTGACCTTCTTTATAAATTTTTGGACTATTAAATTTTTTGGACAAATTTTGGATGAGTATTAAGGTTAAAATTTTATGAAACAAATTAAGTAAAATTTTTAGAGTGACTATTAATGTATTATATATTAATTTATGAGTTTGGGTAATATATAAAAACCATTTTGGTTTTATTAAAGAGATAAGGAACAGATTTTTACTCTATTATGGATCATAAGACCCATTAAAGATTAATATTTATGATTCAGGTAGAAAAAATTATTTTTTGGATATTTAAATTGTGATATGAAGTGCAAATTGATAAAATGGTGAATAAAGGATTAAATAATTATTATGAAATATAAATATATCATGTAATTTTATTTCCTTATATTCTTAGATTGTAAAATAATTTCAAAGCATTAGGAAATTGATCCTGAATAAAAACAATTATCATTGTACCTTCATATCCAAGGAATCAAATTATATTTTAAATCATTACATATTTTTGGTTTTTAAGACCTTATCATTCCTTGTATCATTAAATTTATTGTGATCAATGATCCCTATAACTCTGTATAATTATTCATGGTTTTCTTCTATTTAAATATCTTTAATTCCTATAAATTCTCTCCTACATGGAAACCTCATAATGTGTTATTCTTGATGGACAGTGTACTTCCCTTTCCTTCTAAACAAGTAGATTTTTTATTATCGATTTTATTTATGTGGGTTTCTAAAAAAGGTATTTTCAAATTTCAAACCCTTAATATTTTAGACTAAGATTAAATTTAAAGGATGCAATTTTTTTTAAGTAGGTAGAATGTAACACCTTGGGATTTTAAAAGAGTAACATCATCCTCACCAGCCCATATAAAGTGTCACACCATTACTATAATATAATTTAACACACTTATACCTTAAAATATAATTATTTTTAAATAAATTAAATATTTTTGATATATTATGATGCACATAACATCAGGTTTAAATTAGATTTGTTACTATATTAAAATATTCTTCATTAAATATAAAAATTATAATCTAGATATTATGTTTTAGGTTATGAATTAAATAACTAAATTATTAAATTTATATATGTTTTAAAAATGTAAAAAATAAATTCAATGGATATATCTTGACTATAAAAATAATAATAATCATTTTAAATAAAAAAAATTGGAAAAAATATATTTTTCAAAAAGGTGGTTTATTCACGCATTGCACGCCTAATTTAAAATTTTATCCTACCAATTTTAAGAACTATATTTGAAAAACAATATTAATTTTTTAAATACATATGTAAAAATTATCTTTGGGTGTTTATTTTATAATTTTATGAAATGATTTATATTTTGATGAATCATAAAAATTAATGATTTTTATTGAAAACTAACTTTTCATTTAAATTATTTACAAGGGGAATTATATTTTAAATTGGTTTTAAAGTATAATAAGTTATATTTTATTATATTTATAATAATTCAGGTTATTTGGATAAATTAAATATTTAATTTTGATATTAAGAAATTCTATGCATATGATAATTTTGAATTTTGAAAACCATTATTTCATCAATCTTGCAAGTTAATTTTAATTTGATGTTTTCTAATTCTATGAATTGAATTTATAAAATTTGATTCCTTGTTTTTAATAAAAAATAATAATCCTATAATTTCAAAAAAAAATTACCATAAAGAATAGTAAAAATAGTAAAAATTAATCACTACAGTTAAGGTAAAAATAGGTTTACCGTGTGGATAAACTAAGAAGACAAGGTTTAAAAATGGCCTAAAACTTTTCCACCATTAATTTTTTGACAATATTTAAACTTTAAAATATATATTTATTTATAATAACCGATATTTGAGGTTTTGAGAATGGTAAAATCATGTGAATCACTTTATTTTTTAAAAAATAATATGTGTTTTATCCCCCACACTTATTAAAGCCCACCCACTCTCCTTCACTATTCACAATTCCAAAACCCTTTGGGGTTACCAAGACCTAAATAAATACCTTCCTTACTTCTTTTCCCAAATCCTTGTGTCATTGATTAGTTATTAAATTCAATATAGGAATGATTTAAGTTAACCATAAATAGATTTGTTTGAAGAAGATCTAATGTTTTTTACTTTTCATTTTTATTTACATCTTATTAAAAATCCTTATAATATTCTTTATATATGTTATTATAATAAACAAATTATCTATGATATAATAAAATGTTATTTTTTAAATTTAGTTACCTCTATCCACCTCCTCTTCTATCAAATTAGAAATGAAATCATTAAACATGTCTATGGTGGATTACTACCACATAAACAAATTAAAATTTTTTTCAATCACCACTGTTAGATGATGTATATAAAGATGGATTTACCATATTTAAATTAAATTTATTACATTATTATATTTCTTTAATTATTATATCCCATATACCTTCTTACATTCTATTACTTGGGGGATACGATATCATCTCACTTGTGTATGGTGGACTACTGCCTTATGAAGTTGCGAGATTCGTTTTTCTCTTTATCTTTACATGGATGGTACAATGGTAAAAATTAATTAATATATTTTATATTTATGAAATAAATTTAAATTTTGAAATATAATATCACATGTCACTTTATACATTCAAATCCCTATGGAAAATAGTAACATCACACAAGTGTACATGTGGACTACCACCTCCACGTGGCTATGTGAATTTTTTTTCAATTTTTTTTACATGGATGGTAATAAAAATGTTTTTATTAATATAAATTATATATATAACATAATAATTATTACATAATTTTTAATTAATATTTATATTCCTTTTTTCCATCCGATGAGAAAATGGAAACAATGTTCATGCGTACGTACGACCTATCTTGTCTATGCACAGTGTAATCCATTTCCTATATATTGATTTTATAGATTAATATAAATTTATTTATAATGAATATATATGATATTTATATCATGTTTTCCATTATATAGATAATGTAACTATGATAAAAGTAAAATTACTTAAATTTCCAAACAAAAACATACATGAAAAACATTATAATTATCACCCAAAACAGTTATTTTAACAATGAATTGTTAATTAATGGGTCATAAAATAATACAGGTAAATAATATATGGTCTAAGAAATATGAGTATTATTATATAATATATTTATAATAGTATTATATTTA
Source organism: Viscum album (assembly GCA_963277665.1). Classification (NCBI taxonomy): domain Eukaryota; kingdom Viridiplantae; phylum Streptophyta; class Magnoliopsida; order Santalales; family Viscaceae; genus Viscum; species Viscum album. The sequence continues at coordinate 736,076,773 of OY728138.1, read as the reverse complement.
TTATAAAAATGATTCATGAAAATATAAATTAAGTTGTACCTGAGGTATGGGTTTATCTCCCACTTTTACTTCCGTAAGACAAATCACATAATCACAACTTATTTATTTTGAGTGGTGTATATAATTATCATTATGATATGTTATAACACGAATATATTTTTCCTAATGGTAAAAAATGTCTCATTTTATATTACTTCTTTTATGGTGATTATGATTCATAATATACCAAAGTTATCATTTTTTATTTTACAATCGCATCATTATTTGAGATTGTTTTTTTACATATAACATGAGGGAATTATTTTTTATTTATATAATAAATGAAACCTATATCATTAACCTTTGACTATTCATGATATTTTCAACTAATATTAAAATTTTCCAAACTTTTTACTTAAAATGATGGAAAATGTTTTTTAAAAAATTTGACTTCATTTTACTCTTAAATCAAAAAGAATTTTTCTTCCAAAAAAGTGTTTTTCAAGAATGTTTTAAAAATTATTTTTAACACTCTCCAACTAATTTATTAAATAAATTTTTACCCATTCTTTATTTTTTTCAATTTTTTTTAAAGTTAATCTTCATTTCATTTTCAAAATAATGCTTGTGTATATTTTATATAAAATGTGAATGGAATATTTGTTTTAACTTGTATGATAGATATGAAATATTACACCTTAATGACCACTAAAATTTTTAAAATAAATTTTAAATGTTTAAAAAGCTTATTATCAAATAAGTTTATTTTAAAAATATATTATTATATTTAAAAAAATCAACATGAAAATGTTTTATTCCTAAGAAATTGGTTTAATGGTATTTTAATTGATCAACTACATCAACCATTTATTTTACATATGATCCAATGGGAGTATGGTTTATTAATATCATCCTTATTCTTTCTATGGATGGTTTATAACTATTTGACTAAGGATATAAAATTTTATTTCCCTTCACCACATTACTATGGATAGTTTATGATTTTGTTTATTAATTGGGGTAAGAATTAACATGTCACATATATTTGTTTGTCAATGAAAATGTTTATATTAATAATGTTTCACCCCTTTCCAATTAGGAATGTATGGGGATTATTTAGTGATTAGAGGGGCCTAGTTATAGATAGCCCCTCGATGCATTAACAGGTCTCATGATACAAATCTATCGGTCAAATTAGATTGGGTTTTACCAAAAAAAATTAAACTATCTTGTGAAAGGTATTGAAATTATATTTCAAACATCTGGAATTATGAATTCCATCATTATGAGATCTGTTATGGATGTTCTATAAGATTATTCGATTAGTTAGAAATCTGAAATTATGTTTCCCGCTTATGTGAGTATTAATTTAAAATTATTTGATAATCATTTATTCCATCCATATTAAGTTCATTAAATTTATTAAACGACATGTGTTTCAATTGTTTACCTTTACATATTTATAATTAATATTTATTATTGTTATCTTTTAATGTACACATACCCTTATTAAGCATATGTGCTGACCCCATTTTTATGTTTCATTCACTAAGATACCAAGATGTGTATTATGATGGTTGTTTAGGATTATGATATATAAAATAATTATTAAATTGATTAAAGTAATATGTTTTTTTATTTTGTCACTTTTAAATTGATATTCTAGTATGTATCTATTTCTCCATGACTACTGAACTATATAGTTATTTTGGGATGCAATTCCAGGTATCTAATTGCAGTGTTATTAATTAAAAACCTGCTCCAAGATATTAAGGTCATGGTTTTTACACCCATATTCATTAAATAATAATGGAATAATATAACAAGTTAATTATAATGAAACTCTTAATGGAATATTTTAACCTGTTAATTATAAAATCATATTTTTTTAATGGACTAATGTAACTCGTTAATTCCAAAAACATATGTACTAAAGAATAATTCATTTCAAATTATATTTTTGGGATATATCAGACATAAACATCATCATATATAAAATATATTGTCATAAATATAAATAAAACACATATGACATTTATTTCACCTCTTATCTCACAAAAACATACATTTTAACCGATAGGAAAATGAATTATATTTTATCTAATAAAAATAAAAATAAATGTATTTTCTAATAATATGTTCTTAATAACTAGAAAATAAAAGAATAATGGAAATAATATATTTATATAGAAACCACAGAAACATGGAATTTAATATCAATAATTATGAATATAAATATTTACAAGAGAATTAAATAAAGTGGTAAATGATTACAAACACTATTTTCACAAATTTTCTAAAGAAAATAAAATGTTCCCTATATGGAAATAATAATAAAGATTATTTTACTAAACCTTATTAATGAATGAAAAATTAATTTGAATATGTCTTTAAACAATCATTTTGTTTTGGTGAGGAACGTTATTGATCCATTATAAATAACAAGGACATACAAGAGAATGATTTGGAATGAATTCATTAAAATTCACTTACCTCTGACTTCCACATGGTTAGTCACACTCTATATCTGATGAATAATAAATTTTGAATTCTAATATATATATATATATATAATATCCATATTTATACATTTATTACTAAATATAACTGACTAATAAATTTCTATTACAAATTTATTAATAATTATATGTTATAAATCATTATTTATATGTTAACTATCCTGTTTTGCATTTAAGTTTTGATTAAGTGACTATGATCCTTATACCTTCTTCATGGTTTCATAAATTCCATAATTTCCATTATGATTATTTATTTTAAATTGATATTAATTTTTAGTTCCATTTATATTTGATGGATTTTATAGTAAAAATTCATATCGGTTTTTAATAAATCTCATTCATTAGATTTATTGAATTTGTCAAAAGAAATTGTTTTTTAAGATATATATATATTTCTATTATAGATTTTTTAAATAATTTTAAATCTATAATTATTAAATAATATCACCACTACAAAAAAAATCCCAAATCATTCATGAAAAAATCATTACAACAATGTTTTGGTGGGTTGTAAAACCAACCAAAACAAGAACACAATACATTGGATGAATGATTAAGAACATGTTAATGTATAATGATAATATAAATTTTACAAAAGATTAATCATTTGTTATATATCATATTTATTCTTCAAATCCATTTTCATAACCATTGAACTTATGACGTATTGAACTCATAAAATACATTGTTTATAGAGGTGGTAGTATTTAAGTACACAATTATGATATATAAATTATTTTTGTGAATGTTAGGGGAAAGATATAGAAACTAATTTAAATTTCTTGAATATAAAATATTTCATATATATATAATTAATTTATTAAATATATCTTCATTTTTAGCTATTTTAGGGGTAATGAAAAATAAAATACATCATTCATAAAGGTTTTAGTCACCATTTACACACAGATAAAATTTTCATTTTTAATGGATATAAGTTATTTAGATAATGATTTTTTAATAAATACTATAAAATTTCATTATTATAATGACAATAATTTCATAATATTTTTAATTTTATAATATATATATAGGAGGTGAAATAAGAAATAAAATTTAATGTGCTTCGTTAATATTATTGCCTCTTATTTTGGTATCCTCATTTGGATCTCATCGTAATCCTTCTTAGGTTATTCTTTTCCATTATAACATATCCTATTACCACTTATAAGGGTTTTGAGAAGTGATTATATAAAGGTTATTAATAGCTCAATTGTTCAAATATTTTGGATAATTAAGGGGGTTTTGGGATACTTTTATTGGGGAGTAGAGTGGAACCCTTATAAATATTATTACCATTAAAATAAAATAAATTTATTTCTCATGGTATAATTTAACAAAAGAAAAATAAGGTGGATTATTAGATAGGATACGTCAATATAAACTCATCAGAAACAATTAAATATTGGACTTTGTGATATTTGTGCCTATATAACATAGTTTTATCCCCTCTTAATTATTTAACCGTTGCAATAATGACCAACTATTAATATATTAACATAATTTTATAACTAAAAATGAATTGGTAATTACTAAATAGTTTAAATTCTATGATTATAAATATTGAATACATTTTATAGGGTTTAATTTCTATATGTTTTGAAATATTACTTTTAATATAAGTATGATAAACTAAATAAAAAATAGTTTTTCTATAAAATATTCATTTTAAAAATAAAAATGAATTTATACCAAAAACATGTATATTATTTATAATCATAAATTTTATTTTTCTATAAAAATATAGTTATAATTATTTGTAAATAAAACCGATCTATAAATGATTTTCCCCATATAAATTTTTTATTAATGAAAAGGATCTAAAATAGTTCATTTAATAGAATAAAACATTACATTGGTTATAAAATGTCAAACAAAGGTTCTTAAATTCATCATATCATTTTTAAATTCATTATTTTACATCTTATATAAATATTTCTCCTATAATAACAATTTCAAAAAATTACTTTTCAATCTTATATCATGATGATCTCATAATAGTGATCATATATGTAAAAATTTTATTTTTCACTATTCACTCAAAAGTCAACCATTTCAGAAGACCTAAACATTCAACCTTTTCTAAATTTTAAATGATGAACTAAAAAATAATGATAATTTATGAATATTAAAATATTAAAATTCTAAAATATATTATTGAGAGGAAAATATAAAATATAAAGAAAAATAATTTTATAGAAAACTAACCCATTTAAATTTTAATTTTTCTTAATCTAATTTGATATCAATTTAAAATTAATTTAGTGTTAATATATCATTTTATAAATTTGAATCATTTAGAATCATCTTTTAAAATTTTTTAATTTAATATATAAAGATAAAATATATAATATATTATAAATACTTTATTGAAAATATACCTTGGTAATAATTATTTATTTTAATCATATTACCCTAATTTGTTATCCTCTAATTATTAAATATAATTAATTTATTGGTATATAATATCATTTGGGGAATGGAAGAAAGATAAATAAGTTTTAATGTGAATATTTACCAAATTAACATTAATTAATAAAATATAAAACTATTATATTATTAAAAATAAATTTTTTATTAAACTCTATACATAAAATATATAGGTAAAAACAAGGGTATTTCTTTAGGAAAACATAAAGTGTATTATTTTTCTGAATATATATGGTTTTTCCTTGGTAATAACATTATATGTTATATATTATTGATTTATAAAGGTTTTGAATTGAGGAAAACCTACTCGTGACATATTAATTCAACATATAAGACTTTTACATATTTTGAAAACCATTAAACATCATATTTTACTCATATGTAACATTTTTATACACTAAGTATGGTTTTTCCTTAGACAAAACACACACATAACATTTTTCATAATGCACATTATATTTTTCTAAGATAGTTTCTATAGATAATATTTTTCTTAAGACATAAAGTTTTCTCTATTAGAGAATTTCAATATGTAATATCAATATAAAATATGTAATGTATATATTTACCAAATAAGGTTCTTCTCTTAGCTAGAAGAAACATTTGCATCATTTCATATTTTTCATATTTTTGTATATTTTTGAAAAAAACAAACATAATATATACTTTAAATATGTTACATTTTTTATTTCCAAATATAATATATTTTATTCCATAAAAAATATTTTTTTCCAAACCTTGAGATATGTATGTTTCTATACATAGGTAAAAAATTCTACATGAGGTTTTTTAGATTAAAAATTTTCAAAAAAGTTAAATCCTTAAAAATACAAAAAATACTCTAAAATATCTCCAATAGTTTTTGGCACTCACCAGGCCTGTCTAAACATCCTAACTATAATTTTTTATGGTAACAACATCCCTGAACTAGAATAACCCCCAAAACTCAATTCTTGACATATTATAATAATTCCAACTCACTAACTGCATACTAATTCACTTGGTCAATCCATGATTCTACCCAAAATTTCATTCTATCACATGAAACTGCATTAACAACATCATGGGAATATAAAAACCAATCCAAAATATAATTTTCTTTTTAAAACATTTTCTTAAATGTTTTTGGTATTTATCCAAAAATTCAAACAATTGTGTATGTAACCGGTCTTATATGTCAAAAGTATCCTACTATATATAATTTATCCCACAAGATATGTTATAATACATCACTAAGCCTCTTCTGTGAATATAAATATCCACTACACTAGGATATCAAATTATAAATCTCATTTATCTTATTAGACATGATTGTGCGGTCGATGCTACCATACTAGAGGGACCATTTTACCACGTTGACTCATATCACTCTATTCTAATATACATATCATTATCTCATATAATGATGCATTAACTAGAATCTCAAAATAAATGATATTTATGACATGATAAGGATCATTATAATTCTACTGACACTATGATATATAAAAAACGGTGTGCATCACACTAAAATATTTTGGATGATCCAATCAGTATTGCACTATATAAATTTTCTCAACAATCTCAAAAAACTTAATATACCTTGGTTTTAACTTCATTATCCTTTTATGAAATAATTATCCAATCATAGATACACTCATTAAAATACTTGATCAACCACATCAATCAATAGTGGATGGTTTCATGGGTCAAAAAATAACATCTTCCTACTCTGAGTGGTCTCTAATCAATATTTAATCATTTTTATATACCCTAATATATCCATCATGAGACATGGTAAAACAATCACTAAATATATTTATTTTATCCAACACAACATTAGTATTCATGTATAACTATATAATGCCTCAAAAGGATCCATCTAAATAAATTCATGTTTATAAAATTATTAGAAAACTACACCATATCTAAGTAGTTTACTCATGAACCACCAAAATACATGAAACATGGTTTAATCATTTACCATAATATAAAAATAGTTCTATTAAACTATGTGAATATCTAGGGGTGATAATAAGTTATTAGATACCCATATCCTTGTAATTAATTATTTAATTATCTTAAAAAAAATTTATTCAGAGGGAATCCATGTCTAAGATAATGATCTTAAGAACTCTATAAAATCATACTATCTCTTAGATATATGGATTTAATATATCATTAACAAATAAAGTCTAAAAATAATGTATGAATTGAGTTAACATATTCAATCAATCACCTATAATCTAGAAAACATCCCCAATACTAGGTTTCTTAGGTTATACCATCATCAAATCAGCAGTCACATCATAAAACTAGCACTCTATAATGGGTAGTGGTTGTTGAGGACATGTGGGTTATTGTGCTTTACCTTCACCTGAGTTTCTATTCAAATCCCCAATAATACCCAAAGGGATTGTAACATGACCATGGAAAAAATAATATCTTTGGTTTCAAGAGAAAAATATTTTGAAGGCTCCCCATAATATATATTTTCCCTCAATCACATACACTCAAATTATCACATCTGATCCCTCTTAACTATATTTTAAAGTAATGAGTTAGTAAATAAGTAAATAAGAGTCACTTAACCATATTACTCCTAAAAATCATAATAAAATACTTTAATTACACCCATAATATACCACTAAAAGATGGATTTATGTCTTACATGAGGAAATTTTTTCCAGTTCAGTGCATTGAAAATAACATTACTCTTTCCAAGGTTATGTAAAATCTAGTAATCAATATAATAAAAATATTTAACCAACATCCACTATAAATGTTCTAGGTAATTTAATGTGAAAATTATTCTCATTAATTTATGGACAATGTATTCCAAAAAAACAGTCACCCAAATTGTAATTCTACTTAGATCGCATATAATTAACCAATATTTATAGATTAAGATCCTGTGTTATAGAGTTCTTCTCAAAAAGACTCATATTCCTTATAAATACTTAAACATCACATAAATAAGTATTAAAAAAATTTAGATGAATATTCAACACATTTCAAGAATAATCACCTAAGGGTTATATAGGTCTAATTTATTTGGAGACTATATACATAATCAAATTATTTCATGTATTATCTTTAGTATCACTGATAAATATCCCCCAATTTAGTACACATCATAAACATTACATATATAAAAAATTTATTACCTGGGGAATGGGAAAATAAGAAAGTGTGGGATTAGATGATCAGTAATGGTACACATGGGAGATATCAATCGATAATCATATGAAATCATAAAATAATAATATGGTATAAGATCATGAATATTACTTATAATGTTCATACCCAATTATTTCAAACATCATTAACATTATTCATGAAATAAATCTTGGAAATTCATAAGACGTGAATCATAAAAGAAATAAAAATACATTTCCATAAGAGCATAACATTGGCATAGTGAAAATATTTTTTCCATACACACAAGCATAGAAAATAATTTCCTTAGTAGTAAAGAATCATTTCCAAATCTATCATAGTGTAATGGGTTCACTACCAAATCATCGTAGTAGTCAATATTCATTCCCAATACAAAACATGGTTCACTCCCCATTCAAATACTATTTACCTCATCATAAATAAATATTTCCCCAATTAATTGGAAGAAGATATAGGTACCACCTATCACAGAATTAAAATCAAACATATGTCATCCACAATATCCTAAAACATTAATCATATAAAAACCAAGGAATAGAAAAGGGTTCCATAATAATTTAATAATTAAATATCCTATAGAAATGAATAAATATTCATAATAATTTATTATTTCATCATAGCATAACTCTTGGAAAAAATTAGTGCGATTCATAATAATTTTATCAAGGTATAACCCATGGATGAGAATCATGTTTCATAAACATCATGTCATTATAAATAGAAAAAAATTAGATAAATTATAAGAATGATATATTTTGAACATATATTTTGTAAAGTGTAACTAACATCAAAATATGTCATCATATATGGAAAAGTGATTTTGAATGATCACAGAGAACATATATAGAATAAAATATCATTTACTCTTAAAAAAACTATTTAAAATAGTAAAAAATTTAAAAAAAATCCATTAAAAATATACTATGAAACATAAAAATGAGGCATTAAGGACATATAAAGCATTTCTTGAGGAAAAAAATAAATTAAACATTTAAAAAATCTTTTTAAAACATAAAAAATATCAAAAAGAAACTTTTCTTTGAAATTAACCTCTAATAATTATAAATGAATCTTTAAAGCATTTATTGGTCATGTCATCAATAACATTCATTCCCAAATATTCCTTTCACATTTTTAGTAAATTCTAAATGAGCCTTATTTTAAAAAAAAATGAATATTATTTTGAAAAAATATTATAAAATTTAATTAATAACTCATCTTGATAATGTTAATAATATTTTTAGAAACATTTTTAAAAAACATTGTTTTGGGAGGAAAATGATTTTCAACCAAATAGAGAAATAAAGATGATTTTTCATCAAAAAAAATCTTTCGTATTTATAAGATGAAATAGAGAATAAAATGAATGGAAAAAATATTTTATCCTGATATAAATATATTATAATAAATTACAAAAGTTTATTTAGATATATATCATTTGATTTCATCATCAGAAGCGTAAATATAAAAAAATCTCGATAAATGATGATATTTTATCATAAAACCCCAACAACTTTTTGTAAAATTGACTCATAAGTAGTATGAAGGAATAAAATTAAATGAAATATAATATATCAGGATAGTCAATAAATTCATGATATAACATTTCATTGCTATGTATATACACATCATAAAATAATATAGCTGCAAAACAAAACAGAAGTCTCAATGAAGGAAAATTGAGAAAAAAAAATATAACATACCATTTTGGTATCTTTTGAACAATAAACCCAAAGAAAGATATATTCTCGTATTTATATGTAAATGAAAATAATTTTCATGATATTAAATATTAAATAAATTCATGGGATTTATATACAACACATATATTAATGAAATAGTGAATATGGTTTGATCTCACATATATTGAAGTGAGACAAGAAGTCCTATATAGATTTGGTATTTATTTAATAGTAATCATATGGAAAGAGATATCCTAAAATGGATATGTAAGTAACAATAATTTTCATGTGAATAAATATAATATATATTCATTTTATTTTTATTGTCCACATATATGAAACAGGAGTTGAATATGTCACGTATCTCAAGAATATAAAAGTGAGATGAAAAATAGATTTCCGTAAGTATTGAAATCCATTATACTATTGTAAACATATGGTATACCAAATATAATTTTATTAAAAATATATTAATGATACATAATAATATATATCATATCATATATTATTTTCTAATGACATTTTATTACCCATTTATTAACAATTCCTTCTTAATGTCACATTTTAGGTAATAAAAAATGTGTTTTGTGTAAGTTTTGATTTATTATTTTTCATTACTATTACATTGATCATAGATCCATAATCTATGTAATATAATCAACTATATATATATATTATATATTCAGTATTTATTTATTTATCATAACTCATTAAATTTATAGATATAAAATTAAATACAGCATTCAAGGACATTGTTGGTCATACATACGCATGAAAATTGTTTCCACTATCTCGATGGAATGAATGAATGAATGGTAAGTGATATATTTAAAATATGTAATCATTATTATTCCGTATATAAATTACATATTTCTATAAACATTCATTCATTGAATTCATTTAAATCATACGTAAAAAATGAATCACAACGCTTTGTGAGGTAGTAGTTCTCCATACAAACGTACGACTTTATCATATCCCCTGTGAAATTATAATAAAGAAGGTATATGTGATATTGATATTTTATAAGTGTATATATATATATATCAAATATTATATTTATTAATTTAATCTACCATTATTTAAATCCAATTAAAAATAAATTAAAAACATAATACATCAGTCTGCAAGGTGGTAGTCCACCGTACAAACAAACGATGTTATTGTATTACAAATGGTAAGAGGTAAAGATTGTAGGTTTGATATATGAAGTCAAGAATTATAGTAACATCATAAATATATTTTATTAACATTAAATTCATCAACATCGCCTTCCATGATAGGTGGTGATAAAAAATGAATAAAATCAGTTCGTGAGGCGATAGTCCACTGTACCCATTAATAATGATTTTTTATACCATTTTATAGAAGATTTGATGGATATGAGTTAGAAAAATACCATAATAACATATAAATATATAGTTTATAATGTTTTTAATGTATAATAATAACTAAATAATATTTTAATGAGTTGAATAATAAGTAGAAGAAATATTCTTTTCTGAAAATATTGTCTATTCTACAGACAACCACTATGTGTTTAAACTAACGCCCTCCATAATTATCATTATGGTAAAAAATATCCTATATAAATTTTTAGAGGTATATTATACAAAAATTTTGGTAGGTATTATCTGATCCAGAGGGTTTTTAATGTTTTAAGTGGATAGGAGAGTGAGTAACCCTTTATAAGTGAGGTGAGTGGCCCACTAGTAATATTTCAAAAATAAAATGGTGTACCCACATTTTCCACGTTAAAAAGGCCCCATTATGAGAAATTATCAAACATTATAGGTGAGAAGGTTGAAATATTTAAATAACATTTGTTTTTGTCATGTTTTTAGGTAATTTCACCCCTTATTATTTTAGTTTAAACCCCTAGTAGACCCATTTTCACTTAAACCACAATAATGAATTTTTACTGCTTTTACTATTAATTATGATGAAGAATTAATTTAATATTGTTTAATAATATAAATTATTCTTTTTAAAAACATGGAATAAATCTTTTTTAAATTCCATTCTCATAAGTGGAATATATATAATTTAAAATAAATCACGAACACATGACAAAGAAGTGTTTTTATAAAGAGAAACGCTTCAAAAGTTTAAAAAGTTTTATATAATAATTCAATATGAAATATATTATAATAAAAATATTTGATTAATAGATATATAATTGAACTAAATTTACTTTTAAATCCATCATGTAATAATATTGGTGTTTTTAAATTCTTTAAATTAAATGAAAATTCTTAATAAAAAATAGTTTTTCATATTTCATCAAAAAAAATTGTCTTTCCATAAAATTATTAAAAACTCACACCAAGATAATTTTTCCATGATGATTTTAAAAAGAAGTTTATTTCTTCAGATACATTTTCAAAAATTAGTAAAATTAATTTTATAATATGTTTTCAAAGTTTTATAAAACTACTTTTTAAAAAAATGACGTTTTATGCATAAAATTATAATCATTCTTATATCTTGTCATGAGAAAATAAAATATGAATTGTAGAAATTTCATTGAATATTTAATATGTAAATTTAAAAAAAATCACAATTTTTTTAATTTATTTAATTTAGGTGTCCTTTTGTACGTTAAAATAGTTTTTCAAAACATGGTTTTTTTCAAATGATTTTTATTTACATTTTTATTAATTTTTCATCAAATAATTAATTATATATTCTTTTTTACATATATTTTCATAATTTCATCTAATACTATTCATACTGTAACACCCGAGACTTTTATGTTATATAAATCATCAAAGGAATCTTTTTCTACACAACACTTGCTTGTCTTGCTTTACACGCAATCGCGACCTTCCTCGATAGCTTGCGTCGTACGCAATACCGAGTTTCACTAAACAACAATATGCTATTAAAACTAGCCGTTATGAATAGTAATAACCACTTTTTGAAATTTTATAAATTTTATTTTTCAAAATGGACTTCATTTTTGGACTCAGAATATCGAAATTAGCCTAGGGTGAAATTTTGGTATTTTTCTGAAAACTTTCAATTTTTGATGAATAGTGAAACCACTAAGTGGTAGGTTAAAAACTGAATTTTGCATAAAACTTAATTTTACCGCTTCTGTGAATGGAATTTCAAAAATCCGAGAGACACGGTTAATATCAAGGACTAAAATGTGGTTCAATGAGATGAAAATAATTTTTTGGTGAATAGTAACTTTTTACTATTTTTACCGCGGTTAATAGTAAATAGGGTAACTAAGGGTAAATATGATATTAATATTACCCTAACACGTGTCCTAATTCTATTGGACAAGTGTAATTCGACCAAAAACAACCTTATGAATATTATATGACCATTTAGGCCCACTTGGATTAGATTAGGACATTTATTATTAATTTATTTAAAGAAGGGTTAAAATAGTTAAAATCAAAGTTTAATAAGTAAATCATTTTTAATATGGGTTTATAAATAAGATAAATTCGATTGTAAATATTCATTAGAAAGCTAAAAAGATTTCCTACATGATGGTAATTTATTTGTAATTTTTAGACATCAAATAATTTAATTTATTTATGACACAAAGATGATGCATTAATTATCTTATTAATGAAATATTGACAAAATTGATAATATAAATACCAAAATAAATGTAATTTAAGACTTTTTATGAATTCCATTAATATTCTAGGTTACTATGATATATTAATGTTGATTTAATCAACTTGGTTCGAACATATAATTCTGTTATGACTTTCACAAAAATCATATATCAAATAGTGTCAAAATTGACACAAAATAGTTTTTAAATCAAATATTATATTATTAATTGTTATTTTATTCCTAAAAATCTAAGGTTCGGCCAAATGACTTAGATAAGGATATATATATTAATAATAAACAATTTGGGGTTCGTTTGGCATGTTATAGTAAGTGTATTAACCATATAGTAAAAGCAAACAAAAAGACACGGTAAAAGTTAAATTAATTAACTTAGAGTTAAATCTAATTGATAAGGTTAAAACAATACCCTAAACTTGTCTAAATCCTATTGGTTGATAGGATTTCGACCCATCCCCACTTTATCTTCGAAATAAGACCCTTTGGAACCATTATAAACCGATTTTGACTTTAATATAAAATAATATTTTGAGATATTCCTAAGGTGCCCCTCTCCTCCCTTATAAAAGGGCACCTCCTCCCCCTCCTCCTCACACCAATTTGAGCACTCAAGCTCGGCCAACCCCTGCCATTTTCTCCTCTCCACTTCCCTAGAATAATCCTAGAGGTCCTGGTCTTCTCCAAAGACCAATCATTAGTTCCTTAAGTGGAGGATTCAAAGAGGCGTTCCAAAGAAGAGGTAATATCCATTACCGATCTTTTCAATTTCATTCTTCTTCAACTTCTTCTTCTTTAGTTGTTTCATGATAAAGTAATAACATCAGTATTACTTACATACTGATATGTTATTATAAATATGAAACAACCCTAATTCACCTTCTATCCATCCTACGGAAAAATGAAATCACCGCGCGTGCGTACGTACGGAATACCGTCTCCACGCCGTGGTGTAATCTATTTTCCACCATCACCTTACAAGGATGGGTATAATGGTGTAATGAGTAACTATATATGATTATTATTAAGTAATATTGATACTGAAATAATATATATATATACTCCAATACAATTCCACGATCATAGGAACGATATCATCACTCGTGCGTACGTACGGAATACCGTCTCCACGATGTGATGCGACTCGTTCTACATGATCTTCATTTCATAATGATTATATAAATGAATTGAATGAATGAATATGGTATATACTACACTAATACCATTCTGGAAATGAATTATCTATAACCTAAAGATAAGAATAAGAATTTATTCGACAAAACACGCATAAGAACAAAAAGTTATAAAGACCCGAGTAGCAAGTAACAATGAAATATTACTAACAAGAAGCTAATAATATAACCATATATGATATCATATCAATATGTATGATTCTATAATAAGCCAATAACATTATTTAAACCATTATACAGGAGCTTCGGACACGTATAAAGCAAATCGGACCTAAGGTAAGGGAAATATCACAATCTCATTTTTATCCGAGATTGTTTATTCGTAAGTATTTACTGGGGTGTATTTTATCATCCACATCCATGTTCCCTCAATATGTAATATTGTTTCCATCCACTTGAAATAGTTTAAATCCAATTTTACCCTTAGGTGAGTTTTTAGTAAAGAATATGAAAGGAATCTTTTGTCGTTTTTCCGTACGAGGTACTTTTTGACTTTTCCGACAAAAGTACGAAGAATGTTTTTTTTAACTTATACGGCATGAATGGATTTTTAAAACATTATTTCCAAGAAGCTTCCTTTACAAGTTTTAAAGTTTATTTTTAATCAACTTCTTTTAGTTTATAATTGTATGACATATTAAGAAAAGAAAAGTGTTTTTGAAGAAGAAAGGATATTTTCCTCAAGAATGGAGTTCAAGTGTTTTATCAAAATTATTTTCCATCTAAGATAATAAAGGGTTCTGTTTTTATCCCTATTATTACATTGATTTGATCATGTTGTGATGGAATTATTTTTATGAATTCCTTTATCTTATATGAATTGATTTATGATGTCATGATGTTTCAAGAATCCCATTTTTGTTACATGTGTTATGCGATGATGTATGTTTTATGATTACGTGGCACACATAAGAAAGGATTCATTATAAGATGGGTGGGACCTATATCTCCCTCCAATGCATTGGGTAATGATTTTATATCTCATGAGATAGACATGGCTGGAACGGAAGGTTATTTCGGTTCAGTGATACAGGACTGAAACAAGGAGTGAACTCGGTTCAGAAAGGGACTTTGTCCACTAAGATAGTCTTGGAAATGAGTCATGACTAACAAGAAATGATTTTCCATGATTATGTGTGCATGCCACAAAGTTTCAAGTTTTATGTTATGATTATGGGGATCTCATTTTCACTTCTATTATTTATTCCATGTTAAGATATTATGATCTCTTTTGCAGGTTTTTATTTTCATAAAGATATGATATGATTGTTATTTCCTTTATTTTCCCTTGCTGATCATTTGAGCTCACCCTTTTATGTTTTCTTTTCCCCAGGTCAGGAAGATGGATATTAATTAGAATATGCTAAAAGGGACCCTAGATATGATGAAATAAATGGGAGACACTGTAGAAGATTTATGAACCAGTTGTTTATGTTTCCCAGTTTCTAAAGACACTATACCTATACGGTCCTTTGTGGTTTTGTCATATGTTGTAATAAGTGTGCTTCAATTTTGAAGTATTAACAATGTATGTAAAGTATGGGTCGTTATAGTTGGTATCAGAGGAAAGGTATAGTCAACCTTTGGAAACTAGGATGTGAAAGCCTTAGTAAGAACCCTAAGGATAAGTCTAAGCATAGAACACAATCTTAGAAATGGCCATGAATAACCTAGGATAAGACCATAAGCATGAAAATTTTATTCTTGAATTATGTGGTTTCCTATTATAATTAGTGTTGCTCACACTATTCTTCTTGGTTTTAGTCAATGGCTGGAACCCGAAGGAACCGTGTTAATGCGGAATGCGATGGGCAATGCAATGATTGTCCCCCTGAGCAACCAATCGATATGGGAGCTGGAATGAAAAATCTTGTAGCCATGCTCACACAACTTTCTCAAGCTATGAATCATGTAGGATTTCCAAACGAACAAAGGAGGGAGCAACATTCTGTTGAATCCTTCATGAGGCAGCGTCCACCATCTTTCAGCGGGTCTACTGATCCATTAGTTGCTGAACAATGGATTAGTACTACTGAAAAGATATTTTCAGTTCTTCAATGTTCTGAGCATGATAAAGTCATCCTAGCAGTGTATCGTTTGGAAGGAGATGCTGATCAATGGTGGAATCTTGTTAAGAATACAAGGCAAAGGGATGAAATTGAGTCTATGGAATGGGACGAGTTCAAGAACTTATTTTTCAATAAGTACTTCCCTCGTATTCTCCGAACAAAGATGGAGAAAGAGTTCCTTGAACTGAAGCAAAGGGATGATGAATCTGTTGGTACCTATGAAGCAAATTTTACCAGACTTGCAAGGTACGCTTCTGGTATTATTATCCAACCTGAGAGTAAGATCGATCGATTCTTTAGTGGCTTAAAACCAAGTCTTCGAAGGGCGTTAGCCATAAGGGACTTCAATAGCTACGAGGAAATCGTTCGATGTGCTCTCAAAGTCGAGATGGAGATTGGAGTAACCCATCAGTCACATGGGTTTGATAAGAAGAGGAAGATGGAATTCAAAGAAAAATCTAAAGAGCACGCGGAAAAGAAGATGAACTTTCCCTTATGCTCAAAGTGTGGAAAGAAACATGGAGGGAGTTGTCTTAAAGGGACAAGTAAATGTTTTAAATGTGGAAAGGAAGGTCATCGGGCATTTGAATGCCGTGATAATGGGAAGAAGATGTCTAATGATGCAAACAAAGGAAGGGATACACAGAATGAACCTGCTACACTTCAATGTTTCAAGTGCAAGGAGATGGGGCATTATGCCAATCAATGCCCAAATCCAAGGGTTGATGATGATGGTCGACGTCAACAAAATCTTAAGGCTAAAGACAAAGGAAAGTCACATGCAATTTCTATCAGCGATGTGGAGTACGATAACGATGTGGTGAAAGGTACACTTACCATCCACTCTAAAGTAGGAAATGTTTTATTTGATTCTGGATCCACCCACTCTTTTATTTCTGAAAAATTTTCTAAGGGTATCACCGTATTACCTCAGCAATTACATGTTGAGTTAGCTGTGACAACACCTAATGGCACATCAATCGCATCAGAAGTTTATAATTCTTCTCCGATCGAAGTTTGTGGGAAAGTGCTTCCTGCAAATCTTGTGATCCTTCCTTTAGTGGAATTTGATGTGATTCTTGGCATGGATTGGCTTTCTCTACATGGAGCTCATATCAATTGCCAAAGAAGGGAAGTCACATTTCATATTCCAGATCAACCTACGATCGTCTATCAATGCAAGGATGAACATAACCTTCCAGTGGAAATTTCTTCCATCTTATGGGTATTGATTCCACTAAATGAAGGTTATTTATCTCAAATAGTTGGTGAGAAACTCACGATTAAGAATATGCCCATTGTACGGGAGTTTGATGATGTCTTTCCGGAGGAATTACCGGGTCTTCCACCAAATCGTGAAGTTGAGTTTTCAATAGAAATCGTACCGGGTGCTTTGCCTATTTCAAAGACACCTTATAGAATGGCCCCAATTGAGTTGCAGGAATTGAAGAAGCAACTCCAAGAGAATCTTGATAAGGGATTCATACGCCCTAGTGCGTCACCTTGGGGAGCACCTGTTCTATTTGTTAAGAAGAAAGATGGATCAATGAGACTCTGCATTGATTATCGAGAACTTAACAAGATCACTATCAAGAACAAATATCCTCTCCCACGCATTGATGACTTATTTGACCAACTACGCGGAGCTCAATACTTTTCCAAGATTGATCTTCGTTCAGGGTATCATCAATTAAGGGTCAAAAGGGAGGATATACCAAAGACGGCTTTCCGTACAAGGTATGGACACTATGAATTTATAGTGATGCCATTTGGTCTTACTAATGCCCCTGCTATCTTCATGGATCTAATGAATAGAGTCTTTAGAGACTATCTTGATCAATTTGTGGTAGTCTTTATAGACGATATTCTTGTCTATTCAAAGAGAAAGGAAGAGAATGAAGATCACTTGAGAATTATATTGAAGACCCTGAGAAAGGAGAAGCTTTATGCCAAATTTACCAAGTGTGAATTTTGGCTTCAAAAAGTTGCATTTTTGGGTCACATAATCTCAAAAGAGGGGATATCTGTGGATCCAGCAAAAACAGAGGTTATCGAAAGATGGTCAAGACCAACAACAGTAACTGAGATCCGAAGTTTTCTTGGTTTGGCTGGATATTATCGACGTTTTGTAAAAGATTTTTCACGATTATCTAATCCACTCACCAAGTTGACTCGGAAAGGAGTTAAGTTTGTCTGGACGGAAGAATGTGAAGAAAATTTCAAGGAGTTGAAAAGAAGGTTATCCAGTGCACCTGTGCTCACACTGCCTTGTAGTGGAGAAAGGTTTGTGATCTACAGTGATGCATCCAAGAAGGGATTGGGGTGTGTTCTTATGCAAAATGATATGGTGATAGCTTATGCCTCACGACAGTTGAAAATCCATGAGCAAAATTACCCAACACATGATTTGGAGTTGGCTGCGGTAATCTTTGCATTAAAGATTTGGAGGCATTACCTTTATGGTGAAAGGTGTGATATTTATACTGATCATAAAAGTTTAAAGTATATTTTCACACAAAAGGAGCTGAATATGCGTCAAAGAAGATGGTTGGAGCTGATTAAGGATTATGACTGCTCAATCCATTACCACCCTGGGAAAGCAAACAAGGTGGCAGATGCATTAAGTCGACAAGACCATGCTAGTTTATCCATGATGAGGATCACAAAAGATCCAATATTTATGGATTTACAAAGGATGGATCTTGGAATTATAATGGAAGGGGAAAAATCTTATCTTTCTCAAATGAATGTTCAACCATCTATACATGTGAAGATTAAAGAGGCACAGAAAGAAGATGTCGAGTTACAAAAGAAGGTGAGAAATGTTCCTGAATTCAGCCTTGATTGTGATGGGATAATAATGTTCAGGAATCGGGTTTGTGTTCCTCCCATCCCCGAATTAAAGAAAGAGCTGCTGGATGAGGCTCATAGTTCATCATTCTCTATTCATCCTGGAAGCACGAAGATGTATAGGGACCTGAAAGAGTACTTCTGGTGGGATGGCATGAAAAGATATGTTGCTGAATATGTCTCTCGATGCTTGGTTTGTCAACAAGTTAAAGCTGAGAGACAGAAGTCTAAGGGGATGTTACAACCATTACCCATACCCGAATGGAAATGGGAAAACATCACTATGGACTTTGTCACAGGACTTCCTAAAACATCCAAAGGCAATAATGCTATCTGGGTCATAGTTGATCGTCTTACAAAGTCTGCACACTTCATTGCTATTAGAGAGGATTTCTCTCTAGATCAGCTTGCCAGGATATATGTAAAGGAAGTGGTGAGATTGCATGGAGTACCACTTTCTATTATATCTGATCGAGATCCGAGATTTACCTCGAAGTTCTGGCGAAGTCTTCAGCATACTCTGGATACAGAGTTGAGTTTCAGCACTGCTTATCATCCCCAGACAGACGGTCAGTCTGAGAGAACAATTCAAACCCTAGAAGATATGTTGAGAGCTTGCTCTATGGATTTCAAAGGAGGTTGGGATCAACACCTACCTTTGGTGGAATTTTCTTATAATAATAGCTTTCACTCCAGTATTCAGATGGCTCCTTATGAAGCTCTCTATGGAAAGAAATGCAGGACTCCAACTTGCTGGGATGAAGTTGGGGAAAGAAAGCTATTAGGACCTGATCTCATTGATGAAATGGCAGAAAAGGTCAGATCTATTCAACAACACATAAGAGCAGCTCAGAGTCGACAGAAAAGTTATGCCGACAACCGAAGAAAAGACCTAGAGTTTGAAGTGGGTGATAAAGTGTTCTTACGAATATCTCCCTGGAAGAGGGTTATGAGATTTGGAAAGAAGGGGAAGTTGAGCCCTAGATATATCGGTCCTTTTGAAATACTGGATCGTGTTGGGAAGGTAGCTTACCGATTGGCGCTTCCACCGAATCTCTCTCAAGTTCACGATGTGTTCCATGTATCTCTCCTGAAAAAGTACATACCAGATCCTTCACATGTACTCAGCTCAGAAGTTGTACCGCTGGAGCAAGATCTTTCTTATGAAGAATAGCCGATAGAGATTCTGGATCGTAGCGAAAAAGTCCTACGAAACAAGACCACTCGCTTGGTGAAAGTTTTATGGAGAAACCACCAACTTGAAGAAGCTACATGGGAGCTTGAGGATATGATGAGGGAGAAGTATCCTCATTTGTTTGTTGCAAAGTGACAAATTTCGAGGGCGAAATTCTTTTTAAGGGGGGTAGAATGTAACACCCGAGACTTTTATGTTATATAAATCATCAAAGGAATCTTTTTCTACACAACACTTGCTTGTCTTGCTTTACACCCAATCGCGACCTTCCTCGATAGCTTGCGTCGTACGCAATACCGAGTTTCACTAAACAACAATATGCTATTAAAACTAGCCGTTATGAATAGTAATAACCACTTTTTGAAATTTTATAAATTTTATTTTTCAAAATGGACTTCATTTTTGGACTCAGAATATCGAAATTAGCCTAGGGTGAAATTTTGGTATTTTTCTGAAAACTTTCAATTTTTGATGAATAGTGAAACCACTAAGTGGTAGGTTAAAAACTGAATTTTGCATAAAACTTAATTTTACCGCTTCTGTGAATGGAATTTCAAAAATCCGAGAGACACGGTTAATATCAAGGACTAAAATGTGGTTCAATGAGATGAAAATAATTTTTTGGTGAATAGTAACTTTTTACTATTTTTACCGCGGTTAATAGTAAATAGGGTAACTAAGGGTAAATATGATATTAATATTACCCTAACACATGTCCTAATTCTATTGTACAAGTGTAATTCGACCAAAAACAACCTTATGAATATTATATGACCATTTAGGCCCACTTGGATTAGATTAGGACATTTATTATTAATTTATTTAAAGAAGGGTTAAAATAGTTAAAATCAAAGTTTAATAAGTAAATCATTTTTAATATGGGGTTATACATAAGATAAATTCGATTGTAAATATTAATTAGAAAGCTAAAAAGATTTCCTACATGATGGTATTTTATTTGTAATTTTTAGACATCAAATAATTTAATTTATTTATGACACAAAGATGATGCAGTAATTATCTTATTAATGAAATATTGACAAAATTGATAATATAAATACCAAAATAAATGTAATTTAAGACTTTTTATGAATTCCATTAATTTTCTAGGTTACTATGATATATTAATGTTGATTTAATCAACTTGGTTCGAACATATAATTCTGTTATTACTTTCACAAAAATCATATATCAAATAGTGTCAAAATTGACACAAAATAGTTTTTAAATCAAATATTATATTATTAATTGTTATTTTATTCCTAAAAATCTAAGGTTCGGCAAAATGACTTAGATAAAGATATATATATTAATAATAAACAATTTGGGGTTCGTTTTGCATGTTATAGTAAGTGTATTAACCATATAGTAAAAGAAAACAAAAAGACACGGTAAAAGTTAAATTAATTAACTTGGAGTTAAATCTAATTGATAAGGTTAAAATAATACCCTAAACTTGTCTAAATCCTATTGGTTGATAGGATTTCGACCCATCCCCACTTTAGCTTCGAAATAAGACCCTTTGGAACCATTATAAACCGATTTTGACTTTAATATAAAATAATATTTTGAGATATTCCTAAGGTGCCCCTCTCCTCCCTTATAAAAGGGCACCTCCTCCCCCTCCTCCTCACACCAATTTGAGCACTCAAGCTCGGCCAACCCCTGCCATTTTCTCCTCTCCACTTCCCTAGAATAATCCTAGAGGTCCTGGTCTTCTCCAAATACCAATCATTAGTTCCTTAAGTGGAGGATTCAAAGAGGCGTTCCAAAGAAGAGGTAATATCCATTACCGATCTTTTCAATTTCATTCTTCTTCAACTTCTTCTTCTTTAGTTGTTTCATGATAAAGTAATAACATCAGTATTACTTACATACTGATATGTTATTATAAATATGAAACAACCCTAATTCACCTTCTATCCATCCTACGGAAAAATGAAATCACCGCGCGTGCGTACGTACGGAATACCGTCTCCACGCCGTGGTGTAATCTATTTTCCACCATCACCTTACAAGGATGGGTATAATGGTGTAATGAGTAACTATTTATGATTATTATTAAGTAATATTGATACTGAAATAATATATATATATACTCCAATACAATTCCACGATCATAGGAACGATATCATCACTCGTGCGTACGTACGGAATACCGTCTCCACGATGTGATGCGACTCGTTCTACATGATCTTCATTTCATAATGATTATATAAATGAATTGAATGAATGAATATGGTATATACTACACTAATACCATTCTGGAAATGAATTATCTATAACCTAAAGATAAGAATAAGAATTTATTCGACAAAACACGCATAAGAACAAAAAGTTATAAAGACCCGAGTAGCAAGTAACAATGAAATATTACTAACAAGAAGCTAATAATATGACCATATATGATATCATATCAATATTTATGATTCTTTAATAAGCCAATAACATTATTTAAACCATTATACAGGAGCTTCGGACACGTATAAAGCAAATCGGACCTAAGGTAAGGGAAATATCACAATCTCATTTTTATCCGAGATTGTTTATTCGTAAGTATTTACTGGGGTGTATTTTATCATCCACATCCATGGTCCCTCAATATGTAATATTGTTTCCATCCACTTGAAATAGTTTAAATCCAATTTTACCCTTAGGTGAGTTTTTAGTAAAGAATATGAAAGGAATCTTTTGTCGTTTTTCCGTACGAGGTACTTTTTGACTTTTCCGACAAAAGTACGAAGAATGTTTTTTTTAACTTATACGGCATGAATGGATTTTTAAAACATTATTTCCAAGAAGCTTCCTTTACAAGTTTTAAAGTTTATTTTTAATCAACTTCTTTTAGTTTATAATTGTATGACATATTAAGAAAAGAAAAGTGTTTTTGAAGAAGAAAGGATATTTTCCTCAAGAATGGAGTTCAAGTGTTTTATCAAAATTATTTTCCATCTAAGATAATAAAGGGTTCTGTTTTTATCCCTATTATTACATTGATTTGATCATGTTGCGATGGAATTATTTTTATGAATTCCTTTATCTTATATGAATTGATTTATGATGTCATGATGTTTCAAGAATCCCATTTTTGTTACATGTGTTATGCGATGATGTATGTTTTATGATTATGTGGCACACATAAGAAAGGATTCATTATAAGATGGGTGGGACCTATATCTCCCTCCAATGCATTGGGTAATGATTTTATATCTCATGAGATAGACATGGCTGGAACGGAAGGTTATTTCGGTTCAGTGATACAGGACTGAAACGAGGAGTGAACTCGGTTCAGAAAGGGACTTTGTCCACTAAGATAGTCTTGGCAATGAGTCATGACTAACAAGAAATGATTTTCCATGATTATGTGTGCATGCCACAAAGTTTCAAGTTTTATGTTATGATTATGGGGATCTCATTTTCACTTCTATGATTTATTCCATGTTAAGATATTATGATCTCTTTTGCAGGTTTTGATTTTCATAAAGATATTATATGATTGTTATTTCCTTTATTTTCCCTTGCTGAGCATTTGAGCTCACCCTTTTATGTTTTCTTTTCCCCAGGTCGGGAAGATGGATATTAAGTAGAATATGCTAAAAGGGACCCTAGATATGATGAAATAAATGGGAGACACTGTAGAAGATTTATGAACCAGTTG
Source organism: Viscum album (assembly GCA_963277665.1). Lineage (NCBI taxonomy): Eukaryota > Viridiplantae > Streptophyta > Magnoliopsida > Santalales > Viscaceae > Viscum > Viscum album. Next base: position 736,052,442 of record OY728138.1, on the reverse strand, counting down.
TTTATGTTTCCCAGTTTCTAAAGACACTATACCTATACGGTCCTTTGTGGTTTTGTCATATGTTGTAATAAGTGTGCTTCAATTTTGAAGTATTAACAATGTATGTAAAGTATGGGTCGTTATACATACCCTCCATCCCAATGGTTAGGTAAAATCTATAAAAATATTTCAACAGTTTGACATATTTCTATAAAACACAATTTTTCATATAGCACAAGATATCAATGAAATTTAAATTTTTTGTAAAAAATAATAAGATCTCGAGGTGTTATATTATCCTCTCTTAAATAAATTTGATCCTTGAAATTTTAACATGTACTTTGTAAATAGGTGATTAATATTTGAGGATCCCATTATGGGAAACCCACATCATAAAAATGGTTAATAAAAACCATATCAAATATATATATATATATATATATGTGTGTGTGTGTGTGTGTGTGTGTGTGTCAAGGCAACCCAAAATAACACATTAAATGGTTTCCCTTTAAGAGAATATTGGTGGGGATTAAAAAAATATGACATCGAAGAAAAAACTAACACCAAAATACTGATAGAGAGTGATAAATAATATGGTGAGGATAATGTTAATGAACAAATATCCATAAATCTATGATTGGTGAAAAGATAATTCATATATCAGAAATGAATGTAAATGTATAAAATTTTATTTAAAGATAATTTTCTTAAAGTATATGAACTTTTATGAGGAAATTTAGTTACTTGATTTCATTTCATTTTATATGCACAATCTCATAAATTTTAAGTATCCTCTTAACATTAATCCCCTAAATATTGTAAAGTATCAATTAATTTTCCAAAACCAAATATGCGTATGAGTGGATTGTATAGTGTTTTAAAATATTGTAACAACATAAATTACAATAATAACTTAATAAAAAACATACATACTTCTCGATTCCTTGAATAAAATGATAGATTATCTAATATATTACATAAATCCAATAATTCTTTAAACTCTATCAATTATAATATAAACAACTTTGTCCAAAACCAAAATTTTATGTATCCTCTAAAAATTAATCCCTTAAATATTGTAAAGTGTAAATTAATTTTCCAAAACCAAATATGTGTATGAGTTGGTTGTATAGTGTTTTAAAATATTGTAACAACATAAATTACAATAATACCATAATAAAAAACATACATACTTCATGATTCCCTGAATAAAAAAATAAATTATCTAATATATTACATAAATCCAATAATTCTTTAAAATCCATCAATGATGATATAAACGACTTTGTCCAAAAAACATTAATTAGTTCTAAGGAAACAATATAATCAAATATTTTTATTAATATCCATAATCTCTTTATCCTAACATCATCATCATAGTATTAGGAGAATAAAAATGGTTATATTCCATTAGATATGTTTTTTAATAAAATATCACATTTCCATTAAATATTTTTTTTAGTGAATCGATACTACTGAAAATATACCTTGAAATACATAACAAAAAATATAAATGGAACAATCCTAATATATTTCAATATCATTTAATTCCAATACATAATCTAATCAACCATTTTACATAAATCTTAAAAACTCAATTAGTCTTCATCATCGTATTCATTTATATATCATTCCTTTTATAATTAATTTATAGTATCTTCATCTTAAACAAAAAACCTTTAAATGAACCATCATTATGATCCTCTTCTTTTACATTCCCCCCAGGACATCAATTTTTATAACACCCATACTTCAAAAATATATAACATTCAACCATTGATGATGCCTTTGGGAAGAAATTATTTTCATCCATTTCATTAACTAAACATTACATTTTTAATTTGAAATATATTAATATATTTTATTCTATTCCATACATAAACAATCTTCTCATTCCATTAATAGATTCCCGTAAGTTCTTCTTCCCACATTATAAACATATAAGAAACATCATCATCATTCTTCATTGGTATCCACCACCTAGACTCTCAACTAACTCATTTATTGTCTTCTTCGGTGAGTGTGAGAGGTTTTTAATATGCAAGATGTTAATCATATTTCATGATAACTGATTAGACATGACCATTATATCCGTCACTCTACTCATCACCCCTTTTGATTTCTCATCAAAAACATTTCTATCACATTCAATGTTAATCTGGTTATTTCTAATTCCTTCCATTAACTAAACCCCAAAATCATAGTGTGAGAAACAATATTCATATTGGAAAATTAAATTATCATGAAAAATTATTTATAGTGTAGCACCCCTGATTTTTGGTATGTAGCCATTTCATTATGGTGTTTAAGCACCTAGTGTGTTTGGGTGAAGTTTGGGATAGTTCAGAAAAATTATTGAATTTTTTATGGTTTTTATAAGGTTTCATGGTTGGTGAATAGTTTGGAAAAACTATGAATCACATATAGGAAATCATTCACTTTGATACGGGTGCTAAGGTGTATAGGTAGTGCACAGTTTGTCCAAACTGTGTGGATTCCTATGAGAAACCATGCCTTTTGAGATAGTTTGAATTACCATAGTGAGCGCATAGTTTGGAAACCATGAAAGCTAACCATGAGAGGTTCATCATTGAGGTAGTGGTCGGTGCATGATTGGTGCATGGTTTGAATAACCATGATACTAACCATGAATGGGTTAAAAACAAGATCCCAAAAAGTGGTGCTAGTTTTTTGTGTGTGTTTTAACCCCTCTTTCTTTCCCCAAACTAACCCCTAGCATGGAAATTCGTCCTCCCAAAGACTATAGAACATCTCCCAATCGATTTGGAATCGATACATATGTAACAACCCAAAAATTTATGAATAAAATTCCATTTATTTTAATACCTTGTGTATATAGAAACACAGGGACTTTTTTTATTATTGGGTTTAAATAACTGTGAAGTATCATTACCATTGATAATATAGTCGTTGAACAGTGATCACATGACTGATATAAATATAAGTTTTTTGAAAAAAAATTAGACACAGAAAAAGGAGAGGATGGACTCATCCAGTAGACTCCATCCATATGAATCTCAGTTTTTAGAGATTGTAAAGTAGGTAGCATCACTAGAATTAGCTCTTGACCAATCCCAAGCTGAACTTCAACACATTAATATTTAATGGAATCTCCTATGGGAGAAAATCATGGTAATAGAGATTACCACCTAAGCGATGTTATATGAACCACCCCAAGAGTCTGTCACCAGTGCACACCTTACCCTTAGGTCTTTTGTGGGTTTTATAAGGGGACATGTAATAAGGTATTAGTTACTTATTTTTTAATCCATTTTTATAAATAAAAGTATTATTCCATCAATTTCTTTACAAGAATAGTCTTTCTTAAAAAATATGAATTTGATAAATTGATTTTTCATGTAAAAATAGTACTTTTAATATATATATATATATATATTATAAAATAATGATTTTATTAATAATATTATAAAAAAAATTCTTATAAATTATGATTATATCAGTTCTTTATCTGTAAATGATTAGGTAAGTAGTTTGATAATAGTTATATTTTTATACGATAAAATAAAAAGTGAATATTTTAAGGAATTTATGAATTTATAAAATAAATAATATTATAATAAAATATTTTTATCAAATTACTTTTGTGAATAATAAATGATTATATAACTTTTATGAAGTCAAATGTAATTTTTATCAAGGTTTGAAAACTATTTTTTTCAAAACCCGTAAATTTTCAATAAATATCAGTTTTTATTTTAAAATTGAAAATTTACTTATTTATAAAATTATTTAGATAAAATTAATATTATTTTTGGATTCAGGATGTCAAAATTATCCAATGGTGAAGTTTTCATAATTTTCTGACATAATCAATTTTCTGGGTAAAAATTAAATACCATATAAAAAAATGAGTTTTATGACATAATAATAACCCCAAAATGAAGTAATAAATACTATAATGGGTATTATATACTATATATATGTTTTATAATTAAAATAATATTATTTTAAATTTATTTTTATTGTTTTATAATGCCTTAGTGAATCCTCCAAAGTGTATAATGTATTTTATGATTTTAAATTCATTTCCTTGAGAGTATGACTCACCTCCACATAAGAAAGGGAAATATTATAAAATTTTAGTCATTTTTTCTTATAAAATAAATTTTCTCACTCCTATTTGTAAAAAACCATTGGAAGGTTTTTGGTATTTAATATTTAATTATTTATATTCCAAAACCTAAGTTTGTGAAATATTAAAGAATTCCCCTCTCATTTCCTATACAAACACGCAAAATATCCAAGTTCTATCCACTAAAAATCCTTTTATCACGTCCCTGCTATTCCCTACCCTCTCCATAATCCTCATAAGGTACATCAATCTCTCAATAAGCCCCACTCAACGCTTTTGAAGTCACACGCTAAAGTAAGGGATTCCTTCCTTTTTCATTTTTATCCAAGATTATTCATGTTGTTATACCATTTTATTTTAAATTAAAAATTTTGGGGTATAATTTATCATCTCTCCCATACTTCCCTCCTTATTATTTAATGATTATATACCACTTTTACACTCATTAATGCCTTCGGCGTACACCTATTACCATACCGAAATTCCATAAGGGATTTCTCTCTTCTTATTTTCATTCAAGTATTTATCCCATACTATGCATATCAATTCCATTTAATATTTTGGGATATTATGATCCATGATCCCCTTAAAATATATTTCATGTGTAAATTATGGTATACCCATTTCTATCTCATCAACCCAACTTATGAATTTCTATATGAAAATGTTATGCTGCGGAAATTGCATCATGATTTTCCAATCCAAAATCATCATGTGGTGAATACCATACCCATTTCTCTATCAAGGGTATTCACCTTTATAAACATATAATTATTTAATGGAACATACATGTATTTATTCCACATTATTTAATTGTGTAATAACTTATCATGTTTAATGATTACATTTTATATGATTCATGTGGCACACTAATGCATGAAATGAAATGTTTATAAAGGGTGCGCCCAGATAGCACTCTAATGAATTCGGTAATGTTTAATATCATGACAATCTATGTGAAATAAGGGTTTACTCATGATAATTTATTTCAAATGAGGTTTTACTCTTTCTAATCCATTTTCAATGATCCTTGGATCATACTAATATCATGGTATATGTTGTTTCCACATTTCCATGTTATGATAATCATGCTATATAATACCTTTATGTTCCTGTTTCTCTTACGCTCCATTGATATTCTTTTTGCCTAATAGGTATTTAATTCTTCATTTTATGCCTTGTTTACTCCCTTACTAGTCATTATAGCTCACCCTTTTCTTATGTATGTCCTCAGGTTATCCCATGCAATGATAAGTACGAAATAATTTTTTGGTCATGTAAAAGACATTTTCAATAAAGATTTTGTATGTTGTGTCTTATGTTATCATATAATGTTCCTATACCCCAAAGACACTAGACCTATCAATCTTATAGGTTTTATTTTGTGTGGTTTTATGTAAAAAATCATGTTTAAGTGTGTAATAAAGAGAAGGTTTATTATAGTTGGTATCAAAGGATGAATTTATTTATTTTTTGGACTAGTGTTATAAAACTCTATTGAATGCCTTAGAGATAAAACTGAGTAAAAAAATAATCTATAAATTTTTGTTAGTATAGAGTAAGTGGTTTATCAACCAAATACATCCATGTCTAGATAAAAACAAGTAGAGTTGGCTCTAGCACAATTGTATCTAGGGGTAAACCCCAAAAACACTTCTTTGTGCTAGACATGAACCGGAACTAGTTCACAACATCAGACCTTGCTGCACTCTTGGTTTGACACTCCGGGGGCGATATAATGTGGTAAATTCATAAGATTATTATGATCCATTATTAAGGGGGGAAATACCATAATAATAGGAAATAGATCATGGATAACCTAGGTTGAAGCCTATAAATTCATTAGTTAAGGAAATAAATGTAATATATAAGTTATCCCTTTTTGTCATTGGATTCCCCTTTATGTGTTTAATAATTTAAAATACTTACCCTTAATTTTCGTTTTATTCTATCCAATGGTTGATAATAAGAAGAATCAGGCTAAAAAATGATGCGAAGGGGAATATGATGAATGTCCCAATGAGATTCCTAATCAAATTGGATCTCAAGTAGGATTTATGAGGATTTTTCCAAACTAGCTATCAAAGATCACAATTAAAAATTGGTAATATTTTTAATTCCCAAGTACATAAAGGAAGTTAAATATGACATCTCATGAAAGTCAATCTACTAAAGGTGATAAGGGAAAGAAGACCCAATTTCCTTCGTGCAATATTTTTGGAAAGAGGCACTAAGGGAAATGTGACAAAGAGACTATGAGATGTTTTAATTGTGTAACTAAAGGGAGAAAAGTATCAAATTTCCTTGAAATAATGGATAATTTAATGGATAGAAACAAAGTTACAAATAAGGAATCTTATACAATTCTATGTCATTAATGTGTAGAAGTCAGGCATTATCCAAGATAATGCTCTATTGCAAGGGAAAAGAAGCATGATGAGCATCAACAATCTCCATGATCAAGGGAGAATAAAAATCCCTATTCTAAGATGGATACTGATTAATTAATTATATGTAAAAACTACATAACTATATTTTATGTCATAATTTATTTCAATTCATGTCCTATTAGTATATCATTTATGTTTTCTATGAACATTGTGACCCCACCTGAAATGATATCAAATCATTAAGGAAAAATTCTATAAGTGTTGAATCACATGTTGAATATTGTGGGAATGTTCTTCTTAAAAATATTACAAGTCAACCTTTGATAAAATTTTAGTAAAAATGAAAAATTTATTGCCTACGTCTCAATGCAGTTGAAAGTTCATGAGTAAAACTATCCAACACATGATTTCGAGTTGGATTTAGTGATCTTCACTTTAAAAAATTGGCGACATTACATATTTGGGAAAAAGTGTCAAATATATATGAATAAAAAAATCATCAAGTATATATTTACATAGAAATATCATAGTATGCACCAACAAATATGGTTAGAACTGATCAAAGACTGTAACTGCTCAATTCACTACCATCCAGGGAAAGTGAATGATGTGGAAAATTCTCTAAATAGATAGGATCCAGTGACTCTTTCAATAATGAGAATTTAAAAGGATCCAATATTCTTATATTTGATGAAGATGGACATGGGAATCATAAAGAAGATAACATCATCAATCCTTTAACAAATGATTTATTAACCGTCTCTTTAGGGAAGATTAATGGATGCTCAAAAGGATGATACGGGAATTCAAAAGAAAGTGGAAACTATTAGAAAATAGAAATCTTCAGAGTTCAATGTTAATGGAGAAGAAATTGTGATATTTGAGTTAAGACATTGTGTTACATCAAATATGTAGTTAAAGAAATAACTTTTGGATAATGCACATAGATTGAATTTCTCTATTCACCTTGAAAACACATTGATGTACTGAGATCTCTAGGGGAATTATTGGTAAGATAACACGAAGAAGAAAGTCACTTAGTATACATAAAAGTGTCTAGTATGTTAGAAAGTGAAGTTTGAGAGGAATAAGTCTAACGGTATGATTCAACCATTAACCATACTAACATGGAAATGGGATAACATCACCATAGACTTTTTCACCGGACTTCCAAAGGCATCTAAAGGAAACAATGTTATCTGGGTTTTTGTGGATCATCATAGAAAGACTGCACACTTCATTTCAATTCAAGAGAATTTCTCTTTGGAAAAACTAGAACATGTATACATCATAGAATTGGTAAGGCTGCATAGTGTACAACTGTTGATTGTATCCAATCAAGATCCAATATTCACCTATAAGTTCTAGAGAAGTCTCCAACACACTATGAATACTGAGTTGAAGTTCAGTATGAGTTATCATCTTCAAACTAATGGTCAATAAAATAAGAATTCCTAAACACTTGAGGACATGCTGAGAGCATTCTCAATGGACTTCAAAGGAGTATTGGATCAACATCTTCCTATGGTTTAGTTCTCTTATAACAACAGTTTCCACTCAAGTATCCAAATGGATCCTTATGAAGGCCTCTATGGGAAGAGGTGAAGAAAACTAACATGTTGGAATGCATTTGGGGAGAAAAATATTCTAGGTCCGAAAATGGTCAAAGTAATGGTGGATAAGGTTAAGACCATCAAGCATCACATTAAAGCGTCTCAAAGTCAACAAAAGAGTTATGCTGGCAATCGTTGATGAGACCTAGAGTTTGATGTTGGAGACATAGTATTCCTCTGCATATCACCATGGAAGAGAGTTGTGAGATTTTTGAAGAAGAGAAAGCTTAGTACAAGGTACATTATCCCTTTTGAGATCCTTGATCGCATTGGAGAAATTACCTATCGAATAACACTCCCACCGAGCCTGTCTCAAGTATATGATGTATTCCATGTATCACTCTTGAGGAAGTACATACCTGACATATCACATGTACTCCATCTAGAGGTGGTACCATTGGATAACAGAATATCCTATGAAGAGAATCTGGTGAATATCTTAGATTATAGATAAAAAGGTCTATGAAAAAAAATGATTCCCCTCGTCAAAGTGTTGTGCAGAAATGACAAGTTTGAAGAAGAAAAGTGGGAACCTGAGAAATTGATGAGGAAGAGTTACCCTCATCTGTTTTAGTGTGGGAAACTGAAATTTTGAGGGTGAAATTTCTTAAGGGGGGAATTTTGTAATGAACCAAACTTTTATGAATAAAATTATCTTTCTTTTAATGTATTATGGATATAGAAAACACAAACACTATTTTTTTTATTATCGTCTTTGAATGAAAATTAAGTAACATTACCATTGATAATTTAGTCCTAGAACAATGATCACACAACTCATATAAATAAAATATTTTTAAAAAATACTTTTGACATAGAAAAATGAAAGGATGGCCTCATCTTATAGACTCATTTTGTACGAATTTTATTTTTCTGAGCTTGGAAAGGAGGTAGCGTCACCGGGCTTCACTATTGACCAATCTCAGGCCAAGCTTCAACACCTTAAGCATGAACAAAATTTCCTATAAGAGAAGTTCATATTAATAAATATTAACTTATGAGCGATGTTATCTAAGATACCTCAAGATTTTTCAACCATCGCACAACTTACCCTAGGTATTATGTGGGTGTTATAAGGGGTTATGTATTAATATATTAGTTACAGATTGTGTAATTCATTTTTATAAATAAAAGTTTTATTCTATTAATTCCATTATAGGAATAGACATTCTTAAAAAATATGAATTTGATAAATTAATTTTTTGGGTAAAAATGATAAATTTGATAAATATATATATCATTAAAAATTAAGGTTTTTATTAATAATATTATAAAAACAATTCTTATAAATTATGATTATATTAGTTCCTTATCTGTAAATGATAAGGTAATTTGTTTGATACGAGTTATATTTTAATATTATAAAATAGAAAGTGTATATTTTAAAGAATTAAGGAATTTTTGAAATAACTAATATTTCAATAAAATATTATTATCAAATTACTTTTATGAATAATTAATTATTATATAACTTTTATAAATTCAAATATAATTTTTATCAAGGTCTGAAAAATGTTTTTTTCAAAACCCTTGAATATTCAATAAATGTTTCTTTTCATTCTAAAAGTAAAAATTAACATATTTAAAAAATTATTTAGATAAAATTAATATTATTTTTGTAATTATAATGTCAAAATTATAAAATGATTAATTTTTCATAATTTTCTAAGACAGCCGAATTTTTTGGTAAAAATTAAATACAATATAAATAAAATATGAGATTTATAACATCATAATTACCCAAAAATGATGTAATAAATACTATAATTGGTTTTATCAGATAAATATATTTTTTCAAATTAAAATAATATGATTTTAGATTTATTTGACTTATTTTATAATGCCTTAGTGAATCCTCCAAAGTGTATAATATATTTTATGATTTTAAATTCATTTCCTTTAGAGTGTTCCTCACCTCCACATAAGAAGGGGAAATATGTTAATATGTTAGGAAATATTCCTTATAAAAAAATTTTTTCCAATCCACTTTTGGAAAAACCATGGGCAAAAACCATGGTAAAGTTTGTGGTTTTGAATATTTAATTATATATATTCCAAAACCTATGTTTCTGAAATATTAAACAATTCACCTCTCATTTCTGTTATAAACCCACACAATATCCCACTTTTATTCACTAAACATACTTTTAGAACGTCCCTAATCTTCACTCCCCTCTCTAAAATCCTCTCAAGGAACCTCATGGTCTCAAGAAGCCCCTATTAAAGCTTTTGAAGTCACACACTCAAGTAAGGGATTCCTTCCTTTTTCATTTTTATCCAAGTTTCTCTATATTTTTATACCCTTTTATTTTCAATTACAGATGTTGGGGTATGATTTCCCACCTCCCCCATACTTTCCTAATTATTTAATGATGATATGACACTTTATATCTCATTAATTCCTTCCGTGTACACCCATTACCATACCGAAATTCTGTAAGGGATTTATCTCTTCTTAATACCTTTCAAGTATTTCTCCCATATTATGCATCTAAAATCTATTTTATATGTTGGGATATTATGTTACATTATCCCATTACTTTATATTTCATGTATAAATGATTAGATACCCCTTTATCTCTCATCAACCCAACTTATGAATTTCCATATGATGACATTATGCTGCCGAAATCGCACCATGATTTTCCAAACCAAAATCATCATTTAGTGAATACCATACCCATTTCTCTATCAAAGGTATTCACCTTTATGAACATATTTTTATTGAAGGGAACTTAAATATACATATTACACATTCCTTAATTAGGTAATAACTTGTGATGTTGAATGATTCCATGCCATATGATCCATGTGGCACACTTAGGCATGAAATGAAATGTTTACGAAGGGTGTGCCCCGATAGCACTTCAATGCATTGGGTAATGTTTAGTATCATGATACACCATGTTAAACGAGGGTTTAATCATGATAATTGTTGTGAAATTAGGGTTTAATCATACTAATCCATGTGAAATGATCCTCGTCTCATGCTAATATCATGTTGTATGTTGTTTCCACATTTCCATGTTATGATAATCATGATATATCATCCCTTTATGTACATGTTTTTCTTAAACTCCATTGATATGACTATTAACTAACATTTATTTTATTCTTCATGTTATTCCTTGTTTACTCCCTTACTGGTATTTATAGATCACCCTTTTTTTAAGTATTTCCTCAGTTTATCCCATGCAATGGTAAGTACAAAGGAATATTGTGGTCATGTAAATGATGTTGTATTTTATGCCTTAAGTTTTCATGTAATGTTCCTAATCCCTAAAGACACTAGACATCTTGATCATATGGGTTGTATTAAGTGAAATTTTATGTAATGAATCATTTTTAACTATGTAATTATGAGAAGGGATGTTATAACGGAGGTTTTTCATGGAGCTTTAAAGCTTAGTCATTATGGTAAGTCGCATTTTTTGGTTGTTTCTATTGGTTTTCCTTATATCCACTTCTATCCTAATCTCGGTTTCTTTGATATACTTCCACTGTGAATGTATATATTGTATTTGATGACAAATAGGATGATATTTTTCTTTTTTTATAATCGGGAAATATATTTAGGGTGGGTTTCTAGATATTTTACTTAGTTTTGTTGGTGTTTCAGTTTTTTTCTTCATTTTCACCATAGCACATGAGGTAAGTGGTTTCACCCTCAACTCCTCTTTCTAGAACATGATGGATTTATTTGATATTAATTTATTTTTTTGAAATTCCTTGTGAAATTGGTTCGTAAAGCATGGTATAAACCCTCTTTAGTGACTGTTTGAGTGGTTTGTGGATTTTTGGTGAAATTGTGGAAATGTGGAAAGTGTTTGTGCAACATGTCTTGTTTACTTGATTTTTAAAATGTTAATTTTAAAATTTGGATTTGTTGGAATTTTGGTAAATTCTTGAGTTGTGGTGTTTTCAATAAAGTTATTTTTTTATTGAAATGGATTGGATCATTTTGTCCAAAATGGTTTTTAATTAAATGTTGGTTTTATTGAAATGGTTTGTTAGAAAAACGATTTTTAATAAAGGGTTAGTTTTATTTAAATGATTTTTCAAAAAAAAAATACATAAAAGGTTATTATTATTGAAATTATTTGATGTTATTGTTTTTAATAAATGTGATTTTTATAGTAATTATTGTATTAGTTTGGAAAGTGTTATTGTATGTCCCCCACCATAAACATTACATAATCTTGATTTAAGTCAATAATTCACATTCAGTATCTTTTCAGGTTTAGAGTTTTAGAGAATTAGGATGTAACTATTACATTACATCTCAAAAATTACAATATAGACACTTATACTCTATACAACTTTTTTTAAAATAATAAAGAACCTTAAATAAAACAAGAGTTCTTTTCTTGATATAAATCTTATTGAATAATTCCTTTCTCTTTCCCATCCTTATACCACGTGAAAAACATTTCAAAAACTTGCGATGAGCTTACAAATATCAGTAAGGGTTATAAAATATGGAAAGAAAACATGTGTCCATCAATACATATAAATTAATGAAATCATACTTCTCAATAATAAAAAATAATCTATTATTATACCTCATGAAATCATAAGATTTATGAATAACACGTAGAAATCATAAATCATAAAGGTAACTTGTGCCATCCATACCATACATACATTGTAGCTTTCACAGCTACATAGGGAGTTACGCTTTGAATGCTCATCACAAAATATTCCCTAAATATATTAAAATAAACATTAACATTTACCTCTATAACGTTACCTAATGCATTAGAGAGCTATCTCAGGCTCACCCGCCCTAGGTTTATCACGGAACCACCCATATTTGGTTAATCACATAACCACCCATCAATTGTACAAGTACCATTACATAATCATAACACATAAAATAATTCAATTGTCAACATTTCACTCATCAACAACAATGAATCAATTCAAGAAATTGAAATATTCAATCCATTTCCAAAACCATTTATAACATTTAATAAAGGGATTTTTTAATCAAATTGCCCCATACCACTTTGAATCTTTTAAAGGAATTAACATTTTAAAACATTACTATCTATATAAATAAATACTAAAACCCATTTTAAAAACATGGAAATTAATTAAAAATATTTAGAAGAATAAATCTTTAAAACCTTTTAAAAATATGTTTTAGTGAAAGAGTCTCACAACACTTGAGAAACACTTGAATAAAAATAATTAAAGAATAACATCAAAAAAACATTAATGTTATGAGAATATATAAATTAATGATATAAAATGTCAAAAGGGTAGTATATACACCTTATATAATATTAAAGGTGCACGATATTGAGATATATCTCGATGAAATGAGATTGAGATGTATTCCCTTACAAAGATATTATTATTAGATTAAAGATAAATCAATAACATAATTCTATGTGAAAAATATAAATACACCCAGTATAAGTGGATATTAATTGTAAAATAATCCAAGGTCATTCACACATATTCATATCATGACATAATCAATAAGTAGATGTTTAACTCAAAGATTGGAAATTGGGTTAAGAAGTTCTCTTACAAAAATTTGGCAGCGTAACGTCATCACTAACAAATTCAAAAAAATGAGTTGATGAGAGGAATGAGAAATAAATAATTCATGATTTAAATATCATATATATCTAGTATATATTTATTTAGATCCAATATACATGTATTTATAATAGTCCACAACATTTGGATATAAGAAATGAAATGCACCATTCCAAGAGATGATAAGCCGTATGTACGCATGAACACTACTTTCATTTATTTTTCATATTCAAAGGAATGAAAAATAAATTATAAAAAGTTATATTATAATTCAATTATAATATCTATGTTATATATTTTACATAAGTTCATTAATTCCATCCTTTATACATTCCATGTACAGCATTAACGAGTCATATTACTTTGAGGGGGCACTAATCTGCACTTCCTCAAATAAAATTATCATATTTACGCATTATGGAAAGAATAAAGGTATATTTTAAATGAAAAACACATAATAATGGAGAAAATATGAGTATAATATATATCACATATAAATACAATTTCATTATATTGGCTACCATGAGATGCGGTAGAAGATAATTGAATAATCATCGTTTCGTGAGGCAGTAGTTTGATGTCAACAGAAACAGTATGTTCTAAATCCATTAGATGGAGGTGTGGGTGAGTGTAGGTATAATACTTCTCATAAACACATCCTAGTATACTTAAGATAATGTATGTTTTATAAAATTATGGAATAAAAAGAGTTAAGGGGTTGGAGAAGGAAAACAAAAGGAAGAATCTTGAGAGAAGACATTACCTCAAATCGGGTAACTCCTTTTGATTTAAGATAAAGGGAATTATTGAATTGCCTTATTCCAAATTTAAGGCCTCTATGAGGAATATAGGGATATTGGAAAATTATTTGGGAAGAGTTTGGATGATCCAAGGGGGATTGAGAGGTGTGGGTGAGGGTTAGAGGTGGTGGTCAATTATAAGATGGGGGAGGGGTACTTTAAGAATGTTTGAAATATTATTTTATTATAAACTGAATTTCGATTTTAAAATGGTCCAAAACTAATTTAATTCGAATATAAGATTATTATTGTTCGAAATAATTTTAACCAATAGTTTTTAGACCAATTTTGGTTTCAAATTTAACCTTATCCTTTAGCTTTAACCCTTAGTTAACTTATTTGACTCTTACCAAGACTTTTTGTATATTCATACTATATGGTTAATATAGTAACTATAAAATACCAATAGAAACTAAAGTGGTTCATTAATTAAATTCTAAACCATATCTAAGTCATTTAGACAAATATTAGATTTTTAAGAATATTATATCATTTAATAAAATAGTATATGTTTTAAAAAAATCATTTATGTCAATTTATATACTATTTATATAATGAATTTAAAAATCCATAACAACATTATTATTTCTAAAAACCTTCATTAATTAAAATATAATAAGTCATAATTATCCCTAAAATTATTTTATGGCATAAAAAGTTTCAAAATAAATTTATATTAATTTTTATAATCTCATTTATTTAAAACATTCATTAATAAGGTAATCACTACATCATCATTGTGTTATAAATACATTTATTTATTTGATGTATAAAAATTATAAATAAAATACCAGGATGTATAAATGTTATTATATTTCCAATGAATATTTTTTGTTTAAAATACCACTTATATAACCCTATATAAATTTTTTTTAGTAAAATATATATGTTTATGTTATATTTTCCTTATCTTTAAATTAAAAGTATTTAAATGTCATTTTCACACACAAGTGGCTCCTTGGGGTCCTAAAATCTACCCAAGAATACCCATGGGTGGAAATATCTCATCCAATATGATTAAGACACGTTTTAGTGTAATTTAACATTATTATAATATTATTTTTTACCTTTATTTACTATATTTACCCTTTAACCATGGTAAAAAAAATATTTACTGAAGTTACAATTCACAATGTCTAAAAATAAAATTTTCATATTTAAACAATTTGGAACTTCTGATTCAAAATATAGAATCCATTTTTCCAAATTTGAAACACATAAGTTTCATAAATTAATTTAAAATTTATTCCTGTTGTCAAAACCAAAAAATGTATTTTTAAAAAGTAAAAACTACCAAAAGACTGACATGTGTTTATGTACAATTTCAATGTAAAATTGCTTAAAATGAAAAAAATGGATTAAATGATAAAAATATAATCCATTTACACTTAAAACCCAATTAAAAGTAGAGTCTAACTATATAAATAAATTAGATTAAAATGCAGTTTTGAATTAAAATGCAGTATTTTTTACTATTCATTACAAAATGAACTTTATCAAAAAAATACCAAAATTTCATCCAAAGTAAAATTTTATGTCCTACATATAAAGAATAAGTTTATTTTTTCAAATTAAAAATATCAAAGTGAAAAAAATAGATTTAAAAGGGGTTCTCTATCAAAGGCGGTAAATCAACCTTTTAAAGAATATTGGAGTATTTCATGCTTAAAAATCTGATTCATTATTATTTTAATCCTCAAAAATTTATTGGATAAATGTAAAAAAAAATTAACAAAAATGTTTAATAATAATGTAGTTAGTCATATTCAGTCCTGGTAATACAACAGTTATGTATTAACTACAATTTAAAATAATATTACTATTATTTAATTTTTCGGTATAACTCAAAGTTGTGTGCGACGTAAGATTTCAAGGAAACCTATTGTTTCGTGTTGAGTATTCTATCAGAAATAGTTTCCTATTTAACATAAAATTATTATCTTATTCATAAATATTAATATATATGAAAAAAATTATTATATAAATATCTAGGTCGTTACATCCTTCCCCCTATTGGAAAATGTGTCCTTTCAATTTTAAAATTGGGCTTGGAAACATCATTGAAAGTCCCACATTGAAAAAATAGTCAATAAAAATATCACTTTAAAATAAATAAAGATAAGTATAAAGGTCACCCGAGATTGTAAGATTGATATGATACTGAATGTGGTATCTAATGATGTAGATGCTCAATATACAAGAGGAGGTGAATTGTATACTTTTAAAAAGTACTAGGGAGATTTTAAAGATGGTGATGTTTAACAAAGTTAAACGAGGTAAATTCACAAGACCTCTTAGTTCTGCAAACTTGCTTGATTCCAGAAAAGTGATTCCGGAAATGAAACTTAACAAAAGTTTAAAATATAAAGATTCTACCTTAAAGCATATAGAATCTTACTAATCAGAGTAAAAGTATAAGAACGTATAAGATAGTTATGCTTTCCTCAATAATCAAAATGAAGTGGAAAACTTGAAACAATACAAGTAACCAGTAGTAAATCTTTTAAGCCAAAGAGAAGGGAATCCATAAACCTTGGATAAATTTCCCTTGATTTATACTTTCAAGAAAGTCTGTATTACCCACACTAGGGTAAGCCCTTGATATGAAGATCAGAGTCTCTCTTGATATCCCCGCAAGCCCTCAACTTCAAGGTAGTCGGCATATCTATCTTCCTCAGCAAGGAAGTCCTCAAACTTTAAGGTAGTCGAAATCTCTGTCTTCCTTTCCCCGGAAGCCCTTGAATGTACTCAACAACATTCAGAGTCTCATGAAGTAAGTCTGAACAATATGTTCAGTATGCAAAAGGCATGATATTATCTCTCTCTAGAAATCACATCAACCACATGTAATCTCTAGATTCATTGAACAGTGTAAAATTTGTGATCTCTTTCAAATGAGCTCCTATTTATAGGCACATTCTCAACAGTAAGCTCCCTCCTCCAATGGTCATATTTTTCTTTGATTTTTAGATGGACATGTACATGTGTCCTTCAAACAACAGTCAGTAAGTAACTGAATTTATGACATCATTTTATAACCAAAACCAGAGTAAGAAAAAATATGGTTGCTTAACCAAATTCATTTTCTGGTGTGTATGAAAAAAGGAATGTTCAGAGTCTAATCAAAAAATTATTCAGAGTCTATAGTACATGGATATTCAGATTCTGTTTATCAAGGAACATGGACTTAGAATTCTATAAACTTCGGAGTATTAATTCATAAGAATTCAGAGTCTGAGCCTATAAGAATTCGGAGTCTGAGTAAGTAATAATTTGGAGTCTCAATTTATAGAACTTGGAGTCAGAACTTATAAGAGTTCGGAGTCTAAATTCAGAGAACTCGGAGTCTGAACTCAAAAAGTTTGAAGTCTGAATTCAGAGAACTCGGAATCTGAACTCAGAAAGTTTAGAGTCTAAATTCAAAGAACTCAGAATCTGAATTCAGAAAGTTTGGAGTCTAAATTCAGAGATCTCAGAACCTAAATTCAAATCCTAAAAACAAAATTCTTTATATCTAAGAATATAAATGATTATGAGGTTTTGGATATGAAACCGAATTTTATACATAGAATATAAACAATGAAAACATGGTAAGTATAAATTTCCTTTGAGAAGTAAAATTTTCCTTATGATGATAAAATGTAGAAAAATGAAATTTTCCTTAAGGAAGAGTGTTAGTGATTTTCAAAACATAAAAGAATGAGAAAGTCATAAGGAAACCTTATTGTCTCAATAATCTCCCCCTTTTAGAAAGTACAAACATCCTTATGAAAAATAATATAAGGACTTAGAAAATATTTTTCTAAACATTGAAAATAAAACTTATCTCCCTTAACACATGGGAAATGATGAATATGACTAACCCCCCTTAGGCTTTGGAACCACTAAGGATTGTAACTGATTTCCTGAATGAGATTTTCCATTATCTGGAATATGAAAATCTTTATAATGAAAGCTGCCCCTTAGATGAACTCCCCAGACATGGGATTAGTATTCTTTTTGACATTACTTTCTCCCCCTTTGTGATTTTCAAAAAGGATTAATGGGAATGGAAAAGAAATTATGGTACCTGAAAAATTAGTACTAAACATCCAAAAGACAAGAAACCAAAAAATTCATTATGATTGGAAAAAAAATTACAAGGAGTACAAAAACAGTTCAGAATTGAACAAATTTATCTTTCCTTATCCTTGGGCATCAGCTTCTTCACTATTGTTTTCAGCTTCTTGAGCTCTTTATGATCTTTGTCTTCTCGCTTAAGAAGTTGACCCTAATCCTCTGATTTCTTCTCTAAGGCTTTGATCTTATCTACCTGATACTTGAGAGATTCTTCCTGACCCTTCAAGATTTCTTCCTACCTAGAAATCTTATCTTATATATCTATCCTAAGATCTTTTTCTCACTTCCAACTCTGGGCAACAGAATACCGCTTTCCATTCAGATATTTCACTTCTTGAATCTGAGAATTCTATTCCAGAATTAGCTTTTTCTCAAAACTAATTGTGAGATCCTTGATCTTACTATCTATGGTGTCAAAAGAATCCTTGACACTTTCTTGGAATTAATCAAGAATATTCATCTCTTCTATGGTTTTCTTTGAACAAATGGTCATTTTATTTCAAGATCTTTTGCGGGCTTCATAGTTTATGAAAAATTATTTGCATTTTGCCTCCAACTTGACACACTTATCCATCACCATGGATACTGAATCTTCTTTTTGATTTAGGGTGTGTTGAAGCATCTGGAATCTCGAATTAATGCTTGGAAAAATAGGAATGGTCCCAACAAGCTTCTTCAGAGACTGAAAAATGAAATCATGTCTAAGGGATGATGATTTTGAATCAGATATTTTGCTTGGTGAGGGCTCTTTCTCTAACTCAGAAACTTTCCTCTTTGATAATACACCAGCTTCCTTCTTCTTCACAACAACTTTACTAGGTGTATCAATAACCACTTTTTTCCCTTATCAAACTTCAGAATATATTCCTATTTGTTAGGGGATATATGTTCACTATCACATAGTTGAAAAATTCTCTCTTCATCAACCTATTCTCTCTGAGCTCCTGCCTCAGCATCTTCAGGATGAATAAAATAATGATTTGAAGTTTATTCTTCAGATAGATTATTCACTTCTTCTTCAACCTTTTAATTTTAACCTTTCTCATATTTACCAGGGGTATCAAGATTTTAAGATTCTACTTTATAAGTTTGTGTTGAGAGCTTCTCGGATGGATTTTCTTTGTCATGGAAATATTCAACTTGCTTAATCAACTCTATAGTGTCATCACTGCTTTCTTATTCTTCTTCATCTACTTCTACTACTACTACTTATTTTTATTTGAATTTTTCCAAAGTTATGAATTTCTTTTCAGGGGTCTCTGGTAAATCTTCTACCAAGAAATATTTTGGTACCGAAATGTTTTTAGAGGCTTTCTCAGTAGCCTTCAGAAGAGATTGCACAATCTCTGCTTTAGTCATCTTCTTCTTTTGTTTCTTTTCTTTTGCTTTATTTTTAAGCTCATTAGCAATCTTTTCTTTTAAAGCTTTTTCTTTAGAAGGATCCAAACAAAAGATACGCTTATATGCTTTCTTTTTCTTATTTTCTTCCATCCATTTAGCTACTACCTCATCCGGATAAGCATTTTTTGCTTCTTTGGTTTTGGAGGTGCGGATTGGATTTCATTAGGCTCAGGGGTTTTTCTTTCCTCTTCTAATTCCTTAAAATTTCTCTTTAATCCAGCCTTTTTATACAATTCATCCACCTCATGTTTCTTCAGTATGGATTCAGATTCTTCTTCTGGAAAGTCATAAAATTCTCTGGATTCCTTAGAAAAATTGTCTTTCATCCTTTTCAAGGTATCATCACTAACTAGCATGACTTTTCAATTTCATGGCTTTTAACTGCAAGGAATTTTGATAGACTCTATGCATCGAAAAATTAGCTTTGAAAGAATGGCTAGATACAAAATGATCTGAGCCTTTAGATTTTCATTCTTCATATTCTCAATCGTAATCATAATATGCTTAACCAAGTTGATCTTTCTCAGGTTCACCAGAAAATCCAAAATATACATATCACTCTTCTTCAATGTATCTTTTTCACCTTTTCTTGGTATGGTGAATCCTTGAACCCATAATTCGAGAATCCGGAAATTTGTAGGCAGATGAACGATCTTTGGAGTCTTTACATCAGAAAGTCCAAGAAAAACCATAGACTTAACCTTATAGAAACTTCCTCGATTATAAGGAAGCTTATGAGAACAAAACTCAACTTCTCCTTCCAATGAAATACCAACCAAACTAGATACCTTTGTGTATGAAAAAGCATAAGTCTTCCCATAGCTCTTGAAAGAGAACTTATCTCTTCCTTCTTCCTTGAAAAAACTTATTGTTTCATAAAATTCAACTAGAAAATCCAAATATACTAAATCTTGATCTCCTGGATTCAATACGGAAACACTCTCCCATCCATTCAGTTTGATGTTCTTTGAGATGATAGAATCATACTTAGCAAAGAAATTTGGATGCAACAACCTTTCTCTATAAACATGACACTTCGGGATTGTCTTTACAGTTGACATATCTTTCTGAGAATATTATTCAACAGATATTCAGATTTGAGCTAGATCTGAGAAGTTCGGAACAGGCTTAAGTACAAAGGGAGAGCTTCAGCATGTGAAGGCTTTATTTTCGATGTGGGACAACTATCAGGGGGTCCATTATATAGACAATTTAGGCAATGGTTCAACTTCCCTAATTGATCCAATAGCTGTCAAAATTATTAATAATATCTGATGGTTGAGATGATAGATGCGAGGAAATTTTTTTATAATCTGATCTTTTGAGGTTTTAAAGGAAAACATTCGAATTTAAAGAAAATGGAATCCGAAAAAATTTAAAAAAAGATGAAAATACCAAAAAGTAAAATATGATTATGAAAACTCAAGAAAGGAAACATACCTTTCATATTTCTAGGAAGATTATTCTTAATGAGTAAAATTATTCTTGAAGAACTTTAGATTCCAAAAATTTTATTTAAGAAAAATTTTGAAAGAATGACTACGAAAATTTTAGAAAATCTTCATTACGAAAATTTAGAAAATCTTCATTACGAAAATTTAGAAAAACATCATTATGAAAATTTAAAAAATCTTTATTATGGAAATTTTTAGACTGCCAAAAAATTTTAGACTATGAAAATTTTTGACTACAAAATAATTTTAGACTACGAAAAAATTTTAGACTGTGAAAAAAAAAATTAAACTGCAAAAAATTTGTTGACTATGAAAAAAATTTAGACTACAAAAAAATTTATACTATGAAAATTTTTTAGAAATCTAAAAAAAAAATATACTACCCCTATGAAAAGGATTTTATTACTGTTAGGAGATTAGTTTCAAGAGGAAGTTAACACGGAAGATTACCATATGGTTATCATTCCTAAATTCTTTTTAATGTATTCAAATCTATCATAAGGTAAAGATTTTATGAAAAATATCATCAAGTTGATATTGTGTTCTGATAAATTGAAGAATGATAACCCCTTTTGTGTGTGATCCCTAAGAAATTGATGCCTAATATCTATGTGTTTTGCACGATATTGGTGTGCATGGTTTTTACTAAGGGAAATGGCACTAGTATTATAAAAAAATCTGTGTTTTGGTAAAACTCATACCATAGTCTATGAGTGTGTGTTGCATCCACAACACTTGAGCATAACAACTTCCAGCTACTATATATTCAGCTTTAGTAGTGGAAAGTACTACTGAGTGTTGTTTTTTTCATTACCTAGAAACTAATGAATCATATAAGAAACTAAAAGTTTCGGATGTACTTTTCCTATCCATTTTACATCCACCAAAGTCAGTATCCGAATTTTTTTTCAAAAAAATCATTTCGAGAAGTATAAAAGAGTCTAAGATCCATGGTTCCCATTAAGTAGCGAAAAATTATTTTCACTGGATTTAAATTAAATTCAATAGTATTGGATTGATATCTTGCAAATAAGAAAACTGAAAACATTAATTCTGGATGAATAGCTATTAATTAAAGTAGACATCCTATCATACATCTAAAAGATGTTTGATCTACTGGTTTCCCATCTTCATCTAGATTAAGTGAATTTTAGGTACCAATGGGAGTACTTATACTCTTAGTGTTTTCATATCCATACTTTTTAAGAAGATCTTTAATATACTTATGTTGGGATATGTAGATTCCTTTCGGTTTTTGAGAAATTTGAAAACCAATGAAAAAATTTAACTCACCCATCATAATCATTTCAAACTCAGATTTCATTAGATCCACAAAGGAATCAGTTAAAGATTACTAAGTTAAAACAAATATAATTTCATCAACATAAATTTGAACAATTAAAAAAATATTACCTTTCTTTACAAAAAGGTTTGGTTTAGCATTTCCCTTAACATAGCTATTTTGAAGAAAAAAACATGTAAGTTTATCATACCAAGATCAAGGATCTTGCTTAAGTCCATACAAAGCATTGGTAAGTTTGAAAACATGTTCAGGATGTTTTGTATCTTCAAAACTAGGAGGTTGTTCAACAAAAACTTCTTCTTGAACATAGCCATTAAGGAAAGCACATTTAACATCTATTTGAAAAAGTTTTAAATTTAAGAATGTTGCAAAGGCAAGTAAAATACGAATAGATTCAAGTCTAGATACTGGAGCATAAGTTTCTTCATAGTCTATTCTTTCTTGTTGATTATAGCCTTTAGTAACCAATATAGATTTATTTCTTACAATGACTCCATTTTCAACACACTTATTTATGAAAACACATTTTACTCCAATAATAAAAGTTTCCTTAGGTATTTCAACCAAGGTCCAGACTTAATTCCTTTCAAATTCATTTAGTTCATCTTGCATAGATATTATCCAATCATCATCACCTAAAGTTTATCAGTTCTTTTTTGTTCTAATTGAGAAAGAAATTATAAATTTTATACTTCATTTCTTAAGGAAATTCTAGTCTTTATAGGTTGATTTACATCACCAATGATACTATCACTGGGATGATTCTTAAGAAACAACTGATTTGGGTTTTGTAAAACTTGTTCATCAATATAGGGTAGAAAGTCTTATGGGGTAAATATTTTAGAAATATCTTCTTGGAAATTTTACTTATCAGATGGATCTTTTAACAAAGGTTGATAATCAGTTTTTGAAAACACATCTGAAGATATAGGTTGAGGTTATTTAACAACAAAATGATCAGTTTCATCAAATTTGACATGTATAGTTTCTTCAACAATACAGGTATTTTTATTGAAAACTCTATAAGCCTTAGAAGTTGTGGAGTAGCGTAAGAAAATTCATTCATCAGATTTTGGTGTGAATTTGTGTAGATTGTATTTGGTATTCAGAATGAATACTTTGCAACCAAAAACCTTGAAGTAGGAAAGTCTAGGTTTTCTCCCATTCTATAACTCATAAGTAGTTTTATTAAGAAAAGGTATAATCAAAACTCTATTTATAGTATAACAAGCAGTACTTACAGCTTCATCCCAAAAATGTTTGGCTATAGAATATTCACTCAACATGGTTCTTGTTATCTCTTAATGAATTCTATTTTTTTCAACAACACCATTCTGTTGAAGTGTTTTGGGTGCTGAGAAGTTATTAGTAATGCCTTTTTTACTACAAAAAGTTTCAAAATCAAAATTTTTGAAATTCTCCTCCATGATCACTATGAATATTTATCAAAGGAAGGTTTTTCTCATTTTTAACTTGGGCTCTAAAACTTTTTAAATAAGAAAAATCTTCAGACATTTTTGCTAGAAAATAGACCCACATAAATCTAGTGTAATCAGTGTGATCATAAACTAAGACAAATACATATTATTTTCCACTAATGCTTCCAGCTTGTGTTGGAAAAAAAATATCCATATACACTAACTGTAATGCATCAGTGGTTGAGACTTCACTGACTAACTTAAAACATGATTTATGTTTCTTTCCATATTGATAAATATCACAAACTTTTTAAGAATCAAATCTAAGCTCTGATAGATCCTTAACTAGTCTTTTCTTAGATATATTGCATAGGTTCCTAAGTTTAAAGTGTCCTAACCTTCTATGCCACAACCAAGAATGATCTTCCATTGCACTAAGGCAAGGTAAGTCTTGGATCCTAAGGTCTTCTAAGTTTCATCTGTATAGATTCTCTTGCCTATGGGCAGAAAGAATAAACTCTTCCTTGGAATTCTGTAATAGGAACTTGTCATTCCTAAAATTCACAAGATAACCTTCATCACATAATTGAATTATTCTAATGAGGTTTTGATTAATACCCTTAACAAATAAAACATTTGAAATAAAAGTTTTTCCAAGAAGAACAATGTTATCTATACCAATAATTTCTCCCTGAGCATTATCTTCAAAATTTATTTTTCCTCCTTTCATCTTGATAATATTTTCAAAGAAGTTTTTGTTACCAGTCATATGTTGGAAAAATTTACTATCTGTGTACCATGTATTGTTGTTGGTACCAACTTTATTTTCTTAAAAATAAGACTGTTAGAATTTCATAATCCAAACTTTCTTGGATCTGGAAACTTCAGAAAGAAAAATCTTAGGAATTCACATCTTCTTTAAAAAATAAGCTTTATGAAATCCTAAACATTGGGTTTTGTTTAAGGAACAAATTTTTGCCCAGTGTCCTCAACACAGTCACATAGTGCAGAATGGAGCACTTTGAGGAACAAAATAATTGTTACTAAAAATGGTTTTGAACTAGTATAACCAAAACCAGAATTATTTCTAAGAGGTTGGGTTTGAGAATACATATTATCAAAATTTTCCTTACCAAAGGTAAAGTTTGACAGACACTTCCTTAGGGAAAATATTTCTAACTTCAGTCTAATAACTAAGTTCTTATCTTCCAAAACATTATTTTTAGAACTAGAGTTAGGCTTGAAAAAAAATTTCTTAAAAATTATATTTTCTAGATCCTTAGAAAGTTTATCCTTCTCAGAATTTACTTCCTCAATATTTTTTGAAATACATTCAAAATCAAGGAGTTTTTTATCAAGATCTTTAGAAATATCTGATATTTCCTTAGTAAGAATAGTATTTCTAGAATTTTCTTTATCAATATGTTTTCTGGAGTTTTGAATTCTCATTGTCTAGAAGCTTAGAAAACCTAAGAACTTTTTCATAGGTAGTTAACTATTATATTCATTATAAGAAGATTCTTCTTTGGAAGAGTCAAAGTATTTACTATTACTATTTAAAGATACATTGGTGATGGATTCAACATTTTGTACCTTAGCCACTAAGAAATGATTTTCAATTGGTAGTCTGGCTATTAAACCAAGATTATTATGTCAAGAAGATTTGTAATCTGATGATTCATCTGAAGAGTCTCTACCACTAGAACTCTAGGTGTCATTAGCTTTTAGGACTTTCTTATCTTTAAGCTTTGTAGTATTTATTTCTGTTTCTCACAAAATGACTTTCCTTTCTTTACTTTTTCTTAAGCATATGACAATTTAGTCTTATATATCCAGCTCTTTTGCAGTCATAACATGTGAGTTCTAAATCTTTCATATCTTTCATTTCATTATTTTTTTATCTGGATTGAAAGTTATTCTATCCAGTAATCTTTTTCATCCTTCGACTAAGATTGGCTAACACTTTTTCTGAGGATTCACTACCACTAGATTTGAATTGAATAACAACCTTCTTAGATTTAGATCTTGTGACTCTCTCAGAAGTCTTGGATTTCATATGATTTGATGTTGTTGTAAAACCAACACTGCCATTTCCATTATTCTTCTTAATATTATCAGCATATCTCTTTATTATAGTCTCATGTTGAAGAAGAGTTCCAAAAAGTTCATTAAGAGAAATCTGAGTAACTTTTCTATTCTCATCAATAGCAGTTCTCTTGGATTCCCTCTCATTGGGAATGATGTCTATGATTTTTTCCACAAGATCTTCATCATCTAATCCTTTATCACCCGTAGATTTTAAACTATTAACAATATTCATGAATCTCTGTTGCACCTTACATAAGGGTTATCCATAAGGAAAGAAAAAACTTTTGTATTCATCTCCAAGAATGGATCTTCTAGTTTCAATAACATTGGAAGTTCCAAAGTGTGTAACTTCAAGCTTCTTCCAAATACAATTTTCTACTTTAAAAGATGAAATTTGGCTATATATATTTCATGTCATAGAACAAAGAAATGTATTTTGTACCTTATAATTCAGTTGATATTCATGCTTTTCTTGGTTGGTAAAGGTACTGACTTCTATGTCAGGGATTTTATATCATCCAGTAATCATAAAAAAATTATATACTCCAGTATTGAAAATAAATGTCTTCGTGCGATCTCTCTAATATTTGTAATCATTCCCATCTAAAATATGTGGTCTAGTAGGATTTAGGTTGTCTATGGAACCAATATTAATTCCTTTCATCTTAAGAGAAGAAATCTCCACACAAACTTGTTAGTAATAAAATTTTGTAAACAAGGATAAAAATATCCTAACCAAGGAAAATTTAGAACAATGAAAAACTTGAGAAAGAAACCTTATATGTGAAAATAATTATTTCAGAGACCTATGATACCAATTTCAGGATTGATATGATACTGAATATAGTATCTAATGATGTAGATGCTCAATATACGAGAGGGGGGTGAATTTTATACTTTTAAAAATTCATTGGGAACTTTTAAAGATGGTAATGTTTAATAAATTAAAACAAGGTAAATTCACAAGACCTCTTAGTTATACAAACTCGCATTATTTCAGAAAAGTGATTTCAGAAATTAAACTTAACAAAAGTTTAAAAAGATAAATATTCTACCTTAAAGCGTATAAAATCTTACTAATCAGAGTACAAGTATAAGAAATTATAAGATATTTATACTTTCCTCAACAATAAAAATGAAATGAAAAACTAGAAACAATACAAGTAACAAGTAGTAAATATTTTAACCCAAAGAGAAGGGTATCCAACAACCTTGGATAAAGGTCCCTTAATTTATACTTTCAAGAAATTATGTCTTACCTGTACCAGGTTAAGCCCTCGATACGAATATCGGAGTCTGTCTTTCTATCCCTTCAAACCCTAAACTTCAAGGTAGTTGGCACCTCTATCTTCCTCTACAAGGAAGTCCTTGGTCTTTAAGGTTGTCGATAGCTCTGTCTTCCTATACCCAAAAGACCTCGAATGTACTCAGCAACATTCAGAGTCACACAACGCAAGTATGAACAAGATGTTTAGTATGCACATGCATGAGAGTATCTCTCTATAGAAATCACTTCAACAACATGTAATCTCTAGATTCATTGAACAGTGTAATAGTTGTGAGCACTTTCAAATGAGATCCTATTTATAGGCACATTCTCAACGATCAGCTCCCTCCTCCAACGATCATATTTTTCCTTGAATTTTGGAAGGACCTGTACACATGTCCTTCAAACGATGGTTAGTATGTAACTGAATGCACGACATCGTTTTATAACCAAAAAAGAGTAAGAAAAAATATGGTTTCTTAACCAAATTCATTTTTCGAAGTGTAAGAAAAAATTAATGTTCAGTGTCTAATCAAAAAATTATTCTGAGTCTATAGTAAAAGGATATTTGGATTCTATTTATCAAGGAATTAGGACTTATAATTCTATAAAATTCAGAGTCTGAATTCATAATAATTCAGAGTCTGAGTCTATAAGAATTCATAGTCTGAGTTCATAAGAATACGAAGTCTAAATTTAGAGAAATCGGAGTCCAAACTCATAAGAGTTCAGAGTCTGAATTCAGAGAACTCAGAATCTGAACTCAGAAAGTTCGGAGTCTGAATTCAGAGAACTCGGAATCTGAACTCATAAAGTTCAGAGTCTGAATTCAGAGAACTCGTAATATGAATTCATAAAGTTTTGAGTCTGAATTTAGAGAACTCAGAACCTGAATTTGGATCCTAAAAACAGAATTCTTTATTTCTAAGTATATATATGATTCTGAGGTTTTGGATATGAAACCGAATTTTATACTTAGAATATGAACAACGAAAACATGGTAAGGATAAATTTCCTTAGGGAAGGAAAATTTTCCTTATGAAGATAAAACATAGAAAAATGAAATTTGCCTTAAGGAATAGTGTTTGTGATTTTCAAAACATGAAGGAATGGAAAAGTCATAAGGAAACTTTATTGACTCCACAGAGATAACCCATACTAGGATTCCATATAAGAAAACATGGATATAGAAGAGAAACTAACCATCATGTTCTGATGGAGAGTGACAGAAAACAAGATCCGGGAAAGGTTAACTACTAGAAAACCATAAACTTGTGATGGGTTAAACGGTCTTTGAATACCCATCGGGAAGAGTAAAAATACAATATTTTTGTTTTAAGCTACTTTTTATAATGTTTAGAATTTATTTATGAGATTGAATAAGAACATGAGAAAATATATTCACTTTTCAATTATTGTTTCATCCTTTAATAAATTTCTACCACAAACTCATCCTTTCTCCAAATGATGAGTTTTCAAGATGACTTGGTCACACATGAAGCAATGTAATCAACTTCTACATAATATTATAATACATAAATGATGAAATATATATTTTCCTTGTTATTATACATTAACCAAAACCAAAATGGTTTGTACAAGATCAGATGATCCCCAAAAAGATAATCCTTTATAGAAATAAACATTACTATTAATCTCCAAAATTAAACAAACAATACCCAAAGTTCAACAAAGACCATTTAATAAACAATTTTCCTTAAAATTATTCAAAATAATCCAAACTAAGTTTGAAGCCAAAAACTCTGAAATATTTGATAACATAGTCTTCCAATATAAATATTAATATTCATCTCCAAATAACATCGACTACTCTTAAAGTCACATACTTAAAATTAATTAAACTAATCACATATTCTCTATGATAGGTTAGTCATTCCCATAAATAAACCAAATTTCTATAAGTCCACAATAAAAACATAGATTCTTCCAAAAAAAATCAACCATTACTTCTAAAATTAAATCCCATAATATTCTATTTTCCCTAGGCATAGAGTGTTTCCAAAAGAGCTAACGTCTTCCAAAATAACATTTAACACTTAGTCACCAAATCATTTTTCTGTACTAAGTATATCCATTTCATAAATCATAAGTTCCCAAAATAAAAATATTCTTGATCCATAAAATCATTTAACTAAAAATAATTAGTCAAACCAACTAAGGACTTCACTTAGCCCAGTGGTAGATGATAAATCCCAGTCACACTTTGGTTGTGCATTCGATTCCCGCATATTTTTCTGACGTGATGGGTTGTTACACTGTCTACGTGTTTTCCCTTTCCAAAAACTATATAATTTTATAACATTCCAAAAAATGAGATAAATTCCTCAAAAATATCCATAACATATTTTAACCATAAATTTTATCTCATAACTTTCATTTTCATCCCAAAAAGTAATAACCTATAATTGCATCAAATTCAAGGATCATGTAAACCCAAATGGTTCTTTATAACATATCCACAAACGAAAAGATAATTCTTCCTCAAATAAAAAATTCACATAACAAACTATAGGGTTACACATACAAGAGAAAAGTCATCCAAAGTAATCCCATCAACAAATATCATTAATACTTTTAAACATTTCATCACCCAGATATCTAACATAACTCTTGAATTTCTAAAATTTAGACATATTAATAATCTAGCATTCTCCATGATCCCTTGAAAAAAATTCAAATTATTATATAATACTTATTTTTTACAAAAACAATTCATGAATCATATCTTAAGATTCAATAATATCAAAACATCAGCTAAGAAATAATCCATACCATTCATAGGTCATTTCCAGTTTTCTCATCCTCAGTTAGAATGGCATTAGGCATTGGTAAATATGTATTTTTACAGTACTGTTGATCCAATTCCAGAACCTTCTTTGTAAGACATCTATTTGTTCAATGAACATATACACCACATTTAAAACATTCAATTGATCCCTCAGAAAGAACTTCGTTCCTTTTCCTAGAGCCAACTGAATTCTTCATTTTTTTTCCATGACATGTTATTACTTTATGACCTTAATTACCACATCTATAACATATTACAATCCCTTTGAAACATTTTCCTAGGTGTTTCTTCCTACATCCTTGACACAAATATTTTTTAATATACTTACCTTTATGATTATTACCTGAACTCATATTGGGATTCATTTGTCGGATATATTATGCTTTAGAAAAGTCACCAAGGTTAAAGTGGTCAATCATGACTCAAGATAGTTGGTTAATAATGGCCACAGGAGTTCTCATTATATCTCCCATTTCATTCAGTTTCTCATTCAGAAAACCATCATAATTTTCTTCACATCCAATGTTAATTTGGTGCCTGCTAGATCCAGCATTTTTCTAAAACCAAAAAGATCAGTGTGAGTATATCAGAAAAATAATCATATAATATCTTATGAGGAGAGTAAATACTAAGATATACTTATTCATTTTATCTTAAACTCATTCGATATATCTAAAATAACTGACATTAACTAATAAAATAACCATTATGGTTATGTCACTTATTCTTAAATAACACCATAACCTCTAAATTTATCTAAACTGTCCTTTGATACCAACTATAAGGCCTCATCCATAAACATTACATAATGTTCAGTTAAGTCAATAATTCACATTAAGGATCTTTTCAGGTTTAGAATTTTAGAGAATTATGCTATAACTATTCCATTACATCTCAAAAATTAAATAGTAGACATTTCTACTCTATCCAACTTTTTTCACAATAATTAAACTCCTTAAATAAAATAAGAGTTTTTTCCTTGATATAAATTTTCTTGAATACTTCCTTTATCTTACCCTTTCTTATACCCTATGAAAAACATTTCAAAAACATGGGATGGGCATAAAAATCTCAGTAAGGGTTATAAAATAAGTAAATAAAACATTAGTCCATCAATACATTAAAATTAATGAAATCATACTTCTCAATCATAAAACATAAGCTCTTAACATACCTCATGAAATCATAATATTTAAGAAAACACATAGAAATCATAAATCGTAAAGGAAACTTGTTGCATCCATATCATACATACATTTTAGCTTTCACATCTATATAGGGAGTTATGTGTGTAATACCCATCATAGTATATTCCCTAAATATCTTAATAGAAACATTAATTTTTACCTTTGTTACGTTACCCGATGCATTGGAGAGCTATCTCGGCCTGACTTGCCCTAGGTTTATCACAAAACCACCCATATTTGGTTAATCATGTAACTACCTGTCAAATGTCCAAGTACCATTAAATTTTCATAACACATACAATATTGAAATTATCAATATTTCACTAATCAACCACAATGAATAAATTCAAGATATTGAAATATTCAATCCATTTCCAAAACCACTTAAAACATTTAATAAAGATATTTTTGAATCAATGTGTCTCATACAACTTTGAAACTTTTAAAGGAATTAAAATTTTAAAAATTAATTTCCATATAAATAAATCCTAAAAACCTTTTTTAAAACATGGACATTAATCAGAAATATTTAGAATAATAAATCATTTAAACCTTTTAAAATGACGTTTTATTGAAAGAGTCTTGTAACACTTGAGAAACACTTGAATAAAAATAATTAATGAATAACATCAAAAAAATTAAAGATCATGAGAATATATAAATTCATGATATAAAATGAAAAAATGGTTGTATATAAACCTCATAAGATATTAAAGGTGCATAATATCAAGATCTGCCTTGATGAAATGAGATTGATATTTAGTCCCTTAAAAAGAACTTATCATTAGATTAAGGATAAATCAATACCATAATTATATGTGAAAAATAAAAATACACCAAGTATAAGTTGATATTAAGTTTAAAATAATCAAATATAATTCACACATATTCATAGGATGACATAATCAAGAAGTTTATGTTTAACCCAAAGAGTAGAAATTGGGTTAAGAAGTTCTCTTACAAAAAATTCGGCATCCTAATGACATCAATAACAAAATCAGAAAATGAGTTGATGAGAGGAAAAAGGGTATCCCATAATTTGGCCATAAATTTTATATCAATAAGGATACATAAGAACATATCCCAACATAATAAAATGTAAATTAATTTACATAACATAAGATAATTCTTTGACTAAAAGAGGATGGAGAAAGGTTCCCTTACCTGGAGTCTGACTCATCACGTATGTTCCATGTTATTCATGATTAATAAAATTGAGTTAATTTATACTTTCTTCAGAACCTTTTTAAAGTTTATTATTACTTTTTTATCACTTATTACCTTTCTACAATAATAATATAATTATTCAAGTTCATATTGGTCATTTTGTCGATGTTCGATAGTTGAGTCAAAAATGAACTAGTTATAATTACAAATTGTTCATGTGGTCAAAAGTACATTACCTAAAGAATTGTATTCATGATTTAAATTTCATATATATAAGTATATATTTATTTCTATCTACTATATATATATTTAGAATATTCTATAACATTGGGATATAAGAAATTAAATGCACCGTTCTTGGAGACGGTAATCCGTATATACGCACGAACACTTCTTTCATTTATTTTTCATATTTAAATAAATGAAAAATAAATGATGTAACACCCCGAGCTTCCACGATACGCTTCTCATTCAATAATACAATAGCTTGCATTGTACGCAACTTCGAGTTCTAAAACATCGCGACAAATCAAAGTAGCCGTTATGAATAGTAATAACCACTTTTTAAAATTATAGAAATTTTATATTTCAAAATGGACTTCATTTTTGTATTCCTAATATTGAAATTAGCCTATGTTGAATTTTTTGTAATTTTCTGAGAACTTCAAAATTTTTATGAATAAGTGAAAAATACTTAAAACAACCTTTTTAATCAAAATAATTCATAGTGATAAAGTATAATATTGAGTGGTTTTAGAGTATAATTAGAATATATTTTTACCATTTTATCCAATGGCGGTCATTAGAATTAATTTAACATTGAAATTGGACATAAACAATTGCCAATCTTTTGATATAAATTGTTTCTTAAAAACACGCTATTTGTTGTGACAGCGGGAATTAATTATAAAATTAATTAATGCAACTAATATGTTTGGAATTTTGTAAAATAGACATCATTTTTGAATTCGTAATATCAACTATAGCTTAGGGTGAAATTTTGGCCTTATTCTGAAAAACTTCAATTTTTGATGAATAGTGAAACCACTAAGTGGTAGTTAAATAACTGATTTTTCGTTTAAATGAAATATTACCACTTCTGTGATTTGATTTTCAAAAATCCGACATACATGGTTGTCATTAAGAAGTAAAATGTGGTTCAATGAGATCAAAATAATTTTTGGTGAATAGTAACTTTTAAGTTCTTAATCGCGATTAGTGGTAATTAGTGTAGTTTAAGGTATAAATAATACTTTAATAATATGAAATGACCTAGACACATGTCCCAACCTCATTGGTTGAGTCATGGCCGACCAAGACAAGCCATGGCCTAACTTGGGGACCCCATGGATCCACTTTTGTTGGGAAATAACATAAATTACTTTTTATTTAATGTTAAAGTGAAAATGACACTAACATAAAGTGTTTTACTAAAACAATTTTTAAGTAGGGTTACACAAGTCCAAATTTTGACTATAAATATTCATTAGAAAGCTAAAAAGATTTCCTACATCATAGTATTTGTTTTATAATTTTTAGACATTAAATAAATTAAATTATTTATGACATCATTATGATGTGGCGATGACCTCATTATTTAACGATTTAAATAAAATGAGAAGATAATGCAAAATCCAAGGCTTACACTTGTCCAAAGCCTATTGGATGAAGAGATTTCGAAACCTTATCAACTTAGGCTCGAATCATATAAGTGTGGGACCTTTAGAATCCGAAAAAGCATTGTGAAATAATGTAACATTTCAATCTTTCCAAAAGTGCCCCTCCTCTCCACTTATAAAAGGCCCCCACCTCTCCCACCTCATTTACACTTTCAAGCCATTTGGCTCGGCCAACCTCTGCCCAAATACTCTCCCAACATTCCTCCCTTACTCCTAGAAGCCTCACTTTGGGCAGAACTCTTCCCAAGGAAGCCTTTGGCTCAAATCTAAAAGAGTTACCCGATTTGGAGGTAATGTCTTTTCTAATGTTGTTTTGTTTTATTTTTCTTCTCCAACCCCCTAAACTATTTTTATTCATTTCTTTTGTAACAACACCAGTATCCTCAATATACTAGGATGTTGTTATAAGAAGGATTCGATCTACACTTACACACACCTACATCTAATGGTTAAAGAACATACGGTTTCTGTGGATGGCGAATTTCTGCCTCACGAAACGATGATTGTTCAACACTCATATAACACCTTCAAAGGTGGCCATTAAGATGTCACTATTTTTATATATGATTTATAATTTGTTTATGTTTTACTTATGCTTCTGTATTTCTCATTTATGTCATACTTTATGATTTCCATTATGGGTAAAACGCGATAATTTCATTTTAGGAAGTGCGGACTACCGCCCCCTCAAAGTGATTTGAATCGTTAAATGCCATATGTGGGGTGTATAAAGGATGGAGTAAATGGTATTATACACTATATTATACTGGAATTATATTATACATTTATATCATTATGATTTAGTTCCATTAAATATGAAATTGAAATGAAAGTAGCGTTCATGCGTACGTACGGCTTACCGTCTCCATGAACGGTGCATTTCATTTCTTACCTCTAAATGTTATGTAATATTATAAATGAATGTATATACTGGATATATAAGATATATATGACATATAAATCATGAATATAATTCTGGATATAATGGATATTTCACCACATAAACAACTTGTAATTATAAGAAGCTTATTGTTGACTCAAGTACCAAAGATCGACAAAACGACCGTTATTAACTTAAATAATTACATAATGTTCATATCATTGTAATAAGTGATATAATAAAGATAATGAAATTAAAAATGGTTCTTAATAAGGTATATATTAACTCTAGTTTATTATTCAGGAGGTTAAAGAACGGTTGAGTCATGTCAGACACGAGGTAAGGGAACTTCTTAACCCAACTTCCATTCTTTGGGTTAATCTCCTACTTTCAAATTATGTCATGATGTTATTATGTCCTATTTTGTATTTTTACTCTCTTTATGTGTACCTATAGTGATTACACATAATAGATCTATTTTATTTTAAAAATGATCTTTTTAAGGACTTCGTCTCAATCTCCTTTCATTGAGGCATATTTGGTTTTATACACAACTTTCTTTTATACGGTGTATAAACCCCTTTGACTTTTATGTTTGTACAAAAG
This sequence comes from Viscum album, assembly GCA_963277665.1. Taxonomy (NCBI): domain Eukaryota; kingdom Viridiplantae; phylum Streptophyta; class Magnoliopsida; order Santalales; family Viscaceae; genus Viscum; species Viscum album. The sequence continues at coordinate 736,016,618 of OY728138.1, read as the reverse complement.
GAATCTTTTTATACGAAGCGTTTTTCTAAACGACAAAAGGGAATGTTTTTCTTTCCGTACTTATGCGGCGACAACGACTTCTCCGCCGCCGTGACTATTATTTGAGATTCGGCTTCCTCTACAAGCCATCATTTTTTTTAATGAAAAATAAATACAAAGTTTTAACTTTCTTTTATTTTGGTATTGAAAATGGTTTTGAAATCATTTTTATTATATCAATATGTTGTATTTATATCTTGTGATTGAAATGTGGAAATGTTATGTTTCCTTTATGCATGTTTTATGTGATATGATTATGTTATGGTTTATGATATGTTTAAACCTATTCATATGAGGAATGCATTGGACTTAATAAGTGACGGGTGGAGCCCGCTATAGCTCCTCGATGCATCGGCAGGTCTCATGAGACAAACTAGTGTCTTGGCACAAGGCCTTGACAAAATCTTATTTGTGGTCTTGGCACGAGGCCTTGACTACGTGGTTATGATAGTCTGGCATTATGCATTCCATCATTATGAAAGTGGTTATTGATATTGCATGTGATTATTCGACCAGTAGAATATCCATGTGAAGAAGTAAATGGCATTATCTCATTTTACTTTTGACATATTATGTTGATGTTCAAGTTTAAAAAGGCTTTGTTTTAGTTATACATTGCCTTAAATGTTTATGTTTATTTATGAAAGCTTCCGCAATATTGTTATCCTTACTGAGCATCTGAGCTCACCCCTTTCAATGTTTTAATATTTTCCAGGATGTGAAGAAGTATTTTATGAATGACCTGCAGGGATAGTCAGAAGAGGATATGAGTGTGGACTATGGAGACTTTGTTATTGTAGTTTTTCACTTTATGATGTAATGTAACGTTTACGAATGTATCTAGTGTTTCCAAGGCTACTAAACTAATCGGTCTTTCGAGACTTGATCTTTTGTGATCATGCCAATGTTACGAAGTAATGCACCGACTCTGGGTAGCTGGGGTCGGGGCGTTACAGTTGGTATCAGAGGCAGTTTAGTACTAACCTTGGAAGCTAGATTTAGATAAACTCTGATTAGAGCACATAGCCCGAAGATAGACTTTGAGGATTAGAATAGAAAACCTTCCTAGAATTTTGGTAATATAGAGATTTTGTGAGTTTTCCGAGCAATACATCCCTGTCTGGATACGAGCAGGTAGAGGCGGCTCTGGCACAGATGTACCTAGGGGTAAAATCCGAAAACACCGCTTCGAGCTAGACTCGAACGGGAACTGGTGCACGACAACGGGCCTTGCTGCACTCTTGGTTACGACACTCCCGGGGGATATGCTTAGGAAAATTCTCATTTTATTTACAAACCACTATGAAGGGTTATGAGTATATACTCCCTCAAAGAAAACTTTTCTTTTTATGATTATATCCATAAATAGTTCAATTTATGTAAAGTGTTTTACAAGTATGGAATTATGTATTTTGATTCATAAACTAACCTATTTTATGCCATTGTATAGAAATGGTGCCCAGTGGAAGGAATGTGAACTCCAGCAATACGTATGATCCAAAGCGTAAGAAGGATCATATCTTTCACGGTATTAAGCCAACATTTAGAAGGGAAATAATCTCCCATGTGTTTTCAACATATGAAGAAATAGTATCATGTGTCAATAAGATAAGTAAGGAATTCTCTGAGTCCTATGGCTTTGAAACGAAGCAAGAGACGAAAGGGATGGAAGAGAGAATGATGGATAAAGGGATAAGGGGAAAGAAGAATTTTCCAATATGTGGTAATTGTGGGAAGAAACATCATGGAACTTGCCTAAAGGGAATGGGAGTTTGTTATAAGTGTAGAGAAAAAGGACACAAAGTGCGTGACTGCAAGGGTAAGAAAATGGTTTCAAATGTACAATGTTTCTTCTGCAAGGATTGGGGACACTACGCAAACCAATGTCCAAATCGTCAAAGTATTCCCCAAATGATGTTATTGGATAATAATCAAGTTATGATACTACCACAGATGAGGAGTAATGATTAGAGCTCTTATGTTGTTATTAAAGAATTTTGTAATTTGAGTGTTGTATCAATGATGTACTGGTTATAATAATTATGGAGTATATAAGGATTGTACTGCAGTACTATTTCATCAAGGACTTGAGATTGTGTGGAACCAAGAACAGTGACTCCACAGTAGGTTAAATTTTTGGAAAATATATGGTTGAGAGAAAGATAAACCATAATATGGTTCTGATACTGAGATTGTGATTTTGTAATAATACGTGATTGATTTGGATAAATTATATTGGATATACTTAACTTCCTTGAAACTGATTGATGTTTTGTATACATTTTTGGATAGAAGGAGTATATCTAGTATTCTATAAGGAATAAGGGATCATGGTAATTCAGTATGTTTAAAAAGAATACATGATGAAGGTGTTCACATGTTGTTACGTGGGAAAAAGGATCTTCATCATGTTTACCTTCCTTATAAAATTTGGACTGTGAGTTGGACAGAAGTATTTTGGATAACTATAAAGGTTGGAATGGATTAAGTTGATATTTGGATAGTATTGTTTAAGGTTAAAAAATTTTCTGAAGATTATTTTTGGAATATTATAATACCATAGTTTTAGGAAAAGGACAACCTGCAGGGTGGGGCATAAACCGTCGCGTCGGACAAAGCTGTAGGAATCGAACCCACAATCAAAGTGCGACAAGCCTTTATCTCCTACCACTAGCCTACAGGAAGTCCCTGGTTATTACAAAATAATTTTACTAATCTAAATAGTATGTGTTAACATTTGGAACCTTATACAATTAGGATAAGTATAATATTTTTGAGTTCTATTATCTTTTTGAGTGAAAGATGAGTTGATGGTTGAAACTCTAATTGTCAAGCATAAATATATATATACCTATCTCTTATTCAATGAATAAATTAATTCTTAAACTTTAGTAAAGGGATATTAAAACAAAAAATGTGTTATCCTAATACCTTATGTCTTGTTGAACTGATGATATTTTAAATCAACATAGATTGAAGGCTTTGAGGCCCTCAATTTGACAGTTGATTGTGATTGATGACCTCAATCACTCCCTACAAATATTTACGTTTTTCCTCTAATTATATGTCTCTAATTGCCACCAATGTTCTCCTAATCGAGATCATAATTGGGTGGTGACTTGTTCATTTCCCTTTCCCTCTTATTAAGGCTAAATTTTATTAACCTTATTTCCGATGTGGGTTTTCCTCAAAGGTATTTTCTATTTTCAACCTTTTATTTTTAAAGAAAAATAACAAATTGCGAGGACGCAATTTATTGAAGGAGGGGAGAATGTAACACCCCGAGCTTCCACGATACGCTTCTCATTCAATAATACAATAGCTTGCATTGTACGCAACTTCGAGTTCTAAAACATCGCGACAAATCAAAGTAGCCGTTATGAATAGTAATAACCACTTTTTAAAATTATAGAAATTTTATATTTCAAAATGGACTTCATTTTTGTATTCCTAATATTGAAATTAGCCTATGTTGAATTTTTTGTAATTTTCTGAGAACTTCAAAATTTTTATGAATAAGTGAAAAATACTTAAAACAACCTTTTTAATCAAAATAATTCATAGTGATAAAGTATAATATTGAGTGGTTTTAGAGTATAATTAGAATATATTTTTACCATTTTATCCAATGGCGGTCATTAGAATTAATTTAACATTGAAATTGGACATAAACAATTGCCAATCTTTTGATATAAATTGTTTCTTAAAAACACGCTATTTGTTGTGACAGCGGGAATTAATTATAAAATTAATTAATGCAACTAATATGTTTGGAATTTTGTAAAATAGACATCATTTTTGAATTCGTAATATCAATTATAGCTTAGGGTGAAATTTTGGCCTTATTCTGAAAAACTTCAATTTTTGATGAATAGTGAAACCACTAAGTGGTAGTTAAATAACTGATTTTTCGTTTAAATGAAATATTACCACTTCTGTGATTTGATTTTCAAAAATCCGACATACATGGTTGTCATTAAGAAGTAAAATGTGGTTCAATGAGATCAAAATAATTTTTGGTGAATAGTAACTTTTAAGTTCTTAATCGCGATTAGTGGTAATTAGTGTAGTTTAAGGTATAAATAATACTTTAATAATATGAAATGACCTAGACACATGTCCCAACCTCATTGGTTGAGTCATGGCCGACCAAGACAAGCCATGGCCTAACTTGGGGACCCCATGGATCCACTTTTGTTGGGAAATAACATAAATTACTTTTTATTTAATGTTAAAGTGAAAATGACACTAACATAAAGTGTTTTACTAAAACAATTTTTAAGTAGGGTTACACAAGTCCAAATTTTGACTATAAATATTCATTAGAAAGCTAAAAAGATTTCCTACATCATAGTATTTGTTTTATAATTTTTAGACATTAAATAAATTAAATTATTTATGACATCATTATGATGTGGCGATGACCTCATTATTTAACGATTTAAATAAAATGAGAAGATAATGAAAAATCCAAGGCTTACACTTGTCCAAAGCCTATTGGATGAAGAGATTTCGAAACCTTATCAACTTAGGCTCGAATCATATAAGTGTGGGACCTTTATAATCCTAAAAAGCATTGTGAAATAATGTAACATTTCAATCTTTCCAAAAGTGCCCCTCCTCTCCACTTATAAAAGGCCCCCACCTCTCCCACCTCATTTACACTTTCAAGCCATTTGGCTCGGCCAACCTCTGCCCAAATACTCTCCCAACATTCCTCCCTTACTCCTAGAAGCCTCACATTGGGCAGAACTCTTCCCAAGGAAGCCTTTGGCTCAAATCTAAAAGAGTTACCCGATTTGGAGGTAATGTCTTTTCTAATGTTGTTTTGTTTTATTTTTCTTCTCCAACCCCCTAAACTCTTTTTATTCATTTCTTTTGTAACAACACCAGTATCCTCAATATACTAGGATGTTGTTATAAGAAGGATTCGATCTACACTTACACACACCTACATCTAATGGTTAAAGAACATACGGTTTCTGTGGATGGCGAATTTCTGCCTCACGAAACGATGATTGTTCAACACTCATATAACACCTTCAAAGGTGGCCATTAAGATGTCACTATTTTTATATATGATTTATAATTTGTTTATGTTTTACTTATGCTTCTGTATTTCTCATTTATGTCATACTTTATGATTTCCATTATGGGTAAAACGCGATAATTTCATTTTAGGAAGTGCGGACTACCGCCCCCTCAAAGTGATTTGAATCGTTAAATGCCATATGTGGGGTGTATAAAGGATGGAGTAAATGGTATTATACACTATATTATACTGGAATTATATTATACATTTATATCATTATGATTTAGTTCCATTAAATATGAAATTGAAATGAAAGTAGCGTTCATGCGTACGTACGGCTTACCGTCTCCATGAACGGTGCATTTCATTTCTTACCTCTAAATGTTATGTAATATTATAAATGAATGTATATACTGGATATATAAGATATATATGACATATAAATCATGAATATAATTCTGGATATAATGGATATTTCACCACATAAACAACTTGTAATTATAAGAAGCTTATTGTTGACTCAAGTACCAAAGATCGACAAAACGACCGTTATTAACTTAAATAATTACATAATGTTCATATCATTGTAATAAGTGATATAATAAAGATAATGAAATTAAAAATGGTTCTTAATAAGGTATATATTAACTCTAGTTTATTATTCAGGAGGTTAAAGAACGGTTGAGTCATGTCAGACACGAGGTAAGGGAACTTCTTAACCCAACTTCCATTCTTTGGGTTAATCTCCTACTTTCAAATTATGTCATGATGTTATTATGTCCTATTTTGTATTTTTACTCTCTTTATGTGTACCTATAGTGATTACACATAATAGATCTATTTTATTTTAAAAATGATCTTTTTAAGGACTTCGTCTCAATCTCCTTTCATTGAGGCATATTTGGTTTTATACACAACTTTCTTTTATACGGTGTATAAACCCCTTTGACTTTTATGTTTGTACAAAAGGAATCTTTTTATACGAAGCGTTTTTCTAAACGACAAAAGGGAATGTTTTTCTTTCCGTACTTATGCGGCGACAACGACTTCTCCGCCGCCGTGACTATTATTTGAGATTCGGCTTCCTCTACAAGCCATCATTTTTTTTAATGAAAAATAAATACAAAGTTTTAACTTTCTTTTATTTTGGTATTGAAAATGGTTTTGAAATCATTTTTATTATATCAATATGTTGTATTTATATCTTGTGATTGAAATGTGGAAATGTTATGTTTCCTTTATGCATGTTTTATGTGATATGATTATGTTATGGTTTATGATATGTTTAAACCTATTCATATGAGGAATGCATTGGACTTAATAAGTGACGGGTGGAGCCCGCTATAGCTCCTCGATGCATCGGCAGGTCTCATGAGACAAACTAGTGTCTTGGCACAAGGCCTTGACAAAATCTTATTTGTGGTCTTGGCACGAGGCCTTGACTACGTGGTTATGATAGTCTGGCATTATGCATTTCATCATTATGAAAGTGGTTATTGATATTGCATGTGATTATTCGACCAGTAGAATATCCATGTGAAGAAGTAAATGGCATTATCTCATTTTACTTTTGACATATTATGTTGATGTTCAAGTTTAAAAAGGCTTTGTTTTAGTTATACATTTCCTTAAATGTTTATGTTTATTTATGAAAGCTTCCGCAATATTGTTATCCTTACTGAGCATCTGAGCTCACCCCTTTCAATGTTTTAATATTTTCCAGGATGTGAAGAAGTATTTTATGAATGACCTGCAGGGATAGTCAGAAGAGGATATGAGTGTGGACTATGGAGACTTTGTTATTGTAGTTTTTCACTTTATGATGTAATGTAACGTTTACGAATGTATCTAGTGTTTCCAAGGCTACTAAACTAATCGGTCTTTCGAGACTTGATCTTTTGTGATCATGCCAATGTTACGAAGTAATGCACCGACTCTGGGTAGCTGGGGTCGGGGCGTTACAAATGATACATAGGTATATTATAATTCCATTATAATATATATGTTATATATGTTACATAAGTTCATTAATTTTATCCTTTATACATTCCACGTATAGCATGAACAAGTCATATCACTTTGAGGGGGCGGTAAACTGCACTTCCTCAAATGAAATTATCGTATTAAGGTGTTATGGAAAGCATAAAGGTATGTCGTAAATGAAAAATATAAAATAATAGTGAAAATATAAATATAATTTATACTATATATAAATATAGTGCCATCATACTGGCCCCCATGATATGCAGTAGGAGAAAATTGAACAATCATCGTTTCGTTAGGCAGTAGTTCACCGTCCACAGAAATAGTATATTCTAAATCCATTAGATGGAGATGTGCATGAGTGTAGGTAGAATAATTCTCATAATAACATCCTAGTATACGTAAGATACTTTTTCTATTTTAAAATAATGTAATAAATATAGTTAATGGGTTGGAGAAGGAAAATAAATGGAAGAATCTTGAGAGAAGACATTACCTCAAATCGGGTAACTCCTTTTAATTTAATCTAAAAGGACTTATTAAATTTATTTATGAAAAAAATAAGTATTCTATGAGGAATAGAGGGATGTTGGGAGATTATTTTTCCATTTTTTGGACAATCCAAGAAGTCTTGAGAGGTGTGATTAAGGGTTAGAGGTGGTGGCCATTTATAAGAGGTAGGAGGGGTACTTTAGGAAAGTTTGAAAGATTATTTTATTATAAACTAGATTTCAATTTTTAAATGGTATCCAACTAATTTAATACATATATAAGATGATTATGGTTCTAAATACTCTCAAAAAATAGTTTTTGGACAATTATTTGTTTCAAATTTAACCTTATCATTTAGCTATAACCCTTAGTTAACTTATTTGACTCTTAGTGTGTCTTCTTGTATATTCATACTATATGGTTAATGTAGTTACAATAAAATACAAATAGAACCTAAAGTGGTTTATTAATGACATTTAAAACCTTATATATTTCATTTTTCCGATTCTTAGAGTTTTATAACTATTATATCATTTAATAAAATATTATTTTTTTAAAAACTAATTTATGTTAATTTTATATACTATTCATATCATGACTTTTAAAAAATCCATAACAAATTTATTATTTAAAAAAACTTAATTAATTAAAATATAACAAGTAATAATTATCCCTAAATTTCTTTTATGGAAAAAAAGTTTTAAAATAAATTTAATTTAATTTTTATAATCTCGTTTATTTAAAACATTCATTGATAAGGTAATCACTACATCATCATTGTGTCATAAGTAAATTTATTTATTTGATGTCAAAAAATTATAAATAATATACCATGATGTTGGAAATATTATTAGATTTTCAATTAATATTTATATTTTAATATATCACTTATATAACTTCATATAAAAAAAAGTAGTAAAAGATATATGTTTATGTTATCTTTTCCTCAACTTTAAATTAAAAGTAATTAAATGTCATTTTCACACACAAGTGGATCCATGTGGTCCTAAAATAGACCCAAGGATTTCCATGGTCATAAATATCTCATCCAATAGGATTAAGATGCATTTTAGGGTAATTTAATATTAGTATAATATTATTTTTTACCCTTATCTTCCAGATTTACCCCTTAACCATGGTAAATAAAATATTTACTGAAGTTTCTTTTCATAATGTCTAAAAATTAAATTTACCTATTTATACAATTTTTACATACAGATTCCAAATATGGAATCCATGTTTTCAAATTCAAAACATATAATTTAATAAATTATTTTAAAATTAATTCCCGTTGTCACAATCAAAAAGCGAGTTTTTAAGAAGTGAAAACTACCAAAAGATTAACATCTATTTATGTACAATTTCAAAGTAAAATTAATTAAAATGACCAATATTGGATTAAATGATAAAAATATAATCCAATTACACTTTAAATAAAATTAAAATTACAATATAACTATATAAATAAATTATATTAAAAGGTGGTTTTGAATTAAAATGCAGTATTTTTCACTATTCAATAAAAAATGAACTTTATCAAAAAAATACCAAAATTTCATCCAAAGTAAATTTTGATGTCCCTATTATAAATAAAAACATTATTTTGTCAAATATAACATATCAAAGTGACAAAAACTAGATTTAAAAAGGGTTCTCCATCAAAGTTGGTAAATCAACCTTTAGAAGAATATTAAAGTATTGTGTGCTGAAAATCAGATTCATTCTTATTTTAAGCCTCTAAAATTTATTGGATAAATGTAAAAACATTTAAAAAAATTTTAATCATAATTTAGATAGTTATGTTGATTCCCAGCTATATAACATTTATGCATTAACTACTATTTAAAATATTATTATTATTATTTTACTTTTCGATATAACTCAAAGTTGTGTGCAATATAAGATTTCAAGGAAACTTGTTGTTGAGTTTTGAGAATCCTATCGTAAAAATTTCCCTATTTAATATAAAATTAATATCTTATTCAGAAATATTAATATAAATGAAAAATGTATTATTATATAAATACATGGCTCATTAAAGTTGTTTTGGTATTTGTTTTGGCATAAAGGGTTGTCTGTGTTCATGTGAATTCGAGACATATAAGGTTGTAAAGTCTCCCCCGTTATTTCCATGATGGATAGGTTTCAATTATTTCCCCTTAAAAAAGTTATGGATAAGGGTGTGATGTATCACACATCATTTCTTTGATGGATAAGGTTCAGAGATATCCCCCATCAAAAAGGTGTGGATAAGGGTGTGAAGTCTCCCCCATCATTTCTGGGATGGATAAGGGACAAACATTTCCCCCGTCAGAATGGTTCATTAAGTGATGGATTAATGAAAGGATGACTCACTAATCATGAGTATAAGGAGTACTAGGTTTCAATCATCGTTCGATGTGTGGATATGTAAAATGGAATGGACTATTCCAAAATAGAACTTCTGAAATGGTTTTAAATCATTATTTGATTGTTTTACATGGAACATGATATTGTTTTGTGGAAACTATTTGTTATGGAACTTTTTTATATTCTGAGATAAACAGTTTTATAAATTTTTTTATATAAAAAATTTTATATAATTGTTCTAACTTGTTCTATCCTAGTGTAATGAGTTGGGAAGTCATTGTGTAAAATGTACTAAGTTTCATTACTCACCCCTACTTTATAACTTTCTTACATTTACATATGTAATTTATCAAGACATGGTAAAAGGTAAAGTGTCTCACTTCTCTAGTGATTCATAATAATACATGTGATATTTTTTGGAGTATATCATAGAGCGGTTTTGAGCCTAGAGTTGTAGTTGTCTTTAATTTTGTTGGATTTGTAGTCTTCTTTTGTATACCTTAATGCTTGGTAGTCTTCCTTTTTTGTACTCTTGTGGATTTTTGGTTTTGATATAAATGGTATTTCAATGAGTTTCCTTTATTTTATATAATGAATTATGTAGTTTTTTATTTAATTATGGCATGTTGGTTGGTTGTTTTATTTCCAAAGGGAAAATCATCCCCCAACTATTAATGAAGCTCTTAGAATTTTTTTTCCAACCTTTGGAATCTTGGGGATATTGCTTAAGTCCAAGTAACATCCTTTCGGCTTCTACAGAAAATGTGTATGGGAGCGATGTAACAAGTGGTATCATTATCTTTGGTCCCTACAAAACAAGGGGTATTCAGTTCTTTTAGTCTTTGAGCTGATATTCATTCTTGTCTATTCCTTGTGTCGGATTGGTAGAAATGAGTAGGATCATCAGGACATGAAATGTAGTGCATAAAAATATGTAGCTAACCTTTTATGTTGAACATAAAGGTACAAATGATTTGGGTAAATAAGTGTTTTGGATACACTTATAGGATTTCAAATGTCATTTTCATGGGTTCATCCAATGACATGAGCATGACATGCATTATAGAAATGACTTCCCACTGGGAGTGCATATCTCATTTGGAGTAATGATTTGATGAAATTTGTTGACTTATTTGGAAAATGTAAAAGTTTCTTTCAAATGAAATATTTTGAAAAATAGAATCATAATGGTATTTTTAAAATGGTTTGATATTCAAAAGTAATTATAGATTTTCCAAAAATGGTTGAACATGGAATAGAGTTTATTTTGGAAAGAGCTGTTGTGATAGTATAATGTGGTAGAATTTGAAATTTTAACCCTTTAGTTAATAAAAAGTTAGACTTACGGTGTGTGTTGTGTTTCTAGAAAATAGAACCCAGTAGGTATCATATGAAATAGTTTAATGAGACTATTTAGAATGTGGTTTCACTAAAGTCGTAGTTGAACCAATAGTTGGTTCAATGCATTGTTTAGTTTTTTCACACCATTGATTCAACATTGAAACCAAATACTATTTTCATGATATATGTCACTGTTATAAGTCGAAGTGGAGTAAATAAGATTGTAATCATGAGATGAGGTTAGAACTCTAACACTAAGAGGAAGAGGAAGAGGAACACTTATTCTTAAGAATATAGAAGACATCAGAATCTGACCAGAAGATCAATTAACCTTCCTCCCAGACCTAATATAAATACAAGATTTTTTTAGTGTGGTTCACTAAATCAAATCATGTGATTTTTTATGAAACTACCTTGATCATGTTGCAATTATAATCATATGGGGAATCTTCAACACTATTATTGTAGTGCTCCAAGGTCGTGTGTTCAAGACACTTCACATGTGTCACAGATTTCATATGCTTCAATGGGATGAGGGAAGTATAAAATTTCCCATTAATAGAACAGGGCTATCCATGGTGATTCCCAGAATACCATAACTCCTAAACAAGGTAAATATCAATAATGAAATTAAGAAAAAAGTGTTTCCAATAAGAAATTTTATGGAGATGAAGAGGTTATTGTGGATGATCAGTCTGGCACATTTACGGTGAGAGGTACGATTTTTCAATTCTTCCCTTATAAAATATTTTCTTGACATGGGTTCATTCCATTACTTTATTTCTTCTCATTTTTTTTATTTTCTAAGTTTAAATTTTCATATAATTTCTTCAATGTTAAAATTGAAAACTCCTCCTAGACAAAGTGACTATCGATCCTTTCTGTGTAGAGAATTTTCTATAACTATTGATTGAGATGAGTTGTTATGGGAACTCTCTATGCTTGATATAGATTTCAAAGATATAATCATGGGTATATGTTGGTTTAAAAAGTTCAAGGCTCACATCAACTATTATACAAAAAAGATCAATCTCACAACTGATGATGGCATCAGACGCCTTTTTCTAGGAGACCCAAATGTAAAGGTAGGAACAATAGTCATGTTGACACTAGAAGTTAGAACAATCTCATCTAAATTAGTGGTATTGACCATGGAATTAATGTAAGAGATCTATGGTGGTATTTCTCAGTAGTAATAGATCATTTTTGGGATGATATGGAATTTCCTTAGATTTGATGGTTATGACCAACACTGCATTCATGATTTTTCATGACTAGACTCACCTATAATAGATTTGAAAAGAAATAAAATTCCATTAAAAAATAATTAGGAATTTTAGATTTCTTTTCAAGATATTAAATTTTACTTTAAATTAGCATTAATCTTGATATTTTCAAACTAAGTACAAGGGTACGTGGTGTATTGTGATAATTTGGTATCTGGGTTGGAATGTTATATCGTGTAAGGAGATCATGTGGTTTATTATTTCTCTGTGCAGTTAAGGTTTCATGATAAGAAATACCTAACACGCGGTTTTGAGTTAGCTTTCATAGTCCATTCCTTCAATACCTGGTGTCATTATCTCATTGGTGATACATTTACTGTGTTCACATATCATAAGATCTTGAACCATGTTTTATCATAACAGTAATTGAATATGAGACAAAGATAATGGATGGAGTATCTCTAAATGTTTGACTTTGACTTGACATATACACTAGGAAAAGGTAATTCAGTGGTTGATTAATTATAGAGAAAGTTATATGCTTAGTCAGAAAAAGAAGCTTCAGATGAGTGGAAGGTTATGCCAGTCCTAGCCAACATGTTATTGGAATGTGAAGACTGAGGTGATGTATTAATTTTATTTCCTATTTCTTTTGTTTCTGATTTGGTTAATATGGTTAAAGTGGCATAAACATATGATCTAAAATGTGTTGATATGAGGTCAATACTCAATGTTGGGAAGACCATTGAGGGATGGAAGTTAGATAGTAGTTCAATGATGTGGTTCAGAAATAAGATGGTTATACCTATGAATTGTTAAGAACGATGTATTTTTTCTTACCACCATTCAATGTGGTCTACTCAACCTGGAATACAAAATATGAATAAGGAATTTAAATAATTGTTTTGGTGGGTTAGTGTGAAATTAAAGGTACCTGAGTTTGTTTCAGGGTTCATAACTGGTCAGTAAGTTAAGGAAGATCATCAGTGACTAGTAGGTATATTTTAGTCTTTACCTATTACCATTAGGAAATGGGGGAAGATATCTATTTATTTTTAATAGTTATTCGAGGAATGGTTCAAAAAAATGATTCCATATGGGTGATAGTGGATCAGATCACAAAGTCAGGAAATTTCATCCCTATTCATGAATCTCATACTATGGAGGAATTTTCAAAAAATTATATCTGAAAATTAGTAAATATACATAGAGTACCGATCATGATAGTGTCACATAGATACCCAAGGAATACGTCTCATTTCTAGAAATCCTTATAGAAATCCCTTTGGACTCAGTTGACTATGAGTACAGAGTGTAATCCATAGATGGGTGGACAATCTGAATGGATGATACAGACATTGAAAGACATGTTTCGAGCTTATGTAATGGATTTTAGTGGCTCATAGGAAGCTAATGTGCTACAAGTAGATTTCTCATATAAAAATATCTATCAAACCTTGATTCAAATGGATCTTTTTGAAGAATTGTATGGTAATCCTTGTCATTCTACACTTTGTTGGGTGGAATTAGGTGAGACTTCACTAGTTGAGATGATCCTTGTCCAAGAGATAATGGAGATGATTTAGTTGATCAGTAAGTCAATGGAGGTGGCACAAAGTCATCTGAAATTTTATATGAACCATCGTTGATGTTCTTTTTCATTTGAGGTCAGTGAACAAGTTTTCTTGAGGATCTCTCTAAGGCTTGTACATCAACATTTTTGAAATAAGAGATAGTTATATCTTCGATACATAGGACTTTTTGAGATGGATGAATGGGTTTAAAAGGTGGCATATCAGTTTCCATTTACTCTATGGTTCAGTGTTGTACATAATGTATTTCATGTATTATAATTAAAAAAGTATTTGGCTGATCCAAAAAATGTGATTCGATGGGATCACATTGACCTAGATCCAGATGCTTTGTTATTGGACATGCTAGTGTAGATTTTTGATATGCAATCAGAAATTCTTTAATGGAAAAAAGTATCGATCTAGTGAGAGATGTGAGGAACCATGGTTAGATTTAGGAAGAGACATGGGAATGAGAAAAGGAAATGAAGGATAAATGGTTAGAACTCTTTCATGACAGTGATAGTTTTCTACATCTGGGGGAGAAAATTCCAATGGTTAGGAGAATATAGAACCCTCAGTTTCATGTAGGTAACTATTTCATTATTATCATTATGTATATAATGTGTTTGGGTTATGTTTGGGAGAGTTTGAATGAGTTTTGGAATGTTTTGGGGTTTTTTAAGAGTTCATGATTGGTGAAAAATTTGATAAAACCATGCAACTCCTAGTGAAAACCATGCACTTAGAGACAATGGATAAGGGGAAGACACATTGGTGGCACAAGTTTTTTCCAAAATGTGCAGCTAACTAGAAGAAATTGTTTATTTTGAGACATTGGGTTGTGGAATTGTTTCCACATGATTCTGAATCCATGCAAGCTAACTATGTGAGGTTCATCCTTGGGGTAATGGATAGCATATAGTTAGCACCCTGTTTTCCTAACCTTGCAACTAACTATTCATGGGTCAAAAAAAATTCACAAAAATTGGATGTTTGTCGATTTTTGTGTTTTAATATCTATTTGTTGCCCCAAACTAAACCAAACATGGAGATTCATCCTCCCAAATGCTAGATAACATCTACCTATTGGTTTGGAAGTTATCTGGAGGAATTTCTTAGTGTGTTAAAGCCCAGATATCATGTTAAGTCATGTTTTTTGTAGTTTCACTTGGTTTTCCTTAGATATTTCTCTCTCTCTTTGTTTCTATGATCTACTTCTATTTTGGATAGATATATCCTAGTTTATTCCAAATATGATGGTATTTGGTTTTATTTATGATAGGGTAAGAAATCTATAGAGGGTTTTTGGTGATTTTACTTGGTTTCATTGGAATTTGAGTATTATTCTTTTTTTTTCACCATAAAACCCAAGGTAGGTGGATCCACTCTCGACTCCTCTTACTAGAACTTGATGGATTGATTTAAAATTAATTGTTTTGGTCGAAATTTCTTGTGAAATTGGAGTTTAAACTTTGGTACAAACCCTCTGTAGTGATGGTTTGAATGTTTTATGAATTTTTTGGTGAAATTGTGTAATTTTGTAATGTTTTTGTACAATGTGGATTGTTTCATTATTTTTTAAAATTTTATTTCAAAATGCGGATTTTTTTGGTTTTTAGTAAATGGTTGGGTTGTGGTGTTCTCAATAAAGGGACAGTTTTATTGAAAATTATTTAAATAGTTTGTTTTAAATGTTTTTAATAAAAGGTTGGTTTATTGAAAAGATTTATTGGAAAATGGTTTTCAATAATGGGTAGTTTTTATTGAAATAGTTTGTTGGAAAAATGGTTTTCAATAAAATTTCATTTTTATTGAAATGAGATGTTTTTATGGTTTTCAATAAAGGTGTTGTATATTATAATGATTGAATTATTTTGGTAAGGGTTTCTTCTATTGGTTTTTGTATAAAGGGTTTCATGTGTTCATATGAATTTGTGAAGGAAAATGATGTTAATTCATCCCCATAATTTTTATCATAGATAAGGTTTAGGGATTCACCCCATCAAATAGGGATAGATAACAGTGTGATTTCAACCCATCATTTTTTGGATGGATAAGGGTCATGGATTTCCCCTATCAAAAAGGGACGGAAAAGGGTGTGAAGTTTCACCCATCATTTATGGGATGGATAAGGTTTAGGGATTTCCCCTAGCAAAATGTTTTATTAAGTGACATATTATTGAAATGATTAATCCATACTCATGAGTATAGGGAGTTCCATGTATCTTTCATGGTTGTATGTATGGATATCTGTAATTGAATGGAATTTTCCAATATAGAACTTATGAAATGGTTATAAATCATTGTTTGGTTGTTTTCCTTAAAACATGACATTGTCTTATGAAAACTATTTTTTATGGAACATGTTTATATTATGATATAAAAATTTTTAGAACTTTATATATATATATATATATAAACTGGTTGTATAAATGTGATAATGTGTTTTATCTTGGTGGTGTGACTAGGTATGTCATTGGGGAAAATCTACTGATTTTCACTAATCATAACATACTTCAGCACTTTGGTGATTTATCAAATGTCATTTATCCAGACATGAGAAAATGAAAGGTGTCACAATTCATTTGTGGTGCATAGTGATACATGGGTTTTTTTGTGGAGTGGAGTATAGAGCAGGTTCGAGCTTTGAGTTATAGTTGTCTTTGAATTATTTTTGGTTTGTAGTCTTCCATTGTTTACCTTGATTCTTTATATTCTTTTTTTTGTACTCATGTGTAGTTTGGTTATGATATAAGTTGTAGGTATTTGAGTTTTCTTTATTTTATACCATGCATCATGTATTGGTTTATTTGGTTATGGAATGTGGGTTAGTTGTTTTATTTCGAAAGGGAAAATCATCCCCCAAATGTTAATAAAGCCATTAGCATTTATTACCAGCCTTTGGAATCTTGGGGATGTCACTTAATTCCAAGTAACATCGTCTAACCTTCTAAAGCCAATTGGGATGGGAGGGATGTTACATATATGATTTCTAAATCATGACACCTTTTATTCAATCTATTAAACCTTAGTCTTGTCCTTTGTAACATTCTGTTACATGTTTTTAAAAATAATTTATTATGACTTGTTTATCATCCTTTTTTGAGTTTGTTTTTTCGCATCTTGGTATTTGATATCCATTTTTGGTTAAAATAACCTAATGATTATGGGTGTATTTCTTAATTAATGGATTCTGAGTATTAATGTGTTAATGGATTTGAGGTGTTCCCCCAATTCTTAGATATATTCCTAGGTTATTTTTTATTTTTCTATTAGAAACTACCATGTTTGTTATGTATAAGGAAATTATAAACCACGTAAATGTATCACACACCATTTAATAGTTTCTGGGAAGATTCTGTGAATCTGGTTCATGACGTGAATAGTTTATATTTGATATATTTATTTCACTTTGTGTAATGGTAAAATTTTGGTTTCTATGAAAATATGACATGTTTTTTTGATGATTTTAGCCTTAATGGAATAAAATATATGTAATGGGATTACACGCCTTGTAAATATCATGATTTATGGTTTCAGGGCACCGTACAAGTGATTTCAATTTCATTCGACCATCCATCTTCCCACTCTCAACCTAGAGCTCACCCTTGGTAATTTTGGAGATCCACACTCCTTCATGAATGTTTGATTGGTTACATGTCATAAAGGTTGTTCTAGTGCACCTCTATGGGCAGGTGTTCCTTATGTTTCTACTTTGTATTTAGTTGTGCCTATGTTTATTGATTCACTTTTGTCCATATTCATGACCAGCTAGTTTTTTTATGATCCTTTGTAGTCACTTATTTTTCCTTGGATATTGAAGGCCAATCTCATCATTTCCAATTAACATGGTTGAAAGAGGCTAGTATTGTACCATTTTTAGATATTTTATTCTATACAATTGGTTAATTATATAAAATTCTTATCATTTTTGTTAAATTCCATTGGGGGGTTCATCAAATTGAAGTGATATAAGAAAGATAATTTTTTAAAAGTATTTTTCTTTAAAAATTGGTTGTTTTACTCTAGGTGTTTGTTTTAATTCTTGTTTAGTGGTTTTGATTTGGAAATAGGTCTTCAAAAAACTGAAGTGTATTGGAATGGATTTGAATTTTTTTTATAAAAATGTAACCATGGTTTTGAAATGTATTTTGAAAAATGTGGAAAATTTGAATTCTTGGTTGTATATGGTAAAAGACATGTGTAGCCTTATTGTGTGTGGAACCACTAAGAGATAATATTTGGGATATTGATAGACTACAGTAGGACTCAATATTGGTTGGATCCAATGTTATTCTTATTTAGGATCTTTAATGTCCTCAACATATTTCTATAGTGTAATAACCCGGATATTCTTTTTTGGTGTGGTTATTGTTTTTGGTAGTTTTTTTGGGAAAATAATGTTTTGGAAATTTTCTAAGTACACATCGTGTACTCTTCAGTACATGTCATGTATCTAGTTTCCACATGTAGTCATGTGCAGGTCGTGTAACGGCCGAGTACATGGTTGTGTGAACTACCTAAAATGGGGGCTGATTGAGGATAGTACAGGGTGTGTACATTAAATGAACACACCGTTTACTTTTCTTTTTATTTGATTAATCAAACTGGGTCTCATATCATCTCTAGAATTATCATCTTCTAACCTCATTTTTTTCTAGAGAGACCGGGAGCGACGATGAAAGTCCAAGCCTCTGTTTCTCCATCCAAGGTCTGATTCGAACTCTTGTGGGTGCGTTTGAATCTCAATAGTAATTCCTTCCTTCTTATCAAGCCTCTCTTCCTATTTTATTCTCTCTCTTGAGTTATCCAAGATTGAACGTTTTTGACTTTTTTTAGATCTACAATGTTTAAGGATGATTTAAGGGAAAAAGTTCAAGAGTGTTTATCATGCAACGTCGAGGTAGGTGTTTTGTTGCCTTTCGGAGTTTGTCTTTGAGTTATATAAGAATAAGTATCGATTTCACATGATTCAGGTATGTCATGTTAAATAATTGACACCTGATATCATCTTCCTTATATTTTATTGATAAATTATAATTTCTAATTGTTATATTATGCTAGATTTCATGTTTATGGAACAAGCTGTGGGTGTGTTTCCTTGTTTGAATGTTTATGTTTTTTTGGTCCATGCTGCCTATGAGGCAGACCTTGTTTCCTTTTCTTTCTTGTTAGGTTGTAATTGATTACTTATTTTCTTCTTGTTAAATGTTTGTGTTCTTCATTATAGCTCCTTAGCCTTGTAGTAGTTGAGATTAATTTGGGATGGTGGATATTGTTTGTGCATGATTGTATTACACAGGGATGTGATAACCTGGTGTAGTTAGACCATAGGTGGAATTGATGTTGAGGTCTTCCCCAGAGTGTATGTTATATTTACATTGCAAGGCCTTAGGGAGGATTTACAATGAGGGATCCCTCATAGTGTCTATAGTAAATTGTTACGAGACCACATGGGTGGATGGATGTTGAGTGCTTCCTTAGATAGTTGTTAGTTTATTTGTAAAAAGACCAGAAGGGGAATTGATGGTGAGTGATTCCTAAGAGAGTCTTTGTTTTTGTGAGACCAAAGGGGTTAGACTGTGTGATATTTCCTAAAGGGTCATTATATCTTTATTAAATTGATGATATATTGAACCAGATGGGTTAGACTGTGAGAACATTCCCAGAGGGTTTCTTATGAATGATTGAGTGATTGTGATGAGTCTTCTAAGCCAAAGCACAAGCTTGGACTCGGTCTTACATAATTGTTAGATGGTCTTCTAAGACATTTGTTTTTCTATTCCACAGGGGAAACAAATCATAGGATAGATGTCAGGGTTTCATTATTCAATGTTTTGAATAATTAGTAAATGTAAATGAATGTAATTGGAAACTATAGGATTGTTTAATCTTAGGTACTTCCTTCTTTATTTCTTCATTTTTCATTTGCCTGATATATATATTGACTGAAATTTAGGCACAGATATTTTGGTGGTTTCCTACTAGGATTCATCTCACACCCTATTTGGGTCCTGTTTTTTGACCCAAAATGATTATATGGTTGTGGTTGTAGATAAGAGCAAGAGCCCTTCTACATTGGGTACTCGATTACTGCTGGATATAGAGAGCCTGAGACCAAGATAAGTCTTGCAATGTTGTTGGAGTTATTTACTATTTTTAGTAATTTGGTTTTAGTTTTGTATTTCCAGCATTATGACTTGTTTGGATTCTTTCCTAGATACTTGTGACATGCATCATTATTTAATATGTTTTGTAGTTTTTTAAATTATAATTCTTTCATAGTTTACTTGTGTTGTATGGTATTACTTATTCTCTTATTGTTTATTGTTTGTTTTCACTAATTTACTCTACCTATGAGGGAATAGTTTCCCCACTATCACACCCAAGGCCCTCGTTGCTAGTCATCAACCTCTGTATTTTGGGGAAATGCACTTGAGGCCATGTGACTAACTGGGTACGGGGAACCTTTGGGCGGCACTCAGATCTGGGACGTTACAAAGTGATATCAGAGTGATTATTTTCTTCTTGGACTTACTGTTTGAATCTTGTATCTAGGTATAGGACTTATTAAGGTTGTATTTCTTTTACAACCTGATGAGATGAGGCTATCCCCTCTCATTCATCATATAGGAACTTTCTAGATATCACATTCCATGCATTATTATCATGCCATTTAGGGTTCACTACTGATTGCATGTTGTTGTGATAGATTTTGCGCTAGATATTCATACTATTGTGATAGATTCCTTGATAGAATACATATTATTTGATAAGGTATTATTAAAATATAAAGCTTCATTAGATGAATGAAAAACTTTTGTCCCTGAGGTGTTATGGGCCCTCTTGGATCGGAATTTGGTGGAACATGTTTGAGATTTAATTGATTTTTGTCAATATATAATGTCAATAAGGATTAAAAACACCGATTCTTGTAAGTATGGGCTCTCATGGGTTGTAATTTGTCATTCCTTGGACAAAATTTTAAATTTTTAAGGGTTCTGGGGAAGTTTTAGAGGCTTTCTATCTGGAAAACTAGACAACATGGTGTGTGGTGTTATGAACACATGCCATGTGTTCTTATGTTATAGAAGAAAAAAAAATTAAGTACACGTTGTGTAGTCTCTAACTGTGTGGGTAACTGTGTGAGCAGAGACATGGGGTTAGAAAACATGGCTAGAACACATTGGGTGATGGGATTACACGCCATGCTGAAGAGGCCATGTATCCAGTCGTGTGACTAACGACACGGGTGGTTAGAAATTAGGTGGTACACACCGTGTTTTAGGGTGAACACGCCATGTAGGGTTACCCAGAAGAAAACCATGTGGTCTAGTTGTGTAGAAGAACTCGGGTTGGAGGAAAACATTCAAGTACACATTATGTCACTGAAGGAACATATCGTGTGTAGGGGTGTTACACAACCAGATTTGGCATAGGTACATGCCCATGTTGAAACCTAAGGGAACACATCATGTGGAGGGTATATACGCCATGTAACCCTATTTCTAAAAGCATGAATGTTTTCTTCTTCTATTCATTTCTTTCACTTGTATTTTTTAGTCCTTGATACTCTTGAATATAGGTGTGTGCTTGACCTTGCAGAGTAATGCCACCTAGGCATCCACCGGTTGTACGCCAGATACAGGGCAATGATCAGACACCGAAAATGGTAGATCATAGACTACCAGCAGATCCTCTTGTCATGGCCATATCGTAAATAGTTGTTATACCAGACACAGGTGCTGATTTAAAGTTCCAAGAAGGCTTCATGAGGCTTATACATACTTTCCCAGGAGCACCGTACCCTGCCCCTTCTATGGAAGAGCTGACACAGGTGTTCTCGAAGTAGCATTCTCTCACTTTCTCATGGGATAGAGGACCTTAGATTACAGAGTCATGGATAGAATCCATTCTATATATCTTTGAGCATCTCGAGACACCTCTTGAGATGAGGGTGAAAATCACTACTTTTATGCTTCTATATTCCTCCAAGAGATGGTGGGATGTGATATCACAGGCATGATGCCAATGAGTTATGGCTTGGGATGATTTCTAGTGGACATTGTATGAATATTTATACTTCGATACCTTGAGGGCTGACTGAGCCTAAGAGTTCCTGGGTCTGAAACATGCTACACTTTTAGTCATGAAGTATTCTTCTTGCTTCATAGAGCTACAGTGCTTCACACCCATTCTAGGGGGTGAGTTATTTCTATCCAGGAAGTTTGAGGATGGTCTCTAACATGACATCTGATCCTAGGTGAACATATTTAGGTTAACTTCCGTACCTTCTATATTCAACTAAGCGATGATCGCTGATCATAATTTTAGGGATTCTAGAGCTCTGAGCCAGGGCGGTTTGACATCCAGAGTTGGTAATCCTTCATTTGATAGTAGAAAGCACTATAGGGAGTCTACATGTGGAGATCCAAGTAGAAGGTATATTCCTTCAGGCATCTAGGTGATATGCTACCAATGTGGTAAGAGTTGTAATACCAGACCTTAGTGATCGAGGGACCCAGTTGAGTGTTAATGTTGCGGCAAGATGGTCCATCTTTCGCATTTTTTCCACTGTTTCTCACTAGAAGCTTGTGATAGGAGTTCTTCTATGACTCCATGTTCAAGAGTAGGACCACCAGTTTCTCAACTGTCAGAGAACTAGAGTTTGTCCGGTCATTCAGGCTGAGGAGGAGGTCATGTTCATGGTTTTCAGTCGACAGGCCTTCAGTGATAGTATAGTGGATCAGCTTAGGGTAGTCAGTCAGGGTCACAGGGCCACGGTACATGTTAGACCTTTGCAGTAGAGAAAACCTAGAAGGTGCTGGTTCCAAACCCTCTACAATTAGATGTACAATTCTAGTTGCCTCAGTTTTATTTTCTTCTCTTTTTGATATAGGGGATTCTCATAGTTTTATATCTACTACCTTTGTGGAGAGCCTTAGGCTTTGTATCTTTACTTCTGAGGATGTTATAATGCTAAAAACATCATTGGTACTTAGAACGGTTAATGTATGTCAGTGCAAGGAGTTCCCTGTTGAGTTTGGTGGGTGTCTCTTCTTATGCTACATCTATGTCTTAGAGATGATAGGATTTGATGTTATTCTCAGACTGGATAGGTTGGTCCCCATCTAGGCTTTTTTTGACTGCTATCACTGCAATGTCAGTTTCATGTCACCAGAGGGTGATTTTTTTCAACACAAGGGTGAGTGGGATGTTTAGGCGAGTAGAGATAGACCCGAGCATCATGGTTTTGGAGGAGTTACAACCTAGATTAATAGTTTATATCTATATAACTACGGGACTTAACAGATGTACATTCCTCGAGTGGTGGATTGTTTCAGAGATGTTTTTTAAGATGACTTTTCAAGTTTACCTCCGGATCGAGAGGTAGATTTCTCAATTGAGATTGTGCCATGAGTGGAACCGGTGTCCATTCATCCTTATAGTATGGATAAACCAGAGTTATAGGAACTCAAGAAGTAGTTAGAGGAGTTATAGTAAAAGGGTTTCATCTGACCCAGTACTTCTCCTTGGGGTTCCCATGTCTAATTTGTAATGAAGGTGGTTGGTACCCTTAGACTTGGTGAGGATTATTAGAAGCTAAACCAGTTGATGATAAATTACCTATATCCTTTGCTGAGGATTAATGATCTCTTTGATCATATTTGAGGATCCCATGTGTTCTCGAAGATTGACTTGAGACCTGGTTATCATCATTTGTGCGTTAGACCATCAGATATCCCTCTTAAAGCCTTTATAAGTAGGTATGGTCTATACGAGTATGTGGTTATGCCGTTCGGTCTCAAAAAAATTCCATCAGTATTCATTGCACTAATGTACCAAGTCTTCCATACTTATTTGGATTATTTTGTGGTAGTATTTATGGATGATATCTTTGTTTACTCTCACACTTTACACAACCATGACACCCATCTTGATATCATTTTGAGTACACTAAGAGAGAATCATTTATATGATAAGCTCTCAAAATGACACTTTTGGGTGGACCATATTTACTTCTTGGTTCATGTCATCTTAGAGATAAGATAATCAGTGGACACATAGAAAGTGAAAGCAGTAGTTCCCTTGGAGTAGCTGAAGAATGTCTTTAAGGTACAGAGTTTTCTAGGACTGGATGGTTACTAAATATGATTTATACAAGACTTCTTATGCTTAGCAGTTCCACTAAGGTGCCTAACTAAAAATGTTGAGAAGTAATTGTGTATTGGTTCCTGTGATTCAGCCTTTCAGAAGCTGAAAGGGAGATTGACTTCAGCACTGATATTGATTTTTCTATAGCTAGGAAAGAGATACACTATTTACTGGGATGTATCTAGTATCAGGCTGGGAGTATTGATTTTTTAGGTGGAAGGAGTCATTAAGTATAGGTCTCAGTAGTTGAGTCCACATGAGATGAATTAGTTGATGCATGGTCTCAATTTTGTTGCAGTTTTTCATGATTTGCGATGTTGGAGACATTATCTTTTGGGAGAACATTTTGTAGTTTTCATTGGCCAAAGAAGTATCAAGTATATCTTTACTCAGCATGATATAAATTTGTGATAGTGGAGGTGGTTTGAGTACCTTCAGTAATTTGATTTTGAGCTTACCTAAATGTCTGGGAAAGGTAGTGTAGTGGCTAATGCATTGAGTAGAAGGACTCAGATTCAGGTAGTTCAGGAGGCCAGTAGTGAGTGGATACTTCTATAATTGTTCTCTGAGATGCATTTGGAGGTTCATGATAGTTAGGGGAAAATATTTCTTTATTTTGTAGTTATTACCTCTACTCTAGTTGATCGTGTGTGAATGAGGCAGCTATCAGATTCTGAAGGCCTAGTCCTACGAGATAGTGTGTCATGTGAGGACCCTACTCCTGGGTGGACCATAGGTGAGGATGATATCTTGGACTTCCATAGACGTGTATGGGTGTTAACAGACATATGGGGGGATATTTTGTAGGATTTTCATTCTTCTATTTGGGAAGTACATCCAGGTGTCACAAAGATGAATCGAGATCTACACCATTAGTATTGATGGCCAGGTATGAAGAGAGATGTAGCTAGCTTCTATATGAGATGTTCCACCTGTCAGCTGGTGAAGGCGGAGCATCAGCAACCTGTAAGGCTTTTACAGTAGTTACCAATTATTGAGCGGAAGTGTAATGATGTCATGATGAATTTTATGATAGGTTTACTGAGGTCTCATAGAGGTAATGATGTATTTTGGTTTTTATTGAAAACTCCCAAAGGTTGCATACTTCTTAATGGTTGAGGAGACCTTCAACATTGAAGATCTTGGAAGGTCATACATCTGAGAGATTGTATGGTTCCATGGGCTTCCATACTCTATAATTTCATATGGGGATGTCTGGTTTATTTCTCATGTCTGGTAGGGACTATATAGGGATTTGAGTACATAGGTACTTCTGATTACATCTTACCATACCCAGATAGATGGCCAATCTGAGTGCACAATTTAGATTTTGGAGGACATTCGACGAGCATTCATCCTATATTTTGGGGGCTCATTGGAGAGAAATATACCCCATGTGAATTTTTCCTAAACCAACAGTTCTCAGTCGATGATTCAGATGGAACCCTATGAGGATTTTCATAGTAGGCCATGTTGATCACCCCTATGTTGGCTAGAGGCAAGAGAGGTAGCTATGATGGGACCTTGTCTTGTCTAGGAGACCACTGAGCTGGTGGAGTTGATTTGGAAAAGGATGGATACTGTACAATATCTCTAGAAATATTATGTTGATCGATGGAGATGACCTCTGGAGTTCAAGGTCAGAGATCAGGTTTTCTTGCATGTCACACTAAGGTTGGGACACAGGAGGATTAAAAGATGTGGGAAGCATTCACCAAGATACTTCTGGCCATTTGAGATTTTGAAGAGGGTCGGACTGGTTGCCTATTGATTGCAGTTACCTCAGAGGTACCGATCTGTGCATGACGTCTTCCATGTTTCTCAGCTACGATATTTCTTTTCAAACCCGTCTCACATTTTTCAACCCAAGGAGGTTGATTTGGAGGTGGATGAATCCATCAAGGAGCACCTTATACGGATTTTGGATCGCATCACAATGGTTATTCTTAGACGGTCTATTCCTCTAGTATGAGTGGTAGGGTAGAACGGGTGAGTACATGATGAGACTTGGGAGAGGGAGGCCAACGTTCAATCCCAGTTTCTAGAGTTGTTTGAAGTTTCTTCTTCACCATCCTTGGAATGTAAATTCAGGGATGAATTTATTTAATGGGGGAGTTTTTAAGAATCCGGATCTTCTTTTCAAGTATGGATCTGGTTTTCGATTGATTTTTAGGGAAAAAGGAAGTTTTTTAAATTTTCTAATTAC
This sequence comes from Viscum album, assembly GCA_963277665.1. NCBI lineage: Eukaryota > Viridiplantae > Streptophyta > Magnoliopsida > Santalales > Viscaceae > Viscum > Viscum album. The sequence goes on along the minus strand of OY728138.1, from coordinate 735,990,221 downwards.
ATGCTATGTACTCTTGAGTACATGGCATGTACCAAGTTGTCGCGTGTAGCCGTGTACTGGTCTTGTAATGGCCGAGTACATGGCTGTGTGGATAGCCTAATTTGAGGGCTAGTTGAGGATAGTACATGGTGTGTGCATTAAATGAAAATACCATTTACTTTTATTTTTATTTGATTAATTAGACCAGGGTCGTGTCTCATCTTTATAAAGATATTCTTTTAACCCCATTTCATCCAGAAGTGACTAGGAGCGACGATCAAAGTCTGAGCCACCATTTCTCTATCCAAGGTCTGATTCGTACTCCGTCGGGTGCTTTAGAATCCCACTGGTGAGTCATTCCTTTTTCTAGGTGATATATTCTCATTTTCTTCTCTCTCTCTAGAGTTATACAATGGTGAACTTTTTTGACCTTTTTGTAGATCTACAACATTATAAGATAATTCAAGGGCTGATGTTCAAGAGTTTTCATCTTATAAAGTCAAGGTAGGTGGTTTTTTCCTTTCAGAGATTTTATCTGAGTTATATGCGCATAAGAGCTAATTAACCGTGATTCGGGTATTTCATGTTAAAGAATTGAACCCTGATATCAAATGGAATATATTTTATTGATAGATTATGGGTTCTCATTGTTATATTATGCTATATTTCATGTTTAGGGCACACCCCATGGGTAAGTTTACTTGTCTGGATGTTTATGGTTGTTTGGTCTAGGTTTCCAATAAGGTAGACCTTGTTTCCTTGCCTTTCTTGTTAGGTTGGAATTGATTACTTATTTTATTCTTGTTAAATGCATGTGTTATGCATTTTAGCTGCTTATCCTTGTAGTAGTTTAGATTAATTTGGGTTGCTGGATATCGTTTGTGCACGATTGTATTACACAGGGCTATGAGAACCTGGTGTAATTAGACCATAGGGGGAATTATTGTTGGGGTCTTTTCTAGAGTGTCTATTATATTTACATTAAGAGGACATAGGGGGGATTAATGGTGAGTTCTCCCTCAGAGTTTCTATAGTATACCGTTAAAAGACCACATGGGGAATGTATGTTGAGTGCTTCCTCGAAGAGACTGTAGTTTATCGTTAAAAATACTATAGGGGGAATTGACGATGAGTGTATCCTCATAGTGTCATTTTTTTTGTGAGACCAAAGGGGTTAGACTATGGGAGCTTTCCCAGAGGGTCGTTATATCTTTATTTAATGGATGATGTGTTTAACTAGAGGGGTTATACTATGAGAACATTCCAATAGGGTTACTTATGAATGATTGATTGACTGTGATGAGTCTACCAAGCCAAAGCACAAGCTTGGACTTAGTCTTACATTATTGTTAGATGGTCTTCTGAGATATATGTTTTTCTATTACATAGGGGACAAAAAACATAGGCTAGATCTCAGGGTTTTAGTATTCAACGGTTTGAATAATAAGTTAATGTAAATGAATATAATTGGAAACTATAGTATTTTTTACATTTTAGTACTTCATTTTTTATTGCTTCATTTTGAATCTTCTTGTTATATATATTCACTGAAAGTTAGGCACAAATATTTTGGTGGTTTCCTACTGGGATTCATCTCACACCCTATTTGGGTTCTATTTTTTGACCCAAACAGATTATATGGTTTCAGGTATAGATAAGAGCAAGCACCCTTATATATCAGGTACTTGAGTGATACTGGAGCTAGAGAGCTTGGGACCAAGATGAGGCTTGCGATATTGTTGGAATTATTTACTATTTTCAGTACTTTGGTTCTAGTGTTGTATTTATAGCATTGTGACTTGTTTGGATGCTTTCCCAGATACTTGTGACATGAATCATTATTTAATATGTGGTGCATTTTTTTATATGACCAGAATTATACTATTTACTTCTATTATATGATATTTCTACTTCCTCTATTGTTTATTTTTTGTTTCAGTTGTGTTACTTTGCCTACGAGGGCATAGTTTCCCCACTATCATACCCAAGACCCTTGCTTCTAGTCGATAGCCTCTGGAGTTTGGGGAAATGTTCTTAAGGCCATGTGACCAACAATGTATGGGGCACCTTTGGGCGGCACCTTGATCCAGAACATCACATATAGGCTAGGGACTAATATGAAGTGATTTTTCATTTATGGTTATATATCACATGATTATTTTTATCATGGATTGTTTCCCATTGGTTTTTATATGATTCTCTATCACATAGCTTCACATGAAAGGTTATTTTGTGTATTTTTGTTTACCTTCTTAAGACTTTCTGTATATAATAGAATTCATATTTTATTACTTCTACCAGTCATATTTATAGAATTGAGAATATATTAGGATTTTATGAAAACCAAAATGAAAATGAATTGAAATTGGTTTTTAATTATGAAAAATTATTTGTCAACCTGTTTATGTTTTCAAAGCTAGAACCTTTTCATTATTGATATTTTGACTTTTATTGAATTTTTGGAGGTATATTACTAGTATTTGTGCTAAAACTATACTTTTTCCTTGGGGTATTGATAGATGTTGTATTGTAGGATCCAATTATTGGGAAGGAAATCTTGTAACATGTTGCATTCACTTACTATTGTTACATTCAGTTTAGGTTGGTTTGGAGCTGAAATTTGGTCACATGAAGACATTATATAATTTCAATTTTATCCTTCTTTTTATTTGACTATATTATTCTTGATGTTTCACCTTTTTCCAATTTTTACTTTATATTTATGTATTTTTATTGTTTATACAATACTTTATTATTTTATCATATTGTACAACACCATCATAATGTGCTAGCTTAGGTGGGTTGACTGGTGGACTTAGGTTGCTCTATTTCAATTTTATATTAAGGGGAAGGCTCATCCTGATGTGTTTTGACAATATCGGAGCATGGTTCGGTGTCCTGGGTATAGGGGAGGTAGGCTCATCATAATTTGGAAAGTAAGTGCATAAAATGGTCTTATCAATCTCACTTCCATGATAGAAACTGAGTTACCAATGGTTTTTAGGTACATTTACCATGTTTGAGACTTGCAGTTAGAGGTTTTTTAAATGAAATTTGTGGGATGTTTTTTTAAATTGACATTTTCATTTTTAAGTGACATATTTCATTATTAAAAAATAATATTACTTTAAATTATATTTTATTAATGCATTTGTTTGAATTCAGAATTTGGACTTCATATTTTGGAAGGTTGTCATAATCTAATTAGTGATTTTATTTTTTTTAGAAAATTCCTATGAAAATATATCTTATAAATTCAAGAGAGGAAGATGTGAGATAGGTTCCATAGGAAAATCCTCTAGTGTAACCATATTTGGTTGAATTAATAATAGAAAATATTCACACTCTATGTCAATTGGGTGTTAGGAACCCTAGACATGTAGTGTATAATGGATCGTAATTCACTAAGAAGTATATTCATGTCTGTTGTGGTGATAAATGAAACAATGAATCTATAGAGTGGATTAAGAATACTGAGGGGGACTTAAAATTCTTAAAGAATCCTAAATTCTCTAACATGTTTTTTTCATATATATTCTCGAGGGACTGAGAAGAATATTGTGGGACTCTATTGTACAAGTTGGGTTTTATTATAACCTTACCTAGGATTATTTCATGAATATATTTAACCAATAGTTTTATCCTAAGACATTACATGGGGAAAAGACATGGGATTTATTGACCTTAGAATAGGGGGAGGGTACATTATGGAGTATTATACACATTTTGTTGATCCTGGGAATCTAGAACTAAAGCCTTTCACTAAGAATTATCAAATTTCTTGGAGGTTTTATTTAGTATTGAGTTTAGATATTCGACCGATGTTGATTCTCACATGTCATCTAACCATTGTGGAGTTTGTTAATAAAGAATCATTAGATATGGTAGACTTAGCTAGAAAGGTATTTTTGGGTGGAATTACAATTAGTTTAGCTATCAACTAGGGTGTTTCATATATCCATCAATGGAACCATAAGGTTGGCTAGTTTTTTTGGACTTGTTTCATGGGATTAATTAGGGAAATAGTAGGTTGTATGCTACCAATGTATAAGGTGAGATCATAATAATCCCAATTATGTAGAGAATCCAAATAATTAGAATTATTTTGGATGATCTGGCCATCTAAAAATGTTTCTATGATAGGATTTCCTAGACATATAGGGTCGGGTCCCCATTTACAAAGGGTTCACAGATTCTAGTAGATTATTCCAAGAGTGTCCAGATCTGTCCTAAATCTTTTGAGGATGTTCACATGGATAAGAAATCTCTAGAAGGATCTGATATTAGACTTGTATATGTTGAATATTATAGACCAGAGTAATATGAATCAGGGATAGCTACTACAATAGGTATAATGCTTATTATTTCATCAACAGTGCTAGATTTTTTGTATACAGGTGATAGTCATTCATTGATATCATCAATGTTAGTTTATGTATTGAGATTATATTCAGAACTTATTTCACACTTGTTGGATATTTCCATTCCATTGGGAAAGATGTTCGAACAAAGTTTCAGGTGTCTCGTGTGTCAGGTGATGATAGTTGACATTGAGGTTGAGTGGAACTTCTTGGGGATTGATCTTGAAATCATCAACTTGATTATTGGAATTGATTAGATGATCAATGTTGAGGTCCATATAAAATTTTCTCCCCATTAGGTATTGTCCTTTTTTAATGATGGGGTCACTCATGTTTTCCATGGTGAGTGGGACACTAGATCTATAAGTCAAGGACCTATTTTTTCTTATTCTGGGGTAATCTCATTTTAGTTTTCATAGATGTTTATTTTTGAATTCGATCCTTTCATGGGAAGTCATCTTCCAAGAGTTGTGTGTTCATACCCTACAATAATTTTAGAGAATTGTTCTCAGTTACAACCACATATAGAGATCAAGATTACTATTGAAATTCTCCTTTGTATAATTCCCATTTCTATACCATCATACTAATTGGAACCTACTAAGTTAGTTGAACTAATGGTCCATCTTGAGAGACTGGAAAATAAAGGATTTATAATCCTAGCATTAAACCATGGGCTTCACCTATCCTCTTTACAAATAAGGCATACAAGAGACACCTGCTATTTATTGACTATCAAATGATAAATTGAGTGATCATTAAGATAATATATCATTTTCATAGAATTGATGAGCTTATTGACAATATTAAAAGATCATGTTGGTTTTCAATGGTTAGACTTTGGTTAGGGTAACACAAGTTGGGATTACAGGAAAATGATATATCTAAGGAAACATTTATAATATGGTATGGGAATTTAATATCTCTCATTATTCCATTCAGTCTGACTGAAACTCCTACGGTGTTTATGGATTTGATTAATTGAATCTCTCATCAGCTAATGGATCCATTTTTTTATTGTGTTTGTTCCTGATATCATGGTTTACACCAAGTCAAAGGATGATCTCATGAAACATTTTTATATCTTTCATTACCCATCCCCCAAGGCCCATGTCGTGACTACCCCACACCCACCTCTCATAGGCCAGGGGATGGTGACTTGCACCAAGTAGGAATATCCAAAACAAATGGGAGGAATATGCCTAAGTACATGTACACACGTGCATAACTCCAAGATATAGATGTTGGAAGGTGAATACACAAATTAAACAACACAAGTTACAATAGTAGACAACTAAAGGTAAATGGGGCCAATATACAAGCCCAACTGAAACCAAAAAGTACAAGTACAAGTCTTTGGGGCGCCTTCATAGAAGACCCTACCTGAAGGGTAGGTATAGAGAAAAGCTGTCTGAAGCTACATAAGGACATTTCATCTATTAGGTCATGCTAAGAACCACATGGCCCCAATCCACTAAGGACTCCGTTAAAGCATCAATCGTCTGAACAAGACACAACATGTGTGAGTGAAGCCCGTGTAGGGGGTGAGTAAAACAATACTCAGTAGAGACCCCAAACCACAAGGTATACCCCAAATAAACACACAAAGAATTCTAACAAATAGGTGTACAAACTATAGCCTTTATTAATTACAATCAAGAGAGTCATTAGAGTCATTAGAGTAATTATATTAATTAGATTTATTATAGTTATTAGTGTTGGCTCACATAGTTATAGTCTAAATAAAGAATAGAATGACTAACAGTAATAGCACTTAACACCTTGTACTGCTGAAGCACTCATCCCTAATGAGTGATAAGGGATTTTGGATCATATAAACCTAATCTTCACATGGTCTAGCTGGATCACTTAGACCCGCTCATCTATCGGGCCAGCTGGATCACTTAGACCCACTCGTCTCTTGGGCTAGTTGGATCACATAGACCTTCTTAGGACAACTGGATCAATTAGACTCACTCCTCTCTTGGTCCAGCTAGATCACTTAGATCCCCTCATATGTTATACTAGGTGAATCACTTAGACTCTCTAATCATAGATTTATTGACATAGCCAGCTGTAGGATTCCTGCTCGGAGCACACTTTATTTCGAGAGAGTATACTACTCAAGCCATCAGTCGCATCTCAACTTACACAAAACTCTACTTAGTGTATACCAAAAGGAAGACCTCGTCCTGAGGGTCCCAACTTTTAAAATGGATCATCAATCATATGTAAGGTTTGGTGGTTATTCATGGTTTACTTAAAAGGGGACGGTACAGTCTGGTATGACCCGGTCAGAATCGACCTGAATCGGTCCATCATGCCCCATTGGGCCTGTTGGACCTGGCCCGTTGGACCATGGGATTGGCCCACCGGGATGTCCAGTGTCTCGGTCCCCTTCCTCTAGCCCAGCCTATCACTACATGAAAAAACAACCTATACCCACGGTTTAAAACCGTGGGTATGGCCCCCAAAACCGTGGGTATAATCTATACCCACGGTTTTGGGAACCACGGTTTTGGGAACCATGGGCGGGAAAGGCGTCAGTATAGGGGTCTCAACCTATACCCACAGGTTTGCTAAACTGTAGGTATAGGCTTTCAAAAATCACGCGATGTAGGGATTCAAACCCACAGCTCATGAACCGCCTCACAGCCACGCCTCACCAAGGGACCAACAGAACTATTATTTTTAGTTGTTATGTATACATATATCTACGTATATATATTAATATGATCCACGTGGGTATCAAAAATCATGGGCAGGGGGATTCGAACGCGAGTCTCACGATGCACCTCACGGTCGTGCCTCCCTAAGGGACCAAACGACCTATCATTTTTATTTTTTATATATATATACATCTATGTATATATATTAATATGATCTGTGTTTTGAAAATTGTTAACTGTGTAAATTGAACCCGCGACCTACAGCAGTCGCAGAGAAGGGTTTACCAACCGAGCTAATGAATTTTTGAAAACAAATATTTATATTTTTGTAAATATATTAATCTAAACAGTGAAAAAATGTCTTCTCGCCAAATTTTTTTCGTTTATGCCTAAGTTTATTTCCCCTCCATAATGAGGGAAAGATATACCCAAAGTTCTCTAGAACTGTGGGTATAGGTCTTCAAAAAAACCCAATAACCACGGTTTTGACTATCAATATAAGTTTTTAGTAAATACCCTATACCCACGGCTTTCTCCAAAACTGTGGTTATAGGTCTTAAACAAAAACTATACTTATGGTTTTTTTTCAAAACCCTGGGTATAGTCCTGTTTTCCAGTAGTGCATGCTAGCAGGCTAGTTTCTATCTAGTCAGGAAACCCAGCAGCCTTGTTCCCCTTCTGGACCACCCCATGCTGGCGGGCCGGTTCAGTCTAGCTTGGATGCGGCATGCACTATATCCGCTCCACGTCATGTAGCCACCATGTGGACAGCTGCCTCCCACAGACTGCATTCCACCTCACACTTGTGGCTCAGCCATAGTTCTTCCGGCTTGATGTGGTGGACCATCAGCGCCATTATTCTGCACCTCTGTGGGAAAATCATCGTGGCCTCTACCAGCGCTGCCGATGGGTTTTTCAATAAGCCACAGGCCTCACTTAAATGGTCTATTTTCCAAACCATGAGAACCTCCGAGATCCTTGGGTCATCACTATCACCACTGCATGATTTGAAGTGTCTTTTCATTGCTATGGGGGTCTAGTCATGTTTCGAACCTCGTAGAAATGCTTGATGTGACCACGGGGGTCCATCGAGGAAGAACACAAGAGAGAGAAGAGATCACAATGAATTCCCAAGGCAAAAAACATCAGCCTTGTTTATTTTCCTTCGTTTATTGTGTTGAAATAAAAAGGGGAGACATTCGAACTATCACAACAATAATAATATCCTCTTTATTCCTCGCATGTTTATTCACATTCCCGCATAGTCGACCGATCCATGGGTCAATATTTTAGTGGATTGACACATTTTCATCATTTATATAGAAGAATGGGGAAAGCTAACAACTTAGAAATAATAAACCCCTACCTCAAGGTTGGATCATTTTATAGAAAAGATCTGAGTCGCACCGCCGTTGTTCGTCATTCCTCGATTATCAATCTTTTATTGGGGGTGATTCATCATTCATCGCTCACCAATACAAATACCAAAAAGGTTCAGAGTAATTCTAGGATTGTTCCAATAATCTGGTATCTCTGTTCAAAAACATAATGGAGGAAACATATTTCAACATTTGTATTATGCTAAGTCGTTGCCTAGTTACGCTGTTTAATTTATGAAATTAAATTGCATTTCTATTATGCTTGAGTTGAAATATCATTGCGTTGTTTCATTTATAAAATGAAATAGATGTCTTGATGTTGCGTTTCAGCAAAACATTTTTTTGAATAAAATAAATTTTCTTCATTTTATTTTATTTTTCTTTGAAACGCTCAAAAAATAAACTTTTACCCTTGACCCGTGCCGGTCGCGGTTAGGCCTTGCCTAAGGAAAGTACACCCTCATGAGATCAATGGTACTCTCAAATTTCCAATATGAGTTACCATTTATGAGTTATAAGAATTTGAAAAATAAAATAATTTTATTTAATTATTTTGTTTATGGTCACATCACAAAAACTTCATTCCACATTTGGCCCATGGTGGCCAATATTAGACTCTGCCTAAAGAAATCACACCCTCACAAGCTCAAAAGTGGACTCTGATTTTCAATTTGAGTAACTGTTCATTAGTTATAAGGATATGAAAAATAAAATAATTTTATTTAATTATTTTATTTTAAATTATGACATTTTTGGGTTTTCTCGCTAGAGGCACATGCCGACTAAAGTTAAGTCGCATATAGGGTAAAATGTATAATATAGACACAATGGTTCCCTTGGATTTATGATATGGGCACCTATTTAAGAGTTATTATACTTTTCAAGGAAAACCTCTCACACACTCTATTTAAAAACTTAACACTTTTTGATTGACCATTCTGGGTACATCGGGCCTCAGAATCGCACACCCTCTTAGCACATGGTCTCAAAATTTTCTAAGAAATTTTATAAAAAAACCATGAAAATATGAGTCATTACATTATCCCCACCTTAAGGATTTACAACCCCGAAATCCAAACCAAGGGATTCCCAAACAAATGAGAGTATGATCACAAAATGGAGCCTCCCGCTCCCACATTCTCTCCCAAAGATTCATGTGATTCCACCAAACACAACTAGAGGAATCAATTGCCCATGGAGGATCCTCTCCTGTTGATCCTTGATCTCTACCACAAACTCTACAAAAGTCTCCCCATCATCAACATCCATCTTTCCATATTCAATGATGTGTGATGGGTTATGTGTGTATCTCCTTAGCTGGGATATGTGGAAGGCGTCATACACCCACTCTAATTGTAGAGGTATATCCAAGAGGTACGCCACTGCGCCCACTCTATATAGTATTAGAAAAAATCTGATGAACCTTGTAGATAACGTACCACCCCATCCAAATCTTTATATCCCATGTCAAGGAGATACCCCAATAAATACATGGTCTCCCTCCTCAAACACCAAGGGTCTCCATCACATACTATAATAGGACTTCTAATGTCTTTGTGCAGTATTTATACACTTTTGGATGACATGCACCTTCTCTATAGTAGCCCGCACCAACTCCAAGCCCATGAGAACTGACCCTCTGGGGTCAGCCTAACAAATTGGTAACCTATAGTGTCACCTATACAAGGCCTAGAACGGTTCCATACTGATTTTTGAGTGCTACTTGTGCTCAAGAATAGTTGATTATAAAAATCTCCTACAATCACTTCCATAACTCGGATGGAGATCATCCACCTTGATCCAAGACTATTGTTGATTAGACTCTATGGGGTCAAACTATATCCAACATGTAGAGGTGTCTGAATCTCTCTATGGGACTCAGTTCCAGAAAAAATTAAAAAGTGACTAACATGGTGAGTTGGTCAACAATCACCCAGTTGGTATCGTGTCCCCTGGACATACATGATAAACCCATCATGAATCCCATCAATATCCTTCCTTAATCTCTTATTGGGACCCTAATGAATAAAATAGAAACCTATTCCATGCATAGAGGATTGACCCTGTGTGTTAGAAAACCAAAAAACTGATTAAACAAGTGATAATCTTTTATATCAGTCGGTAATCCCATCTTCAGCCTGTTTGACACCCTTATGCATATCCTGATGCATCTCATCACTCTAGGAATCCACTATTACTACTGTGTATCCTTTGAAAGAAATGACATGTTTCCCACCTTTATTATATCTATCAGGGGTATTCCCTATGGGAAAATGAGTACTTAAAGACTTGTAGTCGGTATCATAGAGCTCTACTTCTCTGGCTCAATTAAATAGTCGAGGGGTAAAAACCACCAATTTGAGGTAAGATGTATCATCTCTATCCATGAAGGACAACTATAAGGAGGCCAAATTATCTATTTACTTATTCAAAAACTATGAACTAGATCTCATATTGAGAGCATCCGCTATAATGTTTCCCTTACCAGGAGTATAGAATATGTTGATGTCATAGTCCTAGAGGAACTCCATCCATCGTCTATGTCTCAAGTTCAAATCCATTGGAGAGAAGGTATACTTGAGACTATATTGGTTAGATTAGATGGTAAATTAATCGCCCATAAGGTAGTGTCTCCACTTCTTCTATGTGAAGACTACAACTATCAACTTAAAATCATGGGTCACATAGTTTTTCTCTTGTGGACTCAACTGACGTGACCCATAGGCAATTACCACTTTCTTTTCATCAGCACGCAACCAAGTTTGGTCCCTAATTAATTTTAGAACACTATGTACTCTACTTCCTCCTCTAGAAAACTCAAGATCAAGGTGCTTGTCAAACTCTGCCTTAACTACTAAAATGCTTGTGGACACCATTCCATCCCCGCGAAGGGCTACCCCCTTCAACTAATTGATGGGTTCATTGACCCTTTGGTAGTTTATACTTGTACTCTGCATCCACTTGGTTAAAGTGATGGAAATCCACACATAACATCAAACACTGGATCATAATATTCCCTTCCACTGTATGTCCTCTACCTACACCATCGTCTCACAAAGCTCTGCGAAAGCCATCTGATATATTGATTCTAATATCGGTGTCATATTGTGTTGTATAATGATGCAGAAGTCTATCCCCCTATGAGGAGGTAAACCTGGAAACATATTCTTGGAAGGATATTATCCAACTCTACCACTACTACTGAGAACTAAAAACTCAAAACAACCATTGTCACGAGAGTAAGGTTGGCTAACTCAAGACTGATTGGCTACACCCTCCAATTCATGAGTTTATCTTGTGTTTCATGGGTTTCCTTTTTCACTCACCAAGGAAAACCACATTCCAATGTTGTGGGAATACCGCATCCTTTTTCCTAAAACATTCATTATGGGCATGAACTATGGATGAATAGTCTATACCCAAACTAACATCATAAGGCCTCGACGTTGTCACGAAGAGGTTCCAACTGAAACTCTCACCTCAAGGGTCAGTTCACACCATCATCATAAGTGTGATTATCGATTTTTCTTTTATAGGTATCTCCAGACCTAAGGGTCAAGTCAATGGTTTAACCAAAAACTCTAGGTCTTGAAGAAGATTTGTTACAAGAAAGAATGATTAGGACCTATTTCTATTAATAGGGCAGCTAATAGTAGACATAGATGTACCTCAAATCATTCATGGAAACCTTGGGTTATATTCCTTGACTGCATGCAGCAACTCCCTTCCCCTATCCTCTAGCTCTCTATATGGAATCCTGCCTTTTTATTACATAACTTTTCATTTCATTTTTCAAATAGAGGATTCTTAAGTTCTATTGTTCTGTAAATAAGTTACATAATACATGAAAACATATAAAACTCTTTTAAATCCTCTTGAAAAGCTTCTCTAAATGTTCTTTCTAAGTTCAATTACTACATCTCATAACATGGGAAAATACATCAAAGGAAAGGGTGAGCATAAGGCCAAGTAAGAGAAAATAGGGAAAACAATTTACTTTTGAACTAGAGAGAATACAACATGAATATGAGTAAATATCATAAAGCCATGAGAAAGAGTCATATCATGATAATAAAAACTTGAATAATCTCTCGAAAATGTGGCTACAACATTTAATTTATACATTCATAAACATATAACCAAGGTACATACCTAGGGTGTCATATCACCAAGGTCCAACCCCAAGGTTTGGTAAATATTACCAGGTTATTCACCAAGGTATCATAAAAATTACAAAGGTTATTCACCAAGGTATTGTAAAAATTACAAAGGTTATTCACCAAGGTATCATAAAACATGTCATCTTTAGAGATTAATTTATTTACCCAATGCATTTGAGTTCTAATAGGGTAAACCCTTAATATGTATTTTTTTCATTTGATACACATAGATAATAATCAAAAATTTCATGAATAATCCAAATAGAATAAAATAAATGTGTTTCATATCAAAATCAAGACGTTTTAAAAATTTCATAAAAACATGATCATTATGTCATCCATAACTCACAGAAAGAGAATGAGGGTTTTATTTATATAAATTTTATAATATAATATATAATTAATATGTCATGATGAATACCCCTATAAATTAAATAGGTTTGGGTATTCATAATAAGAAAATTTAAGAATTGCTTGAGAGAAAAAGAGAGAAATTTTGAGATGAAAATTCCGCAACATATCAACTATGCAACATGGTTTTTGAAAACATTAAAAAGAGAGGGGAAAGGGGTAAACCATTAATAAAACAGTAATAATATATTATAGGGATAGAATAAAGTGGAAATAAGAACATGTTATGGAATCTTTAAAGGCACACCACAAAGAAGAGAACCTAAATGGAAAAAAAGAATTTGAGAATTTTCTTACTAAAATTCGACAGGCTAACGGCGTCGCTTAAAAATTTATAAAATCAGTTGATGAGAGAGAAAAGGGTCTCTCATAATTTGGACATAAAAAGGACATAAATAAGGATATATAAGAACATACCCCAACATATGAAAATAGAAATTAAAATACATAACATAAAATAAGTCTTGACAACAAGAGGATGGTGAAAGGTTCCCTTACCTTGAAGAGTAAATTATAAAACTCGATGACCGGGACCATGGGGGATTGAGGGATCCTGGGAAGGTAATAATACTAGATATTTTTTAGGATAATTTTTAATGAAAAAAACAAACTAATGTCTAGGAATTTATATTAAAAGAGACAAATTTTTTTATTAATTTTCAAGAACACCTCATCAGTGGTATTTACAAAACTATGGGTTTTCCCATTGTTTTTTCTCATGGTTTTGGACACTTGGTACACATCATATAATATTCTAATCCAAATTATTTGACTGGAATTTTTAAACTACATATTACATCATTATGATGTCTGAAAACACACCAAAATCTCAAAAACTATATTTTTACTATTCACCAAAAAAAAAACAGTTTATAAAAATATCATAAATTCACCCTAACCTGATATCGATGTTCTAAATTCAAAAATGAACTTCATTTTATTAAATAAAATATAAAATATGTGATATTAAATTTTTAATTAAAGTCTCTATTTACCCTAAAAAATACCAATACTTAACTAATAATTTTTGAAATAGTTATTTACTTTATGCTATTATATCATATTACCATTCAAGATGCCTAAATTATATTTATACTTAATTAAGTGAGGTTACTATTCCATTGGTCATATTACTATTCACAAGGGTAATATTACTATTAATAATTTATTATTCACCAAAAATTAAGTTGATCTTATTAGACTCTAATTTATTACCGATCACAATTGTATATGTCTATTTATTGAAAGTAATTTCACATTAATAATTATTTAAAGTATAAAAAATATTTTAAAATTCTCTTTTTTTCAATATTCATCAATAATATGAAACTTCTAAAAATTTATCCTATATTTTTTTGACATTTAAAATTAAAAATAAAAGTTACTATAATAAGAAATAATAATTTTATTTATAAAAAATGATAAAAAAAAGTAACTAAGGCCTCCTTACATAGGCCCTTATAACACATGCATAGGACCTAATAATAAGGTGTGTAATGGTGATAGAATATTGGGGTGGTATGGTCAACATTGCCTGAGTGGTGATTTCTATCAGCTTGAACATCTCTCTAAGGAGATTATATTCAATATTAACATGTTGAAGCTCAGTTTGGGCTTGGTTCAGAGAAAATCTCAATGATGCTACCTCCTTCCCAAGCTCTGACTTATGGGCTTCGTACGGCTGGAGTCTACTGAAAGAGGCCATCGACTCTTCTTTATACATTAATTATCCATTATTATTTCTATTTTTGGCAACAATTATAATATTAAAAATTATTATTATTTCCCATTGTCATATTGATAGATAATCATATTACGGTCAAACCTCAATGGTCACATTTCAATTATACACACCTTAGTAATAAAAGGATATTGTTTTGTTGAGTACAAAATAAAATAGCAAACAAATTCAGGAAAAAAATATTATTCAAAAGTTTGGGTCATTACATTTTCCCCCCTTAAGAAATTTTTTCCCCGAAATTTCAAATCGTACCCTCATAAGAGAAAAGTTGGGGGGTACTTATTCCTCATAGACTCCTCTGGTTCCCACGTGGCTTGTTTATATTTTTTTATCCACAACACATTGACAAGGTGGGTAGTATTTTTTCATAGAACCTTGTCTCTATGATCCAAGCTCTCGACTAGCTTCTCCTCGTAAGAGATGTCATTTTACATTTGCACCAACGTTTTATTTAGTATATGCGAAGGGTCAATAATGTACTTCTTCAAGAGGGATATGTGTAAGATATCTTTCACTTGTGCTAGATTTGTTGGAATTTCAAGCTGGTAGGTCATTGCTCCTGCAGGATCAAGGATTTCATATAGGCCAATGTACCTATGGATGAGCATCCCTTTCTTCCCAAACCTCAAGACTCACTTCCAAGTTGAAATTCAAAGAAATAATTTGTCATCAAAATAAATATACAATTCCTTTTGATGGTTGTCAGCATAGAACTTTTTCTGACTCTGAGCATCCTTAATGTGTTTCTGGATGGCATGAACCTTTTCTATCATCTCTTATACAATATTAGTTACAAGAAGCTTTCTCTCGATAGATTCATCCCAAAAAGTAGGATTTCTACCTCACATCCCATATATAGCATCATAGGGTGTCATTTTAATGCTCAAGTGGAAACTATTGCTGTAATAGAACTCCACTAATGGGAGATGTTGATCCCATACACCATTAAATTGCATTGATCATTTTCTCAGCATTTCCTCGAGTGTTTGAAAAGTAAATTCAGGTTGTCCATCGGTTTGGAGTTGATAGGCCATACTAAAATTCAATTTGGTATATAGAGCATGTTAAAGACTTCTCCAGAATTTTGATGTGAATCTTGGATCACGGTCAGATATGATAGAAAGTTGAACACCATACAGTCTTACCACTTTCTTCACATAAATCCTGAAAATTTGATCAAGAGCGAAATCATCCTGAATATAGATAAAATGGGAATTCTTGGTGATATGGCCCACTATAACCCATATCGTATTGTTTCCTTTGAAAGTTCTCAGAAGACCAGTGACAAAGTCCATTGTTATATTATATCACTTCCATGCTAGTATGGGTAGTGGTTGTAATACCCCTTTAATAAGTTGACACTCTACCTTAACTTTTTGACATACCAGGCACCTTGTATTATAGTCAGCAATATCCCTTTTCATATTATCCCACCAATAATGATCACAAAGGTCCCTTTACATTTTTGTGATTATAGGATGTATAGATAAAGTAGAGTTACGAGCTTCGTCCCTCATCTCCTTTTTTATTTCTGGAATAGATGGAACACATAGTCTTGTACGAAATTTCAGTACACCTTCTTGATCAATATAGAACTTTGGAAACATATTGTTCTTCATAGACTAAAACTTCTTCTGTAATAAAGGATCTTCTTTCTGAGATTTCTTGATCTTCTCTATTATTGATGATTAAGAAATAATTTGGGATATAGTTGATGATGTACCTTCCCTTATAATTCCCAGGTCTTGGATCATGGGATCTCTTTGAATCCTCATCATGGACAAAACAACTATTTCTTTCCTACTTAATGCATCAGTGACTTTATTTTCTCTTCTGAGATAATAATGAATTGAACAATCATAGTCTTTAAGAAGTTTCATCCATCTCTTCTGTCTCATATTCAATTCCATTTGTGTGAAAATATACTTCAAATGTTGATGGTATGTGTATATATCAAATTTCTCCCCATAATGATTGTGCCTCTATATCTTCAGAGCAAAAAAACCATAGTCAGCTCAAGATCATGTGTAGGATAGTAATTCTATTGTGTATTTATTTTTTGAGATGCATAAGAAATAACCTTGTCATTTTTCATGAAGAATAATCCAATCCATTTCAGAGATGCATCGCTAAAAATAATGAATCCTTCTCTACTTTAAGGTAGAGTTAAAATGAGTGTAGTAACTAATATCTTCTTCAGATATTATAAACTTTCATCACACTCCTTTTTTCAGATAAACTTAACTCATTTTGAGTTAACATGGTTAGTGGATTATAAAGTCGTGAAAAGTTTTTTACAAACCTCCTATTATATCCCACTAATCCAAGGAAAATATGAATCTCAGTTATTTTTGTTGGTTGAGGCCAATCGTATATAACCTTTGTCTTTTTAGGGTCAACTATGATTCCTATATTGGTTACAATGTTCCCCAAGAAAGAAACTTATTGTAACAAATATTCACATTTGTTGAACTTTCCAAAAATCCTCTCCTTCCATAGAGTTTTCATAATAACCCTTATATGATCCTAATGCTCCTCACAAATTTTATAATATATCAGAAAGTAATTAATAAAAACTACCACAAAGTTATCAAGGTAGTTCTTAAAGACTCTATTCGTCAAATCCATAAAAATAAGAGGATCATTAGTTAAGACAAATGGAATAACAACAAACTCATAATTCCCATATCTTGATCAGAATTTAGTTTTTGGAATATCTTATTTCTTCACCCTCAATTGATGATAACCAGATCAAAGATCAATCATAGAGAATAATTTATCCCCATGGATTTGGTCAAATAAGTCATCAATTCTTGGAAGAGGGTATTTGTTCTTCACTGTGATCATGTTCAGTTCTCTATAATCAATCCATAGTTGTAATCATCCATCCTTATTCTTCATAAAGAGATTAGGTTCTCCCCAAGGAGACACACTCAGTTGGATAAAACCCTTCTCTAAAAGATCTTGGAGTTCTTTCTTTAATTCCTCCAGCTCCACATTTTCCATCCTCTACGAGGTCTTTGATATCAGTTGAGATCCATGTATGAGTTCAATAGATAAATATACCTCTCTTTCTAGGGTAGGTCTGGGAAACTCCTTAAGAAATACGTCAATGTATTTCTAGACGATGGGGACATTTTCTATCATTATACTCTCATTTCCATCTTTTTCTTCACCAATAAACTCTATAAAGAAGGTAATAGGAGGTTATTCTAGACAAATATCAGGTTGAGATATCTCTCCTTGGAAGATAACTGTATGTTTCCCATTCAAGACTTCTGGGATTTCCTTAATTCTACATTTGATCTTAACATTATACTTTGAGATCCAGCCTATTCCTAGTATAATGTCAAATTCTAGCATGGGAATGACTACTAGATTTGTGATAAGATAGTTCTCACTAAAGTAAATACTAGAGTTTCTAAAAATTGATAATTCTTGGATAATCCCACCATGATTCTTGACTGATAACTCTACTTTTATAAAATAATGGGTTGATTCTAAATTTTTATAAAATTGGAGGAAATAAAGGAATTTTTAGAACTATAACAAGAAAAAGTACTTGATATATTTGATAGAACAATAAGAGTACCTTTCACCACATAATTTAGAGATTAAATATTAGTTTTCATGGTATCAAAAGCACAACCTTTCTCCCTTGGCCTTTACTGAGATTGATGGTGATTTCCCTCCACTATCCTCAGATTTATAAAGTGATTAGAAAAGTTCCCAAGATGTCCACACATGAAGCATTGGAATTTAGGTAGGGCCTTCAACAAATTCCCTTTTTTGTTTATGTTGGGAAGTTGAGGCTTCACCTCACTACAACAATTCCATGTGATATGTCCATCTCTTCCATACTTTTAGCACTTCCCACTCCTGAGTAGACAGTTCCCCAAATGCTTCCTACCACATTTATTATAGGTGGGATGTTTCACTTTCTTGCCTCTTCTTCCCACATCAAATCTCCTTCCTAATCTTGGATCCATTTATCTCTTATTTTCATTGGATTTGTGAGACCATTATGTCTTAGTGAACTGAATCTCTACTTTCATAGAACTCCGAATAATGTGGGCGGCTCTCTGACCTAGAGACGCTCTCTTCCTTTTGGTGATGATGGCGGTCGCGACGCTGGCTCCTCCCCCCCTGATGGGAGAGGGGGATTCGCCATCTCGCGAGAGAGCTCGGTCATTTCGGCCATTTTCTAACCCGTAATATCTTCCTTCTTTTCTGAAAGCTTTGATTAACCCTAAGGTGCCTGACCTAATAGATGGAACACCAAACCTTCCTCTCTCGCTTTCTGAGTTCATGGTGTCTTTGTCCTTTCTGAATCTGACCCTGGTGGCTCGTTTCCAAAACAGAATACCTTCGGTGGATGATTTCGATCATTTTGTATTTGGTTCATGGGATCTTCATGAACGTGCGGTCGTGGGTTTATTGGATAGCAAGAAAATCATGATTCGATTTGAGTCTAAGGCATACCTCATCCAGGCGTGGACTAGGGCGCCTTTTAATTTCAAAGGCATCAGTTTTATGCTCCTGCGATGGTTGTTCGATCTACATATGAACCGGGATTCCCCCTCCATTGTGGTTTGGGTTAGTTTTCCTAACTTACCTTTACCGTTTCAAAATCCATATGTTATTTGTTTACTGGTAAACATGGTTGTAAGATACCTTTGTTCCGATTACCACACGGAAGCGATTTTCCATCCGGTAAATCCAAGAGTGTGTGTTGAAATGGATTCTTAACGCGCCCATTTTGAGTATATTTGGATTACAATTGGGGAGGATTACAGATGTAAGTAGAGGGTTGTTTATGAATGTTGGACGGAGTTTTTTGGTTGCTGCAAGCGGTTAGGAAATTAGACTGAAGTTTGTCATGTGAGAAGGGATGGTCACAATGGGAAAGAGGTGAGGAAAAGATCTGAGGAGGGTATACAGCACACTGAACTGGGTAATGATTCAAGGATGGGTTGGGATTTGAAGATGAAGGGGGTTTCTAAAATTGGGAGGGATCCTCGGAGGAATCAGTCCGCAGGGGATCACCTTGGCTCTGGTTCTGGTGTTATTGCCATGGATGTTGATCAATCAATTGGAAACACCAGCATTAGGATGAACCAGGATGAGGTGGGAGCTATTTTGTCTCCTTCCACCGCGGGACCTGAATATGTTGGGAAAGAGTGGGAAAACAGTACTCTGGAAGTGGTTAACATGCCCAGACCTATTAACGTGCAGGATCCTTTGCCCAAGACTTTTATGGCTTTGAATAACAGGTTTGATGTCCTGACAGAGGGTAAGGTTGCTGAGGTTTTGGCGGAGGAGGCCCTTTCAAGGGGCGAGGGTGATGTTTTGTTGTAGGAGAATAAGAAGGGGGATTGTTTGGGGCTGGAACTAGTGGCATGCCCTAAGGAAACTGCTGAGAAGGAAGGGCGGCAACACTTGGATGAAGGTATTCATGTTGAACAGCGGCTGAGCATTTCTGCTGGAGGTCCTGTTGCTGGGCTGAAGGATCAAACTGGGGAGGGGAAGAAGAATTTCAGGGGAGGAAAGGAGAACTGGAGTCCCCCTGATGGGTTCTCTTTTAGAGATATAGTTCAATATGGGATCAAGAAAGGTTCTATTGGCGATAGACCCCCATCTGCAACCTCATCAAGGAGGCTAAGAAGAGACTACTCATATCTCCTGAGGCCAATGCATACAAGGTCTGCTTCTAAAAGGAATAGCCAGGTGGTTCTCACTGTCAAAAAGGGAAGCGGGGTTAAGAAGGCTGTATTGGTTATGAATAATTTGGAAACACTTGGCAATCAGGTTCAAAGTGCTAATTTTTGGAGAAACCCGGAATGGGAATCGGCTACAGGAGAAGACGAAACATGTTTGGGATATGGGGAGGATTATGGTTATTATGATGTTTAACTCTATGTTGGTTTTGTATGTTTCTTGTTTTGGTTTCTGTTGTACTGCTTTGGCGTTGTATGTTGGGCATCGGTCACCCATAAACCAGCTTTTATAAAATTAAAAAAAATGATTTGCAATAGCACTACGAATAATCTCTTACTAGCTATCATAGTCTCATTTTGATAGATTCTTCCCCATATGAGGTCTTAGTCCACTAATGAATCTATCAACCTTCCCATTATGATCCATTACAGAGCTTGGGGTGTAACGATAAATTCTTGTGAATTTCATCTTATATCTTGCAAAAGATTCATTCTCCTTATGCTTCAGCTTGAGAAAATCCTTCCCCATTTATGTTCTCATCGAATGAGGGAAATACTTATTAAATAATATCACTATGAACTCTTCCCACTCTATATCTTCTACCTCAACTCTTGGCCTCATGTCTTTAATTTGTTCCCACCACTATTTAGATCCTCCCCCTAAGTGGTAAACAACTAGGGTGACATTTTATTGTTATAAACAGTGGAGCATATAAAGGATATTTTTGTTAGAGTTGATCCACTGTTAAGTGGTCAATGGGTCATTAGATCCACTGAAGTTTTGTATCCATTGGTTCATAAAGGACTCAACATAAAGTTGTTCCCTTCTTGGTGAAATTTTTCTCTTAGCTTGATTCAAGTTATATCCCATAACTTGAGTCGGTAGGTTCATCATTACCATGAAATTTTCCATTTTAGATTCCATCAGAGGTTTATCAGTTCATAGTCCATTATGTTCACCATTTTCATGGTTCCTCCTATTTCACACCATTTTCTAAAAGAATAAATCCTTAGTGAGGAGATTTTTTCATTTTTGAATCTTTTAACTATAAAGGATTTTTATGTCTTAAAACTTCATGCTTAAACATATTTTTCTTTAATAATAATTAGATTTGTCTATAAATCCTTCATAATGATTCACAAAAATCTTGTGTTTAACCAAGCATATCCTCTGGGGTGTCAAACCTGGAGTGTAGCAAGGCCCGTTGTCAGGCACCAATTCCTGTTCGAGTCTAGCTCAAAGCGGTGTTTTTCGGTTTTACCCCTAGATACATCTGTGCCAGATCCACATCCACTTCGTTGTATTCAGAAAGGGATCTATTTTTTTTAAACCACTTACCTAATATTTCACAAAATAACCATTAAGTTTTCTAATATTTAAACTTTTCTATACGGTTCTTCCTAAAGTTTTCATAGTGTAATTTCCATAAATAACTGAACTATCCTTTGATACCAACTATGGAATCCCACCTTTTATTACATAACATTTCATTTTATTTTAAAAACATAGGATATTTAAATTATAGTGTCTTAGAAATAAGGTACATAATACATAAAAACATACAACACCCTTTTAAATCCACTTAAAAGGATCCATGAAATGTTCATCCTAAGTTCAATTACTAGATCCTCATAACCTAGGGGCATAAATCAAAGGAAAGGGTGAGCATAAGGCCCAGTAAAAAAAATTGGGAAAATAGTTTACATGTGAACTTGAGAAAATACAATAAGAACATGATGAAATATCATAAATTCATGATAAAGAGGCATATTATGATAATTAGAACTTGAATAATATCTTGAAAATATGGCTATAAAATTTAATTTATACATTCATAAGTATATCACCAAGGTCTGTCCCCAAGGTTTCATATCACCAAGGTCTATCCCCAAGGTGTAGTAAAAATTACCAAGGTTATTCACCAAGTTATCTTAAAAATTACCAAGTTTTTTCATTAAGGTATCTTAAAAATTACTAAGGTTATTCACCAAGCTATCGTAAAACATGTCTTTCTAGAGATTAATTACTTTACATAATGCATTGGAGGGATATCAGGGTACACCCTTAATATGTCTTTATTTTCATGTGATCCACATAGATCACAATAAAACATTTTAAAAATAACCCAAATATAATAAAAGAAATGGGTTTCATATCAAAATCGCGATGTTTTAAAAAGTTCTTAAAAACATGATCATTATGTAATTCATAACCCATGGAAAGAGAATGAGGGTTTTATGTTTATCAATTATAGAATAAAATATATCATTTTTATGTCTTGATGAATACCTATAGAAATTAAATAGATTTGGGTATTCACAATAATAAAATATGATAATTTCTTGAGAAAAAAAGAGACATATTTTGAGATGAAAATTCTACAGCATAACGGTTATGCAACATGGTTTTGGAAAACATTAAAAAAAGAGGGTACAGGGGTCACCCATTAATAAATGACTAATAATATATTATAGGTACACAATAAAATAGAAATAATAACATAGTATAAAAACCTGAAAGACATACCACATAGAAGAGAACTTGAATGGAAAAAAAGAAGGTGAGAATTTCCTTACGAAAATTCGGCAGCCTAACGGTGTCACATAAAAATTCATCAAATAAGTTGATGAGAGTAGAAAGGGTATATAATCATTTGGAGATAGAATTTAATGCAACAAGTTTTTACAAGAACATAACCCAACATATGAAAATTTAAATTAAAAGACATAACCTAAAATAAGTCTTGACTAAAAGATGAGGGTGAAAGGTTCCCTTACCTTGAAGATTAACTTATAGACCATGATGATCTGGACCCTAGGGATTGAGGGAACCTTGGGAGGTAATACGACCAGATCTTCATTTAGGGGTAATTTGGAATGAAATAAAATGAAGGAATTTTCTTGGTATTTATAGTAAAAGAGAGGAAGTTTTTTATTAATTTTAAAGGACGCCTCATCGATGGAATTTACAAAACCATGGGGTTGCCCTTGGTATTTTCCCATGGTGTTGGAAACTAGGGACATATCATATAATATTTTAATCCAAATGAGTCAATTTTCATTTTTAAATTACATATTACATCATTATGATGTCATAAAACACACGGAAAACTCAAAAACTGTATTTTTACTATTCACATAAATTTTTTTTAAAAAATATCATAAATTCACCCTAACCTAATATCAATGTTAGGAATTCCGAAATGAACTCCATTTTATGAAAATAATTTTCTAAATATGAGATATTTAATTATTAGGTAAAATCATTATTTACATGAAAAAATTATCATACTTAACTAATAATTTCTGAAATAGTTATTTACTTTATGTTATTATATCATATTACCATTCACGATGCCTAAATTATATTTTTACTTAACTAAGTAAAATTACTATACAATTGGTAATATTACTATTCAAAATGGTAATATTACTATTCATGATTTACTATTCAGTAAAAATTAAGTTGATCTTTTCATACTCTAAATTTATTACTGATCACAATTGTATATATTCATTTTTTGGAAAATAATATCACATTATTAATTATTTAAAATATAAAAAATATTTTAAAATAATCTTTTTTTCAATGTTCATCAATAATATGAAACATCTAAAAATTCAACCTATATTTATTTTGACATTTGAAATTCAAAAAAATTTACCATAATAAGACATAATAATATTATTTCTAAAAAAGAATTAGACAAAGTAACTAATGCCTTGTTACATATCACCTTATAACACCTACATATAAAATAAGAGTAAGGTGTGAAATGGTGGTATAATCTTGGGGTGGCTCAAAAAATATTTCATGGGTGGCGATTTCTATTATCTTGGACTTATCTTTAAGGCAATTAAGTTCAAGCTTAACATGTTGAAACTCGTCTTGGGCTTGGTCTAGAGCAAAGCCCAGTGATGTTACCTCCTTCCCAGGCTCTGACATATGGGCTTCATATGGCCCGAGTCTAATGGATGAGGCCATGAAATATTCTTTCTATATTAGTTATCCATTATTATTTCTATTTTAAACAATAATCATAAAGTTAATTTTTTTTATTATTTCCAATGGTCATATAATGGTAAAAACTTGACGGTCACATTTCAATTATACTCACTTCATTAATAAGTGGATATAGTATTGTTGAGCATAAAATAAAATAACCCACAAATTCGGGAAACAGAATATTATTCAAAAGTTTGG
Organism: Viscum album; assembly: GCA_963277665.1. NCBI lineage: Eukaryota > Viridiplantae > Streptophyta > Magnoliopsida > Santalales > Viscaceae > Viscum > Viscum album. The sequence goes on along the minus strand of OY728138.1, from coordinate 735,965,600 downwards.
GTCATTACACTCTGAGCTTGGTGTGAAACACATTGGGGTGGTGGTTGTAACATGAAGAAATTTATACCACCTCCTAATACTCTCCCAACTCCTCTATCATGTCTACCGCCCTATAGATTCATCTTTTCCTATCACTGTCTCTTCCCTAGTGGCCCATCCAGCATTTCACTATCAGTACAACGAGCTAAAAAATCTCTAGTGAGACATACCCTACTATCTTTTGAAAATTATTACCTCTTCTTAGGACAAGTGGACTCACCCTATGATCCCTGATCTATAGATCCACTATCTTGGGACCTCTTCTCGTAATGTCTCACATGTCCAGGTCTCAGAGTTTGACGTCGAATTCCAATTATCCCACTGGTAACATCCACTGGATATATTTTCTCAACCAAAGGACGTTCATCCATGAAGGTTCTCTCTATTACCCTAGAATAAGTAGGTATGCACAGATTAATAGTGATGGATTGGATGTCCCTAAGCACAACTCGCTCGGAGGTCCAGTCCTAAAAGCACTGGTCGTTTCATATTCATCAAGTACCTAGAAAGGTTGGTATGCCTAGATGAATACTCATCCTAAGATCGGGTAATCTAAACCCCACCATCACCCTACTGATCCACATATAAGGCTCAATGCCAAGACCACCATCTGATCTAATAGTGTACTGAAAAGGTGGAAAACTTAGTCACCACATCAATCCAATCTTTATCCTCCTATGAGTTGGGATTTCCTCAGAAACTAAGGGGTATCTATTACTGAAACACATGAAGTGACCTCAACCCGTGCATCTCATCCACTGATACTATGAGGACCATGTGCTAATCCATGGGTGGTGGTATAGGTAGTACACCACCCTGTGGTGTTGTCTTTGGTACGAATCCATGTACCCATCTCGTCACCCCACAAATCAACCTCATGATCATGTGGTGGAATCATGGATGTATATCTACATGCAAGCATCTTGAAACAAAAAAAGATGTACCATGGTTCAAAGGGTATATCTGGTGACCTGACTCATGAAGGACATGAAAAACTCAACCAATTCCTATACGATTCATGTACTATCATGTTTTCCTGCAACTAGTGTTTTCATGTACCAAGTCGAAAAGCTTAATTCGGGATCCTAGTGTATGGATACGTTGGTTACTGCACAAACACTAGATTCCCTAGCTTGAAAGACGAAATCAAAACACTTAACATTGTTTCCCCAAACCAAACTCATAGACTCTGGGTTCTTAAGGTATAACCAACCTCCTCTGATATCACTCTATTACAACCTGTCCCCCAGGGCCCATGTCGTGTCTCCCCAAAGCCCGCATCTCATAGGCTAGGGGCTGGTGACTAGCACTGAGTTGGCATATCCCAAAAAAAAATTGAGGAATTTTACTAAGTTCCTATACACATGAACACAAATCCAATCAATATATGATAGAAGGTGAATACACTAAGTAAACAACACAAGGTACGATAGTAGAAAACTGATGGTAAATGGGGCCAGAATACTAGACCAACTGAAATATAAAAGTAGAAGTGAAAGTCTCTAGGACTCCTCTGAAGAAGACACTACCTGAAGGGTAGGTACAAAAACATCTATCTGAATCCGTATAATCATATCTCATCTTTTATGTCACGCTAATAACCACATGGTCTTATTCCACCAAGGACTCCATAAAAGAATTGATCATCTGAACAAGACACGACATGTGCGGGAAAAGCCCATGCAGGGGTGAGTAAAATAATACTCAGTAGGGACCCCAAACCACAAGGTATTCGATAAATAAATACACAAAGAAGACTACCAAAGAGGTACATGAAGTGTAACCTATAAAAATTATTGTTATGAGATTCATTACAGTCATTACAGTCATTACATTCATTAAATTCACAAGAGTCATTAGAGTCAACTCACACAGGTATAGTCTAAAGAAAAGAAAGCAAGAATAACATTCGTAATGATTAACAACTTGTATAGCTAAAGAACTCATCCCTGATGAGTGATTAGGGTTTCTAGATCACCTAGACCCACTCTTTACATGCTCTAGCTAAATCACCTAGACCCACTTGTCTCTCGGGCCAGCTTGATAACTTAGACCCACTCATCTCTTGGGCCAGCTGGATCACTTATACATGCTCGTTTCTTGGGAAAATTGAATCAATAAGACCTACTCATCTCTTGAGAAAACTAGATCACTTAGACCCACTCATATCTTGGGCCAGATGGATCTCATAGAACAGCTCCTATCTTAGGCTAGTTAGATCACTTAGATCCTATCATCATAGTCTTCTCAATACAGCCAGCCGCCAGATTTCTGCTCGGAGCATGCTTGATTCTAGGAGATTCTACTCTTCAAGACATTGGTTACATCTCAACTTCCACGAAAGTCCACTAAGTGTATACAAAAAGTACTACCTCATAACTAGGGTCCCAATGCCACAAATGTATCATCAATCGGATGTACGATTTGGAAGTTATACCCATTTTAGTAAAAAGGGGTTGGTCGGGTCTGATCTGGCCCGGTTCAGCCTAGCCTAGTAGCCAAGCTCATTGGGCCTGCTGGACATGGACAATTGGGTCATGGTTCTAGCCTACCAGGTCGCCTAGTGGTCTATGTTGGCTACCCGGTTTCTATTCAACTGGGCTGCGCAGTGGCTCGGTTCCCCCACTGGCCCGGCCCGCACTAGTGGGTCGGTTTGTTCTAGCTTGAATGTGGCACACACCACATCCGCTCCGCATCATGCAGCTGGAAACTGAGCAGCCAGCTCCCCTGCACACTGTCCCATGAACTGCATGCCACCACAAACCCACAGCCTGACCTTGAGTCTTCCATCCTGACGTGACGCCTTATCGGCGTTGTTGTTCCGCCCCACTGAGGCCAGCCAGGCTGAGACCTCCACTACTGCGGCACACCACAGAAAGGTTCTTCAATGTGCCACCAGACTCGCTCCGGTGGTCCATTTTATAAACTGTCGTCACCTTCAAGATCCTTGGGTCGTTTCCTTCACTATCGCTTGCTCCAAAGTGTCTTTTTGTTGCTATGTGGGTCCAACCTCATTTGGAACCTCTCGACAAAGCTCTATGTGACCATTAGGGTCCTTCGTGGAAGAACACAGGAGGGAGGGGATATCAAAATGAATTCCCAATTCAATAAATGCCGGCCTTGTTCATTTGTCCATCATTAATTTCATTATAATAAAAAATAGAGACGTTCGAAATATCACTACAAAAATAATCCCCTATTTCACATGTTGATTCCCATTCCCACATATTCAACCAATCTTCTGGTCAATGTGTTAGTGGATTGACCCATGTTTTTCATTTAGAAAGGGTAATGGGGTAAGGTAATCAATTAGAAATAATAAACCCCTACCTTGTGGTTGGATCCTTCAATTGAAAAGATCATAGTCGCACCATCATTGTCTATCGTTCGTTGATCCTCAATTCATCATTGGTGGTGATTCATAATTCGTCAATCACCAACAAAAATCCTAAAAAGGTTTAGATATGTCTCAGGATCCTGTCAATGATCATGTATCTCTATTAAACAACTTAATGAAGGAAAAGTGTTTCAACATTTCTGTTATGCTGAGTCGTTGCGTCATTACACCGTTTCATTTATGAAATGAAATAGTGTTTTTGTTATGTTTGAGTTGTAGTTTAATTATGTTGTTTCATTTATTAAAGGAAATTGTTGGCTCGATGTTGTGTTAGAGTGAAACATTTTTTTGAATAATACAAACATTCTTAAGTTAATTCTATTTTTATTTAAAACGCTCAAAATATTAACTTTTACCATCAACCTGCACCGGTAAAAGTTAGGCCCCTCCTAAGGAAAGCACACCCTCATGATCTCAATCGTACTCTCTGATTCCCAATTCAAGTTACTGTCTATGAGTTATAAGGATTTAAAAAATAAAATTATTTTATTTTATTATTTTATTTACGGTCATGTCCCAAATACAACTTTCCACAGTTATCCCGCACCAGCCAATGTTAGGGTCTACATAAGGAAAGAACTCCCTCACAAGCTCAATAGTGGACTCAAACTTTCAATCCAAGTCACCATTTTTGATTTATATATAGTTGAAAAATAAAATAATTCAATTTAATTGTTTTATTTATGGTTATTCCATTTTCAAGTTTTCTCAATGGAGGCCCATGATGACTAAAGTAATATCACACCTAGGGAAAACCCATCATCTAAATCATAATGGTTCCCTCAGATTTTTTTTCTAGGATCCTGTTTAAGAGTTATTCTATTTTTTCAGGAAAACTGCTCATGCGTACAATTTAAAAACGTAACATTTTTCGACCAACCATTCTAGGCACACTGGGCCTCATAATTTCATGTAGTCTCAATACCTGGTCTTGAAAATTTTCCATAAATTTTCTAAAAATAAAATCGGGAAAATTTGAGTCATTACAATATTATTACTAATATTATTATTAAAAAAATCATATGTATGGTATGTTTTCTGAATTTTCTTTTTGGTTATGGGAAATGAACCTTTTTATTCTGTGGATTCTTATGTTTGGTTGGATACTATAGGTATTTTTTTATTTATATAATATTGTATTTGAGATGAAAACATTATCCCCTAAGGGTGTAATATATTATTAAAATTACAAATTTGAAAGATATTTTTAGGATCTGAGTATGAGGTTGACTTCAGCACTAGTTTTGATTCTTTTGAAACAAATATCAGGTTATGATGTTTTATACGATGCTTCTCATACATGTTTGGGATGTGTCTTAATGAATGGGAAATAGGTGTTTCCATATGTCTATCACTTGTTATTCCATAATGAGAATAAATACACTACCCCTAATCTTGATTTGTCATTGGTTATGCATGCGTGCAAAAATGTGGTGTCACTGCCGATTTTGGGAGAGGTTTACTATGTATTATAGTCATAGTTGCATGAAATATATTTTTAATCATAGGGATATGAAAATTAAATAGATTAAATTAGAATAATATAATTATTATTTTAGTTTGGACATTTCTTATAATCTAGGGAAAGGTAGTGTGGTTATCAATGATTTGGGAAGAAAATTTTTAACATATGTCGTTAACGAATCTGTTGAAGAGTGTTCTATGATGAGATTGTTTACTGATATAATGTTAGGAGTAGAGGAGTTTGATAGAAATGTTTTATTTGATTTCATTAAAGTTGACTCACCTCTTGATGAGAATGTTTGGCTTCAGCAGGTGACAGAAACTAAGTGACGATGCTTAGGTAAAATCCTTTATGGTGGGGATAACTCAGCTTAGTGCTCTCGGCCTCCCAATGGTTCTTTGGGATTTCATAGTACGTTGGTTGTTCCATTACCCATGAGGAAGTAGTTGATGTATATTGGAAACATGTATTGTTGGTTTTTAAAACCTTGGGATACCAAAATGGATCATTAAATGATACATTCAGTATTGATGGCCATGGATGAGGTGATACGTCATAGATTTTATTTTTTGATGTCTAACTTTCCATAGAATCATGGGATAACCCTGAAGTCCTATGGGTTTGTTGCATGCCTTTCCCATTAAAATATTTAAATGAGGTAAGGTTTATATATATATTGTTTTTTGTTTTCCATGGACTATTATATAGAAGGATAAAATTTGGTTGATTATTGATCGACTCATTAATTCAGCACATTTCTTCCCTATTAGGGAGATGATGAAGCTTGAACAGCTTGAAGAAATCTATGCCCATGATATTGTGTGACATCATGGGGTTCCCTATTCTATTATATCTGACATGGACCCAAGTAGCTATATAGGTACTGGAAATATTTTGAGTAGATTATGGGTTATCATATAATATTGATCATAGGTTATCATTCACTGATGGGTGGAAAAAAGAGAGGGTTATCCAGGTTCTCAAGGATTTGCTCTGATCTTATGTTCTTTACTTCCAAAGATCAATGGAAAAGAATATCCATATGTTAAAGTATTCCTATAAAAATATTTATCAATCATTGAATAGGATAGTTCCCATTGATTCTTTTTATGGATGTCCAAGTAGATCCCCCTTATGATGGGAAAAGTTTGGAGAGCAGCCCTTTGTGGGGCTGAGTCTTGTTCGGGAGAAAATAGAGAGGGTGTATTTGATTTTAAGATGATTGATCATGGCACAAAGTCACAAAAAATATTTTTCAAATCATCATCATTAGTGATTTAATTTTTGATTATATTGATCAAGACTTTATCATTGTTTCACCTCACTTGGGAAATCATCAGTTGGGTAAGCAGTGTAACTAGGCACAGAGGTTTGTTTCCCAAATGAGATCATTAGAAAAATGTAAAGGTCATTGATCGGTTGGATATACCATCATGTTTTACTTCTATACACAATGTGTTTCATGCTACCTAGTTTATTAGGTATATACCACATCCTTCCCATATGATCATATGGGAGGATATTAATCTTCATACCAACACCAATTTGGATAAGTAACAAGTTTACATTATGGATCACTAAGAGAAGGTACTACATAGTAACAATATTCCATGGGTTTGGGTACTATGGATGTTCCAAAAATATATCCATGATACGTGGGAGGGGGATTGTCAATATGGAAGTAGTGTCCTTCACATTTTTCATATCATGGATCATGATATCTTTCTGGGGGCAGAAAGAATTTATAGTATGAATATTATAACATTAATTTAATTATTTCAATTTCTCCTTTCTGATTCTTCATTTATCATATTTCTTGGGTGCATTTGTGGATTTCCCTAGAAAGGAGTTCCTTTAATGGAGAAAATGAGGTAATTATTTGGGGATGTCTGTTTGAATGAATTAATAAAGTTCAAATATAAATATGTTAATTCCTTTCATGGATTATCCCCAGGTTCAGAGAGCATCCTATGTACTTTGGTTTTTTTATATTGGAAACAAGTTTTTTTCTATTTTCAAGTATATTACACTTCATGTAAAGGGATTATATCCTTCTTAATGATCTCTAAGAAGACATCATGAATCTGTTTTAGGGTGTGAGAGGTTTACATGTTGTGTATTTAGTTCACCCGGTGTAATGTTAAAAATCAAGTTTTCATAAAATGGTGAAGTTTTTTTCAGAAATTTCATACATTGTATAATACAAGACATGTATTTGGATTACATTTCATGTAAATATCACGAACTATTGTTTTTAGGAAACCATACGAGTGATTTTCATTTCATTCAACAGTGCTGCCTCCCTCACTCAACTCGGAGCTCACCCTAGGTGATATTTGAGATATTCACTCCATCTAGATTTTTCATTCAGAGATCATTCATTAGGGTTGTTTAGTGAGACTCACCGAGTAAGCGTTTCTTATGTTTCTTTATTGCATTTGGTTGTGTCTACAATTTTAGATCTTATTTTTTTATGATTCATGGTCATAAATTTTTTTCTATTGATCCATTACATTCCCTTGTTTTGCCTTGTATTTAGATGGTAAAAATTTTGGTTTACAATCATTTTGGTTGAAGGCATATATTTTTACACCATTTTGACATTGGTTTTTCTATACAGTGGGTTAATTCTGTGAATTTCATATCATTTATGATAAATTTATTTGGGTTTTCATTGAATTGTTGTGATTTCTGAGGATAAATTTTGTTGAATGGTTTTCCTTTAAAAACTGATTTTTTTCAAACCAAGTGTTTTGTTAAATTAATTCTTGGTGGTTATGAGTTAGAAATGGGTTTTCAATCATTGATGCATATTTCCTTATCCTTGAAAAAGTTTTATAAAATTTGAACATAATTTTGAGATGGAATTTGAAAAACATTTCACATTGGGAACCTTGGGTGCATCATGAAATATATATGGGTTGCCTTAATGTTTTTGGTGCTAGTAGGGTGATATTTAGGATATTGATGGACTATTTCTTGACTTGATATTAGTTCGATGAAACAAAGTACATGTCTTGGATCTTTAATGACTATTACATATTCCTATAGGATGTGGCCCGATATGAGGTGCTTTTCATTTATGATTATTTATCATATGATTTTTTTATCATGTATTGTTGATCATTGGGTTTTATATGAGGTTGATTCATATAGATTTTCAATATATTTTATTTCATGTAAACATGTTTACATTATTACATCTTAATGTATAGATTGGAATTCCTATTTTACTACTTGTAATTTTCCTATTTATAGCTTCGAGAATATCAAAGACTATTGTGATAAAAAATGAAAGTTAATTACAAATGGTATAGATTTATTAATGTAGCTTTGTAAATCTTTTTTTTAATGTATAACTCTTTCATTCTTGAAATTGGACCTTGTATAGAATCTATGGTGGTATCTTACGAGGATTTTTGATAACACCCTACATTTTTATTTGGGAAGTTGTAGATTATTTATTGTAAGATCTTAGAAAAGTGAAGTGTATTGATTATAATGTTATCTTATATTTTTTATTTCTCCCTTCAATTTGATTTGGTTTGGATGTTTTGGTTGTTCAAAAATAGAATTCATATACATTATGGATTAGACTATTTTGGTAGTGATTGGATTTTTTAATATGTATATTATTTATTTCTTCTTTTTAATCTATTTTTATATCTTGTTTTGGATTATACTAGAACATTTTCTATTATCCTGTTGTATCTCACCACCATAATGGTACAACTTAGGTGTATTGTCTTGTTGACAAGGGTAGGGTTGTTACAACCAAGGCCATTCATGGTAATTGTTTAAATCCCTCATTATGGATCACAAAGAGTTTGTGAATACCAAAATATTATCCCTAGGGTGGGTCAAATGAGGTTTGAAAAAAATCCTATTGTCATGTACTATGAGATGATTGAGTCCAACTTAATGTTCCCTTTCTTTAATAATTACTCCTTGGTACCTTTGTTCCATATCCACATAAACATATAATATACATACAAGGATTTAATTCCTTAGAAACAACTCAGTATATCCATTACCAATATTCTAGTACATTTTCTTATACATTAACTCATATGTAGACTTATCCTTAGACATATCCAAAAACATATATCTATAGAAATATCACTAGGTATTTCAATAAATATTTCTCATCAATTTTTCCAATGGATAAGTAAACCTATCTAATGATACCAATAGTAATGGACCAAACTTCTTTTACATGACTATATTGTGTTTTTATATTAATATTCAATACATTTCAAAAATACACCCCTGAGGACCTTATTGGGTTAGTTTATTTGGACACCAGATACACAATATTATTATATCATGAATGATCTTCAATATCTCTCACACTGATCTTTCCATTTAGTATACCTCGTTGATATAACTGAATTAAAAACATTAATCATAACATGGCGAAAGGAAATATAATAATGGGTGTGATCAAATTATTAATAAGGGTACCCTTATGAGTCATTAATCAGTGATCATATGAAAGAATAAAATAAGTATACGAGTATGAGATAATGAATAAAATTTACAATGTTCATACCCAATTTTTTCAATGATCATAAACATTAGTCATGGAATTAATCTTGGCAGTTCATAAGTCATTAATTATAGAATAAATAAAAGTACATAGCCATGATAACATAACATTGGGACAAAACATAGTTTCTTGGCATAAATATAAGCATAGAAAATAATTCCCATGGTGGTAAAGGCTCATTGATAAAACTTTTATAGTGGATTGGGTTTTCTCTCTAAACCATTATAATAGATAAGGATCACTCTCATCAATATCATAGTAAAAAAAATCCATTACAGAACTAGGTTCACAATCCATTCTAAACATGTTTGTCTCATGAGATATCAATATTTACCCAATGAATTATTGGGGCATATAGGTCCCACACATCATATAATAAAAATCATACATAAAAAAACATCTTATTAGTACCCAATAAAATTAATGGGTTTCATAATTATTTTTTCATAGAATAAACTATGGAAAAGAAACGGGTTTCATAATCATTTCAATATTTCATCATATCATAACCCAATAAAAAATAAGTGGTTTTCATAATCTTTTTATCATGCTATAAATTGAGTAAGAGAAACTAGTTTCATAAAAATATATTCATTATAAACATATACCATTCAAATATAGAATAATAATGGTATCCTTGGATCCCATCTGCAATAATTCATAAGTAATTTAAAACCCTGAAATCCTAAAAGAACAACATTTTATTTAATAGCATGTATGACGCACAACACCAAATGTAAAATGGAATATAAAAATATGATACCTTAAAATAAATTTAATATTTTAAATAATTTCACTCTAAGATATGTATTTAAATTCACACAATAGTGATTTAGATTGTGTTACATAGAATAATGAATTTCTTGAATAGCTTTTGTTCCACACATGACTGAGTTTTACTGAATACTATTAATATTATTATTTATAATGAAAATTATCACCTAATATATAAAATTAGAGGTTATGAATAGGATTATATTTATTATTATAGTAAATGGATAAATTTGTTGGTTACCAATTAAATATAAATGAAATTAGAAATCAATTCAACAGAAATGAATTGTGTTTATAAAAAACTATTTTTATACCCCAAAGGAGTTTTATCAAAATAAAAAAAATATTAAATAATAATATTGGATGATAATAATTTAATTTTTATATTATATATTCAATAAAACTTTTTTATATTCATCTAATAGATTTGGTAGTCATAAGATAAGGAGAAATCCAATTTTACATATAAAAGCTGTATTTTTTAAAAGGCAGTTATGCCGCATTTTAAGGGAGAACTTGTTTAAAACTAAATTATAACAATTTATTAACAAATATTAAAAAATATAATCTTAATTTTTCAAAGTTTAATTTAAAAATTATATTAGGGTGAATTACTGTATTTTTTTAGAAGTTTTATGTTTTGAGGAATATTTAAAAATAATGGATTTTAATTGAAAACTTCCTTCACATTTAAATAATTTATAAAGTAAAATTATATTATAAATTGGTATTAAAGTAAAATAAAATAAATAATACATTAATTTATCCAATTTATATAATTATAATTATTTTTATATTGAATTTATATATTAAACTTAGTAATATTTTAAACATTTTCACTATAAAAATCCCATGTCTCATCATATTTGAGATATTAATTTTAATTTATTTCTACCAATTATATCAATGGTATTTTTAAAAGTAGATTAAATATTTGTAATCACCATAATTTATAATTTATAAGAATCTAATCTTAATTTTTTACCAAAATTATTAGTGAAATCCGCAAAAAAATTAATTACAATGATTAAGAGGAAAACGAGTTTACCATGGGACTAAAATTTAAAAATAAGTCTTCAAATGACCTAGAAACATTTACAACACCCATTGGATGGAAATATGTTAACCCTTAACACATTAGGATCTATTTTTATGAGTTCTTAGTACATTATTCAATGAATTTGGCCCATATAATAAGTTTAGTAAAGAAAAATACAAAAAGATTATTTTCTTTCTTTTAATTTCATAAAGCTTTTTGATAGGGGAAAATATAATATCATTTAGGTTATGTAAATATTTTTGGAAGATAAATGAGTTTTTTCTATCATGATAATTTATTTTAATTTTTTATAGATTAATTAATTACATTAAATTATTAAGAAAAATTGACACAGTAATTATTTAGTTAATAATTAAGTAAAATAAATAAAACTAAAAATATTTAATGCGAATAAAATTGGTTGAATTATTGTCTCTAATTTATTTAGTTTACGAATAAATCATGTTAGACAGGTGTGGAAATAATATATTTTAATTCAATAATTTTATTTGTATTTTTTAATTTAAATTAATTTAATAATGTCAAAATTGACATTAATGTTATATTTTTATAAATGATTTTTTATTAAATGATTTAAAATTACCAAAAATATTATATTCTAACAATTTATTTACAAATATTAATAAATTTATAATATGTTCCATTCAAAGGCCCATTTTTATTTTATAATTATTGTATGGACCCCTAAATAGTAAAAACAATTTTATCACGGTCTAGGTTAAATCATCATTTTTTCACTAAAGGAGATTCTGTTCAAGTTAATTTCTAAAAAACATGTTATTTTTTATTCATAAATTATATATAATTTTTATATTTAGTTAGAATAAAAAATATAATAATTATCACTGTAATATAGTCTTAATGAATAAATTAAGTTAGTTAAAAAACTAGTCAATAAAATGAAAAATAAAATAAAAATTGTAATATAAGGAAACATAGAAGTTAATGAATAAAATGATTAAATGGAATTTATTTGTGTGTGGGGGAGATATTTCTTGTCCATAAATCCCCTTTAATTGCAATATTTTTCTATTTTTGAGGCACATGAGTTAACAGATACCTCCCAATAGTGAATAATTTTGGGTCTTTACAAGAATGCCACTCCCCCTCCATTATAAATTTAAAGACTCAACCTTAAATGTTACATGATCTTGAGTTAAATAAAGAATAAACATTGAGGATATATTAAGGTTTATATTTTTATATAATTAGGCCATAACTATTACATAACAATTGAAATATTACAAAGTAGACAATTCTACTCACTATCCATTTTTTCACATGATAAAAATATTTAAAACATGATTTATACTTTTTTTGATAGAAATATTTATAATATTCATCTTGACTTCTTAATTTCTCTTACCGATCCTTATAACCTATGGAAAAAATTTCAAAAACTTGGTATGTGCATAAAAAGATCGGTAAGGGATATAAAATAATGAAAGAAACCGTTAGTCTATAAATATTTTAAAATCATGGAAAAATCACAAAATCATACTTTTCACCCATCAAACATAAGATATTCGACATACCTCATAAAAACGTAATATTCCTAAAAAAATTATCAATCATAAATAATAAAGTTAACTTGTGGAATTCATATCATACTTTCATTGTAGCTTTCAGAGCTACATAGGGTGTAACCTTCATGGTTACAAATGAAATACCCATCATAGTATATTCCATAAATATCTTTGGAGAAACCTTATCATTTAACTTCATATCATTACCCAATGAATTGAAGAGCTTTCACAGGCTCACCTGCCCTCATTTTATCATAGAACCACACATATACATAATAAATTCCCAAGAACTATAACATAATTGTAACATATTAACAAGCATAAAGGAAAAAATAACATTTCTACATTACAATCACAGGATATCATTTTAAAATATTGATATAATAAATCCCTTATCAAAACCATTTTCAATATGAAAATACATGAAAAAGGAATATGGTATTTATCTTACTTTTATAAAAATTAAGGCTTTTACAGAAAGCCAAATATCAAATAATAGTCATGATAGTGGAAAATTTGTTGTCGTCGCATATGTTAAAAATAAACATTCGTTTTTTAATTTATTAAAATGATTCATAGAAAAAGATTCCTTCTGAAAACATTTGAATGAAATTAAAATTGAAAGGGGTTTATTATACATCATATAAAAGACAGTGGTGTATATTATCAAAATATGCCTTAGTGAAAGGAGATTGAGATGAAGTCCCTTACCTTGATTCTGGATCATCATGTACAGTCATTATATTCATGACGAATGAACTTAGGTTTATTTCTATATGCCTAATAACATTTTCAAGTTTATTATTTCTTTTTTATCTCTTATTACCATGTTACAAATCTTACATAATTATATAAGTTTATATCAGACATTTTGTCGATATTTGATACATGAGTTAAAAATGAAGTTGTTATGAAGTAAATTGTCCATGTGGTTATAGGACCATAATCTCTAGAATAGTATTCATGACATAATCATCACTTTTACACATTAATCATACTTTTTAAAATAAAACCATTATCTATGGTTATGAATAATAAAGAACATTATAATCATGGAGATTGTATGTCGTACCTATGCATGAGTAAAATTTTACCATGATGTAGGTGATCTTTTTATCTTTATAATGAATATTTATAGTCTAATATATCACTTATATAACACCATGTTAAAATTGTTTCTGTAATAAGAGATGTGTTTATGATATTTTTATTTTTAATTTAAATAAAATGTTATTAATGTCATAATCACATCCAATTGGATTACAAAGGTCAAAATTTTGGGCCAAGTACTATCTTGGTCGTCCATAACTCATTCAATAAGATTAAGACAATTTTTAGGGTATTTTATATTTTTATAATATTATTTTAACCTTTAACTACTATATTTACCTCTAACCATGGTAAATAAAATACTAAAGATATTATTCACCAAAAATTATTTTGATCATATTTGATGAAATTTTTCATAATAATTACAACCATGTATGTTAGATTTTAAATATTCAATTTAAATAAGTGGAAAAATTAAATTTAAAATTACTCTCACTGCCAGAATGAGAAAATGAGTTTCTTAAGTAAAAAGTTCTAAAGTTCACAAAGTTTTTATATCCAATTTAAATGTAAAATTGATTCCAATTACCTAAGTTGGATTAAATTATAAAAACTTTATTTAATTATACATTAAAACCAAGTTAAAGGATAATATATCAATATAAATAAATTAGATGAAAAGGCAGTTTCGAATAAAAATGCAGTATTTTAACTGTTCATTAAAATATGATTTTTATCAGAAAAATACCAAAAATTCAACCAAAGTAAATTTTTAGGTCCCGATTCGAAATAAGAAGTTTATTTTATTAAATAGAACATATAAAAGTAAAAAAATATAGATTTAAAATGAGATCTCCATCAAAAGGTGGTAAAACTGTATTTTTAGAAAAACAGTCATTTTATCAGTAAAATTGTATTTGTTCTAATACAATGTATAAAAAACACATAAGATGAATTTTAAATATTATATTAAATTAATATTTTTTTAAGATAATCCATAAATAGTGATTTTATTATTTTATAAACACAATTATTCTCATATAAATACTTTTTCATAAAAACAAACCTTTTATATTCAATTGGTTTTTTATTTAAAGTTCTAATTGATTTTCTAACCAATGGATCATTATATAAACATGTGTAAACCCTATTTTAATGATTTAGTTAATATATTTCATTATTTCTATTATAATGGATATATGATAAATATTACTTATAGTAATAATAAAAATAATAATATATTATTTTTCTGTATAACTCAGTCTTGTGTGAAACGTAAGATTTTGGAAAAAAACCCATTGTAGCGTCTCAAGTACGCTAGCAAACATAGCATCCCTTTTAAAGTGGAATTACAATCTAATTAAAAAATATTAAAAAAATATATGAAAAATTCTTAATCTATAATTACTTGGGATGTTACATCCTTCTACCCTTTTGGAAATTGCATCCTCACAATTTTAAATTTGGGCATAGTAACTAGGGTTTTACTTTTCAAAATTAATTCATTGAAATCCTGCATCATAAAAAGATTCAGTAAAAATTCTTATTTAAAATAAATAAATTGAATTACAAAGGTCACTCGAGATAACACAAAATAGGATTCCATATAGGAAAACATGGATATGGAAGAAAAAATAACAATCATATTCTGAGAGAGAGTGATAGAAAACATGATCAGGAGAAAGTTAATCATCAGAAAACCACAAACATGTGATGGATTAAATGGTATTGGATTTCATAGTTGGAAAAGTAAACAAAAAACGTTTTTTTAAGATCATTTTCATATATTTGTGGAATTATTTCACTACTTAGAATAATAACATATAAAAAATGCTTACTTGACAGGTAAAGTTTCATCCTCTAATCAAATTCCACCAAAAACTCATCTTTTTATCCAAATGATAAATATTTAAGAAGAATTTGTTTTCACACTTGAAACACTAGAATCATCTTCTAGATAATCACATAATCCACAAATGACTAACTATCTATTAATTTTTTCATAAAACATTATCCAAAACCAAAATGTTAGGATAAAATAATATAATTCCTCAGATATAATAAAGTTTAAAAGAGGAATAACTATATTTTATCACAAAAATCTAAAAGTAATACCCAAAGTCCACCATACATTATTCAAAAAATAAATTTCCTTAAACTTCTTCAAATAATACAAACTAAGATTGAAACAAAAAAATCAGAAGGATTTGTGTAGAGACCTGAAGATTGACGTACATGTAAATTACATTACTTTTGTGGAATACTTAATACATAACAAAAAACACACAAGGACCGTAATAGTTTAGTGTCTTTGGAAACTCAGAATATAAACAACTAGTCATGTTGAAAGATCTTCAACATCTCCCATAACAATCTTCCCTTTTTTGTTTCCTTACCTAAAACCTTTCTTTATTTCCTGGGGAAAATAAAACATAAAAAGGGTGAGCTCAAATGATCAGTAAGGGCAAACATAGAGAACATAAAACAATCCATAAATATTAGAAATCAAAAACTTGAACATGAAATCTAAACATTAAAACCTTGAGAAAAGACATAAATCTTGGAAGTACATAAGGCATATAACATAAAGGAACATCAATCACGATAAAATAGCTTGGGAATAAAACATGTAATTGTGGCAACCATTCAGAACTTGTTATGATTTCCATAGTAGCCAAGGCATTGATGCCAAGACCATCTTAGTGGACAAAGTCCCTTTCTGAATCGAGTTCACTCCTCGTTTCAGTCCTGTAACACTAAAACGGATTAACTTACCATTCCAGCCATTTCTATCTCATGAGATATAAATCTTTACCCAATGCATTGGAGGGAGATATATGTCCCACCTATCTCATAATGAAATCATTCTTACTTGTTCCACAAAATAAACTTACACCATTCATAATAACCCAACAAATAAAATGGGTTTCATAAGCATCATCCCATCATCACATAATCCATATAAAAGAAATGGATATCATTTCATAATGGGAAAAGTGATACCATGTAAATCATAGAGACTTTATACTTGAAACATACACATATGAAATAATTTCATCTTAGATGGAAAATGGTTTTGATAAAACACTTGAAATGAATTCTTGAGGAAAATATCCTTTCTTTTTCAAAATCAATTTCTTTTCACAAAAAGTCATGAAATCTTAAAAGAAAAAGACTTTGTTTAAAATATTCATGAAATATTTTGGAGGAAGCTTCATTAAAATATGTCTTTATAAAATTGAAAAAATCCATTCATTCCGTATACGTTAAAAAAACATTCTTCTAGTACTTTTTCCAGAAAAGTCAAAAAGTACCTCGTAACGTAAAAAAAAGAAAGATTCCTTACATACCATGTAGTAAAAGTCAAAAATGGGTAAAAAGGAAATTAAAAATACATGAAACCATTTTTAGAAAACATCGGCTTGTATGATAAAGATAACCCTAGTAAATACTTTCAAATAAACAATCTCGGATAAAAATGAGATTGATAAATTTTCCCTTACCTTATGTCTGATATGCTTCGTATGTATCCGAACCTCCTATATAATGATTTAAATAATGTCATTGACTTATTACAGAATCATATTCATTGTTATGATATCATATATGGTTCACTTATTACATTATATTACCTGTTCTTTTGTAAATTCCATGTTAAAGAGTGTTTTGGGTAAAATCGTTTCATTTGTCGTCCGTGTTTTGACTTGTAATTATTCATATGATTACTTAGATCATGATTACTTAATTCCAGAATATAAAATATGATTTATATATAATATATATTTATAATATACATATATATATAAGATTGATAAATGGAAATAAATACACCGTTCATGGAGACGGTAGGCCGTACGTACGCATGAACGTTGTTTTCGTTTCCTTATTGAGTTGAATGGAATTAAGTAGATGACATACATATATATATATACATAAATCTAGTAGCTTTATAATTTCATATACTTAATTATTATTTCTTATATATACTTTGTAATCATTCTTAAATGGTTAACATGGAGAATTAATCTCATCGCGTCGTGGAGACGGTAGTCAGTACGTACGCACGAGCGATGATATCATTTCCATAATTATTGAATTGAATTGGAGTGGATGATAAAATATATCAGAATCATTATTATATTATAATAACTATTTACAGTTATTCTTTACACCATTATACCCATCCATGTAAGGTGTTGGTGTAAAAACAGATTACACCACAGTGTAGAGACGGTATTCTGTACGTACGCACGCGCAGTGATTTCATTTTTCGTAGGATGGATAGAAGGTGAAATGGGGTGGTTTCATATTTATAATTAAATATAAGTATATTAGTGATACATATTTTATTACTTTATAATTAAACAACTAAATAAGAATAAGTTTAAGAAAAATAAGCTTGAAAGAATCGTTAGAAGAAATTACCTCTTCTTCGATACGCCTCTTTGAAACCTCCTCTTAGGGCACTAAGATTGGTCTTTTAAGTAGATACGGACCTCTAGTATGTTTCTATAGAAGTTTAGAATAGAATTTGGAAGGGTTTGTCCGATCTTGAAGGCTCAAAGTGGTGTGAGGAAGAGAGGGAGGAGGTGCCCTTTTATAAGGGAGAAGAGGGGCACTTTGGAAATCTTAAAAATATTAATTTATAATAAATATAACCCCACCTAAAAACCTCAAAAAATGACTCATATTAAAATATTAGATAATATAGGGTTGTAATATCATCAAACAATAAAATTTAGACATGTTAGGAATTTATTTTAAACATTATCAACTTGATTTATCCTTATTTAATCAATTTAATTTTATTTGTGGTAATAACATTCTTAATTTTAAATTATAACAACTAATTACTTATTTGTTGTGAATTGTCCATAATTGTATAATTAATAACATTTTAGACCATATAAATTTAAATTTGTAATTTTTAAATATTTTTGTGATTTTTAAACAATTTTATAATATGTTATTTTTATAAAATAACAATAGTGTCAATTTTGACATTATTCATTTATTTGAATTTAAATAAAATAAATACAGAAGATATGTTCGAACTAAAAGCTTTAATAGATTCATAAAATGTCATATGTATCTATAAAAGTAGTGGAGAACATTAAATAGTTCATATAATATTTATTTAATTATTTTTAAAACCATTTTTTTGGTTTGCCTCTTAATAAAATAATTACTACAACATTTTTGTATAATTATTTAATATACTTATTTGTTTCATAAAAATTAAATATAAAATCCTATTATTTAGATAAATCTATTAGATTTCACAATAAAACTTTTACTCGAATTTATCATCTTAAAATCACAATATTTAAATTGTTATATTTATTAAATTATGAGTGTGACAACTTTGGCATCATTTAAAATAAAATAATATAAGTGTCATAATAGCTTTTATAATTCACTAAATTGTAAAATAATAGACAATTTGATGATTATAGTTTAAATGTACATGACCAATAAGTTTTGGTCAGGTTTTTCTGCCTTTTATGGTCACTATTAGTTTAATAAAAACTATATTCTTCATTTTTCACTAGATAAACAATTTCTTCATCACTATTGTGTCACAATTAATGATAATTATTTAATCCCTAAAAATTATAAATAAATTCATATGATGTAGATAATTTTATTATATTTCTAGAGACTATTTATTTTCTAAGTTTCATAAATTTTATCACTAAGTTAAAATTAATATACTTATAAGATTTAAGAGAGTGACATGTTGTCACTTTCTTTGGTTTTAATAGTAATTAATTTATTTTCATAGACAAAAGTCCATCAAATGAATCTAATCCGACCCTTAGGTGATATGGGTCGACTTTTAGTCATACAATAGAATTTTGGAAGGTGTTAGGGTAATTTTATAATCTTATATTTACCCTTAATTACCCGATTTACCTTTAACTATAGTAAATAAATTTTATCGTAGTTACTATTCATAATGCCCAAAAATAAAAAATAGCCTATTAACATAATTTGTACCCACTGATTCAAAATATGGAATCCATTTTTCAAAATTCAAAACACATAAGTTGCAGTAATTAATTTAAAATTAATCCCGTTGTCAAAAGAAAATGGGTTTTTGTTTAAAACATTGCAAAAGATTGAATTGATTTAATCTACGAATTCAAGGCAAAATCAATGATAAGGACATACATTGTATTAAATGGTAAAAATATATTATATTTATACTTTAAACACATTCAATATTATAATTTAACCACATAAATTTTTATGATGAAAAAATTTGTTTTTAATTAAAATATAGCGTGTTTTTACTATTCATTAAAATATGAAAGTTATCAGAAAAATATCAAAACTTTATCAAATGAAAATTTTTATTTCCTGATTCATAAGAAGAAGTTTATTTTGTAAAATTGAACTTATAAACATGTCAAAAACTAGATTTAAAGTGGGTGCGCCATCAAAAGGCGGCAAAACTGCATTTTTTGAAAAATACTTATTTTACCTGAAAATTTTATTTTATTCACATAAAATGTTTTAGAAAATTTATAAGATGAATAATAATGTTATAAAATTCATAATGTTGTTAATACTATTCATAAAGTCTAGTTCGTGATAATATTATAACCATATATCGTTGTTTAGTGAAACTCGGTATTGCGTACAACACACACTATCGAGGAAGGTCACGATTGTGTGTAATGAAAGCCAAGTCAGGGTTGAATGTAGTGAGAGACTCCTTTGTTGTTTCATATAAAAAAATCCAACCATATTTCATTTATACATTAAATATATATATATATACACTCAATGTTGCGTAGAATGACTATTATCAAACTAACTTGAAATTGTATATAACACGATCCAAGAATTGTGTTGCATATACTGCAAGCTAATATGGTGTTGCATATAGCACAAGATAATCTTGGTGTAGCATAAAACACATGACATCAAATAAATCAAAAATAATACTTATCATAAAATCTTGTGGTGTTACATTCTACCCCCCTTAAAATGAATTTCACCCTCGAAATTCGTCGGGGTTATACATGGTTTACTATTCGAAAGTTTCTTTAATAGAAACCCACATCATAAAAAGGAATACCAAAACTTATCTTTAAAAACTAATGTATGAAACGTAATGGTTACCCAAATTAACTAATCACTGGGTTTCCATGTAGCAGAACATAGGTGAAAATATGGATATGGAAGAGAAATCTAACTGTCATGTTCTAATGGAGAGTGGTAGAGAACATGGCTATGAAATAGCCAACAATCACAAAGCCATAGATTTGCGATGATCTAAGGTACCATCTGATTCATCAGATATAAGAGCACTAGGACAACATTTTTGGTTTTCAATATCATTTCCCTAAAGTTGAAAATATTGAATTAGAAGAAATAATTACTTGATTTTGGTACAATCTCACTGCTGTTTGTGCTTTAAACAATTTACACTTCATCTTTTAAAGAAATGAAGTTGAATTTGTTATTCATGAAGTGTTAACAGATCATGTGATAGAATGATGGGTCATTCCATCTGTTTCAAACCAAAGGTTATCAAAAGTTATCAAATATACATAAGTCCATCTATGGTGAGGTTAATCATATACGATTCCAAAAATGAACATATACTTCATATATCATACCGCTTAATAAAATAAAACTAGTTTCTACTAACCAGGGACTTCTTGTAGGCCATTGGTATGCGATAAAGGCCAATCGCACTTCGGTTGTGGGTTGGATTCCCACATCCTTGTCCGACGCGATGGGGTGTCGCTCTTCCTGCAGTTTTTCCTTTTTCTAAAACTACATTACTATAACATCCCATCAATTATATTGAAAAAAGTTCTATCCTTAAATAATACTATCTTATGTCCAACATAATCAATTCCAATCTTTATATAAAATACTTCGGTCTAAGCTCATAGTATAAAGAAAACAATTACTTGAAAGGTTATCTACCAAGAATGTGAATACAAGCATTTATCCCACATATATCATAAGATATATCTTATTGGTTGCATTACAAACACATGAATACCTTAGTCATATATTCTCTTGAAACATAAATTACCATAGAACCTTAGTGAAAACATGAATACTGTCAAAAGGTAACTCTTTCCACATACCAAAATCCCAAAAAATCTATATAATCAAACTATAATATCACTTAGTCCTTATATCAGTCATGAGCTCATGAATACAATCAAACATCTCATTATCTTCTTATCCCATCATTATGTGCATATCATCTACTTTCCAAAAATATCTGAATAACCTTCCATGGTTATCGGTACCATTCAACAAAATATTTCATATACTTTTGGAAAAACAATAGTTTAACAATCCTTAGATGATTCTTTATTCCATAGTACCATACATTATTCTTTATAAACATACAATCATTCCACTAACTTCTTAAACCACTAGCTAAGCTTCATCATTTATTTCATCTCATATTTCATTTGTAGTTTCTTCATCATCATCCACATAAATACTACTCGTATGACCATACTGATTCTCTTCATGAGATTTTACCTTAGGGAATTGGTTTTCATAATTCCCATACATTAAACATTTAAAACATCTAATCATTGTTGATGTCGTAGCAATACCATTATCCTTTTCCATGGTGTTAACTAAACCTTTTCATTTGCACTTACTGGATTTGTGTCCTTATTTTCCACACCCAAAGCATCTTCCAGTTCCTTTGAAACAATCTCCCTGATGCCTCTTCCCACATGATTTACATGAGAAAAATTGAACTTTCCTTCCTCTATGATCATCATAAAACTCCATATTTCTCTTATTATCTGAGTCGGGAAACTTATCAAAGTTGAGATTATTGATCATATTATGAGATTTATGATTAGGAATAATAACGATGTTTGGGATTCCAAATCCTGTTTCATTTGGTTGCTCATGAATAATATCATTCCATTGTCTATCATATCCTCCATTATCGTGAATCTTCCTGTTTCCAGCCATTTTCTAAAACCCAAAAAGAATAATGTGAGAGGCGAAAATCATGCTAGGGAAAACAACATAGTAAAAGGGGGAGTACCCTCAATATCTAACATCTTAGGTTAAATTCTAAGACTGTTACCATAGTTATAGGATTATATCCTATACGTATACTTATCCTTAGGGACATCCCTATACATAACTTAGAAATATCTCTAGGGATATCACTAACATTTTCGCATCCTAGTTTCCAAAGGTTGATTAAACCTTTCCTCTAATACCAACTGTAGGGACCCGAAGCTTGACGTACATGGAAATTACATTACTTTAGCGGAATACTTAATACATAACAAAAACACACACAAGTACCATAATAGTTTACTGCCTTTGTAAACTCAGAATATAAACAACTAGTCATGTTGAAAGATCTTCAACATCTCCCATAACGATCTTCCCTTTTTTGTTTCCTTAAATAAAACCTTTCTTTATTTCCTAGGGAAAATAAAACATAAAAAGGGTGAGCTCAAATGCTCAGTAAGGGAAAACATAGAGAACATAAAACAATCCATAAATATTTCAAAGCAAAAACTTGAACATGAAATCTAAAAATTAAAACCTTGAGGAAAGACATAAATCTTGGAAGTATGTAAGGAATATAACATAAAGGAACATCAATCATGATAAAATAGAATAAGAATAAAACATGTAATTGTGGCAACCATTCAGAACTTTTTATGATTTCCATAGTAGCCAAGGCATTGCTGCCAAGACCATCTTAGTGGACAAAGTCCCTTTCTGAATTGAGTTCACTCCTCGTTTCAGTCCTGTAACAATGAACCAGATTAACTTAACATTCCAGCCATGTCTATCTCATGAGATATAAATCTTTACCCAATGCATTGGAGGGAGATATAAGTCTCACCCATCTCATAATAAAATCATTCTTACTTGTGCCACAAAATAAACTTACATCATTCATAATAACCCAACAAATAAAATAGGTTTCATAAAAATCATCCCATCATCACATAATCCATATAAAAGAAATGGATATCATTTCATAATGAGAAAAGTGAAACCATGTAAATCATAGAGACTTTATACTTGAAACATACACATATGAAGTAATGTCATCTTATATGGAAAATGGTTTTGATAAAACACTTGAAATGAATTGTTGAGGTAAATATCCTTTCTTTTTCAAAATCAATTTCTTTTCACAAAACGTCATGAAATTTTAAAAGAAAAATTATTTTGTTTAAAATAGTCATGAAATATTTTGGAGGAAGCTTCATGAAAATATGGCTTTATAAAACCGTAAAAATCCTTTCATGCCGTATACGTTAAAAAAACATTCTTCTCGTACTTTTTCCGGAAAAGTCAAATAGTACCTCGTAACGTAAAAAAAGAAAGATTCCTTACATACCATGTAGTAAAAGTCAAAAATGCGTAAAAAGGACATTAAACATACATGAAATCATTTTTAGAAAACATTTTCTTGGATGATAAAGATAACCCTAGTAAATACTTACAAATAAACAATCTCGGATAAAAATGAGATTGATAAATTTTCCCTTACCTTATGTCTGATATGCTTCGTATGTATCCAAACCTCCTGTATAATGATTTAAATAATGTCATTGACTTATTACAGAATCATATTCATTGTTATGATATCATATATGGTTCACTTATGACTTTATATTACCCGTTCTTTTGTAAATTCAATGTTAAAGAGTGTTTTGGGTAAAATCGTTTCATTTGTCATCCGTGTTTTGACTTGTAATTATTCATATGATTACTTAGATCATGATTAATTAATTCCAGAATATAAAATATGATTTATATATAATATATATTCAGAATATACATATATATAATAGATCGATAAATGGAAAGAAATACACCATTCATGGAGACGGTAGGTCGTACGTACGCATGAACGTTGTTTTCGTTTCCTTATTGAGTTGAATGGAATGAAGTAGATAACATACAATATATATATACATAAATCCAGTAGCTTTATAATGTCATATATTTCATTATTATTGATTATATATACTTTATAATGATTCTTAAATGGTTAACATGGATAATGAATCTCATCGCGTCATGGAGAGGGTAGTCTGTACGTACGCATGAGCGATGATAACGTTTCCATAATTATTGAATTGAATTAGATTGAATGATAAAATATATCAGAATCAGTATTATGTTATAATAACTATGTATATTTATTCTTTACACCATTATACCCATCCATGTAAGGTGTTGGTGGAAAAATAGATTACACCACGGCGTGGTGACAGTATTCCGTACGCACGCACGCGCGGTGATTTCATTTTCCGTAGGATGGATAGATGGTGAAATGGGGTTGTTTCATATTTATAATAACATATCAGTATATTAGTTATACATATGTTATTAATTTAAATGAAACAACTAAATAAGAAGAATTTTAAGAAAAAGAAGCTTGAAAGAATCGGTAGAAGAAATTACCTCTTCTTCGATACGCCTCTTTGAAACCTCCTCTTAGGGCACTAAGATTGGTCTTTTAAGTGGAACAGGACCTCTAGTATGTATCTAGGGAAGGTTAGAAGTGACTTTTTCAGGGGTTGTCCGAGATGGAAGGCTCAAAGTGGTGTGAGGAAGAGAGGGAGGAGGTTCCCTTTTATAAGGGAGGAGAGGGGCACCTTTGGAAATCTTAAATATATTAATTTATAATAAATCTAACCCCACATAAAAACCTCAAAAAAATGACTCATATTCGAATATTAGATAATATAGGGTTTTTATCGCATCAACCGATAAAATTTATACATGTTAGGAATTTATTTTAATCATTATCAACTTGATTTATCCTTATTTAATAAATTTAATTTTATTTGTGGTAATAACATTATAAATTTTAAATTATAACAAATAATTACTTATTTGTTGTGAATTGTCCATAATTGGATACATAATAACATTTTATACCATATAAATTTAAATTTATAATTTTTAAATATATTTGTGATTTTTAAACAATTTTATAATATGTTATTTTTATAAAAAAACAATAGTGTCAATTTTGACACTATTCATTTATTTTAATTTAAATAAAATAAATACAGAAGATATGTTCTAACTAAAAGCTTTAATATATTCATAAAATGTCATATGTGTCTATAAAATTAGTGGAAAACATTAAATGGTTCATATAATATTTATTATATTATTTTTAAAACCATTTATTTGTTTTATCTCTTAATAAAATAATTGCTACAACATTTTTGTATAACTATTTAATATACTTATTTGTTGCATAAAAAATAAAAATAAAATCCTATTATGAAGATAAATCTATTTCATTTTATAATAATACTTTTACTCGATTTTATCATCTCAAAATCACAATATTTAAATTGTTATATTTATTAAATTATGAATGTGACAACTTTGGCATCATTTAAAATAAAATAATATAAGTGTCATAATCACTTTTATAATTCACCAAATTGTAAAATATTAGACCATTGGATGATTATAGTTTAAATGTACATGACCAATAAGTTTTGGTCAGGGTTTGCTGCCTTTTATGGTCACTATTAGTTTAATAAAAACTATATTCTTGATTTTTCACTAGATAAACAATTTCTTTATCACTATTGTGTCACAATTAATGATAATTATTTAATCCCTAAAAATTATAAATAAATTCATATTATGTATATAATTTTATTATATTTCTGGAGACTATTTATTTTTTAAGTTTCATGAAGTTTATCACTAAGTTAAAATTAATATACTTATAAGATTTAAGAGAGTGACATGTTGTCACTTTCATTGGTTTTAATAATAATTAATTTATTTTCACGGAAAAATGTCCATTAAATGAATCTAATCCGACCCTTAGGTGATATGGGTCAACTTTTAGTCATCCAATAGGATTTTGGGAGGTGTTAGGGTAATTTTATAATCTTATATTTACCCTTAATTACCTGATTTACCTTTAACTATGGTAAATAAATTTTACCGTAGTTACTATTCATAATGCCCAAAAATAAAAAGTAGCCTATTAACATAATTTGGACCCACTGATTCCAAATATGGAATCCATTTTTCAAAATTCAAAACACATAAGTTGCAGTAATTAATTTAAAATTAATCCCGTTGTCGAAAGAAAATGGGTTTTTGTTTAAAACATTGCAAAAGATTGAATTGATTTAACCTATGAATTCAAGTTAAAATCAATGCTAATGACATAAATTGTATTAAATGGTAAAAATATATTATATTTATTCTTAAAGAAACATTCAATATTATAATTTAACCACATAAATTATTGTGATGAAAAAATTTGTTTTTAATTAAAATATAGCATGTTTTTACTATTTATTAAAATATGAAAGTTATCAGAAAAATATCAAAACGTTTTCCAATGTAAATTTTTATATCCTTATTCATAAGAAGAAGTTAATTTTGTAAAATTGAACTTATAAACTTTTCAAAAACTAGATTTATATTGGGTGCGCCATCAAAAGGTGGCAAAACTGGATTTTTTGAAAAATACTTATTTTACCCGAAAATTTTATTTTGTTCACATAAAATGTTTTAGAAAATTTATAAGATGAATAATAATATTATAAAATTAAAAATGTGGTTAATAATATTCATAAAGGCTAGTTCGTGATAATATTATAACCATATATCGTTGTTTAGTGAAACCTGGTATTGCGTACAACACACGCTATCGAGGAAGGTCGTGATTGCGTGTAATGAAAGCCAAGTCAGGGTTGCGTGTAGTGAAAGACTCCTTTGTTGTTTCGTATAACAAAATCCAACTATATTTAATTTATACATTGAATATATATATATATATATATACACGCAATGTTGCGTAGAATGACTATTATCAAACTAACTTGAAATTGTGTATAACAAGATCCAAGAATTGTGTTGTGTATACTGCAAGCTAATATGGTGTTGCGTATAGCACAAGATAATATTGGTGTAGCATAAAACACATGAAATCAAGTAAATTAAAAATAATACTTATTATAAAATCTCGGGGTGTTACATTTTGATCGCATAGTCTTCCAGGATATGTTTTAACATTTATCTTCAAATAACAATGATCACTCTTAATGTATCATACCGAAATTAATTTCCCAATCACGTATTCTCCATGATAGATTAATCATTTCCATAAATAACACAATTACCCATATGTCCATAATTAAAATCATATATTCTTCCAAATTATAATTCAACCATTACTTCTTAAAAAAATTGCATTGTATTCTATTTTCCTTTGTCATTTAGGGTTCCCAAAATAGTGAATGTATAACAAAATAACATTTATCACTTAATCACAAAATAATTTTCCAACAACAAGGATAACAATTTAATAAAACATAAGTTCTAAAAATTAACCTATTCTTATTCTATCAAATCATTTAACTAAAAAAATTGGTGTACTAACCAGGGAATTCAGGTAGGCTAACGGTAGGTGATGCACCCTTAGCGCCCTTCAGTTTTGGTTTCAATCCCCATAAACTTTCCAAAATTTATTTTGTCATGCATCCTATGGGTTTTACATTTTCTAAAACTATAAAATTTTTATAAAATAATCTGAAAATGAGAAAAAAAAATCCTCAAAAATAACCATAACTTTTTTTAACCTTAAAGGTTGTCTTGTACCTCTAATTTTCATCCCAACTCATAGTGACATCAAAATATTAATTAATAAAGTCTTATATATATTGATATATTTTTTTATTTCACCTATAAATGATTTAATAAAACTATTCTGAAAATAAATAACATCATACCTTAATCATGGAGTCCACCTGGTTTTATCATAATTTTGTTCACGTAGATAGAATTTCCATTCATTGAAACAATGATTTATAGATTATCTGAAATCACTTAATTCCTTTTTTTTAATACAACTTATTCAAATTGGGTCGTATGGGTGTTCCCAGAGAAATAGTTTTGGAAAATCATCTTTTATGACATAAAATATCAAAACCTCAGATAAGACTAGTTTTTTATAAAACATTCAAATCGAGTTAGAGTTGATGCTTTCAATAAATGGACCTTTTAAAATACCATATGTTTGTGATGAAAGAATATATTTTAAAACAAGATAATAATAGGTTGCTCAAAAGGGTCTCCTTATTCAGTTGATTTTTCAAATTCATAATATGCTTCATAATCTTGTGATAAGCTAAATCATCTAAAACTTACTTGATGATATTTACCTTTTTTGAAAATATGATAATATTGAGAAAATAATATATGATTAAAAATGACCCATGATCCATGTTGGTATCAAGGTATAATGGAGGTGTTTGATATCTCAAACAATTTCTTGCAAGTTAGTTCTATGTTAGAAAAAGTTTCAGAATCATCTGAACATGAATTTGTAATAATTATTACAAGAAAGTCATTAAAAAGAGATAGGAGTGTTGTTTGATATCCTCCTCCTTCTATTTTTAACCTAAATTCATTGATCTAAAAAAGTTATAGAATAAGGATTTATCCAAAATTATAGATAAATAATGTTACTATAAGTTTAATGAAAACTCTTAATCCCTATAGTTGTCTAGACCTTTCCTCTAATACCAACTATAATGAACCAACCTTAAATATTTCGTAATCATGAGTTAAATAAAGAATTCAAATTGGGGATATTTTCAAGTTTAGAGTTTTAGATAATTATTCCACAACTATTACATGACAAATAAAATAATACAAAGTAGACACTTCTACTCACTATCTATTTTTTCACAAGATTAAACTCTTTAAAACATGATTTGTTTTTTTATTGATTGAAATCTTTATAAAATTCAACTTGACTTGTTCTTTTATCTTACCCATACTTATACACTATGGAAAACATTTCAAAAACTTGGGATGAGAACAAAAAGATCAGTAATGTATATAAAATAATGGAAGAACCCATTAGTCCATGAATATATGAAACTTATGAAAACATTTTCACAAAATCATAATTTTCACCCATAAAATATAATATCTTTAACATACCTCATGAAATCATAATATTATTGACAAAATTATTAGAAATAATAAATAATAAAGATAAGTATGAAATCCATATCATACTTACATTTTATCTCCCACATCTACATGGGGAGTAACCTTCATGGTTATATTTGGAATACCCATTATAGTATATTACCTAAATCCCTTAGGAGAAATTGTATCATTTAAATATTTCTCATTACACAATTAATTAGAGAGATGTCAAAGACTCGCCCACACTAGTTTTATCACAAAACCAACTGTATACATAATAAATGCCCAAGAATCATAACATAATCATAACACTTTAACAAGTATAAAGGAAAAAATGATATTTCCACATTACAATCACAAGATATCATTTCATGATATTGATATAATAAATCCATTATCAAAACCATTTACAATATAAAAATACATGAAAAGGGAATAGGGTATTTATTTTCCTTTTAAAGACATTAAGGCCTATAGAGGAAGACAAATATCAAATAATGGTCACAGTAGTAGAAAAGTCATTTCCATTGCATATGTTAAAAATAAACATTCCTTTTGTCACTTATTAAAAATATTAACATAAAAATATTCCATTTATAAACCGTTGAATAAAAATTAAATTAAAAAGGGTTTTCTTATACACTGTTTAAAATAAAGTGTGTTTGTTATCAAAACATGCCTCAATGAAAGGATATTGAGACGGAGTCCCTTACCTTGAGTCTGACTCATCACGTACAATAGTTATATTCCTAAATAATAAACTTAGGTTAATTTATTCTTGCTTGATATTATTTTTGCAGTTTATTATTCCTTTTTTATAACTTATTACCATGTTATAAATCTTACATAATTATTTATGTTCATATCATATGTTTTGTAGATATTCGATACTTGAGTCGAAAATAAACTTGTTATGATGTGAATTTTCCATGTGGTAATAAGTACATCATCTCTAGAATAGTATTAATAAAATAATAATAACTTTTAAACATTATTAATACTTTTTAAATTCAAACCATTAGTTATAGTTATGAAAATAAAAAACATTATAATCATGGAGACAGTGGGTCGTACATTTAAAAGAGTAACATTTTCCATTTTTCATCGATCATTATGGAAAGAAGATATTTATTACTTTCTATTTCAAAAAATTTCATAATACTATTAACATTATAATAGTCATTTAAAAATACTTATATATATCATATAAGTGATGTTCTGAATAAAAACAATTCGCATCGCTTTGTTGAGGTGGTAGTTAACAAATATGCACGAACGAAGTTATCATTTTTAAGTGCGTGGAAGGTAAGAAAATAATTTAAATATAATTCATTTATAATGATAAAATATTAATTAATATCATATATAAACATATATTCTATTATTATAACCAGTCTTGATAGACGGTAATGAAAAATGAACTATATCGGTTCGTGAGGCGGTTGTCCATCGTACACACGAATGAAATGTTCATTTTTCATTTGATGAAATTGGATATGAATTTAGTTGATGATATAAACATAATAAAATCTCAGTATATTTAGGATACTGCAGTTATTATTTTATCTTATAAGAATATTATTTAAATGTATTGGAAGAAGGAATAAAACAGAAACACTTAAAAAATTGATACCTCATCTTCAGTTGATCACATTTTAAGAACACCTTAACACCTCTAAGAAAGATGTTCTACCAAATCTAAGCCCTCAAGAAAGTGGATAATGGTTATTGGAAGTATTTTGGGAAGATAATGTCTTAACAAAATGGTTCTTTAAGTGTGAGTATTAAATAAGAGTGGGTACCTTTTTATAGGAGAGGGGTGGGGCACCCTTAGAAACTCTTCAAATATTAAATTAATATCAATTAGTTTTTTAATCCAAATGACTCCAACAAGAGATTTTTCAAAGATAAGATAATTATAGTAAAAACTCCTCTCATATAATAATTTTTATATATATATATTGATTTTATTTTTAACCTTGTAATTTCGGTTTACCCTTAATTATTCTCTATTAATTTTAATTGTGTTAACAAACATTTAAATATTAAAAGGCTATAAATTTTAATTATATTGGATCAATTACCCATAATTGGAAACATTATGAACTTTTTTACCTTATTATAGCCACATTTTAATTTTAAAATATTTTTTCATATTTTTAAATAATATATTAATTTATATTTTTTTATAACATATCAAATATATCAATTTTGACATTATTCATTTTATTTTATTTAAATAAAATCCATACATAGAGATAAATTCTAAAAAAACCATTTAATGGATTTATAAAATTTCATAGTCACCTATAAAAATCATTTATGAAATCAAATATTTCAAATTATATTTATTTTAATATTATTTGTATCATTTATTTGATTCTTCCTTTAAAAAATATATAATTTCACCATTATTATGTCATAATTAAATTTCATTATTTATTTTCTAAAAATTATAAATAAATTAACATTATTTATATAATACTTTTATCTTTATAATGAATATTTATAGTCGAATAGATCACTTATATTACACCATATTAAAAAAATTAGTAATAAGAGACATGTTTATGATATTTTTATTTTTCTACTTTAAATAAAATGTTGTTAATGTCATAATCACACAAAATTGGATTACAAAGGACACAATTTCAGATAAAGTATTGTCTTGGTCTACCATAACTCATCTAATAATATTAGTATAAGTGTTAGGGTAGTTTAATATTATAATATTATTATTTTTACCTTTAATTATCATATTTACCTTTAACCGTGGTAAATAAAATATTAAATTTATTATTCACCAAAAGTAATTTTAATGCTATTGGACCACATTTTTCATACTTATTACAACCATGTATATTAGTTTTTGAAAATTCAATTCACATAAGTGTCAAAATTAAATTTAAATTTAATCCCATTATCAGAATGATTAAATGGGTTTTTAAGTAAAACATTCTAAAGATCCCAAAATTTTTATATCCAATTTCAATGTGAAATTAATTCCAATCACCTGCATTGGATTAAATGATAATTTTTTTTAATTATACATAAAAACTTTGTAACTGATAATCGAACAATATAAATAAATTACACGAAAATGTTGTTTTGAATTAAAATGTAGTATTTTTCACTATTCATTAAAATATGAATTTTATCATAAAAATTCAACCAAAGTATATTTTTATGTACCAATTACAAATTAGAAGTTTATTTTGTTAAATATAATATATTAAAGTGAAAAAACATTTTTAAAATGGTTTCTCCATCAAAAAAAGGTAAATTTTTATTTTTAGAAAAATACTCATTCTATCTGTAAAATTGTATTTGTTCTGATATAATTTATATAAAACACATAAGATGAATTTTGAATAATATATTGAACTTTTATTTCATTAATATAATCCAAAATAAATTATTTGATTGTTTTTGATACACAATTATTCACACTTAAATATAATTTCATAAATAAACACCCTTTATATTCGATTTTTTTATTATATAAATTTCTAATTAATTTTCAAACTAATGAATTATTATATAAAAATGTGTAAACCCTATTTTTATAATTTAGGTAAAACATTTAATTCCTACAATTCTAACATTTATGCGATAACTGCAACTTAGAAAAATAATATTAATAATATATTATTTTTTGGTGTTACTCAATCTTGTGTGCAACATAAGATTTCAGAGAAACCCAGTATTGTGTGTTGGCTATGCTATCATAACGATCATACCATTTAAAGTAAAATTACTATCTAATTTATAAATATTAAAAAAATGAAAAAGTCTTATTCTATAATTAATAGGGATGTTAAACTAAAAGTCCATTCACTTTCCCCACAATTATTTACACCTCACAAGACACTTGGATCATCCAAAAAATTCCCAATTCACTTCCCATATTATGTGTAGAGGCCCGAAGCTTAACATACATGTACATTACATTACTTTTGAGGAATACTTAAAACATAAAAAAAACAGACACACAAGAACTGTAATAGTTTAGTGTATTTGGAAACTCAGAAAAATAATTTGTAATCATGGTGAAAGATCTTCAACATCTCCCATAAAGATCTTCCCCTTTTGTTTTCTTACCTAAAACCATTATTTATATCTTGGGGAAAATAAAACATATAAAGGTTGAGCTCAAATGATCAGTAAGGGTAATCATGGATAAAATAAAACAAATCATATACATTTGAACATAAAAACATGAACATAATGTTTAAACATCAAAATCTTGAGCAATGACATAAAACATGGTAGTACATAAGGCATAGATCATAAAGAAACATTAATCATGATAAAATAGCATGGGAATAAAACATGAAATTGTGGAAAATCATTAAGCACATGATATTATTTCCATAGTATCCAAGGCATTGCTGCCAAGACCATCTTAGTGGACAAAGTCCCTTACTGAACTGGGTTTACTTGCCGTTCCAGACCTATATTACTGAACCGGATTTACTTGTCGTTCCAGCCATGTCTATCTCATGAGATATAAATCATTACCCAATGTATTATAGGGAGATATAGGTCCCACCCATATCATAATGAAATCATTCTTACTTTTTCCACAACATAAACATAAATCATTCATCATAACCCAAAGAATAAAATGGGTTTTATAAACATCATCCCATAATAACATAATCCATATAAAACAAATGGATATCATTTAATCATAAGAAAAATGAAACCATGTAAATCATAGAGACATTATACTTGAAACATAATCACACTAAATAATGTTATCTTATATGGAAAATAGTTTTGACAAAACACTTGAAATGAATTTTTGAGGAAAATATCCTTTCTTCTTCAAAAACATTTTCTTTTCACAAAATGCCATGCAATTTTAAAAGAAAAGGATTTTGTTGAAAATACTTATGAAATATTGTAGAGTAAGCTTCCTGAAAATAATTCATTATGAAACCATAAAAATACATTCATGCCGTATAAGTTAACAATAACATTCTTCTCGTACTTTTGTCAAAAAAGTCAAAAAGTACCTCGTATGGTTAACAAAGGAAAGATTCCTTCCATACGATGTGGTAAAAGTAGAAAAGGGTAAAAATGACATTAAAAATACATTGAAGAAAAGTAAAAATTTTATGAAAACATTTTGAAAACATATGGACATGAATAATAATCATAACCCCAGTAAATACTTACGAATAAACAATCTCGGATAAGAATGAGATTGAAATAATTATCCCTTACCTTAGGTCTGATATGCTTCGTACATATCCGAACCTCCTTTAATTTGGGTAACTTCCTTTGGATTGAACCAATAGGACTTCTTGGAGTGCCTTCTGCCTAATGTAAGGATTCAAGGTGGAGGAGAGGGATGTATAGAGCTTAATTGGGTAGAGTTTGGACGAGCCAAATGGATTGATATGTGTGAGGAATTGGATAGAAATGGTCTCCTTTTATAAGGGAGAGGAGGGGCTCTTTAGGAAAGTGTGAAAACATTATTTTATTATAAACTTATCTTCGGTTTCAAGAGGTCCAAAACACATTAATGTCGAAGATAAGATTACTCATATTATAAATAAAATCATCCAATAGGAATTGGACAGGTTTTGGATAATATTTTAATAATTATAATCTTATTTATTTAAATCATTTATTAATGAGTTAAATACTGCATCATTATTGTGTCATAAATAATTTAATTTTTTTGACAACTAAAATTTATAAAAAAAATACCAACATGTAGGAAATCTTTTTATATTTCCAATGAATATTTATAGTCGAAAAGATAATTTATATATCCCCTTATAAAAATTAATTACAAAAAGATTTTTGTTAATGCCAATTTTGTCTTTACATTAAATTAATTAATCTAATGTGTCATTGTCTTTCATAAGTGGCTTCATGGGGTCACAAAATCGAACCAAGGATGCCCATGGTCGGAAATTACTCATCCAATAAGGTTTGGACAAGTATTAATGTAATTTTGAATTATTATAATATTCTTTTAAACTTGAATTACCCAATTTACTTTTAACCGTGGTAAATAAAAGTAAAAAGTTACTATTCACCAAAAAATTATTTTTATCTAATTGAACCACATTTTACTCATTGATATTAATCGTGTCTCTCGGATTTTCGAAATTCAACTCACAGAAGCGGTAAAATTAAGTTTTATGAACAATTGAAAAAGCTCCTAGGAGGTGGGTAAAAGACGGTGAAAAGTTCAATACAATTTTTATAAATATAAAATTATTATAAAATGATTCCAATGAATTTCATTGAACTAATATAAGTATTATGTATCTATTTTGACCTAAAATAAATTTAAATCAAATAAATTAATATTTAAATAAAAAGTCGGTTTAAACCAAAAACTCAGTGTTTTCACTATTCATCAAAAATTGATGTTTTTCCAGAAAAATACCAAAAATTCAGCCTAATCTATATTTGATATTCCGAATTCAAAAATTATGTCTATTTTTACAAATTCAAAACATATAAGTGGCATTAAATAATTTTAAAATTAATTCCCATTATCAAAACAAATAGTGTGTTTTTTAGAAACAATAACTATCAAAAGATTGATACTTGTTTATGTCCAATTTCAAAGTGAAATTAATTCAAATGACCAACATTGAATTAAATGGTAAAAATATATTCTAATTACACTTTAAAACCAATTAAAAAGATAATCTAACCATATAAATTATTGTGATTAATAAATTTATTTTTAATTAAAATATAGCGTGTTTTTACTATTCATCAAAATATGAAAGTTATCAGAATAATATGAAAATTTTATCCAAATTAAATTTTTATATCCTGATTCCAAGGGAGAATTTTTAATTGTCAAATTGAACTTATAAACATTTCAAAACTAGATTTAATGTGGGTGCGCCATCAAAAGGCGGCAAAACTGCATTTTTTGAAAAATACTTATTTTACTCGAAAAATTTATTTTATTCTCATACCATGTTCTAGAAAATATGTAAGATGAATAATAATGTTATAAATTTCAAAATGTAGTTAATATTATTCATAATGGCTAGTACATAATAATATTATAATAATATATCGTTGTTTAGTGAAACCCGGTATTGCGTACTACACACACTATTGAGAAAGGTTGTGATTGCATGTAATGCAAGCCAAGTCAGGGTTTCATGTTGTGCAAGACTCCTTTGTTGTTTTGTATAACAAAATCTAACCATATTTCATTTATACATTGAATATATATATATATATACACTCAAGGATGCGTAGAATAACTACTATCAAAATTGTGTGTAGCATGATGCAAGAATAGTGTTGCATATACTGCAAGCTAATACGGTGTTGCGTATAGAGCAAGGTAATCTTGGTGTAGCGTACAACACAAGACATTAATGAAATTAATAGAATATTTTTCATAAAATCTCAGGGCGTTACATTCTACCCCCCTTAAAATGAATTTGGCCCTCGAAATTCGTCGGGGTTATAAATGGTTTAATACTTGAAAGTTTCTTTAATAGAAACCCACATCATAAAAATAGAATACCAAAACCTATATTTAAATAAAAGTATTAATTGTAATGGTTACCCAAATTAACTAATCACTGGGTTTCCACATAAGAGAGAATAAGTGAAAATTTTGATATGGAAGAAAAATATAACCATTATGTTCTGATGGAGGGTGGTAGGGAACAGGGCTATGAAAAAGCCAACAATCACAAAGCCATAGATTTGTGATGATCTAAGGTACCATATGATTCATCAGATATAAGAGTACTAGGACAACATTTTTGGATTTTAAGATAATTTCCCTAATGTTGAAGAATTTTTTAATTAAAATAAATTCTTACTTGATTTTGGTACAATCTCATTATTGTTCATGTCTTGAACAATTTCCACTTCATCTCTTAAATAAATGAAGTTGAATTTGTTTTCCATGAAGTGTTAGCGGATCATGTGATAGAATGATAGGTAATTCCATCTATCTCAAACATAAGTTTAGCAAAATTTATATACATAAGTCCATATATGGTGATATTATTCGTATATCGTTCCAAAAATGGACTTATACTTCATCTATCATACCGCTTAATAAAATAAAACTAGTTTCTACTAACTAGGGACTTCCTGTAGGCCAGTGGTAGGCGATAAAGGCTTGTCTCACATTGGTTGTGGGTTCAATTCACGCAACCTTGTCTGATGTGACGGGTTGTTGCCCATCTTGCAGGTTTTCCTTTTTCTAAAACTACATTATTATAAAATTCTATCAATAATATCGAAAAAAATTAGCCTTAAACAATACTAACTTATGTTCAACATAATCCATTCGAATCTTTAGGCTTATCCAAAATACTTCTTTCCAAACTCATAGTATAAAGAGAAAGATTACTAAAAAGGTTATATAACAAGCATGTGAATACCATCATTTATCCCTCATATATCTTGTTGGTCACATTCCAATCATGTGAATACCTTAATCATGTATTCTCTTGAAAAATGAATACCCATTGAACCTTAGTAAAAACATGAATGCTGTCAAAAGATAACTCTTTCCATATACTAAAATCCCAAAAATTATATATACTCAAACTATGATATCACTTTGTACTTATATAATTCATGAGCTCATTAATACTATGAAACATTTCATTATCTCTTTAGCACTTATTTATGCGAATATTAGGTGCTTTCCAAAAATATCTGAATAACCTTTCATGGTTACCGGTACCATTCATCATACACTTTCAAAACATAAGGAAATACAACAGTGTAACAATCTTTAGATGTCTCTTTATTCCATAGTACCATGAGATTACTTATACAACATTACTCTCCATAAACATGTAATCATTACACTACCTTCTTAAACCATTGACCGAGCATCAACAATTCTTTCATCTCACATATCATTTGTAGTCTCTTCATCATCATCCACATAAATACTACCCATATAACCATTCTGATTCTCTTTATGAGATTTTCCCTTAGGGAATTGGTTTGCATAATGCCCGTACATTCCACATTAAAAATACTTAACTGTTGTTGATGTCTTAGAAATACCATTATCCTTGTCCATGGTGTTAACTAAACCTTTTACTTTACAATTACTAGCTTTGTGTCCTTCTTTTCCACACCCAAAGCATCTTCCAGTTCCTTTGAAACATTCTCCTTGATGCCTCTTCCCACATGACTTACATGAGGGAAATCAAACTTTCTTTCCTCTATGATCATCATGAAACTCCATCTTTCTCTTATTAACCGAGTCAGGAAACTCACCAAAGCTGAGATTATTGATCATATTATGAGATTCTTGATTAGGCATAATAACGATGTTTCACCTTCCAAAACCCATTTCATTTGCTTGATCATGAATAATATCACTCCATTGTCCATCATATTCTCCATTATCATTAATCTTTCTGTTTCCCGCCATTTTCTAAAACCCAAAAAGAATAGTGTGAAAAGAAAAAATCGTTATAGGTAAACAACATAATAAAGGGGGAGTAACTTCAATATCTAACATCTCAGGTTTAATTATAAGATTGTTACTGTAATTCTAGGACTATAAACTATACTTATACTTAACCTTAGGGACATCCTTAGACATACCTTAGAAATATCTCTAGGGATCTCACTAATGTTTTCGCATCCTAGTTTTCAAAGGATAACTAAACCTTTCCTATGATACCAACTGTAGAGGCACGAAGCTTAACGTACATGGACATTACATTACTTTTGTAAAATACTTAATATATAACAAAAACAGACACACAAGGACCGTAATAGTTTAGTGTCTTTGGAAACTCGGAAAACTAATCTTCTAATCATGGTGAAAGATCTTTAACATCTCCCATAAAGATCTTCCCCTTTTGTTTTCTTACCTAAAACCTTTCTTCATATCCTGGGGAAAAGAAAACATATAAATGGTGATCTCAAATTCTCAGTAAGGGTAAGCATGGATAAAATAAAGAAAATCATACACATTTGAACTTAAAAACATGAACATAATGTTTAAACATCAAAATCTTGAGCAATGACATAAAACATGGCAGTACAAAAGGCATAGACCATAAAGAAACATTAATCATGATAAAATAGCATGGGAATAAAACATGTAATTGTGGAAAAAAATTAAGAACATGAACTGATTTCTATAGTAGCCAAGGCATTGCTGCCAAGACCATCTTAGTGGACAAAGTCCTTTACTGAACCGAGTTTACTTTCCATTCCAGCCCTGTATTACTGAACTGGATTTACTTGCCGTTCCAGCTATGTCTATCTCATGAGATATAAATCTTTACCCAATACATTAGAGGGAGATATAGGTCCCACTCATCTCATAATGAAATCATTCTTATTTTTTCCACAAAATAAACATAAATCATTCATCATAACCCAAAGAATAAAATGGGGTTCATAAACATCATAACATAATAACATAATCCATATAAAACAAATGGATATCATTTAATCATAAGAAAAATGAAACCATGTAAATCAAAGAGGCATTATACTTGAAACATAATCATACTAAATAATTTTATCTTAGATAGAAAATAGTTTTGACAAAACACTTGAAATGAATTCTTGAGGAAAATATCATTTCTTCTTCAAAAACATTTTCTTTTCACAAAATGCCATGCAACTTTAAAAGAAAAGGTTTTTTCTGAAAATACTTATGAAATATTGTAGAGTAAGCTTCATGAAAATAATGCATTATGAAGCTGTAAAAATACATTCATGCCGTATAAGTTAACAATAACATTATTCTCTTACTTTTTTCAGAAAAGTCAAAAAGTACCTCGTATGGTAAACAAAAGAATGATTCCTTCCATACGATGTGGTAAAAGTAGAAAAGGGTAAAAATGACTTTAAACATACATGAAAGAAAAGTAAAAATTTTATGAAAACATTTTGAGAACATATGGAAATGAATAATAATTATAACCCCAGTAAATAATTATGAATAAACAATCTCGGATAAGAATGATATTTGAATAATTATCCCTTACCTTAGATCCGATATGCTTCGTACATATTCGAACCTCCTTTAATTTGGGTAACTTCCTTTCGATTGAACCAAAAGGACTTCTTGGAGTGCCTTATGCCTAATGTAAGGCTTCAAGGGGGAGGAGAGGAATGTTGAGAGCTTAATTGGGTAGAGTTTGGATGAGCCAAATGGCTTGAGATGTGTGAGGAATTGGATAGAAATGGTCTACTTTTATAAGGGAGAGGAGGGGCTCTTTAGGAAAGTGTGAAAACATTATTTTATTATAAACTTATCTTTGGTTTCAAGAGGTCCAAAACACATTAATGTCGAAGATAAGATGACTAATATTCGAAATAAAATCATCCAATAGGAATTGGATAGGTTTTGGATGATATTTTAATCATTATAATATTATTTATTTAAATCATTTATTAATGAGGTAAATACTGCATCATTATTGTGTCATAAGTATGTTAATTTATTTGATGTCTAAAAATTATAAAACAAAATACCAACATGTATGAAATTTTTTTATCTTTCCAATGAATATTTATAGTCAAAAAGATAATTTATATAGCCCCTTATAAAAATTAATTACTAAAAGATTTTTGTTAATGCCAATTTTGTCATTACATTAAATTAATTAATATAATGTGTCATTGTCATTCATAAGTGGCTCCATGGGGTCACAAAATCGACCCAAGGATGCCCATGTTCGGCCATTACTCATCAAATAAGGTTTGGACATGTTTTAAGGTAATTTTGAATTATTATAATATTCTTTTAACCTTGAAGTACCCTATTTACTTTTAACCATGGTAAATAAAAATAAAAAGTTACTATTCACCAAAAATTATTTTTATCAAATTGAACCACATTTTACTCATTGATATTAACCATGTCTCTCAGATTTTCGAAATTTAACTCACAGAAGCGGTGAAATTAAGTTTTATGAACAATTCCAAAAGCTTCTAGGGGGTGGGTAAAAGACGGTGAAAAGTTCAATACAATTTTTATAAATATAAAATTATTATAAAATGATTCCAATGAATTTAATTGAACTTATGTAAGTATTATGTAACTATTTAGACCTAAAATAAATTTATATAAAATAAATTATTATTTAAATAAAAAGTCAGTTTTAACCAAAAACTCAGTGTTTTCACTACTAATCAAAAATTGAAGTTTTTCAGAAAAATACCAAAAATTCAGCCTAAGCTATATTTGATATTCAGAATTCAAAAATGATGTATATTTTTCCAAATTAAAAACATAGAAGTGGAATTAATTAATTTTAAAATTAATTCCCATTATCAAAACAAATAGCGTGTTTTTAGGAAACAATAACTATCAAAAGATTGATACTTGTTTATGTCCAATTTTAAAGTGAAATTAATTCCAATGAACAACGTTGGATTAAATGGTAAAAATATATTCTAATTACACTTTAAAACTAATTAAAAAGATAATCTAACCATATAAATTATTTTAATGAAAAAAGTTGTTTTTAAAAAAATATAGCATGTTTTTACTATTCATCAAAATATAAAAGTTATCGGAATAATATGAAATATTTATCCAAATTAAATTTTTATATCCTGATTCCAAGAGAGAATTTTATTTTGTCAAATTTAACTTATAAACATATCAAAAACTATATTTAAAGTGGGTGTGCCATCAAAAGGTAGTAAAACTGCATTTTTTGAAAAATACTTATTTTACCTGAAAAATTTATTTTATTCTCATACCATGTTCTAGAAAATATGTAAGATGAATAATAATGTTATAAAATTCAAAATTTAGTTAATACTATTAATAACGGCTAGTCCATAATAATATTATAATAATATATCATTGTTTAGTGAAACCCGGTATTGTGTACTACACACGCTATTGAGAAAGGTCATGATTGCGTGTAATGCAAGCCAAGTCAGGGTTGCATGTTGTGCAAGACTCCTTAGTTGTTTAATATAATAGAATCCAACCATATTTCATTTATACATTGAATATATATATATATATATATATACACTCAAGGTTGCGTAGAATAACTACTATCAAAATTGTGTGTAGCATGATCCAAGAATAGTGTTGCATATACTGCAAGCTAATACGGTGTTGCGTATAGAGAAAGTTAATCTTGGTGTAGCGTACAACACAAGACATTAATGAAATTAAAAGAATATTTTTCATAAAATATCAAGGTGTTACATCATGTCCCCTGATTATTGAAACCTTATTTTTTTAGAAATAATGTATTTTATGGTTTTAGTTTAAACCTAATGGGGATACCTGAAGAATATGTATTGTTTTTTAATGAATTTTTACATTATTTCCTTCTCTGTATCCTTCAATTATTTTTATATCATGATTATATAATAACCTGAGAATCATAAATATACTGATTGTTTTCATTTAAAGGGTACTACTATTAACTTCACATAATTCCATAAAATGGGTTATGAAATCAATATTCATGTGTACAAAATACTATTGCATCACAAACAGTTGTTTTTTGTTTTTTTCCATAACCACCTATAAAGGTTGGGAATAATGGTATTTATACCATTTATAAATTATATTTATGGTATTAATACTATCTTTATACTTCTATAATTATTATATAACACATACATTCAGGTTTTAATTTTGTGGGAATACGTTGACATCGTACATGTGTACGACAGATGACCACTTTGCGAAGTGATGTGATTCTTTCACACTATACATGAAATGTATTAATGATGGGTTTGATAAATATTTGTGAAATATATGACGAAAATATGATACTTCAATGATAATTTACATTAAATTTACTTTTATTTCATTTAATATTAAAATAAAATAGAAGCAGCATGCATCCATAAGTATGGCCTACTGTCTCCATGAATGGTGCATTTAATTTCCTATCATTAAATTATATGGATTACTCTAAATAAATATATACTGAATATATATGATATTTAAATTATAATTTTTTTTATATTATTAAATCATGATCATTGTAATATGGACAATAACATAACAAGTTAAAACATACCCAAAGAATAAGGCAATCAACACCTGAAACAATGAAAATAATGAAATATTATTAACAAAAAGTTGATTAAATGTTATAAAATGATCATAAAATATTTTATGAATATTATTATTTATTATATATAAGTTGATAACATGATTAAAACCATTATATTAGAGTTTAACTATCTTTAAACTAAAAATAAGCTTGAGGTAAGGGATTCCATTTCAACTTATATTCCATTGAGACATATGTTTTATTATGCCTCAATTCACATTTATGTAATTTATATACTTACCCATTGACATGTAATATCATGATTCATATTTCAGTGTATTTTATATCCCAGTTTTACTTATTTCATCCATGTTTATTTCACTTGAAAATTACCATGTGGTAATATTTATTATGCAATCTCACTTTATTTTGTGATTGATAACTTTCTATTGAAACAATATCTCTATTGTAATTATATTTCATTAGACATTAAATTTATATTGAATATCTATATTCTTGTGTAATTGGTATGATTATTTTCTAAACTA
This sequence comes from Viscum album, assembly GCA_963277665.1. Taxonomy (NCBI): domain Eukaryota; kingdom Viridiplantae; phylum Streptophyta; class Magnoliopsida; order Santalales; family Viscaceae; genus Viscum; species Viscum album. The sequence continues at coordinate 735,921,232 of OY728138.1, read as the reverse complement.
TATAAATTTTTGACATATATTATCTACTTTGAATGATTAATTGGGGAAATATTGATAAATATGTGTCCTTTATACGGTGTAAATTTTTGATGATGCACGTGTATTATTAATTTAATTTATTATTATATTTATTTATTTATTTAAATCATGCAACTGGTATGAATTGGGTTGGGGATAATTTAATGTAATCCCCTTGATACATCTGAAGTCTCATGAGATGAATTATTTGGATAAATTATATGGGTTTCTACACTATATATTTTTAATATTCTTCTGAAATGTCTTGTCGGTAAAGGTCCCATGTTCCTTGGAAACATAGAATCCAATATTTAAAAATTTCCTTCATTGAGAATTCAAATATTATTATGATCCCTGAGATTTTTACTATTAAATTATCTAGGGATGAATCTTAATCTCAGTTTATTGATTAAATGGAATTTGTTTCATTTAATTATCTTTCCATATTGATTATTCCTTACCCAAATATTTTTATGGAATTAAGGTTTAGTTATTAACTTTGTAATGTTGATTATGATTATTGATCCATGATAGAATCCCATGTACTTAACCCTTAATGATATTTTTAGCTCACCTTTTGTTTCCTTTCCCCATGTTTTGAAGAGTAACATGTTGAATGAGTTTTCAAGGATATTGAGTATTTTATTTTGTTATGTATTATGTTTCATTTGTTATTCCGAATGTATAATGGGGGTCATGTATGTAATATAGTTTTTCAAAACTACTAAACTATTTTGTACTTTGAGATTTTAATCTTGTATCTATGCCAATATAATAAAGTAAGACACCAACTATGGGCTACTAGGGTCAGGGTATTTAGATTTGGTATCATATCATGTTTGGTAGAAACTTTGGAAACTATAATTAGGAAAAATAGATTAGGGAATGTAAACCTATTATAGAATTTGAGGATAATTATAGAAGTGATTAAAAAAATTTAGTAAGATATAGATTATGTGGGTCTCCTAGAAATATAACCTAGTTTGATTATTAGATGTTGACATGGTTTTAGAACAGATGTACCTAGGGGTAATAACATCAAAAAGGGTCCAACAGACATGACTTTATTGTAACCTAGTACATGAAAATGGTCCTTACTCTACATCAGGTTCTAAAATCTCATAGAATAATCTTGGTTTGACTAAAATTTTCTATAAAAATATTTATGAGGGATTTTAATCTAAATATATCCCCCAAAACCCATGTTTATTATTATTAGATTACTTGTGTATAAATTTTTAAATTTTTCATAATTATTTCACTAGTTTTGGGATTTAATATTATATTACAGAATTTTATAATCTAATCTAGTGTATTCCATTGTTTAGAAATATAATGTGGAATGAAGAAGGTTATCAATACCCATGGCCATTATAGAGGTTTCCTGGTTGAGGAAGCTGATATAGCTGGTAATGGAACTGATAATGTTAGGTATATATTCGGGAATAATAATCATGTTCTGAAAAATCACCTTTCTCTAATAGAGAAATGTATTCTACAGTGGTATTATCTGATGTTTGATCAGTTAATGTGATAGATTCCCCAATCATTTAATGGGACTACTAATCTGATTATGTCCAAAAAATGTATTAAGTCTCTGGAGATGATATTTATGATCATGGAATGTTGTGAAAAGGAAAATTATACACATGTAGTGTATTGTCTCAATAGAAATATTGATCAATAGTGGTTATTCATCTTAAATACTAGGGAAGAAGGAGAAATAGAACTCGTGGAATAGATGTTGAGTCAAAAGTATCTTTTGACTTTTCTATTCCTTTGGTTTTGGAAATCATAGACTCTTTATTCAAAACATAATTACAAAATATTTCATGACCAATGTATTTTAAGAATTTTATTGCAAGAAAACATATGTGTTTTACCATGCTTAGATCTAATTTTAAAGTATTCATTAATATAAACCTACTTTACTCGTTACAATTGTAACACCCTAACCCTAGAAACCCAGAGTCGGTGCATTATTTTATTAAATTGTCACAATTACCAGGAATAAAATCCCGAAGGACCGAGTAGTTTAGTAGTTTTGTAAAACTAGATACATACATAGGTTCAATATTACAACCTGAAAAGAAATACAACATATAAGTTTTATGGGGAACATCCAAAACTCTATGTTTATCCCTACAGGTCATTCATAATAAACTTCTTCATGTCTAGAGAAAATAAAACATAATAAAGGGGTGATCTCGGATTCTTAGTAAGGGTAAGAAATACAGCGGAAAATATCATAAACATAATCATTAGGAATGGTGAATGACTAAAAACACATGCCTTTAAAAATAAACTTGATCACATTATGGAAGGAATAAGATATGAATAAATAATGTCATAATGAAACATAAACATGGGTATTATACTAGTTGAATGACCAAATGAATTATCAATACTATTTTTATAATGAGGGAATGCATAATGTGGGACATCATAACCATACCATTAAGGCCTCATTCAATACCATAAATATCCATTTTGTCAAGGCCTCATTCCAAGACTATAGTTTGTCTCATGAGACCTACTGATGCATCGAGGGGATATATTGGTCCCCACCTGACACTTACTAATTCCAATTCATTACTCATATGAATTGAGATCAACATAAAAAACAAACACATCCATATTTAAACTAACATATGAAATGTAAATAACTTTCCCTAATCATTAAACATAAACACTAACCATTCAGAGTAATATAGTGAATGGTTTCAAGATATCACTTCCACGGTCAAACTAATTATAAAACATTCAATAAAACATGGTGGATGATATCATAGGATATAAAGTTCAATGAAGTACAATATTAAATAATGTATGCTGACATAGATGGAGATACTTTAAAATGATACCATTGATAGATCCTTGAGGAAATAATCCTTAAACATTCCAAAGTGTCCCATACCACCTTGAAACATTCAAATCATAATCCCTTAGAATATCATGAGAATAAAGAGACTCTTGATATGATATAAAGAAGGTAATTACATACAACACAAGCAATAAATAAGTGGCAAACAATGCATATATCTCATAAAAGTTAATGTGATATGACAAAAATCCTTTTTTACTTTAGAAAGACGAGTTAATTAGGAAAATCATTTGTATTTATCATAAAATAAAATTTTAAACATGTATATCCTATAAAATAAAATGTAATTTTATTGAAATTATATTTGATTATTAAATAATATCTTATTGAGGTTAAATCATTTAAAAAGTGTTTTTAAAGAGGTTTTAGAAATAAAACATTTTAGTGTGGTTTAAGGAAGATATTAAAGGATTTAAAATCACAAAGGAATGTTTTCTTTCATAAAACTAAAAATGAACCAAAATATATTTTTCATGGTAATATTTTTGATTTTGGAAAGATAAATATGGATTAAAACATATTATTGGGTGAACATAAAAATAGGTAAGAATTTGAGAAGTTCCTTGAATCGAGCTTGCATAACAGAACAATTTTTGAAAGATTCTTGTAAAATATGTAATTTCCCACAAAATAAAGAAGGATTATGATTGGTAAACAAATATAAAAAATTAAAACATATTTTATTAAGATTATTTGGTAATAAATAATAATTTCATTGATGTGAGTTTTGAATAAGAGCAGCCTGAATTAAAATGGAGGTTCGGGTAGAAAATACTCAAAACATTATAATCATTGGAATTGTATGCCCCAAAATTATTTATTATCCAATGATAAATTGAATATAATGAAATTAAATAGATTCGTTATATGAAACAAAAATGTTAATAATACATACACCATATGCAATTAGTAGTAGTGAATACGGAATATCTCACAAAAATGGAAGTGAGATGAAGAAACCCTCACCTAAAGTCCAATGGTGTTCTTCACTTGATCTTAGTGTCCTTGAAAAACAATTTAAATTAATTAATTAATATTTATAAAACCTGTTATTTGTTTAATTGATTTATAATAGCCTTATTAATTTCATTCATGGTCTTCTTGATGTGTTTAAGAGGTTCAATTCTATTGTTTGGGAGTGTTTTCCTTCTTGGTATCCTTAACTGGTTTACTTATATATATGTAAGGATAAACATGTAATATGAGAATGGTTGTCCAGAATTGAAGTTGAATTTTATTTGTTAAAATCCATAATATTACGTGGTTATAAAATTAATTTGGTTATTGGGGGTGACTATGAATCATTATATAAAACATTAATGGTAATTGTTTGGGTTAATTGGTGGTTTTTTATCATAACGAAATCATTTTAATTTATAAATTAATATCATGTGTGAAAAAAGATTACAGAACATTACATAAGTTAATAAATATTGTATATTCTATTTCAACCATAAAAATGGTTTCATTACTAGAATTTAATATGTTAATAGAAATTTAAAACCTGTCGTCCTTGAATGTGATAAATTAACACATCTCAGATGGTGTTTTCATTTCTAGTATAAAAGAAGGGGGAAGAAGAGATGAGGATGAATTATTCCATTATCACAAAAATATTCTTGTAAATTTAAGGTATTGGAGTTATCATAACATTTTTATGAAATTAGGTGAGGAAATAAAAAAAAGGTACTCGAAATAAAAGAAAAGTTGATAAATCTGTTATGAAAATTCAACAGCCTAACGATGTCACTTAAAAATTCATAAAATATTTTGATGAGATAAAAGGGGTATATATTCATTATTACATAATTTTGAAAATAATTGGGATATTTCATGACATATTCCAACATAATACAATTGAAAATAAAAGATAATAACATAAAAAGAGTGCTTAAAAAAAGATATTTTGAGATGAAAATTCTATATCATAATGGCTATGCAACATAGTTTTAGAAAACATTAAAAAGAGAGGGGAAAGGGGTTAAAATCCATAAAATACTCATAATATAGTATATGAATATAATAAAATTTAAATAAGAACATGTTATGGAAACTTTAAATACATACCACATAAAAGAGAACTTGAATGGAAAAGAGAAGTTGAAAATTCTCTTACCTTGTAGAGTAACTCCTAAAACATGGAGGCTGGGACCTTGGGTGATTTATAACACCTTGGGGTGAATATTAGGGAGGTAAAACTACCAGATATTCTAGAATGATATATTTTCAATGAAATAAAATGAAGTAATGAGTGGGAATTTATAGTAAAAGAGAGATAGTTTTTTATTAATTTCAAAGGACGCCTCATTGGTGGTTTTTGCAAAAACCATGGACTTTACCATGGTATTTTCCCATGGTACTAGATACTTGGGACACCTCATATAATATTTTATTGTACACAAGTATACCATAATTTTATATTTATTATTACATCATTATGATGTCTTTAAACAAACTGAAAACTCAAAACTGTATTTTTACTATTCACACAAAAATCAAGTATTTTAGAAAAATACCCGAAATTCACCCCAATAATGTTTTGACGTGTAGAATTAAAAAATGAAATCCATTTTTTGAAAATAATTTTCTATGTTTTTTTAATTTAATTTTTAAATAAAATCATAATTTATTCTAAAAAACAACTTTAAAATTATAACCCATTTTTATTACACCTTGAGAAATTAAACAAGGTCCCATAAAATTATCTTATAACCATAAGACAATAATATAAAAAGTTATGATTACATTTAATGAAAACAAATTTCCATTTTAAATTATTAAATTAATCATAAAACTGTAATAAAAATATTTATGATATACAAAAATACCACTACTTATACTATGATCATTTTTCACTTATAAGATGTCTAGATTGTATTTATACATTCATGGGTGAAGTTTCTTTTTTTAGATGAGTTACTTTAAATTTCTACTCATAAGATCAACATTAGTATTAATAAGGGTATGTTACTATTCATAAAAATTATGTTTTTCTTATCAGACTCTAAATGTTTTACTCAATGAAATTGTGTATGTCATTTTTTCAAAATTCAAATTACATAAGTGGAAAAAAAAATTACTGGTTAGGTTATAATAAAGTGTTGTTTTTTAGAGAATTATTGTTTCATGCATTCAATATTAAATCAATTAGTAGATTCTTGGGGTGTTACATTATCCCCCTAGGAACAGAATTGTGTCCTCGCAATTTGAAACTACACTTCGAAATTTAAAGGTTGATGCTTGAAAATTTCCTTGTGGGAAATCCACATCGAAACATATGGTTAATAAAATATCTTCCTAAAAAGGGGTTAAGGGAAATGAGGTGTTCACTAAAAAAATTATAATTCCGAATGGTGTGACATTAGTTGGAACTAAAAAAACTTTACATAAAAGAAAAATCCAACTATGAAGTTCTGATGGAACATGATAGAAAACATGTTCAGATAAAAATTGATTACTAAAAACAGTAAAATACTATAAAAAACATTGATATTATCAAAGATTATGATAATAGAACAAAATTTTATGTAATACTCTTTTCCATGAGTTGAAGAATTATTCTACTGTATAAGATTATAAGTATATGTTTCTATTTTCAACTCATCCTTTGATTTCACCTTGAACTATCTATACCTTATCACTTATCACAGGTCATGCCATATGGTGAAGTAATACATTAACCTATAAAAGCTCATACAATGATAAACTTAAACCATTTCATAAATGGTTAAAAATTATAAAATATAATTATTCAACACTTTAGAATGAAGGTCTCTGAATTTCAAAGATGAACTTATCATTTACCCTTAATCAACATGAAACAAATTTTCATATTCCAAACAAGTGAATAAATTCATCATGCATCCTATTGAAATATGGTAATAACTTGAATTACCCTAAAAACTATATTGGGCACTACTAGAAATGGGATCTTTCCTCATGCATTTATCACCATAGTTTATAAAAACCATGGGGATATCTCTTTTTTACAATCTATTCCCACGGTTTTAATAAAACTATGGGAAACCAATACCCAATTCCCTAAATACCATCGTGCTCCTTCTCCCTCTTCCATCGCGCTCATCTACTCTTCCATCGGGCTCCTCCTTACCCTCGCTCCCATAACCATCTTCCATAATGGTCATCCATGCTTCCCCAACTCTCGGACCTCTCCTCCCCTCCCCAACCACTGCCTCTCGGTCGTCTGACCTCCACCCCTCATCCCTCTCCTCCCCTCACAGGCCTTCACCTCCCGGCCATCCAACCACCATGTCCTGCCCATCTCTTCCCCTCCCCATCCTCAACCTCTGCTTACGACCTCCCTCCCAGACTTCAACTCAACCTCATCATCCTTCCCTCTACCTCCCTTCTCCCAGCTCCAGCGACGTCCCCCCTCTCATCTCCCTCTCCTCTCGGCCTTGGCCTTTGCCTCAACTTCCCCCAGCTTTGGAAACGTCCCATCCTGGCCTTCGCCTCCCTACCCCAAGCTTGGGAATCTAGGTATGAAATTTCATCTCCTTGTTTTTCATTCTATTATATATAAATTCAGTTCAGGCTTTAATGAACTAAAAATAGAGAAAAACCCTGAATGTACTAAACCATTGTTTGGAATATTGTTACCATTTTCATCATCATTTTCCCTAGAGTGAATCTAAATATATTTTTTCTTTCAATTTATTTTTTCTATGAGTTATAATTGTGATAGCGATCATTGAAACCTATTATAGTTTCCTTTTGTAAACATTAAATTTATAATTTTCATTATTACTAAGATTCTGATTATGAATCATACATGTTTGATCATTGAGATTGACCAGAATTTGAGACTATGGGTATGTTTCTTTCAAACTATATAGTTTAATGAATAATATTCTGCTTGGAATTGTTATCAATAAGTGATATTGGATATGTAATGAATAATTGAGGCACATATTGTCAATTTACATTTCAAATAAGTTACTTGTTTGAAAATGTGTTGTGATAATTTAATTATTTGAAGAACTATTAGTGTTTAGAGCATATTTATATATTAAATTTATCTTAGACATCCAGCAACCACTTTGGAATAAATGTGTTTCCTTTCCCTGATTAGATGTTTGGGTTATATAATAACCCTCGAATTGGATCCTCTATAGAAAAAAATGATGGAATTATAAGGATAAAATAATGAAAATGTATACTTTGGTTCCTTGGACCCCTAAAAATATAGTCCATAAATTACTTATAAATAGGTTGAGGTTTTACCATGGGGAAATGATTCATTCATTTAATATTGGTTTCTTCCCCTCTTTTGAGAAACTCAAACATACATGAGCATCCTATGACCAAATTACTTGGCTCCCAAAAAATAAATTATTTAAAGGGAAAACATTTTCATCAGTGAATTTTAGTGAATCAATTTACTTGAAAAAAATTATTGTAAAGGCTAGATATATCATTCTCTCTCAATAAAACTCATTGGTGAGAATTTCTATTATTCCTAATCCATTGTTCTAGTCTCAACTCAAGGAACCATCCTTGACATTTAGAAGAATTATAGTATTAAAACCCATAGCTTACGATGGAGTTATTATAACAAAATAGATCAAGTCTAATCCATTTAACTCGTCATTCAAAATTAAATAAGGGTACGCTATAAGAATCCAAAATAGTAATTGATGACATTTGATATATAAGACATTACCTAAATCCTAAGGGATATTCCCCTGGTCATTTCACATCAATTTCCCTCATTATCATTTCTTATGAGAATTCTAATCATGGTGTGTGTAAAATTTAGTGTTCAATATTTATCTAATAACGTGTATTTTATTTTTCAATTGATTTTAAATTCATTTATTATACCAAATCGACCTTTTCCTTTTTAAGAGTCTTGTTGTGACTTGTTCCACTTTTTATGCAGTAGCTGTTTCTAGGTAATTATTTTATTAAAAAAATTCAAGAAGTGATTTAGTTTATTAAATTCGTCTTCTAGTATATTTATACCAATATTTGATACCCAAGATTTTTGTATATAAATTATCTAAATGATTTTCATTAACTCTTTGAGATGAAGTGGTTTTCTTTAAAAAAATCCCTCGTTGAATTTAAATTTTACCGATGGAAAATATTAATTTACATGAATATGGGGCTCGTTAAAAATATTTATGATGATGGATGAATGTTCTTATATATCCCTTGCTTTTTAAATGTAATAAACCATGTTTAAGGGTGTGTTTTAATGTTAAAAGTTGATTTTTTTATGTTACACCTAAGGGAGGACAAACTTTTTTATCTCTCTCTTAGTTCAACTATAATGACACATACCACTCTTTCATTGACATGAAACCTTTCTTGTCCCATTATGGTTTACCTAATTGATCATACCTTTATAGGATAGAGGTAATAATTTTATCTCTGATACTGAAAGGGTTGAAATTGGTTATAAAAATAAAGGCACTTTCAATACAAATGTGAATTAACTATTAACCTTTTATGTTCTTATAGTTTTATTTTCTATATTACGTATCAATTTTTTAATTATGGTTTAAATTTTTTATTGGAAGATAACTTTTATTTTTATTGTTATATAATGGATAGAAGCTGGATGCATTGTACTGATAGGATTCCAACCGCGTTTCAAAATAATTTGGAGAATTTTTTAGATTTTATATTTGACAATGCTTCAGATGGAGGTTGTATATAGTGTCCATGCTATAAATGTGTTGGAATACCATGGTTAAGCTGGGAAGAAGTTATCTACCATATAACTAAATTCATAATTTAATATTTTTATAATTTCAACAGTCTGCCTTGGAGGCCCTCGATGGTAAGGAAGATGACAACATTAGGCCACATGATAATTTAAGTTAGGTATTAGGTGAAGAGAACTCGGGGAGAGTACGATGTTAACTAGGGAAAAACATCATCCCCTATAAGTATTATTCATCATCGGGATCCTCTCAATCCTCCCAGATCCTTGAGCTAGAAATCGCTCGTGCTGAAGTAGTTGAGGCAAAGAAAATAGTTTTAGAGGAGCGTTAAATAAGTAAGCTGATGACCGAACATTTCATGAAAGTTATGGCAGTTTTGGGTCAGTCTCTTCCATCATAGACTATTGATACTTTTGAATCATATGTGGCACAAATGTTCTCATTAAATGATGTATCGGGTGATGCCAATGAGGGTCTAAGTGGAAACGAAGGTGGTGGTGATAGAGCTGTTGGTGGTGAGGATGTTGCTAATGTGGCTGATGTTGTTGTTAGTGATGATTTTGCTAATGATGTTGTTGCTGATGATGATGATGTTGATGATGATTGGCATAGAAATGTGGATGGGGATGTTGGTGATAGGGAGATATTAATCCCATCCTTTTTTTATTTAGTAAGGAGACATAGGTATGTACTTTAAGAACTTGAATTGAATTTTTGTATAGATGATAATGGTTAATTTGTTTTCTTCTGAAAAGTTCTACATAAATTTTCACATGCATTTACATAAAGATAACATTATAATCCTTAGTCATTAATATGGGTAAGCGATTCCCTTACTACCTTAGAATACTTACCTCTAAATGATATCCCATATAGTGACATTGTATTCCATTTATTATCTCTTTATTTTTCATAAATTATTGAACTGAGAAGTCTAAATTAATGTATGTAAAAAAGGAATATATTCCTCGGTTATTGTTTTTAAAATTTGAATTTTGTAAAATCTGAAGTTGTTCTATTGATTGAATTAGTTGGGTTTTTTGAGATCCTAATTACCTGAATGACGTGCTACATGTTAGAGATTTTTTTGGGTTTATAGGTAGCTTTGTAAGAACAGTGCAGGGGGGAGGGGGCCGGGTCTAGTCAATGGGGCTGGGTGTAGGGGGTGGCGTTGGGTGTAGGGGGAGGGGGGCTGGGTGCAGGGGAGATGGGGGGATGGGTGCATGCGGTTCTGGGTGTAGGTGGTACTGGGGGTGTAGGGGGGTGTCCAAGAGGGGGCAGTGGGGGTGCAGGTGGGTGGGTGGACAGTGGTGGTGCAGGTGGGGGGAGGGGGACCTGGGTGTATGGGGTAGTGGGGGGGATGGGTGTAGGGGGGCTGGGTGAAGGGGATGGGGCTGGGTGTTGGGGGTGGGGATGGGTGTAGGGGAGGGGGAGGAGGGCTGGGTGTAGGGGGGCGCTTGGTGCTGGGGGGTGGGGCTGGGTGTAGGGGAGGGCCAGGGGGTAGTGGGGGTGTAGGTGGGGGTGCAGGGGGTGGGGTTGGGTGCAGGGGGGTGGGGTGGGGTTGGGTGCAGGGGGAGGGGCGCTGGGTGGGAGGGGGCTGGGGGTAGTGGGGGTGCTGGTTGGGGGGCATTGGGTTTCCCACTACTAGGAGATTCAGTGATCAAGCCGATCACAATATTTTGGTTAAAATAAGGTAATCCATATGTATATTTTTCAATCAATTTTTGTGCGTATGGATTTTTTTGCTTAATTGTGAATTTTTGATCTCCTTGAGCATTCATTGATTGTTTGTCTGTATGCCCCTCTTATCCCCCCCCCCCCTCTCCCACTCCCTGTATTTGTGTTCTATTTGAATTTTGATACAAATTTTTAGGCCATGTCTGTAAGTTTTCATTGAATGGGGTAGAATGATCATTAATGGAACCATATGTAATGGACAACTTTTCATTAGAGGAAAAAAAGTATGCACGGTAATTATTTTTTTACAGCCATGGTTTCTTTCTCTTATTTTGGTGTTTTTTGGCTACGCTACTTAGTGTTTATGGAAATGTTATAAACTCATGTATGACAGGTTCTTTGAATGTTTTTGGTTTCATGACGTTATTTGCAGCTGGGTTGCAGGTATGGGATTCCATGGATCTTGTCTTTCCTAAAGGTATGTTTCACTACGGTGTATTTTTTGTGTGTGTTTTCAAAGAATTATCATGGTTTTTTTCTATCTATGATTTTATTTAGTAAGCTATGTCTGTATATTGTTTAAAATACAATGAATATTACATTCAAATTGCTCATAGCATAATAAAATAAACACCTTTCAATTTTTATTCTAATGAACGTGTATTCATAATGAAATCTACAACCAGTTTAAAATATGGAAATATATTATTCATATATTTTAAACACCTTTCAATTTTTATTCGAATCATATTAATTGGATTTTGTACATGTGCAGGGAAACAAGAAGACAAGGGTGTGCTGATATCAATATATATGACTATGTCATGCAAGATTTTCTTAGAAAATAAAAAGAAGACCCTGGCTTTAATTTCCACAGAATGATGACTGAAAGTGGCTTCACCCCAGGTAGTATTACTTATAATAATATTATAAAATATCTCAAGAAACTGAATCATATTGTAGTGGTGTTGGAGTTCTTTCTGTTGCTTCTATTCATGGGTCCAAAAAATAAATTTTCTTTCATTTACTCTATTTATTGCTACTTACTACAATGAAGGGAGGCTAGATGAGACTCTCGTGTATTGTCCTTGAATGCATTTATATATGATAATATTTTCAAGAATGCTATTTTAACTAATCTATCCCACACTGGTGCTAAAAACATCGTTGTATCTTCTGATAAGAAAGTGAATCCCAACAACAGCTCTAATTCTTCAAGCTCTTCTGAAAGTGATTCTGAAGGAGTGAGAATTTATCAACTCTGAATAGGAGTGGTATATAGTTCTTATTTCTTGTTATGCTTCTAAGAAACCAATACCAATCTGAATTTTTTCTGTTTCATTATTTTTTAATGATTATTAAACTATGTTCTATTTTAGGATTCTCCTGTGAAAGCTTCTCCTACTTTGAATGGGAAGTCTACTCTCTAAAAAAGTCATTTTTTCTGCAACCAAGGTTTCCAAGAGTGATTCCTCCGGTTCAAATAAAGTGATTGTGATGAATATGTGAGGGTTCTTATTAATTATCTCACATTATATAAATAGTGCCAGTGGTTTTTAGTTTGATATATTTTATATAATCTTTTCAATTCTAATCACTAATTATTCATTTGAAGTTTTTGTGTTGGAAAAATTACCTAAGAAATCACTTGGAACTGTGATAAAAATAAAACATCAAGTATTCTTGAAACAAAAGAGGAGTTTAGTGATGAACCAGATACAGATAGATTTGATGATGATGCTTATAATCTAGTGAGTACAATTGATTTTATCTTTATCTCTACTAAAATTTCATTTAAAGAAATCATTCTCATAATTATTGTGCTTGTATGACATGGATGTTTAAGGTCTGTTTTTTATGATAGCTTAAAAATTAGGCAATTATTACCCCTATATTATTTAATATTTGGATTTCTATAACATAAAACGTAAATACTTGGAAATTCCATGGAAAAATCTTTTCTTAAAAACATGGGAATTTTACGAGTCCGCAGTTTCTGACGGCGCTTGATTCCGAGGCCCGGTGTGCCTAGAATCAATTTCTGAATTTTTGTTCGGGTATGTTTAGTAAACGTACGAGTGAGATTTCATATCTTTTGAAATAGTGCTCAGAATTGAAATCTGAGGACACCGTTGAACTCATAGTGTCGGTGATTTCTTAGTGATACCATCTTTGCAGTTGTGTTTTAACAAGAAAAGAAGTTAGTTTATGGGGTTTTTTTAATTAAATTAAATAAAAATAAAGGTGTTACTTTATTTTCATTTGTTGGGTGGTTAAAACCTCTAATTGGAGGTTAGAGGTGGGGCCCACCACACCCTAACCTTCCTTGGGAGGATGTTATTAGGTGGGGCCCACCCGAGCCCTTTATCTCTTCTAACCTTCCTTTAAACCCCTTGAACTCCTCATAAATGGGGGTGCTCTTGAACTTCCCCATAATGGTGCCAATTCACCCAAAAATTATTTAATGCCTTCAATTAATTAATTTTTGAAAACTTTTGAATTCCTTTGAATTATTTTTCCAAAAATAAAATAATGGGTTGGCATATCCCATTATTTTGGTTGGCGATCTTTTTTGGTGGAGCATTGAAGAACTCTTGGAAGAGCTTCATCCTCTCGATGAAGAACATGAAGAATGATACTCATCTTTGAAGAACGACAAATACCATCCTCAATCTTTGACTATGATAAAAGAGAAGGAGCCGCCCGTGAAGAACGCCGATGACGCTTCTTCCTCGGACACTTCCCGGCATCAAGGAAATTGACACCGCCATTTCCTGTGAATCTTCAATGTTCATCGAAATAAGGTTGGGGGATTTGAGTAGTTTTATTTATGAGTTTTATTTCAGATCTTCATCGTTCAAATGATGGTTGAGATATGCCGATTGTTAACAATATAATGAGGAGGGCTCAGACCGCACGAACACAGTCCAACCCCCCCCCCCCCCCCCTATTGTTGTTGTTGTTGTGTTGATGGCGGAGGTGAAGCAATGGCGGCCGGCATCAGGCCAACCGTGAAGAAAACCTATGGCACATGGCCTCCGGGTCACCAAGAGGGCGCAGAACCGTCGTGTTATGCGGAAGGGAACCCACGGCCATGATGGGCCGCGGCGGAGGCGCGCGACGCCATCTTGCCGCGCGGAGGCTAGCAGAGGTACGCGGCCAGTCGGGCCACGGCGGAGGGGTGTGGCACCCTCGTGCTACGGAGGCTGAAGGAGGGAGGCCGGATGAGCCGTCCCATGGTTGTTCTCTATAAGGCGGGACCCGAAGGGTCCCGTGGCACACCAAACCAGCTCCTAGCGCCGGTTCCCTCGGAAGTCGGGGGGCGCGACAACCCCCCACGGCATGGCCGGCAGGGCCGCCACTTGGCCGGGCCGCCCTTTCAGGTCGGGTCACCACTAGGCCATGCTTCCCTTATGGGTCAGGTCATCACCAGGCCGAGCCGCCATGTGGGACAGGCTTCCATTGGGCCGAGTTAGACCCACAGACCGGGTCGGACCCCTGTCCGGACCCGTTCAACCTGAAATCACCTTTTCACCCCTATCTTGGGCTTCGGGTATATGATCGACGAACCGTCTACGGTGACGGAAATCTTAGATAATGATGGTTCTTTTTTTATACTCCACTTGAGGTTTGGATGTAGTTGGTGTATGGCCGGGTTGGTTTGAGCCTAAAAACCAACCGGGCCCTTGGATCGGAAATGCCAATAACTCACAGACCGGGCGTCCGATTGACGTGACGTCTATCGCGTTGAGTTCCTTATGATGAGACGGAACTATGAGATACATCAACTCAAGACTTCATGGTATTTGATGTATAGACACCTAGATCGAGGAGCAGACCCTCCCGGAATTGAGCGTGCGATGTGCGGGAACCCTATTACTGGTTGTGATTGAGATGAGAAAATCCTATGTGGACCTAATACTATACCAGGATCCTCCGTGGGTTTGACAGCGACGATACTATACTAATATCATCCGTGGGTTCGACAGTGACGATATTGTACCAGGATCCTCCGTGGGTTTGACAGTGATGACTTCTATACTGGGATCCTTCGTGGTTTCGACAACATTTATACTGTTCCAGGATCCTACGTGGGTTCGACAGAGGAGATGATTCAGAGGCTACATCTAATCATCTCTACCCTTCTTCATGAGTTGTATACCTTCTTGACCTGAGTATTTTCTTCAGTAGTTATCATCATTATGATTGAATTTACTTCTTTTGTGGAATGGGTTGTGCTTGGGCTCGAGTGTTAGAGCCAGACTATGATTGGTAACTTAATTATATGTATGGGAATATACCTAAGTTGGGATGGTTGATACTTCATGATTTCATCTTACTATTGTGGTTATCCTTAGTGGATTCTAGGAGACCTTCAGGGGGTCTCGAGGTCCCCTACTGAGTATCTTTATACTCACCCCTACACAGGCTTTTCCCGCACCTTGTTGTGTTTTGTGCAGATGATGGTCAGCAGTGATCGAGAATGAGGGTGACAGATAGAAGTCTGCTCAGAGCTGGACTAGTTGGGACGTACCTCAAGGATGAGTTGATCGAGATCTGTACCTACCCTCCAGGTAGGATTCTTGGGCAGACGATCAAGGAGCTATTTTTCCCATTTTACATGTACTTGTACGTGTTGTTCAGTTGGGTTTATATACTGGCCCACTTACTTTCAGCACATCTTTCTTTTCTATATTAGTAATTTCTTCTTCTATTACTTGTGTTCAGACTGTGTGTGTTACAAGTTTAAAGGAAATTACTTCCCTTTTTATCAGGGATTCGCCTTTGGTGCTAGTTTCCAGCCCCTGGCCTATGGAAGGTGGGCTTGGGGTAGTCACGTCATGGGCCCCGAGGATGGGTCGTGGCATAAAACATCTAATAATTTTCCCAATCCTATTGTGTAGGTTCTGTTTTTTTTTTTGTAGCATCATTAAACATGAGGAAATTGATGATCAATCCCAATATTCCAATATTTGACACCATCAAAAAATATGTTCTAATACATATTTACATTATTATCACTAGAAAAATACTAGAACTGGTTAAGTAGCGTGCTTAAATTAGCACGGATTCTACTGTAACCTTTATATTAGGACTGCTTACACTAGAAACCCATACTAACAATAATGTTTACACAAGAAAATTTTACATATTTACACATTTGGATTCATTAGTAGAAACATTACACCATCATTTCTTACAGGAGTAGTATTCACACTAGAAATGTTTATACTAACATCATTACAGTATCAATGCTTACATTATTAGTTCTTAGACTAGCAGTTCTTACACTGGAACTATTCGTAGCAACATTACCTATAAAAACACCTTTTCAAAATGCATATGTTTGGGAAATACAAGGGTGACAAATCTGGGAAACATGGGAAGAATCATGCTGAAGCTCTGTCTGTAATGACACGAGCATCCCACTCACTGGTGTTGGGGAAGAGGACAGGGGGTGTGTCAGGGAGGGTGTGAGGGGATGGTCCTGGGGAATAGAGAAGGGGTGTGTTTTTGTAGTAAGGGGGGAGGGGGTGTTCTGGGTTGGGGGGGGGGGTTACAAGCATTCAAATGGGTGTTGGGGAAGAGGGAAAGGGTGTGTGCAGGGGGTGGGGGAGGGGTGGGGGTGTGGGGGTGAAAGGAGAGGGGGAAGTCTAGGAGTGTGCAGGGGGTAGGGAGGGGGGCAGTCCAACTGTGTGTAGGGAGGGGGCAGGGTGCAGGGGGAGGGGGCTGTCCAGGATGGGGGTGTGCAAGGGGGTGTGCAAGGGGGTTCTGTACAGAGGGGAGAGTGGGGGTGTGCAAAGGGGGGATGTCTAGAGAGAAGGGGGTGTGCTGGGTGGGGGGTTATAAGTATTCAGGGGGGTTGGTGATGGGGAATAGGACAGGGGTGTGTAATGGGGGAGGGGGTGTGCTATTGGGAGAATCAGTTCCAAGTAGTTATTCTAGGTTGTATGTAATGTTTGAAGCCTACGGGCAATGAATTCATCTAAGGCCTATAGTTCCATGTATTACTTACTCCTACGGGCATTGTAAGGGTTCCACCTCACCCCTTTAAAGGTGGATTATCAAAAATAAATAAAAATTGAAGGTCATCGAGCCATTGGATGGAGGGGGTGTGCTGGGGGGGTCTGTCCAGGGGGAAAGACCCATGAGGCATTGAAACTCGAGCCAAATTGATTATATACCATTAATAGGAAGAGTGATTCTTAATTAATAGAACTATACTATTTGAAAATATCATTTTGAAACTTGGATATGTTTCCCCCTTGCTGGCAGGAACATGATTGGACCCATGAGGCATTTTGGTTCTTATATGTTGGGCTATGACTTGTTTAATCACATGAGATAGGTATGTTGTAGTTGAGTTTTTATTTTATTTTCTTTATCGTATTGTCCACTTAGGATTTTTACCACTTTATATGGATGGAGGGTACTTATATTCTGTGAAGGGGTCCAGAAGGGCACTGGAGGCAGCTACGTGGTTTTCTTTGTAGGGGAGGGAGATTGGGGTAGTTGAGGGATTTATAGTGTGTTTCATTTTTGTCTGCTTTTACTGTGTTGATTTTGTTTATTTTATTTTCCTTCGGCATGAATGTTCGACATACGGATGGGTCATGCTGATTTTTTTTTATTTTCTATTTTAGTTTTAATTAATTGTTTGTGGGGGTGATAAATCCCTAGTTCGAGACACCAAACACATTTCAATATCTCCAAATAATGAATGTCCTTTCATTATGAAATTCTTCCATGCATACCTTTACCCTTGGTCCTCTTCCAAGACTTCTTCTTTATTTTAACACATTGAATTCACTCTTCATATATAAATTTTCAACACATCTTCATACAATAGATCTTTATGCCATTATTCTTGACAAAACACATGTCTCTTTAATCAAACTTACCTCATTCATAACTTATATTTTTTCCACAAATCCAACCAATCAATCCTTGGTTGTAATAATCCCCCCCCCCCCCCACCCCTATGGATGATCCTGTTTTTGAATTAGTTTCCTCTAGTAGAGAGGTTAGTGGACCTATTCCTCCCATTCAAGAGAAATTGAAAAATACTATATTATGAGATGATATAGTAGATATGTCTCATTCAACCTATGGTGTAATTTCTTTTAAAGATTCCCTATCAAGGGTTATCTCAGATGAATAGATTGGAGAAGCATCCAAGCATAGTAAAGATGAAATGAAATATGATGTGTAGACTGAGGTGAATTCCAATTATTGGTAAAATAAATGAAAGGATTCTTCAAAGAACTAGAAAGGTAAGTCAAAGATAGTGGCCACTAATTCAGGGACCTATATTTTTCGTATTACAAGTTTAAAAATGATTCCTTAGTATACTTAGCATCATCTTCTATACGATGAACCAGACTTCAACCTAATTCTGGTTACTGTAGAAACCCAATTCTGGTTATTGTAGCAACCCAATTTGGGTTACTATAGCAACCCAATGTAAGAAGACTGTATTTTTTTCATCATCTATCATACTTTCTTTGGATTCAATAAGAGATAAATTATAATGATTCTTTTTCATTAAAATTTTATTTAGGACTTTTCTGATAAGTACTTTTTTCTTCTTTAAACCCTTTTCCCAGCTTTTCTTATGTTTTAATTGGTGAAAATAATGCATTGTGGTTCCATTGTTTTTTCATTCTGGTTTTCATTGTTTCACAGTGGTTTCACAGGGTGGGTGGGGGCTTGGTACAGGGAGGGAGGGCTGGGTGTAGGGGCGATGGGGGGGCTGGGTGTAGGGTTGGGTGCAGGTGGTACTGGGGGTGTATGGGGGTGTCCATGAGGGAAGGCAGTGGGGGTGCAGATGGGGGTGGACAGTGGGGGTGCAGGTGGGGGAGAGGGGCCTGGGTGCAGGGGTAGTGGGGGATGGGGGTCCTGGGTGTAGGGGGTAGTGGGGATGGGTGTAGGGGGAGGGGGTTTTGGGTGCAAGTGGTACTGGGGGAGAAGGGGGTGTCCAGAAGGGGGTGCAGGTGGGGGCAGTGGGGTTGTAGGTTGGGGGAGTGGGGCATGGGTGTAGGGGGAAGTGGGGGGTTGGGTGGATGGGTGCAGGGTGTAGTGTGGGGGATGGGGGGCCTGGGTGCAGGGGGTAGTGGGGCTGGGTGCAGGGGGGTGTTCTGGGTGCAGGTGGTATTGGGGGTGCAGGGGGGTGTCCAGAAGGGGGTGGGACAGTGGGGGTGCAATTGGGGGGTGGATAGTGGGGGGTTCAGGTGGGGGGGGACCTTGGTGCAGGGGGTAGTGGGGCACATGTGGGGGGGGTGGACAGTGGGGGGTGCAGGTGGGGGGGGGAGGGGGAACTGGGTGTAGGGGGTAGTGGGGGGATGGGGGGGCTGGGTGCAGGGGGGATGGGTGCAGGGGTAGTGGGGGGGATGAGAGGGGGGCTTGGGTATAGAGGGGTAATGGGGATGGGTGCAGGGGGAGAGGTGGTTCTCAGTGCAGGTGGTATTGGGGGTGCAGGGGGTGTCCAGGAGGGGGGTAGTGTAGGTGTAGGTGGGGGGGAGTTGGACAGTGGGGGTACAGGTGGGGGGAGGGGGACCTAGGTGTAGGGGGTAGTGGGGGGGCTTGGTGTAGGGGGGGCCTGGGTGCATGGGGTAGTGGGGGAGATGGGGATCTGGGTGCAGGGGGTTGTGGGGTTGGGTGCAGGGGGATGGGGTTCTGGGTGCAGGTGGTACTAGGGGTGTAGGGGGGGATTCTGGGAGGGGACAGTGGGGGGTGTAGGTGGGGGGTGGACAGTGGGGGCGCAGGTGGGGGGGTGAAGGTTGGGGGCAGTTGGGGTGAAGGAAGTAGGGGGTAGTGGGGGTGAATGGGGTAGGGGTGCAGGGGGAGGGGGCATCTGGGGGGTGTCCAGGGGGGTTCATTGGGGGAGGGGGTCCAGTGGATGTGTTCAAGGGGGGTCCAGGGTTGTGTCCTGGGGTCCAGTGGGGGGTCCAAGGGGGTGTCCAAGGGGGGTCTGGGGGGGTCCAGTGGGGGTGTCTAGGGGTGTCAAGGGGTGTGTGAAAGGGGGTTCTATTCAGAGGGGAGAGTGGGGGTCTGTGAAGGGGGAGGGGTGTGCTGGGGGTCTGTCCAAGGGGGGAGGGAGGGGCTGTAGGGGGTCTATCTAGTGGGTGGTCCAGGGGGTTTCCAGGGGTGTCAGGGGAGGGTTTTCAAGGGGGTTCTATCTGGAGGGGAGAGTGGGGGTGTGAAAAGGGGGAGGGGATGTGTTGGGGGTCTGTTCAAGGGGGAAGGGTGGGGCTGTAAGGGGTATGTCCAATGGGGCAGATTCTATTTCTGGGAAAAGAATATATACCCACAGTTTGAGAACCGTGGGTAAATATACTGCAGCAGAACCCTCTATACCTACGGTTTACATAACAGTGGGTATCTAGTTTCTGCTGTGAAAATGTATACCCACAGTTCTGTAAACTGTGGGCATAGATCTATACCCACAGTTCACCAGAACCGTGGGTAAGTTGAAATTTCTGTGGGATATACCCACAGTTTATGTAAAACTGTGGGTATAGGGAAATTTCAATGTCTCGGGAGCCCACGGTTTATCAAACCGTGGGTATAGCCTATACCCGCAGTTTCATGGGATATACCCACAATTTGAAACTGTGGGTATATGGAACTTTTTCAGTAGTGGGAACCATGAATTCTTCCAAATTACTTAAGTAAGATACGTGTTAATGGATATATTACTTAAATCCAAAAGTATTGTAAACTCTATAAATGATAGCAAATACCACTTCTTGACAAGTCAATAATTTTTTCTAAGGTAGTCAGTACTTTTCTGAATCAATCATTTATTCATAGTTATCTCAATATCAAATATATATTAAGGGTTTTCATTCCCTCAACCATATACTTTCCAAAGATATTAACTTTGTACTGAGTCGCATATCCTTTGTAAAATCCATCATACGACCTCAAATACTTAATGAAATAGTACTATAGTACAACCCTAATATATTCTAAAATTATTATAACAAGAATATAATAACATAGTTCTTGAATCCAAAAACATAAATACATTATTTATTCTACTTCAATCATAGTAACATCATAATCTTGACCTTGAACCCTTTTATTTTTCAGAGCTATATTTCCATGACTCTTGGGACATTCATTTATGCAGTGCC
This sequence comes from Viscum album, assembly GCA_963277665.1. Lineage (NCBI taxonomy): Eukaryota > Viridiplantae > Streptophyta > Magnoliopsida > Santalales > Viscaceae > Viscum > Viscum album. The sequence goes on along the minus strand of OY728138.1, from coordinate 735,899,822 downwards.
CTATATCCTATGATTTGAAGTGTTGAATATCAGATAATACTTTCCTAGTCTTGTAATTATGATCATGGTGGCATTTTTCTCCACACTTGAAGCAAACTCCTTTTCCTCTTAAGAATATTCCAAGGTGTTCCCTTCCAAAATTATCACATGCGGGAAAATACATCTTTCCCTTCTTCCCTTTATCTATGTTTTTCTTTTCCATCCTCTTCTTATTTTTTTCCCCTTCAAATCCATAGGACTCATAGAATCCTTTCCATACCTTGTTAACACATGATAATATTTCCTCATATAATAAAGATACTTGGGAGTTAATATTCCTTTAAAATAATGGCTTAAGAACATTAGAGATATGATCTTTCTTACTCTTTATATCATGTGCATTGGTGAAGTTCTCATTCCTTTTTCTGGGTTTCATTTCTAAACAATTCCATATTATATATCATCTCATAAAATTATGAACTCTCTATGACTCTAAACTTGGTATATCACATAGTATAAATTTATGCATCATAAATCTTAGAACCATATACTTTGGTTACTTTGGGACATAAATCCTCCATAATGGTGGGTAAATAAAATATGAATCATCCTAATCATGTACCCCGGGAGTGTCAAACTGATTGCATAGTAAGGCCCATTTTTGTGTGTCAGGATACTCAAGGTAAATCCCAAAACTCCTTGTCGTATTTTTCACTACTATGTACATTTTTTTAGAACCACGTCCACTTGTAGTATCCATACATGGATGTATTCTCCAAAAAAAATCCACATAATCTATTCCTTACCAAGATTCCAAGATATTATAATATTTTTATCCTCAAATACTATATTAGGGGTTTTTTACCAAATCTATGTTTTCTAAATATAGTTTCCATGTTTTATACTAAACATCCTTTGATACCAACTGTAACTCCCTAACCCTAGAAGCCCAGATCTGGTGCATTATTCTATTATATTGGCATGATTACGAGGAATAAAATACCAAAGTACTGAGTAGTTTAGTAGTTTTGGAAAACTATATACATACATAGGTTCAACATTACTACATGAAAATAAATACAATATATAAGTTTTATTGGGAACATCCACAACTCTATTCTTATACCTACAAGTCATTCATAATAAACTTCTTCATGTCCTAAGAAAATGAAACATAAGAAATTTGTGAGCTCAGAAGCTCAGTAATTGTTAGGAATACAACATAACATATCATAAACATAAATATTAGGCATGGTGAATGACTAAAAACACATGCCTTTTAAAATAAACTTGATCTTTTTTTGGCAGGAATAAGAGTTTAATAAATAATGAGATAATAAAACATAAACATGGGTATTATACTAGTTGAATAGCCACATGAACAATAAATACTATTTTCATAATGAGGGAATGCATAAAGAGAGACATCATAACCATACCATCAAGGCCTTGTGATAAGACCATAAATATCCATTTTTTCAAGGTCTCGTGCCAAGACCATAGTTTGTCTCATAAGACCTATCGATGCATAGAGGGGTTATAGCAGGCCCCAAAAGACACTTTCTAAGTCCAATTAATTTCTCATATGAATCTGGATCAACATAAATAACAAACACATTCATATTGAAACTAACATGTAAAATGTAAATAACTTTCCCCAATCATTAAACATAAACACTAACCATTCAAAGTAATATGGTGAACAGTTTCAAGATATCACATCCACATTCTAAATAATCATAAACCATTAAATAAAACATGGTGGTTGATATCGTAGGATATAAACCTCAATTAAGTACAAGATTAAATAAGGTATGTTGACATAGATGAAGATACTTTTAAATGAGACCATTGAAAAATCCTTGAGTAAATAATCCTTAAACATTCCAAAGTGTAACATACCACCTTGAGACATTTAAATCATAATTCATTAGAATATCATGAGAAGAAGGATAATCTTGATATGATATACCAAAGTGTAGTAAATAAACCACAAGAAATAAATAAGTGGTGAACAAGGCATATATTTTATAAAAGTTAAATTGATATGAGAAAAATACTTTTTAATTTAGAAAGAAGAGTTATTTTAAAAAAAATCATTTGTATTTGTCATGAAATCAGATTGTAAACTTGTATATACCATAACATAAAAGGTATGTTCATTGAAATTATATTTGAGGCTTAAATAAAGTCTTATTTAGGTGAAATCATTTAAAAAGAGTTTTTTAAAAAGCTTTAGAAATAAAACATTTTAGTGTGGTTTAAGGAAGATATTAAAGGATTTTAAAGATAAAAGGAATGTTTTCTTTCATAAAACCAAAAATTAACTGAAATAGATTTTTCATGTTAAAATGTGTGATTTTAGAAAGATAAATATGGCTTAAAATATATTATAGAGTGAACTTCAAAATAGGTAGTAATTCGAGAAGTTCCTCGAATTGAGCTTGCATTTCGGAACAATTTTTGAAAGATTATTTTAAAACAAGTAAATCCCCATAAAAATAAATAAGTATTCTGATAGGTACAAAAATATAAAAAATTCACATATAATTTATGAATATTTCATAGTAATAAATAATAATTTCATTGAGGCGAGTATATAATAAGAGCAACCCGAATGAAAATGGAGGTTCGGGTTGAAAATAATTAAAACCTTGTAATCAATTGAATTGTATGACCCAAAATTAATTATCATAAAATGATAAATTTAATATCATAAAAAAACAAATATATTCATGATATTATACTAAAATTATCATTATACATACACCATACATAAGTATTAGTAGTGAATACGGAATATCTCACAAAAATGAAAGTGAGATGAAGAAACCTTATCCTTAATTCTGATGGTGTTCTTCACTTGATCATAGTGTCCTGGATAACCAAATTGAGTTAATTAATTAATATTTCCATAACCAATTCCTTATATAATTGATTTAGTATAGCCTTATTGAGTTCATTCATGTCCTTACTGATGGGTTTAAGAGGTTCAATTCTATTGTGTGGGAGTGTTTTCTTCCTTGGTATCCATAACTGTATTACTTATATATAAGCAAGGATAAACAAGTGATATGAGAATGGTTGTCCATAATATAAGTTTCGTTTTATTTTCTAACATCCAAAATAATACATGGTTATAAAATTAATTTGGTTATTTGGAGTTAATATTAATCATTATATAAAACATTAATGATAAGTGTTTGGTTTAATTTGCTGTTTTTTATCACAATGAACTCATTTTAATTTATAAATTAATATCATGTGTGAAAAAATATTCCATAAAATTATATAAGTTAATATATATATTATATTATGGTTCAACCATCAAAATGGTTTCATGACTAGAATTTAATATGTTAACAGAAATTGAAAAACCCGTCATTATTGAATATGAAAAATTAACACATCTCACATGGTGTTTTCATTTCTATTATAAAAGAAGGCAGTGGATAGATGATGATGAATTATTACATTATCAAAAAAATTCTAGTATATTTAAGGTACTAGATTTATCATAACATTAGGATGAAATTAGTTGAGAGAAAAAAGGAAAACAAAGGAAGTTGAAATAAAATAAAAGTAGAGAAATCCCTTACTAAAATTCAGCAGCCTAATGGTGTCACATAAAAATTCATAAAATATTTTGCTGAGAGAAATTGGGTATAGAATTATTATTTAATAATTTCAACAGTAATAGGGATATGTAATGAAATATCCCAACATAAGCTAATTGAAAATAAAAGAGAATAACATAAAAAGATATCTTGAAAAAGAGAGATATTTTGAGACGAAAATTCAGCAGCATAACAGCTATGCAACATGATTTTAGAAAACATTAAAAAGAGAGGGGATAGGGGTAAAAAATTTATAATAGACTCATAATATATTATATTTATAGAATAAAATAGAAATAATAACATGGTATTGAAACTTTAAATACATACCACAAAAAATAGAACTTGAATGGAAAAGAGAAGTTGAGAATTCCCTTACCTTGTAGAGTAACTCCTAAAACATGAATTTTGGGACCTTGGGGGATTGAGGACGCATTGGGAGGAATCTTAGAGAGGTAAAAATACCAGATATTCAAGGATGGTGGATTTTTAATGAAATAAAACTATGTAATGAGTGGGTATTTATAGTAAAAGAGAGAGAGTTTTTTATGAATTTCAAAGGACACCTCATTATTGGTTTTAGAAAAACATGGGCTTGTCCATTGTATTTTCCCATGGTATTATCCACTTGGGTAACCTCATATCATATTTTACTATAAAAAAGTCTACCAGCATTTTATTTTAATTATTATATCATTATGATGTCATTAAATATAATGAAAACTCAAAACTGTTTTTTTACTATTCACAAAAAAAAATCAAGTATTTTAGAAAAATCTCAAAAATTCACCCCAACCATTTTTTGACGTGTAGAATTCAAAAATAAAATACATTTTTTGAAAATAATTTATTAATTATTTTTATTTAATTTTTAAATAAAATTATAATTTTTTTCAAAAAATCAACTTTAAAACTATAATTCATTTTATAACACCTTGAGAAATTAATCAAGGTCCCATAAATTTATCTTATAACCATAAGAAAATAAAGTAAAAATTTATGATTAAATTTTATGAAAATAAATTTCCATTTTAAATTATAAAATTATTCCTAAAATTTTAATTAAAATATTTATGGCATACACAAATACCAATACTTATACTATGATCATTTCTTCACTTATAACATGTCTAAATTGTATTTATACATTCATGGGTTAAGTTTCTTTTTTGGCTGATTTACTATTCATAAGAGTAACATTACTATTCATAAAGGTATGTTGCTATTCATCAAAAATTATGTTTGTCTTATTAGACTCTAAATATCTTATTGAACACAACTGTGTATGTCATTTTTTTTAAATTCAAATTACAGAAGTGGAAAAATTATGTTTATTGGTTTGGTTATAATATTTTTTTAGAGAATTAGTGTTTCGTGCGTTCTATATTAAATCTATTTGTAAATTCTTGGTGTGTTACAATAATTATCATAATGGTTATGAAGATGATAAATATCGGAATCACCTTTATCAAGTTGGATTTAAGACTTTCTCCCATGTCTTCATATTGAAAAAAGTGCTTATAATAATAATTAACATCGGAACTAATAACATCACAATCATGCTCATAAAGAAAATCATATAGAAATTTAATAAATAATTCCATTAGATTTATCTAATTATAAATCTTAAATATTAAAAACAATATTCTATTATAATGGAATACATTTGACACTGAAAATGGTATACATCAAAATGACATTGAAAATTCTAGTATAATATGATCATTGAAGTTCCATGTGTCCAAGTTATCATGAAAAACATAGAAAATATGATTGTTGTAGGATTAATATGACTATTAAAATCATTCCTATAAATACCTGAACATTCAAATAGTTTTAAGTGAATTTTTAATCATTTTATTCACAAAAATATCAGTGTGTGAGAGCTCTCAAGCTTACTAAAGTGAACTACTGGTTCTTAATACTTGTAATTTTTTTAGTTTAGTTTTTTAAAATTTCATTGTGCGTATAATTGTGTGAATATGATCAATGTTACATGTTGATTTAAATATAGAAAATTCTATCATAGTATCAAAGTCTTATAGGGATAGTGAGATAAAGAATTCTATCATCACATCAAGGGCTCATGGGTATAGTAAGATAGACTAATCATCATATCAAGGGATTTCTTTGGTGAGGAAATGACAAACATTCTTTTAAGTTTAAAAAAGGGACCATTATCCTAGGTTATTGGATACCCTACACTTTGGGGTAAAATAATTGTATTCATTCATATTACTTGTTTTCTTAAGTCTTTTATGTCCACTTCATATAATAGGAAGTGAATACTTATTTAATCATTTTTCTATTTGTATCATGTTTATCATAATATATTTGATTATGATAAAATTTTTCTACCATGTATTACTTTGTCTATAAAATTTACTCTTATTATTATTTTATATCTTTTAAGATAGAATCATAAATTTTTTAATACTCGGATTTATCTTAACCATTGTGATTTCGATTCTTTTAGTGTTTACTCAAATTAAATAATTTCTACTATAAATACGATTAAACTCTAAATATGTTACCAATACTTACGAAATACAATTCTATACATTTTTAAAGTAGAATAAATTTCTTATTATTACCTGTGGAATACATATAGGAATCTACTTGATTATGACACTCTTTTTATCATACCCAAGGTCCAAGTCTAATTACTTTTTGAATACTTAAGAGATTTTGTTAATATGATTGGTTAAATCTTGTTAAAATAATATTTTTTTAATATTAAAAATGAATGTTTATAAACTTAAAATTCACCCCATCTTGTATTTATCCATATTCATATATATTATCATCCAAAAAATGGAATTAGAGCCAAGTCTTTGTTATAATGATACCTATATTTAGTATTAGAGGATGCTTCCACTGCTCATTTCCATTCCTCCTCTATCTTCATGAATGTTTCATGTTTCTTAAAAAAAATTATAAACTTTTTGTTAATAATTACTTTCTACACTAACATGTATTTTGGAATAGAATTTTTTATATTTTTTTTAAATACGGAAGGAATAAATATTCGTTCAATAGTTAACCTCAATCCAAATAGACCCCCTATTTTTTATGGAGCTTATTATTAGAATTGGAGAGATAGAATGAAGACATTTGATATATATAATAGATTAATAAATTTCATCATTTTTATTGGAGATTAAAAGATACCTGAAAAAGAGGTTACTGATTTTAATAATTAGTAAAAATAAAAGTATCAATTGAGTTACAAAGTTAGAAACATATTATTATGTTCTATGACTAGATACATTTACAGTCAGATTTTTTTATGTGAAGATTCTAATAGTATCTATAAAAATTAAGATAATACTCATTTTGGAACTTCAAATATTGTTGAAACAAGAAGAGAAATTCTTAGAGGTGACTATTAAGAATTTGAATTCCCTTTTGGTAAACCTATTTCAAAGTTAGAACAAAGTTTTATGACAGTATCAATAGTCTAAAATATATGGGAGAGAAAGGATTAAAAGATTAAATAATTATTGAAATTGTAATTTACATCATTCATAATGAGTGAGAATCAAAGAAAATAATTTTTGATGAATCAAGAAAAATAAAAAATCTCACTCTTAATGATTTCTTTGGAACCCTTTTGCAATATGAGGGTAGGTTGGAAAGAGATGTAGAGAAAGTAAAGAAAACAAATGGTAGAGTTTATTTTACTAACACTTAAAATACAATAAAATAACAAACTCTTGATAAATTTGTTAAGTAAAAAAGGAAAAATAAATTTATTGTTCAATCTGATTCAAGTGATTCTGAATATTCTAAGAATGAATTATCTAATCTTGCTCAAAGAATGAACAAGATTGTGGGTGAAAAGGATTTTCAATACCATTTTAGGAAAATTATTAAATACATGAATGAAAATAAATAATATTATGTTACTTTATATTAATGTAAAAGAGTTGTATATATTCGACCTGATTGTCCCAAGTTAAAAAGAAAAGATAGAAAGGAGAGACATTCTGATAGGAATCAGAAAAAAAAATTTAATTAAAAAATAAAAAAAAATTATTAAAGATTGAAAAACTTGGATTTCCAATGGATGTGATTCTTTAGAAAATTCCTTAGATAATGAAATCACTGATTATAGGAATATTAATATTCTTTCTAGAGAACCTGTTGAAAATCAATGTTTTATGGAAAAGGTACACATAGATAATTCTTTCACTAATTTTTCTTTAAATTAAAATTACTCTAGTGATAATAATTATAAATATTTAGATGAATAATCATCCTTAGTTAGTGATCATTATACTTTAACTTCTTATGAAGAAGTTTCTCACATTATAAAACTTTTAGAAAATGAAAATTTTGAAGTTTTTAAAAAACTTGATAAGCCTAATAAAAAACTTGCAAAAGATTATTTAGGAATTTATATTTTAAAAATTGAAATATAATATCTATCAAAATATCTTGATAAACCAAATTCTTAAAATTAAACTATTTATAAATATTTTGAAAAATTAATTTCTTATAAAATTATTTTTCAAACTAATTTTGTAAAGCTCAATTGAGAAACTATTGATAGTAAGGATAAGGTATTAGTTGTAAAACTAAAATCTTAAATTTATTCTCTAATGAAACTTTTATCAAGATTTACATTAGGTATATAAAATTTAGATTAAATTTTTAGAAAAATAAATCTTTATAATGATAGTACTAGAATGGAATATACCTATAAAAACTCAGTTTTTAGTAATAATTACTTTCTTCCAAATATATCACCCTTTTGCACAACTTTTCAATGTGGAGGGAATTGGAAAAAATATTTATTCTCTTCATAAAATTAAATCTTTAGGTTTCCGGGTAGATTGTTTTTCAAAAAAACGTGGATTCCCAAAATTTTTGTTTTTTCATATTTCTAGAACCAAGAAGGTTTTGGTTATGAAAGCCTAATTTTTTTTCTAGAAAAAAAGGTATTAACAACAACAAGAATACATATTAAATGGATAGTGGGTGTTCTAGACATAATAATGGAAAAAAATATTTCATTGAAAATATTATCAAGATTAAATGAGGAAAGTTACCTTCAATGATAATTCTCAAGGAGAGATTATCGGTATAGGTAATATTTTTTTTCTCAAAAAATATTTAATTTCAAATGTTTTTCTTATTAAAGGTCTTAATCACAACATTATAAACATAAGTAAATTATGCGATAAAGGTTAACTTGTGAATTTTAAGAATGATAAATGTGTAGCACACAATTCCAAGGATAGAGTCATTCTTTATACCCATCAGTATCAGAATGTATACACACAAAACATAAAAGACCTTAGGATCTGATACTTACCTTTTCATAGTGCAATGGAATTTCAAACTTGGTTATGGAATATATGGTTAGGATATTATAACCATATAAACTTATGTAAATTTAATGAGAAAAGAATTATTAAGGATCTACTAAAATATATATTGGATTATTCAAAAGTTGTTGACCTTTTCAATATGATAAGAAGCATAAGTGAATCATTAAATATATTAGTGAATTCTCAATAACTAATGATTTATAGTTAGTGCACATGGATTTATTTAGTCCTACACAAACTGGATGTTTGTGGGGAAAGTACTATGTATTTTTTTAGTTAATGATCACACTAGATACAAATGGGTCTATTTTCTAGCAAGTAAAATTGATGCCTTTTGTTATTTCAAATATTTTTTAGACAATGTTGAAAATTATAAAATCCTTCCCTTGATAAATATTCATAGTGATCATGGTGCAGAGTTTGTAAATTATTATTTTGAAACTTTTTGTAGTAAGAAAATAATTTCACATAACTTTTCAACTCCTATATCTCCTCATAAAAATGATGTTGTTGAAAGAAGAAATTGTATTATTCAAGAAATAACATGAACCATTTTTATTGAATACTCAATTGCTAAACATTTTTGGGCCGAAGAAATTATCTCTTCTTTTTATATTATATATCATGTTTTAATCTAACCTTTTATTAATAAAATCCCATATGAATTGTAGAAATTCCTGAAACCAAAAGTTTCTTACTTCAGAGTATTTGGATGAAAGGTATTAATCTTGAATAAGAAAGAAAACTTAAATAAATTAACACCCAAATCTGATAAAGGTATATTTTTAGGTTATTCGGCTACTTATAACGCATATATAGTTTTTAATAAAAAATTATTGTTATATTTATGAAACATTGCATGTTAAATTTGATAAAACTGATCCTTTTGTTTTTAAACAATCCCAACCAACATCCATGAATGTGTTTTCCCACAATAATCCTCACATATTGATAGATGATTTTTCTAGTAAGGAAAATTCTCAAGAAATTATTTATAATGTTTTTACTTAGGTTGATTTTCTACCTTAGGTTGATGAACATGTTTTGAAAAATCAAATTCAATTATTTCTTATAAATAATCCTACCGATAGTATCATTGGTGATGTGAGTAAACCAATTTGGACTAAAATTCCCTTAAGAAATAAAGTAAAACATATTTCTTTTCTTTACCAATTTGAACCTAAAATTATTATAGAGTATTTAGGTGATTAGAATCGGATTAATACCATCCATGATGAGATAAATAAATTCAAAAGGAATATATTTTACATCTTGGTAGAAATTCTTAAAGAAATTTCAATAATTAGAGTAAAAAGATTTTTCATAAAAAAATTCTATGAAAATGCAATAATCAATAGAAATAAATCAAGACATATTACTAAAGTTTACAATCAATAGGATGGAATTGATTATGAATAAACCTATCCACCGATATCAAGAATTGAATCAATTATTATTTTATTATCCTTTAAAGAATTATTAAATTTCAAACTTTTTTAAATGGATGTGAAGTGTTTATTCACTTAATGGATATATACAAGAATAATTTTTGTTGAAAACCCTTTCTTTTGAAGATAAAAAAACTTATTGTTTATGTTTTCAAACTTACCAAAGATTTATATGGACTTAAACTAGCCTCTAGAGCATGGTATGATAGATTAACAACATTTTTGTTACAAAACAACTATGGTAATAGAACCATGGATCCAACTCTTATTATAATAAAATTTAATAAAAATATTGTGGTTATAAAAATATATGTTTATGACATTATATTTTCATCATCTCAACAATCTTTAATAGATTCATTTACAGACCATATGAAATTTGATTTTGAGATGAGTAAAATGGGTGAGTTAACATTTTTCCTTGGTTTTAAAATTTCTCCAAAACCAGAAGGTACATATATATATCAACATAATTATATAAATTATATTATTAAAAAGTATGTATATTACAATACTAAATGTATTATTACTATAATTTTTACCGCAAATACAGTTGATATTGATGAATTTGGGCAACCTATAGATCAAACAATTTTCAAAGTTATGACAGGAATCTTATGATACTTAACTTCTAGTCACCCAAAATTAATGTTTTTTATATACTTATGTGATAAGAATCAAGCTAATCCAAAGGAATCCCATTTCAAATCAGGTAAACAAATTTTTTATTATCTAAAGGGAACTAAGGATTTAGGACTTTTCTATTATTCTGGAAATGATTTTGAAATAAAAAGTTTTTATTATGCTGACTTTTTTGTTTTTAGAATATATTGGAAAATAACTTAAAGAACTATTCATTTCTTATGAGATTCATTAGTTTATTTGTAACATCCCATGTGAATAAAGAATAATACATTTTAATATTTGTTAATATTTTTGAATTAAATATTAATTTTACTTAAATGGGATGCTATGTCTGATAGCATACTCAATATGCAATAATGGATTTATCTAAAATCTTATGTTGCACACAACGTTGAGTTATACCAAAAAATAATATAATAATATTATTATTTTAAAAGGTGGTTAACGCATAGCCATTGTAATGGTGAGAATGAACAGAACTAACTAAAATATGATTACACATATTTGTTAATTTTTTTTACATTTATCCAATAAATTTTAGAGGCTTAAAATAAGAAAGAATCTTATTTTAATCATAAATACTCTAATATTCTTTAAAAGGTCATTTTACCACTTTTTGATGGAGAACCATTTTTAAATATAGTTTTTTTAAAATTTATATGTTCTATTTGACAAAATAATATTGTTATTTAGAATTGGTAAATCAAAATTTAATTTGGATACAATTTTGGTATTATTCTGATAATGTTCATTTTTTAATGAATAGTAAAAATACTGCATTTTTAATTCAAAATTGCCTTTTAATATAATTTATTTATATGGTTAAATTATCATTTTAATTGGTTTTAAAGTGTAATTAGATTATATTTTACCATTTAATCCAATTTTGGTCATTAGAATCAATTTCAATTTTAAATCAGACATAAACAGGTGTCAATCTTTTGATAGTTATTATTTCTTGAAAACACGCTTTTTGTTTTGGCAATGGGAATTAATTTTAAATTAATTTCTTCAACTTCTATGTTTTAAATATATAGAAATGGATTTCATATTTATAATTAGGAGTTTCAAATTTTTTAAATAGGTAACTTTTATTTTTAGACATAATGAATAATTACTTCGGTAAATATTTTATTAACCATGGTTAAAGGGTAAATCTGGTAAATATGGTTAAAAAATAATATTTTAATAATATTAAATTACCCATAAACATTTTCTAAATGTATTTTATGAGATATTTCAGACCAAGGTTATACTTGGGTTGAATTTGGGACCCCATGGATCCACTTGGGAGTGATAATGACACTTTATATTAATTAATTTAAAGTAAAGACAAAAATGACATAAACATACATCGTTTTGTAAATAAATTCTTACATGGGGTTAAAAAAGTTATATATTAGACTTTAAATATTCATTTTAAAGATAAAAATATTTCCTACATCAAGGTATTTAATTTATAATTTTTAGACATCAAATAAATAAAATTATTTATGACACAATGATGATGTAGCGATTAACTTATTAATGAATAATTTAAATAAATGAGATTATAAAAACTAAACAAAATATCCAAAACCTATACAATTCTTATTGGATGATTTTATTTTTAAGAATAGTCATATTATATTATAATTTAAATAATTTTGGATCTTTTCAAACTGAAAATAAGTTTATAATAAAATAATACTTTCAAACTTTCCTAAAGAGACCCTCCTCTCTCTTATAAAAGGGAACCACATCTAACCCATTACTCCCACCTATCAAGACCATTATCTCATCAAAACTCTTTTCACATAATCTCCCAACATCTATTTATTCCTCCTATAAGCCTTACCTTAAGTATAAGGCACTTCAATAATGCCTTTGGGTTCAAACCAAAGGGAGTTACCTGATTTAAAGGTAACGTCTTCCCTCAAGTTATCTTCTTTTTTTTACTTATCCAACCCCCTAAACTCTCTTTATCCAATTAATTTATGAAAACACAAGTATAAGAAATATACTAGGATGTTTTTATGAGAATTATTAGAACTACACTTACACACACCTTCGTCTAATGGGTAAAGAACATACTGTTTCTGTGGATAGTGAACTACTGCCTCAGGAAACGATGAATATTCAAATATCTCCTACTGCCTCTCATCCTGGCCATTATGATGGAATTTTATTTATATGTGATATATATTATATTTATATTGTCTCTATACTTATTTATTTTTTCATTTATATCATACCTTTATGGTTTCCATAATGTGTAAACGCGATAATTTCATTTGAGGAAGTGCGGACTACCGTCCCCTCAAAGTGATATGACTCGTTCAAGCCATACATGGAACGTATAAAGGATGGATTTAGTGAAATTATATATGATATTATACTTTAATTATTATATAACTATGTATCATTAAGTTTTCATTCCATTCAATATGAAATAGAAATGAATGTAGCATTCATGCGTACATACGGCTTACCGTCTCCATGAACAGTGCATTTCATTTCTTATCTCCAAATGTTATGTACTATTATAAATAAATATATATAAAGGATATATATGATATTTATGATATTTAAATCATGAATATAATTTTTTATATAATTGGATTTTGACCACATGGAAAACTTGTAATTATAAGAACATCATTTTTGACTCAAGTACCAAATATCGACTAGAAGACTATTATTAAATCAAATTATTATGTAATGTTTAAAACATAGTAATAAGTGATATAAAAGGAATAATAAACTTGAAAAAATTTATGAGGAAAGTATAAATTAACTTTAGTTTATTATTTAGTAGATTAAATAACGAATGAGTCAAGTCTGACACGAGGTATGGGACTTTGTTTCAATCTCCTTTCATCGAGGCATATTTGGATTTATACACAACTTTATTTTATACGGTGTATAAACCCCATTGACTTTTCATTTAATTCATAGGGAATATTTCTCTATGTTTCATTTTACTAAATAACAAAGAGAATGTTTCTTTTTAATGTACGCGGTGACAAAGAACTTTCTGCCGCCGTGAGTATTATTTGATCTTTGGATTTCTTAACAAGTCCTAGTGTTTTTAAAAGTAAAAATAAATAGCATATACCATTTTTACGTATTTTGGTATTGAAAATGATTTTAAGAAAACATTTATTATTTCAATATCTTGAGATGATATATTTTGATTGCAATTTGAAAATTTTATCTTTTCTTTATGCCTTTGTTATGTTTTATGATTATGTTATGGTTTGTAGGAATTGTTTATGCATACTGGTGATTCCATGATAAACCTAGGGTGGGTGATCCCGAGATAGCTCTCCAATGCATTGGGTAATGTAACAGAGGTAAAATTTAATGTTTCTCCTAAGATATTTAGGTAATATACTATGATGGGTATTCCAAATGTAAATCCATATATAGGTGTGATAACTAAAATGTAAGTATGTTATGGATTCCAGAAGTTAAATTTATCATTTATGATGTCTATGTGTTATTCATAAATCTTATTATTTCATGATGTATGTTAATGATCTTATTCTTGGTATATATTGATGCACTAATTTTTTCTTTATTTATAATCTTTACTGAGTTTTTTAAGCTCATACCATATTTTTTTTGAAATGTTTTTCACAGGACTCAAAGATGAATAGGGTCAAGGATGAGATCAAGGAAAATTCATGCTATCTAAAACATGGAACTAGACATGATTCTTTTTTTAAAGAGTTTTTATTTTATATAAAAAATGGATACTGAGTAGAATTGTCCAAATGTAATATTCAAGTTGTTATGTATATGTTATGAACTAATTCTCTAAAGCTCTAAACCTGAAAAGATCCCCAATGTGAATTATTAACTTAATTCAAGATTATGTAATGTTTAAGGCTAGGTCCATATAGTTGGTATGAGAGGTCAGTTTAGGCGACTTTAGGAGTTAGTTTATTGTTAAATTAATATCCAAAAATTAATTTATGAAATGATATAGCATTTATAGATTTCCATTTTTATTTTCCTTAGATATTTCGGTGTTCAAAATGTTTTTCTACAGAGGAAACAGGGCAGTTATGATGGGAAGACATCAAGAGGAAGAAAACCTTCTAAATCAGCAGCCTGATATGGTTGGAATAAAAACTGAATAGTTTGTTGTAGTCATGGCATAGTTGACTCGTGATATAAATGGTGGTGGTATCCATGCAAGAGATCATCCAGATCAACCACAGAGGAACATGTCAATAGTGGATCATTTCATGACACAACATCCCCCATCATTCAGAGCATCATCTGACCCTATGCTATCTGAAGGGTGGATTAAGGTGCCGGAAAAGATATTTGATGTCATGGGGTGTTCAAAACATTATAAGGTTAGTCTCATTGTTTACCATTTTGAAGGTGAAGTTGGTCAGTGGTGGTCGATGGTTAAAAATTTCATAAATAGTGACAAGATTAGTGCTCTTGATTGGGATGAATTCAAAGGTATGTTTCTTGAGAAATATTTTCCTAAGGTGGTTCATCTTAGGATGGAAAAAATTCTTAGAATTGAGGTAGTAGGATGACTCAGTGGCTACTTATGAATAAAATTTCACTCAACTAGAAAGATATGCTCCAAATTTCATACGAGATCTTGATAGTAAAATCAATTGTTTTTACTCAGGATTAAATCCAAAGTATCAAAGGACTATAGATTCTCATGAGTTAAAAAGTTATGAAAAACTTTTTTGATGTGAGGAGAAGGTAGAAATGGAGTTTTCCGATGATCAGTTGTTCTTTGAAAAACAACAGAATAAGAGGTTGAGGTGGCAGACAAAAGGGTAGAACTCTTCAAAAAATTCTGATGGTAAGAAACTTAAGTTTATATTTTGTGACAATTATGGTAAAAAGCATGTTGGGGAATGTCTTTTGGATTCGGGTAAGTGATACCGATGTGAGAAAATGGGGCATAAGGTTCGTAATTGCACTGAAAAAGATCAAGGTAATGGTAAGAAAAAAATATAATTTATAGTCAGTAAATTGTTTTAAGTGAAGTGAAATGGTTCATTATGAAAATGAGTGTCTAATGAAGAACTAAACAGAGGGAAATAAATTGGACTATAAGAAGAAAGGGGTTGTGAAATCCTTTGTAACTACTTCAGAAGATGTCGGGCCATCGAATGAAGAAGTATCAGGTACACTATTTGTTTATTCAGATTATATTGATGTGTTGTTTGATTCAGGGTCTACAAATTTGTTCATTTCTGAGAAATTTTCTAGTAAATTTGGAATTCCATCTCAACATATGAATCCTGAACTTATGGTAAAAACACCAGGAGAAAATGTTGAGACAAAAATAAATTATGAGAACCTTCTTGTACTTGTGTGCAGAAAAATTCTACCTTCAAACCTTATTATTTTGCATGTAGTGGAGTTTGATGTTATTTTGGGTATGGATTGAATTTCTATTTATCACGATAAGATTGAATGCAGAGCTAAAGAGGTTTCTTTTCATAAAGAATTTCATTTTGTGTACAAGCATGAACCCTTAATTTTTATAACATACCAGGAAGCTAAAAAACTAGTAAAACATGGAAATGAATGTTACCTTACATGTATTGTTAAAAACAAAGGAACTATTAAGATTACTGATGTTCCAGTATTAAATGAGTATATTGATGTTTTTTTATGATTTTTCTGGTATACTACCTAACTGAGAAGTTGAATTTATTGTTGACTTAGTTTCTGATGCTAAGCCAATTTCAAAACCCCCTTATCGAATGGCTCAAATTGAACTTTTAGAGTTAAAGAAGCAATTGGAGGAGTTATTATATAAAGGTTTCATTCAAACTATCACATAAGCATGGGGGTCTCCGGTCTTGATTGTTAAAATGAAATATGGTTCAATGGGACATTACATTGATTATAGATCATTGAATAACATCACTATTAAGAACAAGTATCATTTTCTTCATATCGATGATTTGTTTTATCGGCTCTAGGGAGCTTAGTATTTTCCAAAGATTGACTTGAGTTTGGGGTACCATTAGTTAAAAGTAAAGGAATCATACATTCTGAATATTGTGCTTCGTACTAGATATGGCCATTATGAATTTTTAGTTATGCATTTTGGGCTAACCAATGCACCTACTATATTCATGGATCTTATGAATATAATTTTCTTTGAGTTCTTAGATAAGTTTTTGGTTGTGTTTATTGATGATATTTTGGTTTATTCAAAAAGTGAAGAGCAACCTTAAAGTCATTTAAGGGTTGTATTGAAAAACTAAAAAGAAAAGAAACTATATGGTAAATTCAACAAGTGTGAGTTTTGGTTGCAAAAAATTTCTTTCCTTTGTCACATTATTTCAAAAAATGGCATAACTATTGATCCTTCTAAAACAAAAGTTGTTGAAGAAT
Organism: Viscum album; assembly: GCA_963277665.1. Taxonomy (NCBI): domain Eukaryota; kingdom Viridiplantae; phylum Streptophyta; class Magnoliopsida; order Santalales; family Viscaceae; genus Viscum; species Viscum album. The sequence goes on along the minus strand of OY728138.1, from coordinate 735,882,422 downwards.
GGCCAAAACCCAAAAATATAACTGAGGTATTAATTTTCATGATTTAACAGGTTATTACCAGAGGTTTGTTGAAAATTTTTCATGGTTATCTATCCCACTGACTTAGTTAACTTGAAAAGGTGTTAAGTTCATCTGGACAATAGAATGTGATGATTGTTTTCAAAAAATTAAAAGAATATTGGTGAATGATCTAGTTTTGGAATTACATTCCAGAGATGGTTAATTTTTTATCTATAATGATGATTTGTTAAAAGAACATGGTTGTTTCCTTATGCAGAATGATCAGGTGTTAGTGAAATCTTCTCTCTGAGACGGAATTAAGTAAGTGTAGAAGGAAGACGGTGATTTTCATAAAAAGGTATAATTTGTTTAGAAGGGTAAGTTTTATGAATTTAACATTGATAATGATTGTATTTTGAGATATAGAGAGAGATTATATGTTCCTTGTGATTCACAGTTAAAGAGTGAGTTGTTATTTGAAGCTCATAGTTCTCCGTTTTCAGTTAATCCTGGAAGAACTAAGATATACAGATATCTTCAAGAGTATTACTGGTGGGATGGAATGAAGAGAGATATTGCTGACTTTACTATGAATTGTTTGACTCATTAATAGGTTAAAGAAGAGTGATAATTACCGAAAGGTATGCTTTAACCTTTACCGATGCTAGAGTGGAAAGGGAAAAAATATCTACGGACTTCATTGTGGAATTAATGAATACATCTCAAGGTAATAATTCAATATGGTTTATTGTTGATTGATTGGAAAAATCTGCTCATTTCCTTCCTATTCGAGATACTCAATCTCTAGATCAGCTTTCTTGGTTGTATGTTAGAGATATAGTCAGGTTTCATGGAGTTCCCCTCCCCATTGTATCTATCGTGATCCCAGGTTTACTTCTAACTTTTGGAAATGCCTTTAGAAGTCATTGGGTACTAAATTAAATTTTAGTACAAATTTTCATCCTCAATCATATGGGCAGTCAGAACAAAAAATTTAGACCTTGGAGGATATACTATGTGCTTGTTCAATGGATTACTAGGTAATTTGGGACCAACATCTTTTTTTGGTTAAATTTTATTTTAATAACAATTTTAATTCTAGTATACAGATGGATCCATTTGACGCATTATATGGAAAGCAGTATCAAACTCCAGCTTTTTGTGATGAAGTAGGTGAAAGGAAACTGATGGGAAAAGAAATTGGTAGAAGAGATGGAGGAAAAAGTTCAATTGATTCAGAAGAACATGATAATAGCTCAAAGAAGGCAAAAGTTTTATGCGGATAACCAGAGGAATGATCTTTCTTTTGAGGTAGGTGGTCATGTTTTTCTCAATGATTATCCATGGAAAAGTGTGATGCATTTTGGTAAGAAGGGAAAGTTGAGTCTGAGGTTCATTGGACCCTATGAAATCATAGAGAAAGTTGGATCAGTTTCCTATAAGTGTGTTTACCTCCAATTTTATCCCAGGTACACAATATTTTTCATGTTTCAATTTTGAAAATGTATTTTCCAGAACCATCTCATGTTTTGAGCCCAGAGGTAGTTCATTTGGAAGAGAATCTATCTAATAAGGAACAATCAGTCCAGATTCTTGAAAGAAGAGAGCAAGGGTTGCGGAATAAGGTAATCCATCAGGTAAAATTTTTGTGGAAAACCCATATGGTTGAAGAGGAAACGTGAGAATCTGAAAATTCTATGGGGGATAAATACCCTCATTAATTTTTTAAGTAAATAAAATAGCGAGGACACAATTTCCAAAACGGGGGAAGGGTGTAACATCCTAGGTGAATAAAGAATATGAAATTTTCATATATATTAATATTTATGAATTAAATATTAATTTTACTTTAAATGGGATGTTATTTCGCATAGAATACTCAATACGCAACAACATACTTCTCTGAAATCTTACGTTGCACACAACGTTGAGTTATACTGAAAAATAATATAATAATATTATTATTTAAAAAGTTAGTTAATTTCTAGCCATTTTAATCTAGGTAATGAACATAACTAACTACAGTATAATTAAACATGTTTTTTAATTGTTTTTACATTTATCCAATAAATTTTAGAGGCTTAAAATAAGAAAAAATCTGATTTTAAGCATAAATACTCTAATATTCTTTAAAATGTCGTTTTACCGCCTTTTGATGGAGAACCATTTTTAAATCTAGTTTTTTTCACTTTAATATGTTCTATTTAATAAAATAATATTTTTCTTTAAAATCAGAACATAAAAATTTACTTTGGATTAAATTTTGCTATTTTTCTAATAATGTTCATTTTTTAATGAATAGTGAAAAGTACTACATTCTTAATTCAAAACTACCTTTTAATATAATTTAATTATATGGTTATATTATCTTTTTAATTGGTTTTATATTGTAATCAGATTATAGTTTTACCATTTAATCCAATTTTTGTCATTGTAATTAATTTCACATTGAAATCGGACATAAACAAGTGTCAAACTTTTGATAGTTATTATTTATTAAAAACACGCTTTTTTTGACAACGTGAATTAATTATAAATTAATTTTTGCAACTTATGAGTTTTAAATATGGATAAATGGATTCCATATTTGGAATCAAGAGGTAAAAATTGTGTAAATAGGTAACTTTTATTTTTAGAAATTATGAATATTTACTTGAGTAAATATTTTATTTACCATGGTTAAAAGGTAAATCTGGTAAATAAGGGTAAACAAATAATATTTTAATAATATTAAACCACCCTTAAACTTGTTATAACCCTATTATATGAGATATTTCTGACCAAGAGAATCCTTGGGTCGATTTTGGGACCCCATAGATCCACATGGGAGTGATAATGACACTTTATATTAATTAATTTAAAGTAAAACCAAAAATTACATAAAAATATATCTTTTAGTAAATCAATTTTACATGAGGTTATAAAAGTTATAGATTATTATTTAAATATTAAATCTAAATCTAAAAATAATTCCAACATCATGTTATTTAATTTATAATTTTTATACATCAAATAAATAAATTTATTTATGACATAATGATGATGCAATGATTACCTTATTAATGAATAATTTAAATAAACACGATTATAAAAATTAAAAAAATATCCAAAACCTATAAAATTATTATTGGATGATTTTATTTTTAACCATATTATTCTTATCTTCTAATTTAATGAGCTTTGGACCTTTTCAAACTGAAAATTAGTTTATAATAAAATAATACTTTTAAACTTTCCTAAAGAACCCCTCCTCACTCTTAAAAAAATGCATCACCTATAACCCATTAATAACACCTCTCAAGCCCCATGGATCATCCAACCTATACCCACATAATCTCCAAACATACCTATATTCTTCCTAGAATCCTTACCTTATGCAGAAGGCACTTCAAGAAAGTGTTTCGGTTCAAACAAAAGGGAGTTACCCGATTTAAAGGTAATGTCTTCCCTCAAGTTCTCTTCTTTTATTTTACTTCTCCAACCCCATAAAATCTATTTATTACATTATTTTATGAAATCACCAATATATTAAATATATTAGGTTGTTTTGTTTTAGAATTATTTGAACTACACTTACACACACCTCCGTCTAATGGGTAAAGAACATACTATTTCAGTGGATGACGAACTACTGCCTCACGAAATGATGATTGTCCAAATATATCCTACTGCCTATCATGGTGTCCATTATGATGGAACTTTATTTCTATGTGATATATATTATATTTATATTGTCTCTATACTTATGTATTTTTCATTTATATCATACCTTTATGGTTTCCATAATAGGTAAACGTGATAATTTCATTTGAGAAAGTGCAGACTACCGCCCCCTCAAAGTGATATGAATCGTTCATGCCATACATGGAACATATAAAGGATGGAGTTAATGAAATTATATATAATATTATACTGTAATTATAATATACCTATTTATCATTAAGTTTTTATTCCATTTAATATGAAATAGAAATGAAAGTATCGTTCATGCGTACATACGGCTTACCGTCTCCATGAACAGTGAATTTCATTTCATATCTCCAAATGTTATGTACTATTACAATTACATATATATATACTAGATATATATGATATATATGATATCTAAATCATTAATATCATTCTGTATATAATGTAATTTTGACCACATGGACAACTTGTAATTATAAGTACTTCATTTTTGACTCAAGTACCAAATATCGAAAAATGACTGTTATTAACTCAAATGATTATGTAATGTTTATAAGATGGTAATAAGATATATAAAAGGAATAATACACTTGAAAGAAGTTATTAATCAAGTAGAAATTAACTTTAGTTTATTATTCAGGATATTAAAGAATGAACGAGTCAAGTCTGACATGAGGTAAGGAACGTCGTCTCAATATCCTTTCATGGAGGCATATTTTGATTTATATGCGACTTTATTTTATACGGTGTATAAACCCCTTTTAATTTTCATTTCATTCAAAGGGGATATTTTTATACGTATCATTTTACTAAACGAAAAAGGGAATGTTTCCTTTTAACGTACGCGGTGACAACGACCTTTCTACCGCTACGAGTATTATTTGATCTTTGGCTTCCTTAACAAGCCGTAGTGTTTTTAAAAGGAAAAATAAATACCATATACCCTTTTTATGTGTTTTGGTATTGAAAATTATTTTGATAAATCATTGATTATTTCAATATATTGAGATGATATATTGTGATTTCAATTTGAAAATGCTATATTTCCTTTATGATTGTGTTATGTGTTATTATTATGTTATGGTTCTTGGGCATTGTTTATGCATACGAGTGGTTTTGTGATAAAACAGGGGCAGGTGAGCCCAATATCGCTCTCCAATTCATTGGGTAATGTGACCGAGGTAAAATTTAATGTTTCTCCTAAGAGATTTAGGTAATATACTTTGATGGTTATTCCAAACGTAACTCCCTATGTAGGTGTGACAGCTACAATGTAAGAAAGTTATGGATGCCACAAGTTACATTTATGATTTATGATTTCTATGTGTTATTCATAAATCTTATGATTTCATGAGGTATGTTAAAGATCTCATTATTGGTATGTATTGATGGACTCATGTTATATTTTTTTTTAATCCTTACTAAGCTTTTTAAGCTCATCCCTTTTTTTTGAAATGTTTTTTACAGGACTGAAAGATGAATATGGTTGTGGATGGGATCAAAGAAAAGTGATGCTATCTAAAATATGGAACTAGACATGACTCTTCTTTTCAATAGTTTTTATTTTATGAAAAAAATGGATACTGAGTAGAAGTGTCTACATGTAATATTCAAGTTGTTATGTATATGTTATCACCGAATTATCTAAAGATCTAAACCAGAAAAGATCCCCAATGTGAATTATTAAATTAATTCAATATTATGTAATGTTTAAGTATGGGTCCTTATATTCATGGTCTTGTAAAAAACAATACTTGGTAGCACTATCCACTACTGAAGCCGAATATGTGGTTGCTGGAAGTTTTTTTGCTAAGGTGTTATGGATGTTACACACACTCACTAATTATGGCATGAGTTTTATTAAAACACAAATACTATGTGATAATACTAGTGTCACTTCCTTATGTAAGTACCTTGAACAAAACTCTCATGAAAAACACATAAATATTAGGCATCACTTTATTATGGATCAAAAACAAAAAGGATATATCATTTTACAATTCATCAGAATGCAATAACAACTTGCTTACATTTTTATAAAACCATTACCTTCATGCAGATTCGAATACAATAAACATATTCTATTAATTATTAATATAATGTATAAATTCATATCTACTTCTTGTTTACCCATATTCTTATATTAATTTTCTCCTCTTAAAAGCTTGAGTACTTATAAATGTTATTTTTTAAATTTTCTAACTATTTATTTCTAAAAATATTTAGTTTTCTAAAAAATTATGTTTTCTAAAAACTCCATCAAAATGAGTTTTTCATAAAAAAAAAGAAGTATATAAAATTTTCAAGACTCAAGTTTTTTTTAATGGGATTTTGAAAAAATATCATATTTGAGTTTGTTATTAAATCATATTCTGAAAATTAATCGTATTCATGTTTCTTTTAAATCAAATTTGGAAAACTTATCTTATTCAAGTTTCTCTTAAAATAAAAATTGAAAATTTTATCATTTCAAGATTTCTTTAAATATTATTTTAGTTTAAATTTAAATTCTTAATAATCAGATTCTTTATTAAAACTATTCTACAATTTTCTAACTATCATAATCTGTTAGTTTATTAAAATAAGAATAATAAACTATAATACCAACGATTACACTCCAAAAGATATTATTATTTTCTTTTATACATTAACACTATTCCATTATGATTAGTTTTATCCTTTTTTGTTGTTATTTTTATTAACATGTTTCATTTTTCATTTTTTTCATATTTAACAAATATGATAAAAAAAATTATGAAATATCAAGAGATTAAATTCTTTGAAAACTTCTTCTTTGGATATTGGATCAACCATCAGACTAGATGGAATAAATATCAGTTGTTATATCTTTTTTAAGATCAATTATCACTTTATATCCCCTATATAAGGAGGAACCCCCCCCCCCATGTCCCATATCGGTTATATCAAGATATCTATCTTGAAGTGCAGCCTTATTTAAGCCTCCCAATACAAATTCTTTTCTTCATGTCTAAATCTTTAATGTCATGTCCAAATATGAAAGATCGTGTATAGTATTACAACAACTTTTTTTGGGAAAGGTTTGTGGTAAGATGTTTTTATTGACAGTATGATTCATCTCTTAAAAATATTATACATATTCAAGGTTGAAAATAATTATGTTTGGAAAAATCATATTCCAATTATGATTTATTTTACTTTGATTTAGTTATAGACTTTTAAACTTCTTTAAACTTATTTGAAGGAGAAGGGAAAAAATAATTTCATTTTATATCTATGATAAAGGGTATAATATGACACCTAGGGTAGTTGAAAGTTTCTTATTAATTTCATATGAAGGAGATGCCTTTTATCCATCTCATAAACTATCAGATTCCAAGGATACATTTGTCAAATAAAGAGATAAAAATCATTGTTTATGAATATATTAGATGATGAACCAAGGAATTTCACCCATCTCATTCAAGATCATAGAGTCATAACCCTTTGTATGAAAGGGTTTCTAATGTTTTAGAGAAACTTTAAAAGGAAAATAAACAAAATAAGAAACTATCAGAAGAAAAAATGTGTGATAATGTGATGAAAGGAGTAGAACAATTTTTGAAAATGTTGTTTCACCAAATCTAGATTCCAATTGGTATTTTCAAAAAATATCTATTATCAATGCTGATTTTCCCACTATAAAATAAAAATGAAAAGAAGTTGTTGTAGATAAATAAATTTTTCTAGTTGGAAAAAGTGATTTGAAATTGTAGTCACAACTTCATGATTTTTTTTTAAAGAAATGGGAGGTGTGGAGAAATAGATTTTCTAGAAAAATATAGTGAAGTTATTAAAAATAAAAATTAATATAGAGAAATATAAGATTATATTTATGAATAATGAGAAGAAGAATAAGAATATCAATAAGAATTTTTTTTAAAGGAAACTAGTAATGTTGAAAAGGATTAGGAACAGAAAGAAAATAAAGTTGCTGAGAAAAAAGATCTTACTCAGGATAAACATTCTTTGAGGACATCGATGGATTCCTCAAAATAGATATTATCCTTGTTAAATAAAAAGGAGAAATATATTAGTTAATAGAAATAAAATAACCCATAAATTCAAGAAGCATAATATTTATATTATAAGTCTGAATAAGATAAAATATGAAAATTAGAAGGAAGTAAAATAATTGATGTAGATGCTCTTGAGATTTATAATGGAAAGAAGGCTGATCAAAAAATTGAGAAATCAATGTCAATAAAGGATATGAGAGAATGATTAAACTTTGTTAAATATTTCCAAAATAAAACTGACAATTGTACCAATATTATAAATGAGTTGATTGTAATGATAAAGAATTTATTAGACTAGATAAAGAAACTCAAAAATCATATTGACGAAGTCAGTACCTTGAAAAATGAGTTTTATCAAATAATTTAGTGTCAAGATTAAATATTTTAAATGCAAGATGAAAATATTTGTATTCAAGAGGAAATTACAAAGGAGGTGGAAAAGAAAAACAAATCTCAAGATGATTTTATTGGTAATATTGAAGAATACAAGAAATAATTCAAGAATTTGAAGACAATATTCAAATCCCTGATGCTGAAGAAAGATTAATTTATTGAACTTTTGTTGCAATTTTATGAATTGTACATTCATTGAAATACTTTTTCATCTACTTGAATTTTTATTAATGTTTTCCAATTATTAGTTGGTTTAATTTTCATTTAAATGATCAAGTAATTTATTATTTTATTTCATATAGTTGTTTCTCTAACCCATTTCAGGTATTACAAGAATATTCACCATTCCTTTTTGAAAATCACAAAGGGGGAGAAATTTATACAAAGGGGGGAATTTTATAGAAAGGGGAGATTTTTTATATAAGGGGGGGAAATTTTCTAAAGAAGAGAATATGATTCTTTTGGGAATTTCAAATCCTATGGGGGAGTTAGTCATATTCATCATTGTATTCAGATGAGTTATAAACTCAAGGAGATTTAAGTATAAATATTTAATTCTAAATAAAGTGTTCCTAAAATATAATGGACTTATGTTCATCAAAGTTATTCTTTTTATTTAATTATTTCTTCTAGTTTGTGATTTAAAAAAAAGGGGGATTATTGAGTCAAGAGTAACTTTTGACTTTTCTATTCCTTTTGTTTTCAAAATCACAAAATCTTTCTTAAATACTTAATTTATAACTCTTTCATGACCAAAGTATTTTAAGAATGTTTTTGTATAAAACATATATGTTTTAACAAATTTATCATTACTTTTAATGTATTCATGAATATAAACCTACTTTATTCGTTATAATTATTGTAATGGGTATGGAACCAATAATGATCAGAATCAACTTTGTTAAATTGGACTTTAGACTTTCAATATTGTCTTCATACTAAATAAAGTTATTAAAATTGGACTTGACATTGGAACCAATAGCATCAAAATCATAGTCATAAAGAAAAATATAATTAAATTTTGTAAGGAAATCCATCATATTTATATATGTATAAATATTAAATACAGAAAATAATATTCAATTTTAATGCATTAAATTTTACACTAAAAATGTTGTACATCAAAGTGACGTCTAAATTCTATTATAATATTACTTTTGAAGTGTCAGGTGTCAAAGTCATCATGAAAAACTAGGAGAAATATGACCATTGGAAGATCGATATGACTATTGAAATCCTTCCCATAAATACTCGATCATTTTAATTATTGGAAGCAAAGTACTAATAATTTCATTTTCCAAAATCTCAGTTTGAAATAGCTCTCTAGGTTACAAGAGTAAACTACTTATTCCTCGTACTTGTAATATTTCTGAGTTTGTTTTTATAATTTCTTTATGTGTCTGATTCTATGACTACAATCGAAGACTCACAGAGATAGCAAGATAGACAAGCTAATCATCATATCAAGGGTTTATGGGGATAGTGAGACAAACATGTAAATCATTGTATTGAGGGATCACGGGGATAATGAGATAGATTGATCACCATATCAAGGGATTTCTCTAGTAAGTCAAATATGGAATTTCTTGTAAGTATTCAATAAGAAACCCTTATCTATGGTTATTGGATACCCTACTCTTTGGTTTTTAAAAAATCATGTATATGACTTATTTTTTTACAACTTTTTTTCTACTATATGTAATAGAAAGCGAATCCTTTTTTATTCATATTTCTATTTTTATCTTGTTTATCATAATTTATTTGAATATGATACAATGTTTCTACCATATATTAATTTTTTAAAACAATTTACTTTGATTATGATTATTTACACATTAATATAGAATCACTAATTTTGTAATATACTGATTTATCATAATCATTGTGAATATAATTCCTTTTGTGTTTACTCTGATTAAATCATTTATACTATTAATATGATTAAATTTTGAATATGTTACCACTTATTACTAAATAAAATTCTATACATCATTAAAGTAGAATAATTTTCTTATTATGAAATGTGGAATACATATCAGAATATAATTGATTATGATACTTTTTTCATCAGACCTAATATCCAAGTATAATTACTATTTGAATACATAATAGGTTTTATGAATACGATGTGTTTAACCGTGTTAAACTAAGTTCATTTTAACTTTAAAAATTAAACTTACAATTACCCCCCACCCCCTCCCCCTATTTATCTATCTTCATATACATTATTATACAATAATAGAATGATTTAAAGAGAAAACATTTTACAATTATTTCCCTCATGAGAAATAAAATTGACATGAATAGAAATTTCATTAGTTTAGATAAAAAGGAGGAAAAATGTGTTGAAATTATGAATCTAAATTTATATGTTTGTCAAGGTATGTTATGTATTTTATATGGTACATAGAATATAATATTGAAAATTTTATTGAAGGTATTTTTCTAAGTCTTTGAAGGGAACTAGTGTCTCAAACCTTTTCTTCATATGATGAAATAGTTTTTTATGCTATAAAGAAAAGTGATGGATTGTCAAATTCATTTGGATTAAAAAGGAAGTAACATAAGAAGAGGATATTATAACAAATCATGGATAATTATAATATTTTAAAGAAGTATTTTCACATATGCGATAACTATAAAAATAATCACCCATGTAAATGTTTGAAAGGGATGGGAGTTAGTTATAAGTGCACAGAAAAGGGTCACCAGGAAAAAGAATTCAAAGGGATGTAAGACAAGGATTATATTTAGTGATTTAAATGTATTAAAATGGATCACTATGAAAATAAATTCCCTGAGTATCAAGGGAATATACCTCATAATAAGATAAGGTATCAAGGTTATGCTTATTCTATTGAAACAACCAAAGTGGTATGATTAATATTGTTGTGTATTTTGATCTATGAAATATGTTTTAGATTATTTTGTTGATGAAATTATCTTTATAAGAATTTTAAAATATATAATTATTATACTATAGTACAATTGTTTTAAGTATTTTAGTTAAAATGTTGAAAGGTTCCAACAAAAGTGAATCATTTGAAAGTTAAACATTATAAGAAAAATGGTTGAGGAAAATATAACCCTTAATATGTTCCTTATTTTGAGATAAATATGTTTTTATAAAGAGATCATTGATAAGGGTAAAGTAAATTGGATACTACTAACTACCTCAAAACAAATTCTAATGTTTTGGATAATAATTAAATGGTTTAAGGTGAGCTTTGAATGTGATTATATTATTAATTCTCTAAATGGTGTACTTTTTTCTAAGATAGGAAGTAGAAATAGTTCATAACATAAAAAAAAGTATAGGATTAAAATTAATAAAAATAAATATATAAATTAATTATATTTCATTATATTCTTAGATAGTGGAAGAGTTACTAAACTATAAGAAAATGGTCTTGAATAAAATTTTCCTATTTCATGATTTTTAATGCTATCAATGACTTTTTCTACGCCGCTATTTTATGGCTTGGTGGTTGTTAAAATTATCTTAAACATGTCTTATACCACTCTTGCTTAGTATTTTAGTGCTATTTTTCTCTTCCAAGTCCATGTTTTCATTTCCTATTTATATTCTTCACTATGGAAGCCTAGTTATGTGCTTATTTTGAGTGACTTTACTACTTTTCATTTTCTCTTATTAAGAGTATAATTTAACAAACCTTATATTAATGTGTGATTTAAATAAAGTTACTTTCAAATACAAATCCCTTGATTACCATGATCATGTCTAAATTATGAGTACATAATTTATTTAAGTTAGGGAGAATGTTACACCCTGAAATCCAAAAAGAATATCATTTTATTGAATAGTGTGTATGAGATGCAACACAAAGAATAGAAGGGAATATAACATCCCAACACCTTAAAATATATTTACTATTTAAAATATATTCAATCTATGGTATAATAGGAAATTAATGAAATGTTGAGTTATCTTTAATTACACAAAATAATGACTTTCATCAATGGATTATGTTACACACAAGACCGAGTTTTACCAAATACTATTAATATTATAATTTTAAATGTAAATTATATCCATAGATGTTAAATTGGTTGTTATAAATAGGATTAAATAAATTATGAAAATATGTGGTTGAATTAACTTCTTAACAATTTATTATAAATGAAAATAAAAATTAATAGTATATAAAGAAAATGTTTTTACAAAACTACTATTTGTATACACAAAAGGGTTTTATCCTAATTAAATTAAATAACTTCATATTAGTGCATTATAATAGTTAAATTTATATTTTATATAGTCAATAATGTTTTTTACATTCATATAATATATTTTATAGGTATAATATTAGAACAAATCAAATTTTATGATGAAAAGCAAAAGTTTTGGAAAGGCAATTTTACCGCATTTTAATGGAAGATAATTGTTGAATCAAAATTTTTAAAAATTTTAAAATTTTATTTCAAAAAATAAATATAATTTGTTAAATATTAATTCCAAAATTAACATAGGGATAATTTTTGGTGTGTTTCAAAGAAGATTAATTTTTTGATGAATAGTGAAAAATACTGAGTTTTATTTGAATACTAACTTTTCATCTAAATAATTCATAATGTAAAATTATATTTAAAATTGGTTTTAATGTAAATAAAAATCAATTATACATAAATAAATTCAATTTATTTCATTAAAATCATTTTTATATTGAATTTAGAAATAATGACATAATAAACTTTTCCAAATTTTCACTTTAAAAACTAATGTTCTCGTCGCATCTGTGGGATTAATATTAAATTAAATCGTGAAAATTATGTGTATGGAAATTTGACGAATGGGTTCCATATTTGGTATTATAATAATTTATAATTTTAATTAATTTTAATTAATTTTTTTCCAAAATTAATTTTCAAAATAGTTATAATTTATTATATTGATTAAGAGGAAAACGAGTTTACTAAGTGACTAAACAATAAACAAAAGGCAAAAATAAGCTTGAAACATTAAAAACCCCCTTTTATGGAAATATTTAGACCCTTATAAACTTTATACCTATTTTTATTTATTATTTGGTTAGTGTTCAATGAATTTTACCAGTATAGTAAGTTAAGTAAAGAAGAATACAAACAAGGTTCTTTCCATACTTTTAAATTCTATGATGTGATATGGGGAAATATTACCTATATTCAGTTATGTATGTCCTTTTGAAATATAAATTATTTTTTTATGTTATAGTAATTTATTTTAATTTTTTAGTTATTAATTAATTTCATTAAATTCTTATGAAACAAAAACACATTAATTATTCAATTAATAATTAACTAAAATAAATAATTTTAACAATATTAAAAGATAAGTCAATTGAATGAATTATTATCTCCCATTAATTTTTTTGGTGAATATATCATGTCATAACAGTTTTTAAAAAATAAATTTAATTTCATCAGTGTATTGGTATTTTTTAATTCAAATTAAATAAATAATGTCAAAATTAACATTAGTGTTATGTAAATTATAATTAATTAAATGATTTAAAATTACTAAAAATATTATATTCAACTAATTGATTTTTAAATTTTAATAGATATCAAATATGGTCTATTTATTGACCAATTTATCATTAATAATAGACAAATTTACCCTTAAATAGTAAAAACTTTGTTAGCATAGTTAAAGTTACAAAAATGTTATTATGCACTACATGTGCTTCTATAAAAATTAATTTATAATGCACAAGTGATTTTTATTTTATAAAATATATATAATATTTATAATTAGTGGGAATAAATTTTCTAATAATTATTAATTTAATTTAATCATAATGTATAAATTACTTTGTTGTAGAAAACTAGTTAACATAATAAAAAAACCAAAATGGTGATATAAGGAAACATATTAGTTATGTGAAAAATGATGGAATTGCGTTTATTTTTATATTTTGGATGTGTGTATGGACCATATTTCCCCAAAGTCCATTATTTTCCATTTTTTTAGGCACTTTATATAAGGGAGGCCTCCCAATAGGTAATATATTTTTGTATTTACAAGAATACCACACCTCTTCCAAAAATAAAAGGGGATTCTCTATCCCCTCACTTATTCACACCTCCCAAGAAATTTAACTCACCTAAACCTATACTAATTATCTAAAAAAATTCACTCCAGTATTTCTAAAATCCTTATATTGATCATAAATTAAGTCATTCAAATTTTTAGTTCAATCCAAATGAGGATACCTGAAGAAGCGGCCATGTTTTTTTAAAAGTGTCTATTTTATTTCCTTATCCACCTCCTTCAATTATTTTTATATCATGATTATATAAAATCCTCAGTATATTCAATAAGAATAGTTTTTTTTATTTCAAGTTTATATTCTACAACTTCATACACTTCTATAAAATGGGTTATGAATTCATCATTCATGTGTACGGAGGATTACGACCTCACAGACCGATGTTATACATTTTTTCATTACCACCTATCAAGGATGGTAATAATGATGTAAATACTATTTATATATGATATTTATGATATTTATGATATTTATGATATTTTTATGTTTTTTAAATTATTATATAACACATATATTCATTATTTACTTTTTTGGGAATACGATAACCTCTTTAGTGTGTACGGTGGGCTACCGCCTCGCGAAGTGAGGTGATTCGTTCACAAATTATATGGAATGTATTAAGGATGGAATTAATAAAAATATATTATATATTTAAAAAAATATGATACTAGATTTATAATATGCATATAAATTACTTTTCATTCATTTTATATGATAATAAAATGGAATCATTGTTCATGTGTACGTATAGTCAATTGTCTCCATAAATGGTACATTTCATTTCCTACCACTAAATTATATGGATTACTATAAATAAATATATAATTAATGGATATTATATTTACATCTTATTTTACATTATTTATATTATGAAATCATGTAAAAATTATTTGTAATAAAAAAAATAAAAAGTTAAAACATATTCAAAAAACAACGCAATTAATACACGAAGCAATGTAAATAATGGAAGTTTATTAAAAAATGAGAGATAATTTATTATAAAAGGATCATATATGATATTATAAATATTAATATCGTTATGTAATAATTTAATAACATATATAAAACCACTATACATGAGTTTAAGGATATTTTAACCAAAATGAAATGTGAGGTAAGGGACTGCATCTCAATTTTCAATCCTTTTAGACTTATTTGTGATTATGCACCAATTCAATTTTAGGTGGTTTTTATAATTACCCTTTTACATGTAACATCATGATTCATACTTTATGGTATTTTATGTTCCAATTTGACTTATTTTATTCATGTGGATTTTAGTTGAAAATTACCAAGTGGTAATAGTTATAATGAAATATCACTTTATTTTGTTATTGATAACATCCTATTAAAACACTAAATTTATTGTAATTATATTTCATTAGACATTAAATTTCATATAAATATCCATATTCTGGTTTAATGTATGATATTATTTCCTAATCCATATACCATTTGTACATACAGTTCATTATTTGAAATATCTTGATTAATTGGAGAAATATGGATAAATTTGAATCCTTTAATCAATTGGTATATTTTACAAGACATGTTTTTTTAGGAATTAAATAAATTATTATATATATAAGGAACTCATTGTACTGGTATGACAATTTTTGGGATCGTTTAATGTAAGATCCTCGAGGAATTGGTAGTCTCATGTGACGAATTAGTTGGCCAAATATGATGGGATTCTACCCAGTATGTTTTAACCCATCTTGTGAATGGTCTTGAGGGTAAAGGTTCAAGGTTCCTAAGAAACATAGAATCTAATATGTAAAAATTTTCATTATTGAAAATTTTATCTTTAATACTATCCATTATATTTATTCTTTGAAATTATTTATAGATGTATTTAATTATTAGTTTATTGATTGAATGGCATGTCTTTTATTTATTTAATTTTCCATATTGATTATTACATATCTAGATATTCATCTGGAATGTGTGTTCAATTATCTACCTTTCCATGTTGATTATTATTTTTTATTTATGATACCCCCACTATAATTTATTGTTACCAAATATTTAATCTCGCCCTTATTTTGTTTTCTTTCCCCTAGTTATGAAGACGAATCCTTTGAATGAGTTTTCAAGGATACTTAACATTTTATTTCATTATGTATTATGTTTCGTTTTATATTCCTAATCTAAAATGGGTATCATTTATTTATTCCAACTTAATAAATTATGTAACTTTCTTTGGACATCTAGGGTTGGAGTCATAACATCTAAAATCAAAGGATTCACTCTTTTATGGGAAATTGGTTTTGAAACATCACCAAGAATATTTCTATAAGAAAAGAATATTTCTTGTTTGAAAAACACTTTTTAAAATATAAAACATTTTCAAAATAAAATTTTTTTGAAAAATTGAAATTGAAATTTACAAAGGTTTCATTAAAAATCATTTCAAAAAATTCATGATCAAAATATCCTTTACACTATGAATTTTATTTTAAAATAATAAAATCTAAAAATCTTTTTCTTTTAAAATATCATTTTAAACATATAACTGAATCTTTCAAAAATTGAGTGGTCATGATTTTGGGAAATGTTTTTCATTACATACATGTTAAAACAATGATTCCTTTCTTGATTTTGGTAAAATTAAAATGGGGCATGTTTAGAAAATTAGATAATGATTCCTTTAAAAAAAATTAAATTTTCTTTGATATGTAATTTTTATAATTCTAAAAATATTTTTTTGAAACAAAATTTAGAAGAAATGGTTTTGAAAGAAAAAAGATTTTCGATCGAAGCGATAAATAAAGATAATTTTTATTAAAAATATTATTTTGAGTTAATGAGTATATATAGATATGAAAATGAAGTGAAAACATGTATTCTAATGAAATAAATATATAAGATGAAAATTAATGAGTTTCATGAGAGATATATCATAATATTTTAACATTGTAATAACAAATATAAACAATCCCTATAAATGATGAGATTGTAACACAAAATACTTAACACTTTAGTTACATTGAATCATAATCCCAAAGAAGTAATAACATTATATGAAACATAAAATATTATTAGAATAAATAAATTCATGATATTATATGTTATAGGGTCTACATATACACCTCAAAAAATAAGATAGGTGCATAAAACAACATATGTCTCAAATAAGTAAAATTAATTCAAAAAATTCACTACTGCTTTCGTATATTTTGAATTGTAAATGCCTTGAATGAGAGATAATAAAATAGATTTGTGAATCACTCTAGTTTTAATGAAAATAAATATAAAATAAATTCATGTAAAGTATATAAAAACATATAATAAAAAAGTGGTGAATATGGCATGTAACTCATAGATATAAAAGTGAGATGAAAAACCCTTAATGATTTGGTATCATTTGAACTGTAAACCCCATAAAAGATAGGTCCTTAAATATATATATATATATATAATTTTAATCTGAATAAATATATATTTAAATTAAGTGGAATTACTTACACTACATATATTAAATAATTGTTGAATATGGCATGTAACCCATGAATATAAATGGTAGACGAAAAATCCCCTACCATAAGTCTTGAATTACTTCATAGACATTAAAACCTAATGTATATTAAATATATATATTAAAAATATATTCAATAAAAATACTTATATATTTCATACCATATATGATTTATTTATGACCTTTTTTACCTGTTTTTTAAAAAATCAATGTAAGTGTCATGTTTTGGGTAATAAATAATTTTTGATTCATGTATGTTTTAATTTGTTATTTTTTGGTGATCATATATTGATCAGGGTTACATCATTTAAAAAATATAATCAAGATATAAATATCATATATATTCATTATATATATATTTATCACAGTCCATAAAAGATATAGATAGAAATTGAAATACAATGTTCTTAGAGATGGTTGGTCATACGTACACATGGACGTTGTTTCAATTTTCCCAACGGAAAAAATGAAATAAGTGTAAATAATATATTAAATTTTTATAATAATTTTTATTCCATATATATATATATATATAATTTTTTATTTAAACATGTCATTATTACCTTCCATGTAAATCGTATTTGGGAAATGAGTCACATCTCTTCGCAAGGTGATAGTCCACTGTACAAATGAATGGCATTATCGTATCCCCCATGGAATTGAATATAAGAAGTTATATGTGATATTATATTTATTATATTATAGTTATATTACAAATGTCGTATGTATTACTTTAATATAACCTTATTAGAATCCAAGAAAAAAACTGAAAACACATCACTTCATTTTGTGAGGTGGTAGTATGTCGTAGACACGACCGACATTATTGTTTTACAAAAGGTCAGTATGTAAATGGTTAGGTTTGATATTATAATTTTAAAATTATAATAATATCATAATTATCTCATTTAATCATTAAATCCATCATTAATCTTTCTCTGATAGGAGGTTATGGGAAAGAAATAACATCAGTTCCTGATGTGGTTGTAAACCATACACACAAATGATGATTTTCTATCCAATTTGATGGAAGAGAAAATGGATACAAGTAATAACATTAACATTTTAATATTTAAATATATGGGATATGATTTTTTTATTAAATAATCATAATTGATTAATATTTTAAGGATTTACATTAATAAGTAAAAAGCACATAGTTAAAAACATTACCTCTTCTTTGAACAACCTCTTTAGGATTAATCTAAAGGATTCCAAGATTGTATTTATGATCTCAAAAATCACTTTTTAATATTGGTAAGGAATTATGAAATAAATTTTTTTAGGTATTTTCTAATCCAAATGTTTTTTATGCGTGAATATGAGATGAGAGTGGTGGCCTATTATAAGTGAGGCTAGTGGTGTACTTGTAATATTTCAAAATAAAAAGGTATACCCACATTTTTTTAAAGACCTAGAATTTACATGTATTTTTTTTAATAAATGGGAATTTTACGAGTCCATGAAAATTGACGGCATTTGATTCTGAGGCCCGGAGTGCCCGGAATGAATTTCTGAACTTTTGTTCGGGCACGTTCAGTAAATGTGCAAGTGAGTTTTTCAAACTTTTTAACCGGTGCTCGGAATTGAAATCCAAGGGCACCATTGAACTCGCAGTGCCGGTATTCACTTAAGAAGACTTTCATCTTGATGGCAGATAGTCGAGGGGGAAATTAAGTTTTTGGGTTTTTCGTGTAAGAATAAAATAAAATAAAAAGTGGGTGATATTTTATTTTTATTTGAAACACCCATGTGGGTGTTGGGAGGTGGGGTCCACTAGAACTAAACCCCCATGTAAAAGTTGAGAAGTGGGGACCACAAGACCTTAACCTCTCACTAGAGGTTATAGTGGTGGGGAACACCCGAACCTAACCTCCCATGAGAAGTTATGGTGGTGGGGACCACCCGAGGCCTAAACCTCTTAAACTCCCCTCATTATGGAGAAAAACCTCTCAACCCCCCTCATTAATGTGGAGGAGCATCTTGACTTCCTCCACATTAATTGCTCCAATTCACATACCTTTAATATTCCAACCTAGTTAATTGATTATGCTAATTTTAATTTAT
Source organism: Viscum album (assembly GCA_963277665.1). Taxonomy (NCBI): domain Eukaryota; kingdom Viridiplantae; phylum Streptophyta; class Magnoliopsida; order Santalales; family Viscaceae; genus Viscum; species Viscum album. The sequence goes on along the minus strand of OY728138.1, from coordinate 735,862,707 downwards.
GCCAACGAACTAAATATAGATCTTAATCTATTATCCTTGTCATCTTTGGTGGAATTGGGAGGAATGATCTCTTGGGAGAAAGCTCTTCAACGAAGAACACATTCTTCCATGAAGAACGCTCCACTGACAAAGAACGCTCTTCCAACGAAGAATGCCGACCGCCTTCAAAATTATTCCTCAAGACTTCTTCTGATGTTGGACATCCTCATCTATGGCGAATAGACGATCATACTACCTTATTGCGCCAACGTCATCAATCGAATGAGGTACGAGTTTTTTTCTATTTGATTATCTTTTCCATGTTCTTTACTTCTAATTCTTTTGTAGGATTGGGAATAGAGATTGACATGGTATGTGAGAAATGATGTTTTAAAATATCTGAAATACATGTTCATTATTCGTTCTTTTTGAACCACTTTCTACCACTCTAAATGCGGAGGGTGTGGGCTGAATGAACATGGCATGACCCCTCTGCCATACTTCTTTGATGTGTTCTTCAAAATGGAGGAAGGTGATGAAGGCAGCGAAGGCAACGGTGATTCCACCCAGGGCCTCTGCGACCTGCGCCGCCCCTCAGCACTACGCCCTTCCGGTCAAACCAGCCTCGTGCCCGGCCGAGCCATCCGCGGCCGGACCGAGCCATCGCACCGCCCCGTGCTGAAACCCCTCGTCGTTTCGCCTCCTTGTCGAGCTTTCACGCCACCACCATTTCGAGCCACCACGTCGTCGTCCTTCTGAGCCTCTGCGCCGCCCTAGGCTAAACCCCCTTGTCACGTCGCCGCCATGCCAAGTCGTCGCACCGCCCCGGGCCGAACTCCCTCGTTGTGTTGCCACTATGCCGAGCCATCAACCTGCCACGTGCAGAACCCCCTCGCTGCGCCGCCGCCACGCTGTGCCGTTGCGCCACCCTGGGCCGAACCTTCCTTTCCACGCAGTTATTATGTCGAGTCGTCGCACCACCACCGTCTGTCATGTCGAGTCATCGCACCGCCGTCAGCCAAGCCGCGCCGATGTCCAGGCCGACCCACACCGTCACTGTGCTGAACTACTGTCCGAGCCAAGCTGAGCTACCGTCGCTGCCATTCCCTCTTCATGGCCCTCCGAACCGTCCGATATGACCTCTCCACGGCCTTGCGAGCTTCCCCAAGCCGAGCCGCCCTCGCAGCACCTTCCGAGGCCGAGTCACCTCAGCAGCCCCTCGCGATCGTTGAGCCAAACTCAACTGACCGGGCCGCCCAGTGGGTCGGGCCAGACTTAGTAGGTCAGGCCGGGTCGACCCAAACTAGGTCGGCCCAGGTCAGGTCGGGATGGGTCAGTCCGGCCGGGTCAGACTAGCCCCGGGCCCACTAGGACCCATTTAATTTCTTTTGGCCATAATTTTGGTACTAGATGTCCATTTGACGAACCATTAGCGATGCTAAAAATCTTGAAGCGAGATGGTCCCTTTGAGTATACCCCCTGGATTTTTGGATTATGATGGGGAACGGTCAGGTGGGATCGAGCACGAATCCAACCGGGCCCCCGGGACTAAATGGAAAATAACTCACAGACTGGTCGTCTGATTGAAGCATATTCTATTACGTTGAGACCCCTATGATGTGACGGACCGTTGAGAAACTTCTTCATGGGACTTCGTTGAAGTTGGAGTAATTGACCTGTGGCTTGGGAAGCGGTTTCCCTAAGCGTGATAATTACGGAACCCTACGACTGGCTCAGACTTGACGACTGCTGACCGTTACGACTTGGAGTGACTCGACTGGCCTAGTGGGGAGCACCTTGGTGATGCAGTAGACCCATGATGGGGAGTGCCTTGGTGACGCGATAGACCCACAGTACTCGACAGGAGGAGTACCTTAGCAAGCTATGAGGGGGAGAGCCTCTGTGTGACGCGGCCGACCCATGGTGGGGATTGCCTTTGTGTGACGTGGCAGACCCACGATACCCGATAGGAGGCGTACCTCAGCAGTACAAGGTTAGTGGGAAGCACCTCTGTGTGATGCGGCAGGACAACTATACTCGATAGAGGAGGAGTTCTCCAGCAGTTGAGGTGTTTGACGTTGTGACTAGGAATGTTACTTGATACTACCCCTAGAATAAATCTTGGTGTAAGCTGAGTCAGAACCTCTGTGTTTTCTTTATGTTTGAGATGGATTACTTGATAAATTAGGTATATGTATGGTCATATACCTAAGTAAGGTTATTTGTTGATTTCATACTTTTTTTTATCCTTGTTGGATTTTGTGAGACCTAGAGGGTCTCAAGGTCCCTACTGAGTATCGTTATACTCACCCCTACACGGTCTATGCCTGTACCTTGTTGTGTTGGACGCAGATGACGGACAGCACTGACTAAGGCTGAGAGTACCAGGACTAGACGGTACCTGGAGGTAGACCTTACGACGAGTCGGTACACGGAGGAGACGGACAGACGAGGAGTGCTGAGGAGGTGGTCTATACCTACCCTTTAGGTAAAAACCTCAAAGGATGACCCAGCTGTTGACTTTCTATTTTCTTCAGTTGTATTGAATCACATTTGTACTTGTACTTTCTAGTTGGGCTTATATTATGGCCCCTTTTACTTTCAACACACTTTTGTTATACAGTTTACGTGGTGTTTCATCCAACTGTGTGCTTGCTTGTGTGTGTGTTTATAGGTTATAAAGGCAATGTCTTGCCAGATTTTGGGAATTACCCCTTTGGTGGTAGTCGCCAGCCCCTGGCCTATGGAAGGCGGGCTTGGGGTAGTCACAGCACGGGCCCTGGGGGATGAGTCATTACAAATTGGTATCAAAGGAGTCAATTCTACTGCAGAACATAGGACTCTGATCCTTCTATTCTATGAAGCAATAGTGTTAAGGGTAATGAGTGCATTTTTCAGTTCTGGGAGTCCATTTTTGGTGCGGCGGCCGACGTATCCATACACCAGGATCCTGAATTCTTATTTCTAAATCAATGCACGAAAACACTGATTGTGTGTGTGTTTTCAAAAGTTTTCTTTGTGATATTTTGATTCAACTCACTAGGTATAACTTTCAGCTCACCAGGTATAACTTTTGACTATGGAACACCTGTTTCTTTTCAAGATGCCTCTATGAAGACATCCATCTAGAGTTATGAGAGTTGTACACATTGATACCCCACCGAGCGATGAGGCCTCGATATAGGGCCCTCTTCAAGTAGAGGCACCAGTGGAGGCACCAGCGGTACCACTCCCAATTGGGCCACCGATGCCACCAACCCCAGCAGCAGATGGTGCACGTCACATGAGCGCGTTTCATGAGTTCCAGTGCTTGAGGCCACCCAGGTTCAGGGGAGAGATGGACCCGCAGGGAGTTGAGGACTGGCTAGAGGCTATGGTGAGAGTCTTCCAACTCGTAGGGACACCAACCGATCTCATGGTGATCCTTGCCTCCAGCCTTCTATAGGCAGTAGTAGGCAGATAGTGGAGATTGATGCTCTAGGTTCACGATGAGGTGACGCTTCTCTGGGTAGACTTCGAGAGTCTGTTTTAGGTAGAGTTTTTCCCAGTGACTCTTCACGTTGTGCGCATACAGAAGCTACTTCATCTACAGCAGGGTAGTATGATTGTGGATCAGTACTCAGCGAGGTTTACTAACCTCTCATGCTACTCCACTGATATGGTGCGGGACACTTTCTTCAGGGCCCAGACTTTTGATCAGGGGCTCAGGTGGGAGATTTGGTCTTCAGTGATCTCACTCAGTATCCCGATGTAGGATGGGGTGTTTGAGAGATCCCTCCAAATGGAGAGTTTCCTTATTGAGAAGTCTCCAGCATCGAGACCCCCCACCAGTTGACATGTAGTGGAGTCTTATACAGCTGGAAGTAGACAGATGTCGTAGAGGTCCAAGAGGACTAGACCTACTGGTGGACGATCGCAAGATTTAGGGTCGGTTGGGTGGGGCACATGAGACAGAGTCAGTCATGCCAAGATCAAGCAGTGTTATGCATGCGGCAGGCAGGGTCACATGGCTCATGACTGTCTAACCCACCATATGGGTGATCAGAAGATGGTCGAAGGACCGCCCAGGTAGAGACAAATGTTCGACTAAGGAGATCCGTAGGGAGAAGGCAGACGTGGAAGGGGAGTTGGTCGTGTAGCTGGTAGTGGGCAATGATTTGAGGTGTTACCTCTACCACCACCAGGATGTCCACCCCAGCCATAGGGAGAAGGTGGATAGTGGAGAGCTCAACTCCAGGCAACTAAGTGTTACGATCATGGCACTCTAGAGATGATTTGAGGTATGATCTATGTCTACTCCACCATAGCTTCAGTACTTATAAACACAGGTTTCAGTCATTCTTTCATTACCACTTCCCTCGTTTAGAGCTCGGAGATTCTGACGGAGTCGTTTGCTTGCTTCTTCCGGCTAGACACTCCTATGGGAGCGGATTCAACGATTACACACTGGTTCCGGCAGTGTGAGCTTACTCTAGGAGGCAAGAGCTTTGGATGGGATCTCTTAATAGTGTCGTCGGGGCCTTACGATGTCATTTTAGGTATGGACTAGTTATCTACATTCCATTCTTAGATTGACTATATCAGGTGCAAAGTGTGGTGTGTCCACACGGATGGGACCAAGTTTACCTTCACCGGTGAGAAGGGAGCCTTTTTAGCGTAGCATGGACTTACTTGGAGGAGGGTGAAGCTGATTACTCATCAGTTGGCTAGCCTTACCCTCAGAGAAGTTCATGTAGAAATCTCGAGCTATCCTATAGTGGTGGACCAGTATGTGGATGTTTTCCCTGGTGATTTCCCAGATCTACCTACTCACAGATAGGTGGACTTTTACATTTACCTATACCCTGGGACGACACCAATATCTACACCATCATATCAGATGGCTCTCACGGAGCTTCGTGAGTTGCGGGTACAGCTGGAGGACTTGTAGGGGAAGAGATTCATCTGGCCCAGTGTTTCCCTTTAGGTTTCCACAATTCTGTTCTCTAAGAAGGTGGATGGGAGCTTGAAGCCTTGTTTCAACTATTGGTGCCTAAACCAAGTGACCGTGAAGAATAAGAACTCAATCCCAAGTATTGATGACCTCTTTGATTAGCTGAAGGGAGCACTGTGGTTTTCGAAGATAGACCTCAGATCAGGCTATCACCAGCTCAGAGTATGAGACAAGGATGTGAAGAAAACGACATTCAGGTTTTGGTGCGGCCATTACGAGTTCTTGGTTATTCCATTCGGCGTGACCAATTCTCCAGTAGTGTTCATTGGACTCATGAACAGGATCTTTCATCCATGCCTTGATCACTTTGTAGTGGTCTTCATCGACGACATTCTAATCTACTCGACTACTAAGGAGGAGCATGCCTATCATTTTTAGGTAGTACTGGACACACTCTGAGAGCACCAGCTTTATGGTAATCTCTCGAAGTACCGGTTTTGGATTCGAGAGGTTCACATTCTAGGACATTTCATATCAGAGGATGGATTTGTAGTAGATCCAGTGAAGATTTGGGCGGTACTTTCTTGGGAGCCACCCAAGTGTGTAATGGAGGTATAGAGTTTCATGGGTTTGGCCAGATATTACTTGAGGTTTGTGCCAGACTTCTCCAAAGTTGCAGCACCACTATCAGTGTTGATGAAGAAGGGGTAACCCTTCATGCTGTCGGAGAGATGCCAACGGAGTTTTCAGAAGCTAAGGCCGAGGCTGACTAGTTCCCCTATCTTGAGGCTTCCAGAGGAAGGTGTAGGGTACGTAGTCTACTGTAATGCATCAGAGACCAGGCTCAGATGTGTCCTGATGTTGGATCGAGTAGTGATCCCTTATGGTTCCTGATAGTTGAGAAAGCACGAGCAGAACTATGCTACCCATGACCTGGAGTTAGCAGCAGTGGTCTTCCCCTTGAAGATATGGAGGCACCATCTGATGGGTGAAAGTTTTACAGTTTACTCTGATCACAAGAGTCTCAATTATATCTTCTCTCAGAAGGACCTAAACCTGAGACAATGACGTTGTCTTGAGTTCCTCCAGGACTATCACTTCGAGATAGTCTATACCCCTAGGAAGGGGAACGTTGTTCCAAATGCACTCAGTAGGAAGTATGGTTTACAGCTGCTATGTGAGGCGATGGATCAGCTAGCTGCTTTATATATATCCTTTGTGGATAGAGATAGAGCATCTTTTATAAAGTCTCTTACAGTCACTCCCACACTTATTCAGTGAGTTGGGGAGGCGCAACGTGGGGACGCTGACTGCAAGGCATGACGTGCTCAGATATCCACAGGATAGGCACCTGATGGAATTTCTAAAGGTGGGGAGCACATTATCCTCTTCAAAGCACATACCATGGTACCAGTGTCACTTCAGAAGGAAATGTTGAGGGATTTCCACACATCCCCACTAGTGGTATATCCAGGAGTGGCAAAGATGTATCAGAACCTCCGACGACAGAACTGGTGGTCGGGAATGAAGAAAGCAGTAGCGGAGTTTGTCTCTCAGTGCCTTACTTGTCAGCAAGTGAAGGCGGAGCATCAGGTACCAGTAGGCTTGGTTTAGCCTTTAGAGGTCATAGACTGGAAGTGGGATGGGATATCTATGTACTTCATGACAGGACTTCCACATAAATCCAGTGGACATGACTCGATTTGGGTGATCATCGACTGACTCACCAAGTTGTCCCACTTCTTACCAATCAGAGAGTAGGGTTCAGTAGAGAGCTTGAGACGCCACTACGTGCAGAAGATTGTGTGGCTAAATGGAGTAACTTCAATTATTGTCTCCAATTATAATGAAATTTTTACTTCCCAGTTATGGAAGGGGTTGCAGGATGCTTTCGGGATGCAACTTCATTTGAGAACTGCCTTCCATACTCAGACGGATGGCCAGAATGAGCAGACCATTCAGACCCTCGAGTAAATGTTGTGTTCTTGTGTCTTTGACTTCAGTCGTAGATGGGAGGATCACTTTCCATTGGTGGAGTTTGCATACAACAACATCTATCATTCCACCATTGTGATGGAACCTTTAGAGCCATTATATGGGAGACCTTGCAGATCACCCTTGTGTTGGACTAACCCAAGAGAGTCCTCACTCATGGGACCAAAGATGGTTTGGGCTAACACAGAGAAGGTGTAGATAATCCAGGAGTAGATGAAGACTACATAGAGCAGGCAGAAGTCGTATGCCGATAAGAGATGTAGGCCTCTAGAGTTCGAGGATGGTGACCACATCTTTCTGTGGGTCTCACCCCGATGAGGTCTACAGAGATTTGGCCGAGACAGCAAGTTATCTTTGAGGTTCATCAGACCTTTTCAGTTCCTCAGCATATTTGGTGAGATGGCATACCACTTAGCTCTTCCACCTCAGTTGTACCGAGTGAATGAAATCTTCCACGTATCCTAGTTGAGGAGATACATGCACGACCCTTCTCACAGCATCGACCATAGAGAGTTGGATGTCGACGATGGGGTGACTTTTATAGAGGTTCCAGTAGAGATTAAGGATCGACAGGAGCGTATCCTTCGTGGATGGTAGATACATCGGGTGCACGTTTGTTGGTAGCATGGGAACCTCCAAGATAGAACATGGGATCGGGAGGCTCAGATGTGTGCTTAGTACCCCCACTTGTTTACAAAGTTTGAGTTGTGGCTTACGGGAATGTAGATCCCTGAGGTGGGTAGAATGTAAATACTCGGAATTTCTATTTAATTTTTTTTAATAAATGGAAATTTTATGAGTCCGTGAAAATTGAAGGAATGTGATTATGAGTCCCGGAGTGCCCGGAATGAATTTCTGAACTTTTGTTCAGGTACGTTTAGTAAACGTGCACATGGGTTTTTCTAAATTTTGAACCGTTGCTCGGAATTGAAATTTGAGGGCACCGTTGAACTCACAGCGTTGGTATTTTCTTAAGGAGTCTTTCACCTCGATGGAATATGGTCGAGGGTGAAATTTAGTTTTTGGGTTTTTCGTTTAAGAATAAAATAAAAATAAAAGTGTGTGACATTTTATTTTTATTAGAAACACCCATGTGGGTGTTGGGAGGTGGGTTCCATAGGAACTAAACCTCCATGTGGAAGTTGAGAAGTGGGGAACATCAGACCATAACCTCCCATGAGAGGTTATGGTGGTGGAGACCACCCGAACCCAACCTCCCATGAGAAGTTTTAGTGGTGGGGACCACCTGAGGCCTAAACCTCTTGAGCTCCCCTCATTATGAAGAAAAACCGCTCAAGCCCCCTCATTAATGTAGAGGATAATCTTGAATTCTTCTACATTAATAGTGCCAACCCACATACCTTTAATATTCTAACCTAGTTAATTGATTAGGCTAATTTTAATTTGTTCCAATGAACTAAATATAGAACTTAATCAATTATCCTTGGCAACTTTGGTTGAATTGGGAGGAAGGACCTCTTGGGAGAAAGGTCTTCAATGAAGAACATGTTCTTCCATGAATAACGCTCCACCTATGAAGAACGATCCGCCAACGAAGAACGCCGACCCCCTTCAACCTTCTTCCTTGGGACTTCTTCCGATGTCGTACATCCTCATATACGGCGAATAGACGACCGTACTACCTTCTTGCGCCAACATCATCAAGAGAATGAGGTAAGGGTTTTTTCTATTTGATTTTTTTTTATCCTCTCCCCTTCTAATTATTTTGTGGGATTGGGAATATAGATTGACGTGGGATGTGGGAAATGATGTTTTAAAATATCTTCCATACACGGTCATGCTTCGTTCTTTGTGAATCGCTTGCTACCACTCTAAACGTGGAGGGTGCGGGCCAAATGAGCATGGACCAACCCCTATTCCATACTTCTTTGATGTGTTCTTCGAAATGGAGGAAGGTGACCAAGGTGCTGAAGGCAACGACGGCACCACCCATGGCCTTCGCGACCCGTTCCGCCCCACAGTGCTTCGCCCTCCAGGCCGAACCAGCCCCGTGCCTAGCCGAGCCACCCACGGCTGGACCGAGCCACTGCGCCACCCTAGGTCAAACCCTCTCGTTGCGCTACCACCATGCCAAGCCCTCGTGTTTCCACTATGCCGAGCCGCCATGCCGCGTCACCGCGCCACCCCGGGCCAAACCCCTCGCCGCGTTGTCGCAGTGCCGAGTCGTCGCGCCACCCCGGGCCGAACCCGCTCATCGAGCCACCGCTATACCGAGTCATCATGCTTCCCTAGGCTGAACCCCCCTCGCCCTTCCACCTCTGTTCCAAGCTGTTGTGTCACCGCCGTTCGTCGTGCCGAGTCTCCGCACCACCACCATCTGTTGTGCCAAGCCACCGTCATCCACCGAGCCGTGACGTCATCTGCCAAGTCGTGCCGCTATCCGGGCCGAGCCGAGCCATGCCGCCACCATGAAGAACTGATGTTCGGGCTAAGCCAAGCTTTCGCTGCTGCCATTCCCTCACTGCAGCCCTCCGAGCCAGCCTTTTCATGGCCTTTCGAGCTGCCCCAAGCCGAGTCGGCCCGCGGCCGAGCCATTCTATGGCCGAGTCACCTCTGTGGCCCCTCGCGGCTGTCAAGCCAAACCCAATGGGTCGGGCCACCCATCAGGTTGGGCCGGACCCAGTGCGTCTGGACGGGTTGACCCGAACTAGGTCATCCCAGTCAGGGTCGATCCAGGTCGGTCCAATCGGGTCGGACTGGAGTCGAGCCCACTACGACCCGTTTACTTATTTTGGCCATAAATTTGGCACTGGTCGTCCATTTGATGAATCATCAACGGTGCTAGAAATCCTAGAGTGAGATGGTCCCTTTAAGTATTCCCCACTAGATTTTTGGATCATGATGGGGAACGGTCAGGTTGGATCGAGCACGAATCCAACCAGGCCCCGGGACTAAAAGGATAATAACTCATAGACCGGGTGTCTGATTGATGCATCGTCTATTACGTTGATACCCCTATAATGTGACAGAACTTTGAGACACTTCTTCATGGGACTTTGTGGAATTTGGAGTATTTGACCTGTGGCTTGGGACGTGGTTTTCCCAAGCGTGATATATACGGAACCCTGCGACTGGATGAGACTTCACGACTACTGATTGTTTCGACTCAGAGTGACTTGACCGGCCTAGTGGGGAGCACCTTTGTGACGCAGCAGACCCACAGTGGGGAGCACCATGGTGATGCGGTAGACCCATGGTACTTGACGGGAGGATAACCTCAGCAGGCTATGAGGGGGAGCACCTCTGTGTGACATGGTTGACCCATGGTGGGGAGCGACTCTGTGTGACATAGAAGACCCACGGTACTCGACTGGAGGAGTACCTCAACAGTCCAAGGTTAGTGGGAAGCACCTCTGTGAGACGTGGAAGGCCCACTTTACTCGATAGAGTAGGAGTTCTCCAGCAGCCGAGGTGTTCAACGTTGTGACTAGGAATGTTACTTGATACTACCCCTATAATAAATCCTGGTGTGAGATAAGTCAAAACCTTTGTTTTTCCTCATGATTGAGATGGATTACTTGATAACTTAGGTATATGTATGGGTATATAACTAAGTAAGTTTATCTGTTTATTTCATACTTTTTGATTTATCCGTGTTGGATTTTGTGAAACCTTGAGGGTCTCAGGGTCCCTACTGAGTATCGTTATACTCACCCCTGCACGGGCTATGCTCACACCTTCTTGCGTTGGATGCAGATGACGGACAACACTGACTAAGGAAGAGAGTACCAGGACTAGATGGTACCTGGAGGTGGACCTTACGACAATTCGGTACATGGAGGAGACAGACAGATGAGGAGTGTTAAGGAGACAATCTGTACCTAACCTTCATGTAGAAACCTCGGAGGATGACCCAACAGATAACTTTCCATTTCATTCAGTTGTATTGTATCACAGTTGTACTTGTACTTTCCATTTGGGCTTGTATTCTGGCCCCTTTTACTTTCAACACACTTTTGTTATACAGTTTACTTGGTGTTTCTTCAAGCTGTGTGCTCCCTTGTGTGTGTTTTTATAGGTTATAAAGGCAATGTCTTCCCAGTTTTAGGGAATTCCACCTTTGGTACTAGTCTCCAGCCCCTAGCCTATGGAAGGCGGGCTTGGGGTAATCACGGCATGGGCCCTAGGGGATGGGTCTTGACATTTTTCACAACCCTAAATGATAAAAAAAGGTCTTTAATTAAACAATATAGGATATATGGTGTCAATATTTCAAGAAATTGGTAATTGGAGAAGTTTTTATGTCATTTTACCCATTATCATTTTATTTTAACCCCTGTTAAACCCATATTCACCATAACCGTGGTAATTAATTTTTTATTTTTTTACTATTTTTTATGGTAAAAATTTATGATAAACTTGTTACATGATATAAATTATTTTAATTCAAAATATGTAATCATTTTTTCCAAATAAAATTCATAGATATGGTAATATTTAATTTACAATTAATCGAAAAAATGATAAGAAAAAAGGAGTTTACCAAAGAGGAGTTTCAAATGTTTAAAAACTCATTCTACCAAAATTCACTAAGAAAATGATTAAAATAACCCAAAAATGGATTAATAGATATATAATTTGTCTATTACTCCTTTGAAAGCCATCCTATGATAATTTTGATGTTTTTTAATGCATTAAGTTACATGATAATCCATAATAAAAGCTAGTATTTTTCACTATTCATGGAAAAAAATATATTTTCAGAAAATAATCACAATTAATCTCCAAGATAATATGAAAATTCTGATTTCATCAAATTTTTTATTTTTTTCAAATATATTATCTAAAATTGGATAAAACTAATTTTAAAATAAGTGTGGAAAAGGTGACCAAACTAATTTTCTAAAAATATCATTTTAAGCATAAAATTGGATTTACTCTTATATATTGTATATAAAACACATAATATGATTATATATAGTTTGTTAGAATATATAATATACATAGATTTAATTATTATCATTCACCCAAAAAAATATTTTATTATGGTAAAATGCATTTGTGCGTATAGAAATAGTTTTCAAAAAAAGATTTTATTTATTTTAAAATGGTATTTACTTTCAATTATAATTAATTTTTAATAAAATTATTTATTATATATACATGTTAAACATGTATTTTCATAATATTAGTATATCATATTTAGAACCTCCATTCCAACAGCATGATGATAACTATAATAACATTTTAATATTATGTCTCGTTTCGTTAAAACATAATGTTGTGTGTAGCACAATCTATAAAAAAAATTAAAATTAATTGAAAAATAATAATAAAATCCTAGGGTGTTTCATGCCTAGAATAATTATTGGAAACATGGTCCTTTATAGGATATAATCTTAAACCAACTCTGTATGAGTCCAAATTTAAGGTATATTCCTTACTTTGATCATGTAAGGTAGGGATTAGAGAATTTTTCATCTTCACTTTCATCTCTGAATATCCTTTCTCACAAAAAATAGACCAATAAAAAATCACCTCATTTTTTATCAGGAATATCATCCTAATTAATGGGTAAGAGGGGTCATGAATAATCCTTTGGTAATATACAACCAAACCCAAAAATATTCCAATGTCAGAATAATTCATATGCATATCTGAAGAAACAACTTTCATTACCATCTCGTGGTCTACTAATACATCATCCTTGAATATTATATTACCAATAAGAGAACCTAGATGTTTTAAAAATGAGAAAATTTATATCTTATAATATATTTTATTCCTCATAAGAGTACTAAAAACAATCCCCATTAATTTTTCAGGATCCTTCCTCAACATAGAGTACACAAGTTTATAATCGACAAACCTGAATACAAAACTATCCATTGAAAGATTGAAGACTTGATTTTTATAATACACAGACCTCATAAATTAATTATTTAGACCAAATTAAATAAATTAATACTCATATTGACTTTACCAACTCCTAAATATAGTGTGAGTTATTTTAGAAGTCCTCATATTCATCTCAGTATGGAGTTTTGTCAAGTTAATCCTAGATAATCCTTGATATACTCTAAGATAATGACATAAATCATTGATTTATGGGTGTGGAGATTAATTCATGACTATTATTTGGATAAAAATATGAAAATATATTCATAATCCCATGGAATTATACATTTTATTTGATAATAAAATATGAGAAATCAAAGGGGTTATACTCATCCCTATAAATTCCTTCAGTTCAATGAATGTTATTTGAGACAAATTTTCTCAAAGAATTACTCTATCCCACTTATAAATATGAATAGATATGGACTCTTCACAAAAAATTATCTTTATAATAAACTAAAAATATTTCTTAGGTGGTAATACAATGAAATACCATGGGGATACATCTTTAAATTAATCTACCATAGTAAGAAAGACTATTGGATTTGTCTCCCCATCTTTTGAGACCATACTGGAAACCTAGAATATGATTCCACACATTTTTTAATTTATTAAACCTTTATGACCTTCCCATATATATCCCACTCTCCAACATAGACATAAAATTATCCATCAATAGAAATAAAAATCACAACATGGTGAAAAAAATATATGGTCTTGATAATGTACTATGTAATTCATTACGAGGATCATATAAAAACTAGCCATCACTATCACAAAGAAGTCCTTAAGGAAACTGTAGCTGATAATAACTTGGTATACTTCCATATATCATAATATCACCTCATATTATAACCCCAAATCTATGTTTATTTCTATTAATCCATATAAATTATATATGGATATCCTTACATTGATAGTGAACTATGTATATATAAAAGTGACTGATGTGACTTAATCGAAAAATATATATTCGTGGGTAGAAATTACTAAAATCATAATTCATATAGTTGATGTTATGGTATTCCAATAAATTTGATTAAGGTTGATGACATGTAGGTGGACAGATCCTCATCACTATGCTTCCACCTGACTCCCTTATAAGCTACTCCCTTATAGTCTCCACTTCCCCTTCCCCTAGGTACAATGTCCTCTACCAAGACTTGATCGACTGGTGGAACTCCAACTACTATTCTGGTGTGGTGTATATGATATAACTCTTAAACCCTAAGCTTAATTTTATCTTTAAAACTAGATTCATGTAGATCATTTGTACAAAACCATACCGGGTTCCCCATATTCCCTTAGAATATACATGTAACTAGTTAATGAGAACATTGATAATGAATACTCCCCCATCCAAAACATTGATAATAATCTATGTAACAAACTCCCTAAGGAGTATGGGAAACCCCTATATTGTGACTTCCTTATCCATCATATACCGAGTAAGAACTATCAATTCTATGATTCTTATCACTTGAGGAGCTACTGTTAGTCTCCCCAATAGAATCCATCTTTCCAAATCCTCTACCCATGCTTAGTTCCCTCACTATGATGAGTTTCTAATTCATGGCCTCTAAAAAATATATGTAAAAAACATTCAAGTTAACCCAAATCCCATATATGAACTCATCATTAAAAAATATTTCCCTAGTTATTTCATCCTTTCATAACATTACATAAAATCATTGAATCTCAATAAAACATGATGTATAATCCCTTACTAATAATCCTTTTTGTATCAGATGTTAGAAATATTAAACTCTATCTACAACCAAATTATCTGGTAAAATTTGGATGATCAACTGGGGTTTTATACCATTCTATAAAAACCAAAAATACAAGCCCACCTAAACTAAGTATCCCACCAATGATTTTATAGGACTCACAACATGTAAACCTTCAAATTCTCCCACTTCTACCAGGGTATCTCAAGTTGGTAAAATTATTCTAAACTGAGTCCACCCATATCTCAGTTACATACAGGCCACCCTCTCAGGTAAATAATAGTGGGTGTTATATATATAACTCTCATTTAAAATTATATATGTAAGAGACAATATATTGACTATACTAATTCATATATTGTATAACCAATATTGATCTCTTGTGAATCTATTCATGTATTATTTCCTAGTGATACTAGAGGCTCTGTAAAATCATTCAGTCGGTAATCATCATCCATACCCTTCTGCTACATTGTTAGAGGTTTTCATGGAGATGACTCCCTATAATTCAAAACATACACCTAAGAACAAATTCAATAAATAATTTTCAATACTGTACATTAAGAAAAGTAGTAACTAGCATAGATTCTCTTTATCCCGTTAATATAATATCATATAATTATCATAAACTAGGAACTATCCCTAGTCATGAATACCCATACATAGTGTTTTCATAATATATACATGTGAACCACATCATTAAAATTCAATTTATACTCTCTCTTTCATTTATAAAATGTCAACTTTGTTGTTTGGTTAAATGAAATTCCATTCACAAGTTTGAGATGAAAATGCATTATATGTTTCTATTATAAATTTTTTATGTTATATCATCAATAAAAAAGTTATTAAATTATTGGTAAAAAGATGGACACCACATAATGAAATGATTATATAAGATTACACCAATAAGATATATGGTAAAATGATATATAATTTTTTGTATAAACATAAAATAATTGACTATGATATCATAACAAAGAAACCAATCACTAGAAATTATAGGAATGACATGTGAATACTATGTTCATATTTGATGCATGAACACACAACCTCTTTAGATTTCAACCAAGTGATAAATACTAAATATCATATATCTATATATATAAATAATATTAATTATACTTGGTGATGTAACCCAACAATATGTGTTTGAATTAGAAAAAATCCATCCCTTAGTTACACCAACTTCCCTCAAACATCAATTATCCACTCTTATACGCTTGATCTATAACATTTTTTTGAACAACCTTCTTAAATTATATAATTCCAAAATAGTGATACAGTAGAAATAGAATAATCCTATGATACCATTGTGTGATGTCCCAGACCTGGATGACTTAGCAGTAACTACAACGGAGTTCCATGGGACCCTAGGAGAGTCCCCCATAAACTAATGGATACAAAATAGAAACATGGGTATATGATAATTATATGGGGATACTATAACATCACAACATAATATAAAATAAACATATAAATAAGGAAAATATTGGAATCCATAGAAATAAATGCTAACAAACATCCTGAAAAGTTCTAAGCACAGCTGGTATAATATATACAATATCAGAAATGAATGTTATACTTTTTATTCAATTTATATATAGAAATCAATCACCTTATGGAGTGAAACTATACATAAATATACATAAAATAAAAAAAATAAAATAAACTTATAAAATGTACAAAAATGGTTAAGAGTCTACGCCCTATCCAAATTCTCATGATCTATCAAAGCTGGTAAATCGGCCATTATTCAATGGTATCATTCTATTATCTTATCATATAACCAATAATTATACTTTTCTATCTATGGTGGTCCATGAACGTTTCCTATATAATTTAGTAGTCCACCACCAATGGTGTCCATTAATATAGGCAATATGAAATAGTTTTTATATTGGTGTACATGAAAGCATAAAAATTAATCACCATGAATCCTCATGTTATAAGGTGACACCAAAAATTTACCATACCTTCTTTGTTCAGATCCATATGTCTCTGAATATGTTATATAACCCACCTAGGGGAACCATATACAACCCCATAACCATGATAATATCACCCAAGTGCAAAATATATCCTTCACCAAATCCAATCCAGAACCATGAGAATTTCACCAAATGGGAACCCATCCTTCCCAATAACTGTGATAATACCACTCATTAGAGACCACATCATTCCATTTAACCATTATAATAAAATTGTAGTAGTACCATGTCTTACCTCAAAACCATGAGAATATCGTATAGGGAAAACAACTTCCTACCCCAAGGCTATGAGAATAACACCTAGGGGGAACCATGTACCACCCCATAACCATGAGAATATCACCAGAGTGGAACCGTGTCCTACCCAAAAACCATGAAAATACAAACTAGGGGAACCACATCCTACCCCAAAACTATAATAATATCACTTAGGGGGGCCTTTTCATACCCCCAAATAATTAATATATTATTCAATATTTAATAAATCATATTCCATTTTCAATTTCATTAAAAATTGTCCAAATCATATTTTCAAGTTTACCCCTGAAATGTTATTTCTTGGAGAATAACACTTTAGTTTTTGTAACCCCTAATGTTTCCACTCACTTTACCATTTTTCGTAAAATTATTATCATTGTAATTAGTGTCTATAGGACTAGACATAAATCCACCAATAGTTTATGCCTGTACTAAAGGAGGGTGTATTCATATTAAGAAAAAAAATATAAATAATTTATTTAATTTTTAAGCCAAGTGAATGTTCATTCAGTTAAATGAAACATCATACATACATGGAAAACAATAATGAAATTAGCTATATCTTAGATAACTACTTTACTATTGTCGATGGAAATTACTCATCAAATATTAATTACTAATCCAAGATCTAAAATAATTAAATAGAGGTTATTGAATCACTAAAATTGTCCATAATCATTCACCACCAATTTAAAAGTGAGGAATTGAGAACAAACGATATAGGATGATACACATACCATTAGTTATCACTCTTATAGAATGACACTTAAATAAATAATGAATTAAAGGAATCATCAATTAGAAATTATGGTTTGAATGAGATCACTTTAAGGGAAAATTTGTTGTCTATATATCATAATATTCCATTATTTACCCTTAATAGACATTTTCTAACATTTTATTAATAATATAAATATTTAGAAGAAAACTTGACAAACTCTACATCCATTTAAAAATATATTTCAAATCTCACATAACAGACCATAAGTAATATATATAAATATATAATATTATTCAATATAAATATACAAATTATTATAAAACAAATATATTCATCATCATACAATACCAACATTTTATACTCCTTCCACCAGACATAATATATATATGTCATATGTATGTTACATCACATATTAAAGACCTCTTGTATGGAATTTTTCATTGAACGTATACTTTTTTCTAGAGGAAAAACCTTATAAATAATATATTAATTCGCTATAATGTTTTTCCCTTAATGAAAAATCCATATATAACATATTAATTTAAAAATTAGGGTTTCTAACTATGTTAAAAATATAACATGTAACCTATTTTACTTAGTAATAAAACATTTATACAATACATAATATTTTTTTATATCCAATACCCACATGTCACATTTTTACTCAATTCGTAACATGTTTTTCTATGGTCATCTTCATATGAATTATTTTTCATAATAAATTTGTTTTCCTTTATAGTTTGATTACAAAAATTAATTACCTTATACAATATGTAATATATTTAGCTCCAATATAATGTTATTCCCCTTTCCATGAAAATCATGTGTAACCTTTTGTTTTATATGTATGGTTTTTCCATTTTAGAAAAACCTTACATAAAATATAGTTTCAATATTTAACATTTTTATTGAAATATATATTAAATAATTTTTTATACTTACGATACATATGTTTTTATAAATAAAGAGAAATTTATGATTAATATGTTGTACATTTTTTTTTGAAAATTGGTTTAAACCTAGAAATAAAAATATATGTTGGACACTCCACACTCGATTTCAATTCTTACCTCTTAAAATGTTAGTGATGCTAAAAAATTTAACAAGGATATCCCTGAAGCTATAAAACTCCCAAAAATCATTTCCCAACCTATTACAACACATCCAAAATCTATACTGAATCCCAATACACCTAGTTAATCTATCTTTCAACTCAAACAAACATTCCCATAAATGTATCCATAATTAATACCCCTAAGATCAATTAAATATAGATCTAAAGAGTAATTTCATGTTAAAGAAAAAACATAAAAAAAAAATCATCATTATCCAAATATTCAGACAATATTATATATAAAACTATCTAATATGCTAGAATAAAAAATTATATAAAAGTTTTCTTTTCAAATATTAATTATTTTTATCTTGTGTATATAATAAAAGTTATACGATTTTGGAGATAGGGATTGTTATAAAAATCATGATCTCCCTAACAAATTCTCTCAAATTCATATATATAAATTCTAATAAACTCACTTAATAATGATACATAATCCCCTTATTCCTCTCTATCCTAAAACATTTTAATGTTGTGATCAATGATAAATGAAGTAGGGTTTTTTGTTCCTTCACACTAAAAACCAAAATTCAAATAGTGACATTCCTAGATTTACGGATAATGTTTGTATTCAAATATTGGGATCTGAGTTTTGACTAAACATTATAATGATCAGAATATATTGTTACTACTTAATTTTTTAATGGTAATAAGAATAATCAAGTTTAGATAATTCTGATTTCATATTTATTTTAAATTTAATTTTAAAATAACCTCTCTTTGATGATTTTAGGGTGTATCACCATGTTATTTATATTTTATTCATTAAAAATGATGAAAACATTATTATGCATCCCCTAAATAACCTATCCTACACCATGAAACCATTATGTTGTAACAAAGTAATCATGTTATGACATATAGTTATTAATCTTTTAGCGGATCAATTATCAGTTTTTAAGAAGATTAATTTCTAGTTCCTCATTCTTTAAATCTAGAAGTTGTGATAACACTTTTGTATCCATTTTTATAACCAATAATATTCCATTAATAGATTAATACACTTGAAAATGAACAAAGATATGTCAATGATGTGGATTAGGGGACATTGTTACACAATTTTTAACAAAAAATGTATTTCATGTACACTTGTTCAACCATAAAAGTGTTTATTTTTACCATTAACACTTGTCATGTGGTGGTTAATATGTGACATCCTTACATGTCTCATATTGATGTAATGTTGGAACAGAACGAGTGATGGAATATATATTTCTAAAGGGTAAACATAACAAAACCTCACATGGTTTTATCCCCATGAGAATCATAGAAGATCTGTATTCAAATTACATGAAATCATTACATGCCACATATTTAATTCCATATGTGTGACACAATATCTCATGATTTATGTGAAATTTAGTTGTCTTTAAATTCATTAAAAATGTGATAAATCACATGAGATACACACCAAGTCTATTGGAATGTATTTTGGGTGTTTATTAATGGATTACATGATGTGTAGTTGTAACACACTTAACTTTTATGATATATTTCCTTTTAAATAAATTAAATTAAATTTCTTTAATAGCTTGTGATACACACAAACATAAGTCTAAAAGAATAAACATATTTTATATCATTATAACCAAACCAATAAATATGAGGTATGAATTTAAATAACCATATTTCAAAATTTTGAACAATGGTATTATATAAACTAAATATATTGAAAAATAATTACTCATTTTTGAGTAAAATCGTTATATTCAACAAAAATATATTGTCCCTCAATAATTATTTTTAATTATTTTTATGAGAAAATTATATTACTAATTTCTCAAAGTTTTAAATTAATTATTAGAAAAAAATAAACTTAATTAATGAAATAATAATGTAAAAATTATCTTGGTTTCAATTTATTATAAATTACTGAAAATGTTACTTTTTTTAATGAATAGTGAAAAGACTAATTTTTTGGGAAATTTTGATTTTCAATTCAATAATTGAAAATGTTCTATTTTGATTTAAACTATTTTTATATTAACATTATGTAACATATATTTTGAATAATAAAATTAATTTCATTGCAATTAATTTTATGTTGTATTTTTTTATAAAAACTTTATATAAGTAATAAAAATTTATATAAACTGTTTTCTTTCACATTGTGTGAGTATAAATTTAAATTAAAAACACATAAATATATGAATTTAATTTGTTAAAATATATTACATATTTGGAATCATAATTATTAATATTAGGTAATATTATCATCTTAATTTTTTTCATATAGAATAGAAGATATAGTAAAAATATGTTACCATGGTCAAGGTAAAAATATGATTACTAGGGATTAAACAAAGATATAAGTGTGATATTTCCAATTTAACATGTCCAAATTAAATTTTATGGCCATAGATAGATCTTATATTATCCCAAGTTCAAATTTCTAGTCATTTGGAAGCATTTGGCATGAATAATAAAAATTTTATATTGAAATATTTTAAGAAATTCTTATTATCTTCCCTCCCCCACTTATAAAAGGAAACCCACTGAATATTTTATTTACACAAAATTGATCAATATATCTCAAAAAAACCTTCCTAATCATATTACCAAACTCTATATCTATGATTCAGTGTCTTTTTTATTCCTTAAATTACTATTTTATGGGTCATTAACAAATGATCTAAATGAGGACTATCGAAGAAGAGGTAATCAACTTACCAAACCTATTTTAATTTAATTTTTATTATACATCCTACAAATAATTGATATTTAACATAAAGTAAAAAAATTATAATCCTAAAAATAACTAAATATTATAATTATTATTTGACAAAAATTATTGACAAATGGTAAGTGAAATTATTATTCGTGTGTACATGTGGACTATCGCCTCCACATAGTGATATAATTCATTTTCCATAACCATTATTCATGTATTATTAATATAAGTAAATTAATGTTTATATATTATATTTATGTTATAATTATTATTCTGTAATGATAATATAATATTTTCCATTCTTTCCTTATTTTTTAGAAAATGAAAATTGTGGCTATTCGTATGTATGACCCACCATCTCAATGAATATCATAAATCATTATATATATATATATTTATATATATATATTAATTTAATGGATTATTATAAATATGTATATAATGAATATATATGATATTTATATCATAAATAAAATTCTTTAGACGATTGAACTGTCATGACCTGTCCTCGGGGCACGTGTCGTGACTACCCCAAGCCCGTCTTCCATAGGCCAGGGGCTATCAACTTTCACCAAAGGCGTAAATCCCTCTAACTGGGAAGGCATTGCCTTTATAAAACATAAACACATTCAACTAGAGTACAAGCAGAAGCAAACACTAAGTAATATTGAAAACAAAAGTAGAGCTGAAAGTAAAGGGGCTGGAAATACAAGCCCAACTTTAAAGTACAAGGTAAAAGACAAAACAGTTGGATGGGGACAAGAAGCTCCAGGATCTTCCACCATGTATCCTACCTGAAGGGTGGGTACAGATAGCACATCTCCTAGATCATACACCATGGATCCTACCTGATGGGTAGGTACAGAGTGCCTCCTCAGCGCCCTCGTCAGTCAACCACCTCCAGGTACCGACTCGTCGTGAGGTCCACCTCTGGGTACCGACTCGTCAAGAGGTCCACCTCCGGGTAATGACTCGTTGTGAGGTCCACCTCCAGGTGTTGTCCATTACTCGTACGCTCGGCCTCTGTCAGCGCTGTCCATAGTCTGTATCCAACACAACGAGGTGCGGGCATAGCCTGTGCTGGGGTGAGTATAACGATACTCAGTAGGGACCCCGAGACCCTCAAGGTCTCACTAAATCCAACAAGTATAAACCAAAAAGAAATATCACAACAGATAACCTTTACTTAGATATATTCCCATACATATACCTAAGTTATCAACTAACCCATCT
Organism: Viscum album; assembly: GCA_963277665.1. Taxonomy (NCBI): domain Eukaryota; kingdom Viridiplantae; phylum Streptophyta; class Magnoliopsida; order Santalales; family Viscaceae; genus Viscum; species Viscum album. The sequence goes on along the minus strand of OY728138.1, from coordinate 735,840,220 downwards.
AAATCATGAGGAAAACACAAAGATCATTGACTCAGCTCAAACCAGGATTTTTATTCATGATGACGAAAACACGGCTGATGGATAACTCCTCCTCTGTCGAGCATAGCAGTCCTGTCATAACTATGAGGTGCTACTCACTAACCTTATACTACTGAGGTACTCCTCTACTGTCGAGTACCGCGGTTATGCCACCCTAACACAGTAGTGCTCCCCACTATGGGTCTGCTTCCCCAACACAGTACTGCTCCCCCTACTAGACTACAGAGGTACTCCTCCTATCGAGTACTGTGGGTATTCCGCCCCAACACAGTAGCACTCCTCTGTCATGGGTCTTCCACCCCAACACAGCAGTGCTCTCCACTGGGCGATTCAAGTCACTCCGATACGAATCAGACAAGCATTCATCAGGTCTCGGCCAGCTACAAGGTCACTGTACTCCATATGCTCATCTCCGGGAGGATCCACCCCACGATCTACTGGTTGACACTCCAAGTGTCATGAAGTCCCACGAAGAAGTATCTCAAGGGACCTCCTTATCACAGGGGTCTCAACGCAACAAACACCGCGTCAATCGGACGCCCGGTCTGTGAGTTATTAGCATTTCCATTCCAAGGGTCGGGTTGCATTTCAGGTACAATCCAACCCGACCATACTCCAAATGCATCCAAACCTCAGGTGATGTATACCAAAAGAACCTTCTCATCAAGAGAAATCCAACATAGTGGACGACACGTCAATCAGACATTCGATCCTTAAATTATAAGTGTTTCTACTATGAGGGCCTTGTTGGAATTACATTCGTTCCAAACCCGGTCGTTTTTTAAAAGTTGACCGAAACTCACTTAGAGTAACGTAAAAAGGACCAAATTGTCATGAGGTTCCCAGTGATGCAGATGGCGTGTCGATCGGAAGCGCGGTCTTCATGTTATTCATGTTTAAGTGCAAACGGTCCCAGCCCGTTAAGCCTGGTTGGCTGACGGGTCGGGTCAACCCAGAGTTGGCGGGTCCTACCCGGTAGGGGTGTCGGACCGGCCCAAAGATTCTCGCGGTCCGGCCTGAGGGGCGTGGCATGGCCCGGCGTGAAGTGGCGCAGCCCAGCCCAACAGGGCGCGGCCCGGCCCGGCTCTGCATGGCTCGGCTCAGCCCAGCCCGGCGCGACCCGGCTGGGCGCGGCCCGGAGGGCTCGGCCAACTGGCCGAGCGGCTCGTCCTGAAGGCTGATCGGTACAAGTCCAGGGTGCGGCCCCCGACTGCCCAAAACAGTGGCGCCGCCCTTCCAAACCAGTCATCTAGGCCGGCTGGCCTTCTGGCGCAAGCAGCCCGCACGGTGGGTCGTGGGCATCTTCAGCGCGACACCCTCCTGGCGCCGCATCTCCCCTTCACCCGGTCGGCCGGTTCTTCCGCCAAAGCGGCCTGCAAAGTGGGTCGCGATTCCCGCTACACAGCCGGGGCGACGGCGCTGGCTCCCTCCACCGTGGCCTACGTTCTCCATAGCGTCGTAACACCGTCACAGCGTGACAGCACTGTACTTCCTCCGTCATAGCTCGCTTGGCCACGACTTTTCTTAGCGTGTACAACGGTTGCCCTTGCGTCGCCAGCCTCTTCTGATTTCCGCCTCCGATATCCAATTCCATCAATAGACAGGATCAAACGGAGGGTCTTCGGGCTGTGTTTGTTCAGCCCGCGGCCTCCGTGTTAAGCGATATCAATTGGTTGAACAAACAATATTATACAAAAACGAACCAAGGCACAATTTTAATCCATTAAAATTGAACATAACCCCTACCTCGATAGTTGATATCGCACATCGGGTGTTGCGGAAGACAGCGTCGCAGGGAAAGAATTCGTAGGCGATGTCAGAGTGCGTTCGAGATGGAAGTTGTGTTTCCTCACTTGTCGCGGAGAAGAGAATGGTTGGTGCGTCATCGTTCTTCGTGGAACTGGCATTCTTCGTGGATGAGACTTCATTCTTCGTTTAGAGAGTAGTTTTCTTCTTCTTCACAAGAGTTCTCTCTCAATCTTCCTTAGCACAACAAAAACCCTCCCAAAATAAAATAATAGGTTTCTCCTATTATTTTATTATCACATGAAATTTAAAATTCCAATTCAAACCACTTCATTAATTAATTGATGCGGTTGAATTAATTAAATTAATGTCTTGGAAAGAGTTAAAGAGAGAGAAGGAGGAGGTGATAGGTCTCATATTTAAGAGTAGTTTACAAATTAATGATGGGGGTTAAGGATTTTGAGGAAATATGAAAGGTTGGTGATCGTGTGGGCCCCACCTCTGATATATCCACACATGAGAAGTTGGGTGGGTGTGGGCCCCATCAACAACTTCCCATGGGAGGAGTTAACCTCCTTAGATATAAAATAAAATTGTTCCAACAATTTTATTTACTTCTTAATTAAACCCCAATAATTAACTTAAACTACTGCACAAACGCAACTATGATAAAGGTCCCCTTAAGCAATTAATGGTGTTACGAGTTCATCGGTGCCCTCAGATTTCAATTTCGACCACCGGTTCAAAAGATAGAAAAACCCGCTCGTTTGTTTACTGAACGTACCTGAGCTAAACTTCGAAAATTGATTCCGGGCACACCAGGCCTCGGAATCAAGTGTCGTCAAAAGCCACAGACTCATAAAATTCCAAAGTATTTAAGAAAAAAATTTCATTGAAATTTCCCGGTCTTTACATTACTCCCACTTTAGGGATTTATGTCCCCGTAAAGCTACAACATAAACTATGGAAACAAAAGAGGGTACTGAGCATGCATCTGATCCTCCCGCTCCCATATGCTCTCCTGGAGTTTTCTTGTACTTCTAGAAAAAGCGCACTAGAGGAATCGACCGTCCCCAAAGGACCTGCTCCTATCGATCCTCAACCTCTACTGGAACCCCGTGAAAGTTGCCCCATCATCGATGTCTATCTCCCCATGATCAATGATGTTGGTCGAGTCGTGCATGTATCTCCTCAGCTGAGATATATGGAAGACGTCATGCACCTGTTGTAACTGAGGTGGAAGGGCCAGAGGGTAAGCCACCTCACCTACCCTCCTGAGGACCTGTAATGGTCCTATGAAGCGTGGAGATAACTTTCTACCCTGTCCAAATTTCTGTAAACCTCATCGAGGTGAGACCCGTAAGAAGACGTGGTCTCCACCCTCAAACTCCAGTGGTCTCCGTCTCCTATCAGCATAGGACTCCTGTTTGATCTATGTAGTCTTCATCCGCTCCTGGATGATCTGCCCCTTCTCCTGTAGCCTCAATATGGGAGCACTAGTCAACCTATGCCTCAGCTCCTGTAAAGCTCTGCTGGCATCTCTCTGACCACATGAAGAGTTTCCCCTTCTTCATCAATACTAAAAGCGGTGCAGCAACTCAAGAGAAGTCTGGCACAAATCTAGGTCTGGCTGACTCATGAGTGATAGACTGCACCCACTTATGCATGATTCCATCCTATTCTGACTGGGGTTTCCTTTTCTCCAACGAAGGAAAAACCCATCCCAAAGTTGTAGGTAAACCACAACCTTTTTGCCTAATACATTCAATCTGTGTATGAACTGTGGTTGCCCAGTCCATACACAAACTAATGTCGTAAGGCCTCGACGCTGCAACCAAGAGGTTCCAACCGAAACTCTTGCCTCAAGGTTCATATCACACCGTCGGCATAAGCATGATTATCGAGTCTCCTCTCAAAGGTATCTCTAGACATGAGGGTCAAGTCAACGGCTTAACCAGAAACTCTAGGTATGGGACACGATTCATGGAAGGAAGGAATGATTTGTATCAATGTCTATTATTAAGACAGCTAGTAGTAGACACTGACCGTACCTCAAATAATTCTTAGAGCCCTTGGGTCACACTCCTTGACGGAATGTAGCTACTCTCTTCCCCTTCCCTCCTGCTCCATGAGCCTGGCAGGGACTACAAAGGCGGGTGGTTGTAACATGTCGAAATGTACATCACCACATGATGCCCTCCTAGCTCTTATTCCACGTCTTCTACTTTGCAGATTCATCTTTCCTTAACACTTCCTCTTCATAAAACATTTTATACACCCAAGTATCTAAGACTGGCACTAGTTTCCTGCTTTCCCACAGATAATCATCACTGGCTGTATCAACCTAGCCAAAGAATTCTCAACCACAAAGGTTCTCTCTATCACCCTAACATAAGTAGGAATGCATAGAGGAAAGGTACTAGATCGGATGTCCTTAAACACACCTCACTCAGAAGTCTGGGCCCTGTAGCACTGATCGTATCGTAGTCATCAAGTACCATGAATGATCGGTACGCCTCGATGATTACTCAGCTACTGACATGTCATCCTGCCGAAGCTGTATAAGTCTAGAAAATTCTCAGCCATCTCCTAAAGACAGTCCTTAGCCGCCTATGAGTCAGGCTCACCTTAGAACCTGAGGGGTATATGATGCTAAAACACGTGTAAGGCACTGAACCTATATGTGTCATCTACTGGTACCGTCGTTTGAAACTGCTGACCAACAAGTAGTGATATAGCTGGCACACTACCTGAAGGTACTATCTCAGACATCAGTCCACATACCGAAGTACCATCACTATGTCGACCATCCTCATGGTCACTCACTGGGAAACACCAATATCTAAGATCATCATCTACTATACTAGTGTCAAAACTAGGTGTAGAACTCTATAAATCTCATCCATCCAGTCCACTACTGCCTGGGAATATGTCTCGCCTTGTAACCTTGGAGGCCTCTGCTACTGGAACTTGTGCAACGCGCTCTGTCAGCATGCACCATCCGCTAGTACAGCTGGTGGCATCTGCTGCTCAACAGGTGGTGGTTCTGTTGGTACACCACCCGAAGGTGCCAACATAACAAGAGGGCTCTACACCAGACCTCGTCACTCAGTGGTCCGTAATCGGGTACTCTATCAGAACTCCAACTGACTGTCTGCGTGGAGGCATCCTGAATAGATGTGACACGATCAAATGATTTAAACCTGGTGAGATGTCCTGGTTTGAGCTGACTTAAAGAAAACTTTTGGAAACACACACGTAATTATTATTTTCATGCACTGAGTCGGAAATTAGAATTCAAGGTCCTAGTGTATGGATACGTCGGTTGCTGCACCAACACTAGACTCCCTGAACTGAAGACCACACTCGGTACCCTTAACACTTTTGGTTCATAGAAAAGAATGATCAGGGTCCTGAGTTTTGTGGTAGAACCGACTCCTCTGATACCAATTTGTCACGACCCGTCCTTGAGGCCCGTGTCGTGACTACCCCAAGCCCGCCTTCCATAGGCCAGGGGCTGGCGACTTGCACCAAAGGCGTAAATCCCTATAACTGGGAAGGCATTTCCTTTATAAAACGTAAACACATTCAACCAGAGTACAAGCGGAAGAAAACACTAAGTAAAACTGAAAACAAAAGTAGAGATGAAAGTAAAGGGGCCGAAAATAAAAGCCCAACTATAAAGTACAAGGTAAAAGACAAAACAGTTAGATGGTGACAAGCAGCTCTTGGATTGTCCACCACAGATCCTACCTGAAGGGTAGGTACAGAAAGCGCAGCTCCTAGATCATCCACCACAGATCCTACCTAAAGGGTAGGTACAGATAGCCTCCTCAGCGCCCTCGTCCGTCAACCTCCTCCGGGTACCGACTCATCATGACGTCCACCTCCAGGTACCGACTCGTCGAGAGGTCAAACTCCACGTACCGACTCGTTGTGAGGTCCACCTCCAGGTTCCGTCCAGTCCTCGTACAGTCGGCCTCCGTCAGCGCTGTCCATCGTCTGCATCCAACACAACGAGGTGTGGGCATAGCCTGTGCATGGGTGAGTATAACGATACTCAGTATGAACCCCGAGACCCTCAATGTCTCACTAAAACCAACAATGATAAACCACAAAGAAAGATCTCAACAGATAACCTTTACTTAGGTATATTCCCATACATATACCTAAGTTATCAAGTAACCCATCTCAATCATGAGGAAAACACAAAGGTTATTGACTCATCTCAAACCAGGATATTTATTCACGATGAAGAAAACACTACTGCTGGAGTAATCCTCCTCTGTTGAGCACAGCAGTCCTGTCACGAATCTGAGGTGATACTCACTAACCTTATACTATTGAGGTACTCCTCCACTTTCGAGTACCGTGGGTCTGCCACCCTAACACAAGAGTGCTCCCCGCCATGGGTCTGCTGCCCCAACATAGTAGCGCTCCCCCTACTAGCCTACAGAGGTACTCCTCCTATCGAGTACTGCAAGTCATCTTCCCCAACACAGTAGCACTCCTCCACCATGGGTCTACCACCCCAACATAGTAGTGCTCCCCACTGGGCTAGTCAAGTCACTCTGATATGAATTGGACAAGCAGTCATCTGGTCTCAGCTAGCTACAGGGTCACCGTACTCCGTATGCTCGTCTTTGGGAGGATTCGCTCCATGAGCTACTGGTCGACACTCCAAGTGTCACGAAGTCCCATGAAGAAGTATCTCAAGGGACCTCCTCATCACAGGGGTCTCAACACAACAAACAGTGTGTCAATCGGATGCCCGGTCTATGAGTTATTAGCATTTTCGGTCTAGGGGCCCGGTTGGATTTCGGGTACAATCCAACCCGTCCATACTCCAACTATGTCCAAACCTCAGTTTAAGTATTCCAAAAGAACCATCTCATCAAGATGAATCCAACATAGTTTATGGCACATCAATCAGACATCTGGTCCTTAAGTTATAAGTGTTTCTGCTCCGAGGGACCAGTTGGAATTACATCCGTTCCAAACCCGGCCGTTTTTTCAAATTCATCCAAAAATCACTTAGAGTAACGCAAAAAGGACCGCCATGTCACGAGAGTCCCATTTCTGTAGATGGTGCGTCGATTGGATGCGCGGTCTTCAGGTTATTCAGGTTTAAGTGAAAACGGGCCCGACCCGTTAAGCCCGGTGGGTTGACGGGTCGGGTCAACCCAGAGTTGGCGGGTCTAACCTAGTAGGGGTGTTGAACCGGACCTAATATTCTTGCGACTCGGCCTGAGGGGCACGGGCCGGCCCAAAGACGGCACGGCCCAGCGCGAAGTGGCACGGCCCGACCCGTCGCGGCCCAGCTGGCTCGGCCAGCTGGCCGAGCGGTCCGAGGTAGGGGCGCGGCCCCTGGCTGCCCAAACCGGCGGTGCCAAGTGGCGCCACCCTTCCAAACTGGCTGGATAGTCCAGTCGGTCTTCTGGAAAAAGCGGCCCGAACGGTGGGCCACTGGTTACTTCAACGCGGCACCCTCCTGGAGACGCGGTTCGGCTCTGCCTGACCGGCCGACAGGGCGGCCGATTCTTCCGATGAAGCGGCCCCCAAAGCGGGTCGCGGTTCTCGCTGCACAGTCAGCGCGACGGCTCCAGCTCCCTCCGACATATTCTATGCTGCCCGTAGCTTTGCAACCTCATCACGGCGCGACGGTGCCGTACTTCCTCCACCACGGCTCGCTTGGCCGCAGCTTTTCTTAGCGTGTGTGACGGTAGCCCTTGCGCTATCGGCCTCTTCTGAGTTCCGCCTCCGATCGCCAATTTCATCAATAAACAGGGTCAAAAAGAGGGTCGTCAGGCCGTGTTTGTTTGGCCCGCACCCTCCGTGTTAAGCGATAGCAATTTGTCGGACAAACAAGATTATACAACAATGAACTGAGGCACAATTTTAATCCATTAAAACTGAACTTAACCCCTACCTCGATAGTTGATGTCGCACAGCAGGCATTACAGAAGACGATGTCATGGGGAAAGAACTCGTAGGTGATGTCGGAGTGCGTTCAAGGAGGAAGCGGCATTTCCTCACTTGTCACGGAAAAGATAATGGTTGGCGCATCGTCATTCTATGTGGAACCGGCGTTCTATGTGGATGAGACGTCATTCTTCGTCGAGAGGGGAGTTCTCTTCTTCTTCTTCACAAGAGTTCTCTCTCAATCTTCCTTAGCACAAAAAAAACCCTCCCAAAATAAAATAATAGGCTTCTCCTATTATTTTATTCTCACATGAAATTTAAAATTCAAATTTAAACCACTTCATTAATTGATTGATGCGGTTGAATTCATTAAATTAATGTGTTGTCAAGAGTTAAAGAGGGGAGAGTAAGAGGTGAGAGGTCTCATATTTTAGAGGAGTTTACAAATTAAAGATGGGGGTTAAGGAGTTTTGGGAAAGATGAAAGGTTGGGGCTCGTATGGGCCCCACCTCTCATATATCCACACATGGTAAGTTGGGTGGGTGTGGGCCCCACCAACAACTTCCCATGATAGGAGTTAACCTCCTTAGATATAAAATAAAATTGTTCCAACAATTTTATTTACTTCTTAATTAAACCCCAATAATTAACTTCTCCTCCCGCAAAAATGCAACTACGGTAAAGGTCCCCTTAAGCAATTACTGGTGTTTCAAGTTCATTGGTGCCCTTAGATTTCAATTCCGAGCACCGGTTCAAAATATAGAAAAACCCGCTCGTTCGTTTACTGAAAGTACCCGATCTAAACTTCGGAAATTGATTCTGGGCACACCAAGCCTCAGAATCAAGTGCCGTCAGAAGCCACAGACTCGTAAAATTTCAAAGTATTTAAGAAAAAAATATCCTTGAAATTTTTGGGTCTTTACAGAACTATGATCAAAGTACAAGTACCAGAACATCCAAATATAAATTTTCTTTAGAAACATTATAATTAACTGCATGAAACGATGATTTTAATAATGAATCATTAATAAATGAGTGGTGAAGTGTTATAAGTGGATTATATATGATAGTATAATTACATAAATGGTTCTAGAAAAATAATATTATTATATTAATATTTAATATAAAGGAGGTCAAGGGGAATTTGAATAAAGTAATACTTGTAGTAATAGATTTATGTTTAATCTCAATTTAATCAGGATTATTTATGATTAAAATCCCATGGAGGGAAATAATATTATAATTTTAGGATAAAAATATTTAATTTTATGATAAAAATATTTAATTTTATTATACACTACTTTTCATTGAATTTTCATGTAATTGTACCATTTTCCTCTCTTTCTCACTAAAAATGGTCATGAAAATATTTTTTATGAAAGAAAATACTTTATTTATTCAATGGTCGGGAATATTTATCTTTCATGTAAAATTTTTAATAAAAAAAATTCTAGAATTTTTTTCTATTATAAAATGATTTATTAATGTGATTTTTAACCTTAATTAATTTTCTCTAAAAATAATTCAAATGAATCTTCTTATCATTTTCCAAATAAAGTGATTTTGAATTTTTACTGCTTATGATAAAGGTATCATTGTTTTAATATAATTAGAATAAATTAAATTTCCCTTAATCTTAACAACTCTATACATTGAAGCTTCCTTTACTTTATTCCATGGTTATTTTCAATGATAACTCTTTCCATAACTTATATGGAATATTTTCATTTTAAATAATTAATTTCATTGTAAAAATGGTGATTTATTCATAAAATATTCCAATTACATTTAATGGAATTTTTCATCTATGATAGTATATATTTTTTTTAAATTTTCATTATTTACGAAATAATCCTATAATTAAATCCATATTATTTATCTAGAGTTTTTATTATTATAATGATGAGATGTTTACAAAAACTGTTTATTTTATATAGGTTATGAAATGATGAAATGAGGAAATGTTTATGAAACATGTTTCCTTTACACAGGTTATTATATGATGAAATGATGGATGTTATATGACTTTATGGAACACATATGGAAGGATTCTATTATGTGATGTTTGAACCTAAAATTATATATCCCTCTAATTCATTAGGTAAATATGGACATCACATGAGATAAAAATAACTGAAATGGAGAGTAAACCTTATTTAGGAATGAACTTCATAAATTATTATATTCTTGGAATTGAATATTTACTAAGGATACGATGGAATGGTGAGTAAACCCAATCCACCATGATTTTAATAATTTTGATCCTTGATTAGGGGTTTTATTTTCTATATTATTTTGAATTCCACAAACTTATGTTAGTTTCCAATTTTGTGCTCTCATGGATCATGTTCTATGGTTCCTTTATAAACTCCCAAACATTATCCCATGGATCATTATTATGGTATACTATATTATGGGTATGTTTTAAAAAAAATCTCATATTTTAATTCCATTATTATCAAATTATGCCTAAATTATCATTGATATCTACCTTGTATACCTTCACTAAGAATCTCAACTCACCGTTTGTTATATATCTATTCCCACCGGATATAAAGATAATTTTTTATTATGATATGTCTCTAAAGGGATTTTGTTGTGAATAACTACATAAGAGATGATTTATATAAAATATGTACATGTTTTTTATGTATCCATGTTTCTAAAGTGATAAAAGCACTATGGTTTTTGAGTGGATTGTAATGTTATGTAATGAGTATTCCCCTACTAAGATGTAATATCTATGTATAAAATGTATGGGTCTCTATAATTTTTATCATAGAAATTTTTATTTACTTCTAAGGACTATGATTATTTAATTTTAGTGAGAACCCATAGGATTATCCTATGTGTAGAAGAGAATCATATGTCATGGTAATGAAAGGAGTGTGTATTTACATGAAAATATATCCATGTATAGAAACTAGAATATGTATGTTAATGATTATATGTGATATAAATGACTATATTATGATATTAATGACATATTTATCATTAATAAAAGATAATATATATAATTCCCACTCTTTTCTATTCACTCATGTAAAGAAGATAACATCATTCATGTAACTATGGACTACCTCCTTCATTAAGTGGTGTGACTCTCTTTTCAAAACCACACCACATGGATGATATATATATATATAAGTATATAATATGGTATATAAGTTATTATGATCATTATATAAATTTAAAATATATCATACCTTTTTCCCATACTAATCAGTGAAAAATGGAAATATTACTTATATGTAACTACGACCTACCATCTTTATGATCATAACATGGTTCATTTTTAATAATCGTCATTCATGATTGGTTGTAAAAAATAAGATTGATTTAAAAATATGATAATTAGTTCTTGATTCATATTCTGGAGATGATAGGACTATATATTATGTTTAGGAACCAGATCATTTATAATAAAATATGCATGGGAAAACAAGGCAATTAACGCCTAAAATAATGAAAATAATGAATGATTATTAAGGAATGGGAAATAAGATGTTTTAAAAGGGTAATATATGATATTATAAATATTAATATGGTTCTGGTATAATTTAATTACATGTTTAAAACCACTATACAAGAGGTTAAATAACATTCAATCAAAAGTAAGCGTGAGGTAATACATTTTGTCTTAATTTACATTACATTGAGACTTATCTGTTATTATGAACAAATTACATTTTATGTTGTATATATATTATACCGTTTACATGGAATAACAATATTCATTCATAATTCAATGTATTTTATGTTTTAATCTAAAAAAGCTTCCAAGGGGATAGTTCATTAAAATTACCATGCGGTAAAAGTTATTGTTCCATATCACTTTATTTTTTAATTGTTAACATTATCTTGAAATAACCACTTTCTTGTAATAAATTTTAATTAGAAAATAAATATATTTTAAATTTCCATATCCTTGTGTGATGGATTTTATTATTTCCTAAGCCATAAAATATTTTTATATACAATGCTTACTTTGAATTTTATTTGATTAACTAGGGAAATATTATAAAATCATTATCCTTTAGTCAATGCGGGTATTTGATAAGGAATGTTGTTTATGAACTAAAAATATTATTTGATATATGAGAATGGTTTGTAAATGAAATACACATATTGTTTATGGGTTAATTAAATCCCATCAATGCATCAATAGTATCACGAGATGAAATCTGTTGTCCAAACCCTATGCATTTGTAACAAGCATGTTTTAAACTGTCTGGAGGATAGATCTTGGTAGTAAGTGTCCTTTGAATGGTCTTGACTTAAATGATTGTGACAAACCATATATATTTGTACCTAAAATATTTTAAATATTATTTTAAAATCTTTTGAGGAAAATTTTATCATGTTCCAGGGAAACATGACATCCAATAATTAAGCATTACCTTTATTCAGAATTTATCTATTTCTATCCATGAGATTTTTTATATGATATTATCTATGGATGCATTTAATTATCATATTATTTATTAAATAGAATGTGTTTTCATTTATTTACCTTTCTATATTGAATATGACTTATCTTAGAATGATTTTCGTGTTATTTAAATGGCATTTTTGTTTAGTTGTTTACATTTTATGTTTATTAAGCTTATGGACTCATGATATATTCCATTGAACTTAACACTTACTGATCATTCATGCAAAAAATTATTTTTTCCCTCTGATTAGGAATATATAAATAGATATATATTTGATATTCATGTATATTCTAGAGAAAATTATTTCATTATCAAAAAAAATATGTTGTAAATTTTTTATTCAAATGTAATTTGATAATTATATATATATCAAGTTTACCAATACTACTAAACTATTTTTCCCTTCAGGATAAGATTCCTTATATATTAGTAAGATGTGTTAAATTATAGCACCATCTCCAAGCTACTGGGATCAGGCTCACTACAGTTGGTTTTAGAGAAAGTTTAGTTGAAACCTTGGGAACTAAATTTAGGAAGACAAGGATTAAAGAGCATAGACCTATGGTAGACTTCGAGGATGATTTTAGAAGAACATACTTATTTTTTGGTATGATTAATATTATTCCATTTTCACTTGAAATAAATCTCTATATGGATACTACATGTTGTCATGTTATTGGAATATATTTACCTAGTGGTAGTAACTCTGAAAAGGGTGTATTGGGCGTGACCTGATCCTCACCTGGTGAAAGAAAATGGGCCTTACTATACATCTAGTTTGAGACTAATGAGGGATATAATTAGGAATATTCACATTTTATTTACATAATCTACTGATTTATTTTAATATATTATGAAAATAAATGATCTATTATAATCAATAGACCAAATAATGACCTATATAGAAATAAAATGGAAGAAGTATTTATGTATTATGTTTCAAAAAGTAAATTTCAGAAGTATTTTTACCAATATAATTTTGGTTATAAGAATCATGAAAAATATTTCAGTTTTTTTAGAATAATATATGTCTTCATTAATGTGAGTTTTGTGGATAAAAACATATGTTAGTGAGTTTAAGATTTATTATATATTCAAAGTATAAAATAGAAATTGTTTGGTTTTTTGTGGTGGGAGTCTACCATGATATAGGAAATTTTTGAGAAATTTATGTAAAGAATATATTTTAGTAGAAACATTATATATGGAATATTTCCTTCAAATTTTGTAGTCATAATTTTAAAGGTATTTATATCATTTAGGGTAAATATGATTTGTAATAAAATTTTAATAATAGTTAAATAAGATTACTATACTTTGTAAAAAAAATTATTTAAAAGCAAAGAAAAAAGGTTATTTAATGATTAATTTTCTTTCAAGGATGCACATCATATTTTTTTGTGATTGTTATAGGAATTATATTAATTTGGTTTTAGAAAAAGGAAAATGTGTATGTTTTTTGACAACCCATTTCCATAGGTAAGGCTGTGTATATTTAACCCATGATCGAAGGATAATAAGGGTTACGTTCCTAGAACTAGCCTACATAATGTCCTGGTTAATATGTAATTATTCTTAGTTAAAAAATTTGAAAATTAAATATTAATTAGGACATAGTGGTGTTACTTTTGATGTCTAGAGATTAATTTATTATATTGTATAACTTATGTTAACCATATTAGTTTTAGAAAATATTTATAGACATACATAAATACTTTTGAAACTTTTTTGGGCCTTATAATACATTAAAAGGGAATTTTAGTGGTTTGGGAATAAAAAATTCATTCATGGATATAAATTTTTTAGAGTATTTTATTAAATATAAATTTATCAAAGCACAAAAAATGGATGAAATTGTTTATTTGAAGTACAAACCAATCAAGTATGTAAATTTTCTTATATTCTTAAATAATAAATGAATTTTTAAAATTTAGGGAAAGGATCATCAAACAAAAATGTTATCATATTACATTTATATAAGATGAATCAAATGGTCTATTGAATCATCACAAATTTATGGTTTTGAGTCAATTAACTTTCCATTGATCATTCACTTTCTTGTGATCAATGACCCTAATCACTATCTATTATTATTTTACTTTTTCATCATTTTCCATATCTTCACATGGAAAAAATGTTTGACTATGTAGAAACATAGTTATGGGTTCTTCAATATAACTTTGGTAGTTCTATTTATCTCTTGTCGAGAGTAAATTTTATTAACTCTTTTTATGATGTGGGTTTTACAAAAATTTAACTTCTAAATATCAATAATTTAACTACAGAGATCATGTTTAAATTGTGACGAACCATTTAATTTATGTTGGGGAGAATGTAACCGCCTAAAAATTCTAAAAGAATAAAATTTTATTTGATAGATTATGTTACACTAAAGACTAATTTATATTTACTTATATGTAACAATCAGTTTCATTGATATCATGTGTTACAAGAATGACTGATTTTCAATAAACAACAATATAATGTTAATATTATTATTTAATTTTGATAGTTATCACCTAGTTGTTGAAATGGTGGGAATGAATATTATAAGTAATTTAAAAAAATATTTCACACATGATTATTAATAATATATTGAATAAAAATGAGATGATAATCATTTAAAGTAAAAAAATAAATGTTTTCTCAAAACTGTATTTTTTCTAAAAGGATGTTTAATCGCTCTTTGCACACATAATTTAAAAGTAATTTTTAATAATTCAATAAAATTTATATTAATAAATAAACTTAATTTTTTAAATAATATATCATAAATAGCATACTATTAATTTTTTGGTATTTTTCTAAGATGTTTTATTTTTTTGATGAATAGTGGAAAATACTAAATTTTAATTTAAAACTGCCTTTTAATTTAAATTATTTAAAACTTTAAAATATATTTTCAATTATTATTAAATTAAAATTTTTTCAATTTTATATCCATTAATACAATTATGGTTTTTTAACAACTTCATATTGAATTTTGATATAAAAACATTTAAAAGTTTTGAATATTTTCCCTTTGAAAATAGGCTTTCACATCACATTTGCTGGATTAATATATAATTAAAATATTTCAATTATGTGAATTGAATTTGGAAAAATATATTAAATATTTTTAATAATATAATTTTATTTTTTATAATAGGGTTAAATTAATTTTCTACCAAAATGAATAGTGAAAATAATAAAAATTAATTACCACGATTAAGGTAAAAATGGGTTTACTAAGGGGTTAAAAAAAGAATATTAGGGTAAAAAATGACCAACCAATTTTTATAAAACCTATTTTATTATCATATTTGAACCTTTATGAACTTAAGATAAATTTCTATAAATTTTTGGAACACTTTTACAAGAAGGTAACACGTATAATAAGTTAGGTAAATATAAAAGACAAGTAAGAACCTTCCTTCCTTTTAATATATATAATGTCATTGGATATGAAAACAAAAAATTTATGTTTGGTTATCTATATATCATTTTGTAATAATAATGATTTATTTTTTATTATAATAATATATTTTAATTTTTTGAGATGAAATAATTACTTTAAATTATTATGAAATTCCAACACATTAATTATTTATTTAATAAATAAATAAAACAATGACACTATAAATATTAAAAGGTACGTAAATTTAATGAATTATTATGTTATATAATTTTTTTAGATTAATATAATGTGTTAAATAGGTTTTAACAATATATATTTTAATTCAATCATTGTGATGGTATATTTAAATTCAATTTAAATGAATAATGTAAAAATTAACATCAATGTTATTTTATGAAAAAATATATTTTATGATAAATTATATTTTATTAAATGATTTAAAATTATAAAAAAATCCTATATTCTGCCAATTAATTCTCAAATAAAAATAAATATCAATTATTTTAAATTAATGGACCAATTTATATTTTATATTGAATATATTGACCCTTAAAGTGTAAAAACGTTTTTAGCACAGGTTGGTTTAATGTAGTGTTTTTGGGTTTTACATTCCCTTGTGTTAGAATAAATTTCCAACCCACATAGGATTTATATTTTATAAATTAGATATCATATTTATAATAATTGGGTTAAAATCATCTAAATAGTATCATTTTATTTTATATTTAACATATAAATTCCCAAAGTTAGAAAACTAGTTACCATAGTGAAAAAACCAAAATGGAATAAAAAATAAAGAAATATAGATATTAAGGTAAAAATGTTCAAAACATGTGTTTGGTTGTGTGGTTGAGGTGTGGCTTGACCATATTGTCATGACTCGTCCCCTAGGGCCCGTGTCGTGACTACCCAAAGCCTGCCTTTCATAGGCCAGCGGCTGGCGACTAGCACCAAAGGCATAAATCCATAAAATGGGAATTGCCTTTATAACTTGAAGACACAAACAACAGAGTACGATCTAGAAGAAAAAAACTAAGTAAAATTGTATACAAAGAGTGATGAAAGTTGCGGAGCTAGAATACAAGCCCAAAAAGAAAATCCAGTACAACTGAAAACAAGTACAACTAAAAAGGAAAAAATAGTTGAAAGGTGAAGAGCAGCTCTAGGATCGTCCACCACGGATCCTACCTGAAGGGTAGGTATAGATAGCCTCTTCATTACTCCATGACTTTCGGTCTCCTCCGCATACCAACACGTCGTACGGTCCACCTCCGGCTACCATCCAGTCCTGGTACTCTCAGCCTCAGTCAGCGATGCCCGTCGTCTGCAACCAACACAATGAGGTGCGGGCATAGCCCGTGTAGGGTTGAGTATAACGATACTCAGTAGAGACCACAGGACCCTCAAGGTCTCACAAAATCCAACAAGGAGAATCCACAAAGTATAAAATCAACAGATAACCCCACTTAGGTATATGCCCATACATATACCTAAGTTATCAAGTAATCCATCTCAATCATGAGGTAAATACAAAAAGTTATTTACTCAGCTCAACTAGGATTTTATTCTAGCGATAGTATCAATCTGAACCCTCGGATGCTGGAGAAATCCTCCTCAATCGAGTACAATGGGCCAGCCATGTCACACAGAGGCGCTTCCCACTAACCTTGGACAGCTGAGATACTCCTCCTATCGAGTACTATGGGTCTTCCGCGTCACAAAGAGGTTCTTCCCACCGTGGGTTTGTCGTGTCACACATAGGTCCTCCCCCTCATAGACTGCTGAGGTACTCCTTCTATCGAGTACCATGGGTCTATTGCATCACCAAGGTGCTCCCCACTATGGGTCTGTCGTGTCACCAAGGCGCTCCCTGCACAAATGCTCGCTCATCTCTGGAAGATCTGCTCCACTAGCTACTGGTCGATACTCCAATTTCCACGAAGTCCCACAAAGAAGTTTCTCAAAATTCCACCACGTCTTAGGGGTCTCAACGCAATAGGTGGCGCATTAATCAATGCTCGGTCTGTGAGTTATTAGCCTTTTAGTCCCGAGGGCCTGGCTGGAATCGTGTACGATCCAACCTGACCATATCTCAACATTACCCCGAACTCTAGTGGGGTATACTCAAAGGGACCTTCGCGCTGGAAGAAAACCAGTGTCGCTGACAGTTCGTCAAACAGTCGTCCAGTGACAAAGATATGGCCAAAGAAAGTAAAGGGTTAGTAGTGGGACTGGGTCCAGTCCGCCCCGGTCGGACCGACTCGGCCCAACCCCGTCTCGGGCGACCTAGTCTGGGTTGACCCAGTCAAACCTGTTGGGTCGGGCCTGGCCCATTGGGCGGGCCAGCCTGTTAGGTTCGGCCCAACACACTGGGCCCAGCCCAGTCAGCCACGAGGGCGGTTCGGCCCAGGCACGAGGCCGGTTTGTCCCAGATCATCATGAGGGTGTGGCCCGGCTTAGCTAGGCCTGGAGGGCGTGGCCTGACCGGTTTTTCCAAGACGTCGCGGGCCAGTTCGGGAGTTCAGGAAGCCAGGAGGCAACCTGGCAGGGCGCAGCTAGGAGGGAACGCGGTCGGGCAGGGTGCCAGGTGGGCCAGCGGGTGGTCGGGCAGGGCGCGGCCAGGCCGAGAGGCGGCCGGGCAGGGCATGGCCAAGCCGGGAGGGGGCCGGGCAGGGCGCCAGGCGGGCTAGCGAGCAGCCGGGTAGGGCACGGCCTCGCTGCCATGCGGCCGGGCAGGGCACCAGGTGGTCCCACGGGCAGCCGGGTAGGGCGCGGCCAAGCCGGCAGGCGGCCCAGAGGCCGGGCCGGCACGGTTCGAGCCTGCGTGGCTTGGGCCGGTGTGGGTTGGCCGGTTTTGGTCGAGGCATGCCAGAGGTCGGCGGCGGTGTGGTCGGGTGCACGGCAGGCTGGCCGTGGTTCAGCCCACGGAGCCAGCTCAGTCGGGGCACCAGAACACCGCTAGGGTGGCGCGGTTCGTGGAGGCCATGGGAAGCGTGACCTTTTCGTGTGCCTTCGTCGCCTTCAACGCTGCTTCATCACCATGCCGAGAAACAACACAAACAAGAACGGCGGAGGGGTTAGGCCATGTTGGTTTTTCTTTCACCCTCCATGTTTAGGGTGGTAACACTTGGCTCATCAAAGAGTAAGAAATAGGAACAACAATTGTTTTACAACCATGCAACAATTCCTTTCCAATCCGAAGAAGAGAAAAAGAAAATGAACGTTACACAAAATAAACCCCCTACCTTTCATTTTTGGTCGTCGACGTTGAAGTCGTAGGAAGAAGACGAAGGAGTTCATCGTTCGTCGCGTCCACCATGCACTCCCAATCCCGAGCTGCGCCAGCTCGTTGATGCCGATGCGGAGGGTAGGTTAGTTGAAGACTCCCCACGTCGGTAGGATCCGAGGGAGGAAGTCAAAGATGGTCAGCGTTCTTCGTCGGTGGAGCGTTCTTCGTTGGTGGAGCGTTCTTCATTGGAAGAACATTTCTCCCAAGCTCTTCTCTTCCCAAGCCCCACCAAATGAGAAATTCCAAGCAAAAATAATAATAGATTGATTTTGTCTATTATTTAGTTGCTGACACAAAAATTAAAATTGGTGAATTAATAACTTGGCTCCACTAATTAATTCATGAGTGTTGGCACAAATTAATTTGGGGAGTTGGCACCAATTAATTAAAAGGGAGTTCAAGAGGCTCTCCCTCATTAAGAGGGAGAGTTGAGAGGTTTTACTCTCCTCCATCAATAGGGGGCTTATCCCCGTGTGGTCCCCACATCATAACCTCTCATAGGAGGATAGGTTCGGGTGGGCCCCAACACCATAACCTCTCATGGGAGGTTAAGGTGTGGTGGTACCACCTCCAACTTCCATGAGGAGGTTTTAACCAACAAACACCCACATGGCAGCTCAAATAAAAATATAGTAAATCTCACTTTATTTTATTATTTTACATGAAAACCAAAAAACTTTCTTTTATTCTCAACCAACTACCGTTGAGGTAGAAGTCTTCTAAAATGAATATCGATGCTGCGAGTTCAACGGTGCCCTCGGATTTCAATTCTGAGCAATGGTTCAAAAGATATAAAAACACACTCATATTTTTACTAAACATACCCGAAAAAAACTTTAGAAATTGATTCCGGGCACACCAGGCCTCGGAATCATGCGCTTTTAGTTTTTGCGAACTCATAAAATTGCCATATATTTATGAAAAAAAAACACGGGAATTCTGGGTCTTTACATTCTCCCCACCTCAGGGATTTACATCCCCATAAGTTACAACTCAAACTAAGGGAACAAGTGGGGGTACTGAGCACGCATATGAGCCTCCCGCTCTCATGTGATCTCCTGGAGGTTCTTATGCTGTAAGCGAATGCGCACCAGAGGTATCAACCATCCATGTAGGACCTAATACTGTCGATCCTCAATCTCCACTAGAACCTCTGAAAATGTCTCCCCATCATCGATGTCCATCTCTCCCTGGTCAATGATGTGAGAAGGGTCATGCACGTATCTCCTCGGCTGAGATACATGGAAGACGTCATGCACCCGGTGCAACTGAGGTGGAAGAGCCAAGTGGTATTCCACCTCGCCAACTCTGTTGAGGACCTGAAAATGTCCGATGAAACATGGTGATAACTTTCTGCCTCAGCCAAATCTCTGTAGACCTCATCTAGGTGAGACTCGCAAGAATATGTGGTCTCCATCCTCGAACTCCAGAGGTGTTCTTCTTCTGTCAGCATATGACTCTTGTCTGCTCTATGCAGTCTTCATCTGCTCCTAGATGATATGAACCTTCTCTGTGGTATCTCGTACTATCTCTGTTCCCACTAGTGCTGACTCCCCAGGATCAGTCCAGCACAAGGGTGATCTGCAAGGTTTCCCATATAACGCCTCGAAAGGTGTCATCACAATGGTTGAGTGATAGCTGTTGTTGTATGAAAACTCCACCAAAGGTAAGTGATCCACCCAGCTGTGACCAAAGTCGAGGACACAAGTATGTAGCATGTCCTTGAGGGTTTATATGGTCTGCTCAGTCTGAACTTCTGTCTGAGGATGGAAGGCGGTGCTCAGACGAATCTACATCCCGAAATCCTCTTGCAACCCCTTCCATAGATGGGAAGTAAACCATGCGTCATGATCGGAGACAATAGAAGAAGGTATTCCATGTAACTGCACAATCTCTTGCACATAGAGGTGTCCTAAGATTTCTACTGAACCCTACTCTCTGATCGGTAAGAAGTGGGTCTACTTGGTGAGTCGGTCGATAATCACCCAAATAGAGTCATGTCCCTTAGATGTACGTGGAAGTCCCACCATGAAGTCCATAGATATCACATCCCACTTCCACTCTGGGACCTCTAAAGGCTGAACCAATCTTGTTGGTACATGGGGTTCTGCCTTCACTTGCTAAAAAGTGAGGCATCGAGAGACAAACTCTGCAATTGCTTTCTTCATACCTAGCCACCAATGCTGTCGTCGAAGGTCCCGGTACATCTTTGCCACTCCTGGATGTACCTCTAGAGGGGATGTGTGGAACTCCCTCAGAACTTCCTCCTGAAGTGACACTGGTACCATAGTACGTCCTCTGAAGAGGATGACGTGCTCTCCACCTTCATAAAATCCATCAGGTGCTTGCCCTATGGATATTTGAGCACGTCATGTCTTGCAGTCAGCATCCCTAGGTTGTGCTTCCCTGACTCGCTGAAGAAGTAGGGGAGTGACTGTAAGAGACTGAAGGAAAGATGATCCATCTTGGTCCATAGAGGATATCAATAAAGCAACCAGCTGCTCTGTCTCCTCTCCTAGTAACGGTATACAAGATCTCTTGCTGAGTTCATCTTATACCATGTTCCCCTTCTTAAGAGTATAGACTATCTCAAATTTAACTTTTGCTGCCGCGAGGGTGAGGTTGGCTAACTCACGAGTGATTGGATGCACCCTCCTATGCATGAGTTTATACTATGATTCCTAGGTTTCCTTTTCACTGACCAAGTAAAAACCCATCCCAACATTGTAGATAAACCACAACCTCTTTGCCTAATACAGTCAATCTGAGTGTGAACTGTGGATGTCAAGTCCAATCCAAAACTAACATCGTAAGGCCTCGACGCTTCACCAAGATTTTCCAACTGAAACTCACGGATCAAGGGTTATATCACACCATCGGATAAGTGTGATTATCGAGTCTCCTCCCAAAGGTATCTCCATACGTGAGGGTCAAGTCAACAGTTTAACCGGAAACTCTAGGTCCTGGACAACATTCGTGGAAGGAAGAAATGATTAGTACCTATGTCTATTGATATGGTAGCTAATAGTAGACATAGTATGTACCTAGAATCATTCCTAGATCCCTTGGGTCACATTATTTGACTGCATGCAACTACTCTCTTCCCCTACAAGTCCCCATGTTGTACCCGCAGCTCGCGAAGCTCCGCGGGAGCCATCCAACACGCTGGTGTAGATATCGGTGTCGTCCCAGGGTACATGTCAATGTAGAAGTCCACCTCTCTGCAAGGAGGTAGACCTAAGACATCATCAGGGAAAAAATCTGTGTACCGGTCCACCACTAGAGGATTGTTCGGACTCTCCACATCCACTCCTCTGAGGGTAAGGCAGGCCAACTGATGAGTGATCGGCTTCACCCTCCTCCGAGTAAGTATGTCCTGTGCTGTAAAGGATCTGTTCTCATCGGTGAAGGTAAACCTAGTCCCATTCGTGCAGACACACCACACTTTGTACCTAATACAGTCGATCTGAGTATGAATTGTAGATAACCGGACCATACCCAAGATGATGTCGTAAGGCCTCGACGCCGCTACGAGGAGATCCCAGCTGAAGCTCTCGCCTCCTAGAGTAAGCTCATACTACTGGAACCAGTGCGTAATCATCGATTCTGCTCCCATAGGTGTCTCTAGCCATAAGGATTGAGCCAATGGCTCTGTCAGAATCTCCGAGCTCCGAACGAGGTCAGTGGAAATGAAAGAGTGACTGGTACCTGTGTCTATTAGAACATCCTCTAAGGTGGAATAGACATAGATCATAACTCGAATCATCTTCAGAGCTTCATGATCGTAAGCCTCAGCTGCCTAGAGATGAGATCTTGCATGTTCACCTGCTTCTTGCGGTCGGGGTGGACCTCATGGTGGTGGTGGCGGTAACACCTCAAAATGTCACCCACCGCCAGATTCTTGACTAGATCCTCTGCCACATTCATCTGCATCCTACATACTACCTCGATTGAATCTTTGTCTCGGTCTAGGAGGTCCTTCGACCATCTGCTGATCATCTGAATGGCGGGTCAGATAGTCACGAGCCATGTTACCATGCCCATGGCATGAGTAACGCTGCCCACTCCTGGAATGTGTGTCTCTACCCTAGGTGCCCCGTACAACCGATCCTAAGTCATGCGGTCATCCACCCGTGGGTCTAGTCCTCTTGGACCTCTGTGACATCTGTCTACTGCCAGCTGCAGAAGACTCCGCTGTATGTCGACTAATGGGGGGTCTCGTTGCTTGATACTGCTCAGTAAGGAAACTCTCCACTATGAGGGATCTCTCTAACACCCCCTCCTGCATCAGGATGTTGAGAGAGATCATCGAAGCTCTGATATCTTCCCTGATCCCCTGCTCGAAGGTTCGGGCCCTAAAGAATGGGTCTTGCAACATATCTGTGGAGTAGTGCGAGAGGTTGGTGAACCTTGCTGAGTATTTTTCCACCGTCATGCTGCCCTGCTGCAGATGAAGTAGCTCCTATATGTGCACCGTGCGAAGAGTCACTGGAAAAAACTCCACCCGAAACAGGCTCTCAATGTCTGCCCAATGAAGCATCATCTCGTCATGAACCTAGAGCATCAAGATACACCATCTTCCCATTGTTGCTTGTATAATTATGGCACCAAGAATCACCATGAAGTCGGCTGGTGTCCCTACCAGTCTGAAGACTCTCACCGTAGCCTCCAGTCAATCCTCAACCACCTGTGGGTCCGTATCTCCCCGGAACCTGGGTGACCTCAGGCACTGGAACTCGTGCAATGCTCTCAAGTGGCGTGTATCTTCTTCTTCTAGGGATGGTGTCATCGGTGGCCCAACAGGGGGTGGTATCATTGGTGCCACCATTGGAAAAGGGCCTTGTACCGAGGCCTCATCACTTGGTGGGCTATCTATGCGTACAACTCTCGGGACTCTCACTGGTCATCTGTGGGGAGGATTCCTAAAAGAATCAGATGTGACACGGTCACAATATTATACCTGGTGAGCTGACCTAGTTTAGATGACTTAAAGAAAACTTTTGAAAACACACACGCAATCATTGTTTTCGTGCACTGAGTCGGAAGTCAGTAGTCAGGGCCCCGGTTTATGGATACGTTGGCCACCGCACCAACACTAGACTCCCTAAACTGAAAACCACACTCAGTACACTTAACACTATTGGTTCACAGAAAATAAAGATCAGAGTCCTAAGTTCTACGGTAGAACCGACTCCTCTGATACCAATTTGTCATGACTCGTCCCATGGGTCCCATGATGTGACTACCCCAAGCCTAGCTTCCATAGGCCAGGGGTTGTCAACTAGAACCAAAGGCATCAATCCCAAAATTGGGAAGCCATTACTTTTATAACTTCAAAACGTACACAAAAGAGTATGAGCTAGAATCAAAACACTAAGTAAAACTATATGCAAAGAGTGTTGAAAGTAGAGGGGCCAGAATACAAGCCTGTTGACGCTCCTTTCCATCACATATTTTAACGAATGGAAAAGGGTAATAACTTAAGAATAAAGAGATTAATCCTTTGAAGAACATCAAAAATTGACAAATTCATGAACAATGAACTCTTTAAGCATGGGTTGTGCAAGTTTCATTATGACCGCGCAAGTATACTTGCACGCCACATATTCGGCATGCCATTCACATGCGCACCCAACCTTTTTCACCCAAGGTCCTCAGATGGCTTATAAATACCCCTTGTGGGCCCCCCATTTCGAGGATGAAAAATCCAAAACTCATTTTTAAGCTCTGGTCGCCCCAGTCTCTGCTTGAAGTCTTCTGAACACTTCTAAGGTAATTTCTTACCTAGAATGGAAGATCTAAAGAGGATGAATAAGGCCTAAGTATTAGAACTCATCAATACATGCGCGCCTAAGTATCCAATCCTTTAAGGGAAGTGATATTACTTGTGCGTCGCTTTTCCCTCTTAAAGAAACTTGCACACCACCTATCTGAAATCCTCCAGGAATGATACTAAGGGCTCCAATTCAAAGTCTCCCAAGTACTACTTCACATGTTCTTTGTTTCCCAAGTGAACTCATGTCACACAAGTATACTTGCATGACCACAACTTGCGTGCCTGAACAAGACTTGTGCGCCTAAACAGGACTTGCGTGCCTGCCTCTTTTTGGGTGCCCCTCCTGCCTATTCACTTCATTTATTCAAATCCACCTTTCCTCTTCAAAGATCTAGCCTTCAAAACCCTCTTCAAAGCCACTTATGGCATGGTTCCTTTGTTGTCTTCATTATCTGAAAGGAATTATGTGGAACATCTCTCAAAACCTTGTGATTTATATAACTTTAGATCACTATGGTTAGAGGTTCCCTTCATTCAACCTCATCCCTTAAGATGAGAGAATCATTGATTTGGGCATCCTCGTTAGGAGTAAGACCCAAATTAATAATCCAAGTCTCCATAAAGCTCAAATACCTTTATGGACCCTGTTAATGGGAATCCTCCTTAAGAGTAATCCCCAAGTCCCCTCTAACTTTGGGCCTCCTTCTCAGGAGTAAGTCCCAATCATAATTCCCTTTCCTAGGCCTCCTTTTCAAGAGTAAGTCCCAATCATAAGTCCCCCCTAATTTGGGTATCTTCATCAGAAGTAAGCCCCATGTTACAGTATCCAAATCTGCATAAATAAAAAATATCATTATGGACCTTCTTCCTAGACTTCTTTCTAGAAGTAAATCCTAGTATTCACCTATTTGGGTAGTCACACATACATAAGCCCCATATCATTCCTTGTGACCGTATCTTTTGTGGAACAAATTGTCAGGTTTACTAATACCTCTTTTTTCTCACACCGAGCATGAATCAAGTGATCATAGAGTGTAAAAGTAACCATGACACATCTCTTTGAGCCATTAATCATATGCAATCCCCACACTTCTTACTCGAACTACGTGGAATTTGATCTCTGACTTAAAAGTAGAGTATGTAGGAAGCCTTTATAAGGGTCAAGCCCATCACCCATTAATTATCATTTGCCCTATATGATGTTAAACTATATCTTAATTCCTGAACTACATGGGTTATGATTCCTTTTATAACAAGGATACATAGGTAGCTCATATGCGGGTTTGATCCCAACTCTGAAATAATACCTATCTTTCTGAACGACAATAAACATCAAGTGCCCCACTGAGTGGCTTTAAAACTAGTATGGTTATCATAATGACCAATAGATTTCTATATAATGTATTGAAGGATACCATTGACTAAGAATCTCTAATAAATACATATGATTCTCTACGATGAAGAACCTAAAATACATATAATTGATTCTCTAAATCCCCTACATATCAATCATTGATTGCAAAGTCTAAAGGAAAACTCATTTTCATACTTGGTGAATTAATAAGGATTCGTGAACATAACTTAAATCTATGAGAGAGACCTGGAGTAGTCAATAATTCCCCCCAAAAAGGTGTGATGACCTGACCTTCCATCCTCTCGACCAATGCAAATTCTTAAGCCTCATCGGTGCACAACTAATGAGCACCTACCTTTGGAAAGTAGGTCCAAATAGATATAGAATCATTAGATGTTTCAGGTTCTACAAATAAACCCGTTAGAACCCGATTGGAAAATTTTGAACCTTAAACAAAAAATGTCATCCCCATTTCTAGGAGAAATAAAAAATGGTGAACCCAAAGTGAATCCTTAACCAATTTAAAATGATGTTTTAATTATTTGTTAGGCCCCTATTTAACTTAATTTGAGGGACAACAAAGTAGTCAATAACATAAATGCTCATCCAAAAGATGTAGTGGCCAGAATTATCTTGATTATGTCTGTTATATCAAATAGGAACTATTTTCGAAGATCTCTATACAATATAGAAATGGCTTCTCTAAAGTTCACACCTATGAATGCCTTGGCTTCTACTCCAGCTAGATCCTCGTCCGCTCTGAGGACGAAATCACCTACTCAGCATCTGCAACGCTGGGTATCAAATGCATTGGTTAAGTAATACCATCAACATGGTACCATTACGGCTCTGGAGGCCACTCGACAAGCCCTCCAAGTTAAAAATTCACCCCGGTTGTCCGAAAAGCGATGATCAGTGATCAAGAAGCAGGCGGTGCTAACCACCTTCTCCAACTGTTTTGGGTCATTATCCCTAGAACGCAACAACCAGTCCCTCCCATATTATAGGGAGGTAAATGAAGAGGTCACTCAAGGCCTTGGTTCAGAAGACATGAGTCCTTCCTGAGGGCTCCCATCAACAATCGCCACCAGACTCGTGTGGTAGTGCACCCTCAAAATGATGAGGGTATTTCCTTTAGGGGTTCGGCTTAGGTTCCTCAGACCTGAGCATGCAATACAAACCACTAGAGGTGAAATTTGGTCAACAAGGAGCAGGTTCTTACCTCTTCCCCCTCTGAAGAATTCCATCAAGCCAACTTGATGGCAAGCAACGAGCGGGCACATACACCCATTTGTTCTAGTCCCACTGTCCAGCAGACTCATCTAAAAGAAACCCACCAATCCCGTCAGGACATTATGATGGAGTAAAATAGGCAGGAACATACACCTGTTTATAATTCATCATCCATTTAGCAGTCTCGTCTGACTGCATCCAAAGGATCTCGCCAACCAAATATGGTGACCACCTGTAAACAGGAACATACACATTCTTACAATCACCAATTGTGTCATTAGTCTCATCTACCAGTATTGAAGGAAATTCTTCAACCATACTTGATGGGGAACATCCAGTAGGAAAATACACCTTCCAATGTTCATCAAGTCTGCCAACAGTCTCATTTGGTAGCACCCGGAGAAGTCAGTCGGAAAGCTCCAATGGCAAATTTAGAGCAGACTCAACTCTCTGACCCCATGCATAAGTACTATCAATATATGTTGATAAGAAAAGAAGTACATGAGTAGGCAGATACACCTACTCCAGACACGGAATGGACGTATATTCCCATTCTGGCAGCTAAAGTCACCACGAACATTCTGACAATGGTGAAAGAGCAGAAGCAAATCCCTGCCCATATTCTGGATTCCTGTCAGAATATTATAACAACTTTAGAAGCATCACAGGGAAAGAAACATGAATCTATCCCTATAAGTGGAGTAACTCATCAACAAGTCACTCCGGAGTAGATACACACCTCTCTTCTAGTCCAAGAGGGTCGTGGGGCATACTCCCACATGTCATGTGGACAATCAAGTCAGGAACATACACCTGATTTGAATGGATATAATCAGCCTAACCTGACCATTTCTCCTAAGCAGGAACATACACCTACCCATAATAACCACTTTCATCAATAATTGGTTCCCAAGGTGAGTAAGAAGGCTTCTAAGAAAAAGACTCGTTCAGTACAGTCGAGAAATCAAGAGCCAATCTGCAATAAGGCCTTGCTCAATGATGAAGTTATTAATGCACTCAAGCAATTGTCTATTGCAACTCAAGATTCTACTCTCTCATTTCCCAATAGAGGGAACAATAATTCTGAAGGTATTGAACAGACACTTCTTCATGAAGGCTTGATTTATGACAGTTCGGTTGATCTTGAAGTATCATCTTTAGATGAGAGCCACAATAACCCTCTGCGTAGCCAGAAGACTAAGGAGAAAGAGGTTTCATCTTTTGTTGTAACCCACCATGGTGTTCCTCCCCATGATGATGAATTTAGCTGTGAAATTCCTCTCTGCGGTAGTAATTCGCATTGCTTGGAAAATTCTTCAAAGGATAGTGCAGTAACGAGAAATCCCTCTTATCTTGAGGCACTTGCAAATGTGAAGCATGTCATGTCTGATGCCTTACCGCTAGCATGTGAAATACTTTCTCAATCAGAAGATAACCCGGGGCATAGTTCATTCTTTGAACCACCCCTGGGTCATTAATCTTCTAGTTTGAAAAATGAATTCTCTACCAATCTTGTTGAATCTAATAAAGCAACAAAGAAGCACTAGCTTTGGTCTAATCAGGTAGAAGAATCTTCATCGAATGATAAGGAGGAAGTGCTGAATATGAGAAAACAACTGATGAAAGGTGAAGTACCAGTCATGTTTTGGCCTTTGGATGACTCTCAGTATGATATTCTAGAGATGTTGATGGAAGATTGTATTCATGATATTCGTCTCAACATGTGAAAAACTCTTTGTCATTTAAAAGAGAAAATATTACCTTATGATGAATATGAAAATCATGTCAATATAATAGAAGTGTTGAAATGAAAAATTGACTTGGCATCTCTCTCAGTTTCCTGACATCCAAAAGTTGAAAAGCAGCAGAGAGCCCTTCAGCGTTCATGCCTTGGTGCACTAAAAATATTGCGCCAGTTAATTACCAATGCCCTATCTGGTATTCATATCAGGGGATGGGGTGTTCTTGGAGAACTACATTTCACTGTACTCTCCAGTCAACAAATACCACCAAAAGTGGTCTCATGCAATGTTATTGCCCATGGCCGGACACAGCCAATTGGTTTTGTGTGTAATCAAAGGCTTGCTTAGGAAAAAGTCTCAACTATTTCTTCCCAAAGTCAAGCATAGAAAGAAAAAGTTGTCGAATTACTCTTGCATCAAGAAAATGATAATATCGAACAGTATTTTCGTTTAGAGCGTTCACATCAGCAAGTGACAGAAGTGTCAGAAATCATCCAATAGTCATCTGATCCAGGTGATTTGAGTGGATGTTGGTTGATGCATCCGGCCAATTTCCGGACTAAAGTATGAAAAATTAGGAGAGCTTTTAAGAAATTCTCAGATGTAGAAGCTCAATATCCACCTCAACTTTTCGGGCTAGGGACTCTTTTAACCCAACCCTTGGAATCAAAAAATAGGATTCGAGGAGTTGAGAAGAAACAGCAGAAACAACCCCAGTCCACCAGACTGGAGACTTTTTTAAATCCTCAATCTCTTCCTCAGCTAAAGTCAGTCTTCTCTCAATTAGGGAAGAATCCACAAGAGGAATTTAGAGACAAATTATCATGGTATTCCCTCCAAATTACGGTTCATCAAGAATTTCCTGATGGATCAACTCAACTAAGGGAAATGTCTCATAAAGGACATTGAAGAAGACAATATCGCAGAAATCCCGACAAATGATATGCATCGATAAATTTCATCAATTCCATTGTCACTGATCCCCTAGAACATGAGGCTCACTTAGAGGAATCAGATGAGGAAATTCATGTTCAAGAGGTTGTACACACAAAGGCAAATAAAGAAGGTGTGCGTTCCTGGAATCAAAGGCTTAACCAAAATTTAGGTATTCCATCAAATAACCAACTTCCCCCTCTCCGAAAAGTGTCTAATAATGGAAAAGGAAAAAAGTTAGGTTACATTCCACCCTACCTATGGAGAAGGCCAATCACTCTCACTAGAGGAAAGGTTCACACAGCAAGAGGTGGAAATGAAGGAGTTAAGGAGGTTGAATATAGAACTACTTCAAGGTAGTCTTCCTCCTAAGTGTGATGGAGTCAGTCAATCAAGGGAATTTGTTACAGCTACTGAGATGGATCAAGAATATCCTACCTTACAAGTACACCCTCACAGGTCTAATCCTATGGTTCGTACATGACAACAACCGACGGTACTACCATCAGTGACAGTACCGGTCGCCACACCCGTCCAAACTCCAGTTCTTACACCTGCAAAGGTCCAAGATCAACCAGATGTTTCTCAAAAATTAATGACTACCATTGAGTCATTAATAGCTCGGTTGGAATCTATGGAAGGAAAGCATACACCGGTTCAACTAGAAAATAGATCTTACCCTGAATTGGTAGAGGCAATTCTTCCCCCATCAAATTTTGCAAGTACCACATTCCCAATTTTTAATGGTTCGGGAGATCCAGAACAACATTTAACACATTTTTTTCTCGTTGTGATCCTATGATGGGAACGCCTCAACAAAAAGAAGTAGTTAAGCTCAGGTGTTTTGTACAGTCATTACAAGGACCTTCTTTTGTCTGGTATACAAGCTTGCAATCCCGGTCAATTACTAGGTTGGAGGATCTCTATCAAAAATTCCTTCTTCAATTCAGCTCAACATTGCCAATGATGGCATTTTTTTATCTTAAAAATTGTAAGCAAAGGTAAAATGAAATAGTTTCATATTTCATTTCTCGAGGGAAGGGATTAACATATTCCTTAAGTTTAGCACTCCCTCAATAAGAATTGTTTCCAATCTGTGTGGAAAATTTACGTGTTGAATTACGCATACTGTTGATCCCTATGAAATACACATGAGGGTTTTGAGACCTTACTTCAATCGCTCAGCTGATTAAAGACTCTCTTACAAAGACTAAGGCTAAAACTTGTGTAATTCCATCAGTTCCAGGAAAAAGAATAGGTAAATCATAAACTGATACAGTTACGCTTAAACAAGTACTTGTACCTGCTTCCACTTCAAAACCATCATCATATCGAAGGGCTCTGACTCCTGAGCGTCAACAACAATGGCCACCCCATCAAAATGATCAAAGAGATCAAAGGCAGAAAGAGTTTGAAGATTTAAAGAAAAAATTTTATTATTTCTAGAATGAACAAGTTCCTGGCTACTTTATCTCGGCTTTGGAAAATAATTTGGTTCAGTTTCTAAGGCCCAAAAGGCCGAACAAGGAAGTAGATAAAGACCTTACCAACTATTTCCCATTTCATCAGATGTTGGGGCATCCCATTCAAGAGTTTTTTTTCTTCAAAGACCTCCTACAAAAGATGGTTCACTCTGGATAGGTAAAATTGAAAGGTTCTTCATCCTAGGTAGCATGTGTTACTGCTACCGATCTAGAGGAAGAAGGTGAGTGGTATGAAGTCAAAATCAAAAATGCGCAAAAATATGATGATTGGATGGTCAGGAAAATGATAAATCGAACTCATGCCATTTTAAGAACACAATTGAATCAACCAATTTTGTCTTCTACTATGAATCCCATAGAAAAACCCCTTCATTAGAAGGCAAATCATCAAAGAGGTGGCATAATTCGAAGAAAGAAGAACATTTAGAAGAAGATGAGTTTGTGTTAAAGCCTATATTTCTTTTGACTCTGGAATATTTTATGCCATCTACTTCAAAATCACAGGCACCTCCCCACCAAACGGCACAGCCTAAACTGGCTAATTAGGTAGAATCTTCATCAGATGAAGAGTTGATCTTTGGATCTGTTAATATGATTCATTTAATGGATCCATATGCCAATCATAGTTTCGATCTTCATGACCCTGAGTTCCCTGTATCAAATAGAGGAATTAGAGGAAGAGACAGAGTTCTAGGATACAGGGGAAGACGTGGATATTCCAGAAGCCACTATTTCAATATTACCCCTACCAGAACTGTATATGTGGCCAAAACACATGGAAAGGCCCTTCGACGGGCTCAAAAAGAATAGGAAAGTTCTTTCACACATGGTAGATTCATTCCTTGCACATTTATTTTTGAGGATTGGTTATAGGTCACCCCTTCTTCCTCTCAGCAAATAAATAGACCTATTTGGTCTAATTTTCCAAATCCAGGAGTATTTCCAACTCCTACCCCGATACAGGATTCATCTACTTCCAAAGCATCAACTTCTAAAGCACCTACGAAACCACATATTCTTATTGGTAAACTCAGACCTTTGGACAAAAAGTATGATGTCTTGAAACATTTGGCCCATCTACCAGCCAATTTATCAATCCTGGATGCCTTAAATCTATCAAAGGATCTTCAAGAGGCACTCATTGAGGCTTTGTCAAATCCTCAAGAATTCGAAACTGAAATTGTTGCGGCTGAAGTCTACTATATATAGAATGATCCCACAGAATGCCATGTAGTGATATTTTTTACAAATAAGGATGATGATGATGTTGTACACTGACATATCATACCTTTGTATTTATCTTTAAAGTTCAGTGATGTAGACATCTGATGAGCTTTCGTTGATAATGTCTCATGAGTCAATCTTATTCTTATTTGTAAACTTCGTCGATTGGGGCTCACCGAATCTGATTTATCTCCTTCTACTTTGATGTTGCAAGGATATGATAAAAATGAACAAGAACCTCTGGGTGACATTACACTCAGAACTCAGTTTGGAGACCTTGTGTTTAATTCATATTTCATGGTTGTTCGTCATGATACAGCCTTCAACATTTTTCTTGGAAGACCTTGGCTACATCAACATGCGGTCGTACCTTTTTCATACCATGAATGTATCAAATATTGTTTCAATGGTCAAATTGGTACATTGTATGGTGATAAATCCCCATTCAAAACATGTGAATCTCAATACATTGAGGCATAATTCTATCACATGGAAGGGAAGGAGAAATCCACGATGAAGGAGGTCACAAAAATTAATGCTCCATATGGTTTGAAAAAGATTCCAGTAAACCCATTCATACATGTGAGTACAGATTATGTGTTGTCTATCAGTCAAATTGACAGGATAGACCCAAATCTAAATACTCTTATAGAAACTTCCATAATGTCAATTATGGCAATCAAGCCAGACAACATGGGAGAAATTGGTGATTCGCCAGGCAATGATGAAATCTCAAATGGAGATGTCTTCATTTCATCTGTTGAAATCCAGCAATTCTATACTTTATCAACCAGGCCAGAAGAAGTTATAGCAATGTCAAAGGTGAATAATGATGTCAATTCTCAATCCGTCATCTCTTCTTTATTACCCAAGGAAGACCCTTCATCATCAATAGGGTCAGAAATGGTAGTCTCTTCTTCGAGATGTTAAAATTTTAACTTCTCTCCTGATCATGGAAATTTTGCTTCATCATCTACTATGAAAGTAGAAACAGAAGAATTAACACATATTAAAGAAGAAGAGGAAGATCTCAGAGATGCTCCTTTAGCATTTGAAGAGGGTATCTCTACCACTGTGGATGAACTCAGAGAAATAAACCTGGGTAAAAAAGAAGATCCACACCCCACTTTAATTAGTGTGTCCATGACTCTTGAAGAGAAAGAAATGTATATTTATTTTCTAAAGAAAAATCAAGATGTATTTTCTTGGAATTATACAGAAATTCCAGTTCATGATCCTGATGTTTCCACTCATCATTTGAGTTTTCCAGAAGAACATCGAGGATTCTAGTAGGCATCAAGAAGAACACACCCAACTTATGCCTCCAAAATTGAAGTTTAAGTGGATAATCCTATCAAAGCTAACTTTGTTAGAGAAGTTCAATATGCCAAATGTCTGGCTAATATTGTCCCTATGAAAAAAAATAATGGACAAATTAGAGTTTGTATTGATTTCATAGATCTTAATCGGCACTGTCCCAAGGATGATTTTCCAGTTCCGGTCGCAGAACTCTCAATTGATGCAACAACTGGCTATTAAGCACTTTCCATCATGGATGGTTATTCTAGTTATAATAAAATCTAAATGGCTCCAGAGGATGAAGAATCTATAGCCTTCAGATCCCCTCAGGGTTTGTTTTTCTATCAGGTAATGCCCTTTGGCCTGAAGAATGCAGGTGAAATGTATCAACACGTCATGCACTGTATCTTCAAACTCTTTTTAGGGAAATTTGTTGAATATTATGTGGAATATTTGGTGTTTAAATCCAGACAATGTTATAATCACTTGTTTGATTTGGAAATCATATTCCACAAACTTTGACGAAACAATTTGAAGATGAACCCCTTGAAATGTGATTTCGGGGGAACCTCAGGAAAATTTCTTGGCTTTTTTGTACACCCTCATGGTAACGAAGTCGATCCGGAGAAGATAAAATCAATACTTGGTATGTCACCTCCTCGAAATTTGAATTAATTGAGAGGACTTTAAGGACACTTGTCCTATATTCGGCGTTTCATCGCCAATCTGGTAGGAAAATGCTTACCCTTCACCAAATTAATGAAGATTGAAGTCACCTACTAGTGTACTGAAGAATGTCAAGAAGTATTTGATATCCTTAATAAATATCTCTTGATTCCACCGGTATTAATTCCACCTATTGAAGGAAGACCACTTATTCTCTATGTGACAACTTTAGAATGATCATTGGGTGCCTTCCTTGCCCAAAAGAATGATGGCGGGAATGAAAACAACCTTTACTATCTTATTCAAACTATGCTTGAGGCAGAAACTCAATATTCAAGTATTGAAAAGTGCCTCCTAGAATTAATATTTGCAATTCAGAAATTGAGACACTACCTGCAACATCATGAGGTTCAATTGGTATCTTGCAATAACCCGCTCAAATTTATCGTTATTCGTCCAATGATTATAGGATGTCTAGAAAGGTGGGAAGTTATTTTGCAGTAGTTTGATATCTAGTATGTGTCTCAAAATGCAATAAAGGGCCAAGCTCTAGCTGATTTCTATGTTGAACACCATTCAGTAGAAGATAAATCTTTAGATACTGAACTTCCTGATGAGGAAGTCTTCGCTATTCAAGATAATCTTCAAACATTGGAAATGTACTTTGATGGTTCTTCCAAAAGTCCAACAGGGAAGAAAATGGAAGAACCTAAATTCAACAAAGTTGGGTTAGAAATTGTACTTATTTCCTAAGAAAAGGCAGTGCTACTCTATTCCTTCTTATTTTTGGGAGGCAATACAAATAATGAAGCAGAATATCAAGCTCTCATCGCAGGCTTGGAATTGGTGCTTCAGGCACAGGTGAATCAAGGTAAAATGTGATTCAGATTTGGTAATCAAACAAGTCAATGGGGATTATGCCATCAGAAAAAGAAGAGTTAATCCCTTTGTGTGATTATGTCAGAGAATTAATGGCAGAATTTCCTTTGGAACCGAAATTTTCTTATGTCCCGTGATCACAAAATGCCAAAGCTGATGCACTGGCTAATGTAGCCACAACCCAAGAAGATCCAAACTGGGATGATACAATCATCAGTATTTCCCATCATTGTATAGTTTCACCTTGTGTTCAAATCATAATGGAGGAAATCAATGAAATCAGTCCCATTTCTGAACCATATGGTCATACTACAGGATGGATGACACCTATTAGGGAATACCTTAAAAATGGAACACTCCCACCTGATAGAGCTGGGAAAGAACAAGTCCGGCGACATGTGGTTAATTTTACTCTTTATGATAGCCCAGATCACCTAGAAAAAATTCTCTACAAGCAAGGTTTTAATGGAATTCTCTTCAGATGTATTGATGGTGAAGAGGCAATGGTTGTCATGAAAGAAGTACATGCAAGAGTCTGTGGTGCCCACCAGTCTGGGCATAGACTATCTGATCAAGTTCGAAGGCTTGGATACTTTTGGCCTTCAATGATACAATATTGTGTTGATTTCACTAAGTGTTATTCTTCCCAAGTATATTCCAATTTCACTCATCAACCCCCAGAGTTTTTCCATACAGCTAAATACTCATAGCCATTTTCCATATGGGGAATGGATGTAGTGGGACCTTACCTTTTGGCTACATCCAGGAACTTTAAGTATATTCTTACTGCTAATTACTTCTTTTCCAAATGATAAGAGGAAATTCCTCTCTAAGAAGTCAGTTCTTAAAGCATTGTTAGATTCATAAAGTCTAACATCATTACCAGATTTGGTGTCCCTCATACCACATTTACGGACAATGTCACCAACTTGTATTCATCCGAGGTAAGGAAGTTGTATCAAGAATACAACATCAAATCGAACCATTCATCTCGGTATCATGCAGCGGACAATGGCCAAATAGAGGCCTTCAACAAGACTCTTTCAAATATACTACAAAATATAGTGGATAAAGATAATAAATCATGGCCTGATAAACTTTTTCATTCTTTATGGGCTTATCGAACCACCACCCGCACTGCTATGCGGTCAACTCCATATTCATTAGTATATGGAACAGAAGTAGTCTTTACCATTGAGGTTCAATTACCTTCGCTCAGAGTAGCCATTTTTTATTAGTCATCTACAGATGAACAATCTCAAAAGTGATTGGATGAATTGGAATGATTATATGGAAAAAGATTGTTCACCCTGCACCACTTGAAAATCTATCAGAATCGAATAGCATGGGATTTCAACAAAAAAGTTCATCTTCATTCATTCATTCAAGGAGAATTGGTATTGGTCCTCAAAACTCCAATGATACCAGGAAAGAAGCCTCCAAAGCTTGAGATAAAGTGGGAAGGACCTTATTCAATACATAAGGTCTACTCTAATGGAGCGTATTCTTTAATCTCAATGGATGGAGAACTCATTACAACTCCAACCAATGACAGATTCTTGAAAAATTATTTTTTGTAACAAAAATACTTACATCCAGAAAGACATTAAACTGCATACCCATCATCTTAGATACACGACATCAAAATTTACAACCCAACATCCTACATGATGTAAAACTGTATTGTCCTACATGACATTAAACTGTTCACATATTCATCCTACATGACGTAAAACTGAAAAAAGTCCCTTAATACGTTTCACATGACGTTAAACTGTATTATGTCCCTGCTACATGGCACTAAACTGTTTAGCACCAATAGTCCTCACTACAAGACTTTAAACTACATAGTCCCCTTATTCGTCCTATATAACGTTAAACTGTACATATTTTTCCAACATGTCATTAAACTGTGTCCCCACTTTTTTTGTCCAACATGACGTTAAACTTTTCATCCAATCTTCAAGATGTTAAACTGCCAAGCACCCCATGTCTGTGACACATGTCATTTAAACTGTGAAATAGTCCCTTTTATATCCTATATGATGTTAAACTATGCATCATTAGGGTTGTTACTACCTTTTGTTTCTCACATCGAGCATGACTCACGTGAACTGAGAGTGAGTTTCAACCATAACACCCTCTCTGGGCCGCTAACCATGCGTAAGTCCCAACACCATTTTTAGGTCGTTCTCCTCAAGTACAACTCAATAACCAATTATTTCTTCAATTGAACTATGCAGACTTTGATCCTTTCCTTCTAGGATGGGTACGTAGGAAACCTCCCGAGGTTCAAGACCAAAACCAATTTCCTCATGTCAGTTCACCTTCGTTTCATATGATGTTGATCCGTGAAGCAGCCCAAAACCAATCTCTTTACATTGGTTCACCTTTGTCACACATGATGTTAAACTGTGTACGTCCCTTTTGTCCCTGCAATATGAAACTAAACTATGCAGCACCATCATAATTGCTATACGATGTTAAACTATACAGTCCCCCATTTTCCCTCTCCTGAGAGGGGATCATCATTAAAATTGATCTCCAATTATGTCATATTTCAATGACAACATGCATACATGGTAATGCCAGAACCTTTAATCTTGGGTCAAACTATCATTGCACTAAAGTCCCCTTTCACCCTTCACTTGTACGAACCAAATCTATACAGAGTGTATTTCAAGAACTACGTGTGGCTTGATTCCCATCCTTATAGTATACGTAGGAAAATTCGAGCGTCCCTCGAATCCAGCCCCAAGTCTTTGGGCCTAACCCCAAATTCCACTTTCAGTTCCTTGGCTGAATAGTCCCCCTATGAAAACAAGAATGTGGTATGAAAACCCTAGTTTTCATTCACATCAGGTTTATAAAACACACAATGTGTATTCCTCATTATGGTCCGAGCTCTATGACCCTAAACTACGATCTCCTACACTCTCATCCCACATGATGTTAAAATGTATTTCAAGAACTACATAAGGCTTGATTCCCATCCTTATGGGATACGTAGTGAAGTCCAGCATCTCAATTCAGGACCCAGCCACAACATGATTATGGTTATCATTGGTATGTGTATCTCCTTCATGCATTGTAAAATTCCCATTTTGATGTGTCATGATCCTAACCTTAAATACTTCCAGATCTCCAAAACCCTTTTCGGGACCTCTGGTCACAAAATGTCTGATACTCAGAAATTGTTTTGCCTAACTATACAGCGCGTGCCCTGAGGCGGCGTTGTATAAATAGTCTACATAATGGACCTGTCAGCCAAAAGATGTTATTATTTAACTATGCATCAAACGCCCTTAGGTGGACCTGTATAATTCAACCCCCTAATAGGTTTTTCATATATTGGTAACTTCATTCTTTTGAGAACAATATCTTTTGTCCTTATTGGTCTTAACGACAATATGCAGGGATCCACAAAAAAACAACCATCCTTAACATATTTGTCCCATACTCTTTTTCATGATCTGAAAGTATTCAAGTCTATGGTTTATATTTCCCTTCCCTACATTTGGTTCAGAACTTCATAGGAGTGACATTCATCCAATTCCTTGACAATCTTGATTGGTAATATCCTCTCCATATTCAAGTACCTCTCTCCATACAGCTGACTCTGTGCTTTGAAAAATTTGAATCTCTATAAACTTTCACTAGATTTTTAGCAATAGAAAAGTAAAATTTCTGAGAGTTCTTTTTCCTGACTATGTAGCACGTGCCCCTAGGTGGCCTTGCATAAGTAGTCTACATAATGGAAATATTAGCCAAAAGATGATATTATTTGACTATGCAGCCAGTTCCCTTAAGTGGACCTACATAATTCGACCCCCTAACGGTTTTGTTAAATAGTGGTAAATTCACTCTTAGGAAATACTTCCTATAATACCCCTTAGCCCTTTCTTCATATCATCCCTCAGATTCAAAATTTCTTAAGTCATAGTTTACATGTTTTCCCCCATGCTTGAATGTGGTAATATGTTTTCAAACAAATTATTAAGGAATTGAGTCAATTTTTAATCCATTCGGTCAAAGCTATTCAACCTTAAACATTAGCCTTTTTAAGTCTAACGTGCATTACTTTAAACTTCCAACAAAAGACAAGGGAACTCTGAACAAAAGTCGAGTCCCATCTCACTAAACATACATTTTTGTATGATGTAGGTAATATTGATAAACAAAATATGCAATGTTTTTGAGGTTGTTTGTATCACCCTAGCGAAAATCAAACTATTATTACTAGGCCCATTGGATTAGGTAAAAACTTAAAGCAGGTAGTAAAAGAATGAAGGCACAAATGATTGAAGACGAAAGTGTTTTTCATTGATTCACAAGAGTTAAAAGGACATCCACATATTGGAGTCTCTTCTCTATTTTAGGAATTACAAGAGGCTTTCAACATAACTATTCATTTGATTTACGACATTCTGAGCTTCATCAGCAACCACCTAGAATTCATTCATTCAACTAGATACAATAAGAAATGCAGTGATACCAGCTCTTCTTGGAACAATTGTAAAAGAATGATCTTGAGTGTGTTTTGAGAAAATTTCCTGCTGATCAAACAGTGACTCTGTTTTTGTTTAAGAGACTTGGAAGATGGATACATGGATTTGAGAATGGAGCATTGGAAGTAAAGAGTCATTTGAATAGATTACTTTTTTTAGATATTGTTCTAACGTCATGATAGTCTTCTCTCCACCAACCGGCAGTGGAAAACATATCAGCCCATGGGTTTTCCATTTTCATATCTGCAAGGAAATGGCATGGATGAAAATTTTAAAAGTTCACACCATTGTTGATACTCTTAATGTACAGAATAACCGAAATTGAGTAGTATCAATGCGGCTGCAGCTTAGGCTTGTGAGGTTTCAGATCTGGATCACATGGGATATGATGCATTATAAACACCTTCTCCACTGTTCCAGCATTTACAAATGACCCTCCAACTGAGACATTTTCTGAAGAAAATTTGGTGTAAGTCTAAAACCAAGAATGTGGGAGATAGTTCTTTGGCTCTGATTTATTGACTCCTTGCAGATGACCATGGCCATATAAAGGCTGATAAATGCTTTGTGGGAAATTAAGATGATACTTCTTCAAGTACTTGGCCAAATATGAGAGAGTGATGTCGCAGATATTATAATAGTCATGGACAACGATGTTCATCATATCATCAATCCTCATTCTAGCCAACTCATCAACCGATCTGATTCTTTTGGGAGCCATTGAATCTGCACAAACATCAGATAATTAACTTTTAAGTAAGTTGATTTTTCATAAAATTTTTGAAGAAATTCGAAAAAATGGATAAGGCATTATGGCGCTCAAGTGCCATATTGGCACGAAAGTCCAAGCTAGTCGCGCAAGTTTTACCACTATAGTACAGGTGTGCAAGTCAGAAACTCACTACAGAAGCGTGGCACCAATAGAAATGCGAACAAGCGGAAAGCCAAGTCACTTGCATGAACGACAACTACTTGTGTGACGAGAGCTCAGAAGAATTTGAAACCGAGTGATTAGCACGAAGTGGTTCCACATATTTATATGCAAGTCCATACCCCTGTGCGCAAGACCCTATGCACCAGAAGAATACCTACGCACCTAGTACTTGCGCATCGCAGTACCTTATTTCTCATTTTTCCTTAGATTCAAATCCCCCTTCCTTTTTGGATCCAACTCTGAGGGGGGGACTTTTGTTTATGCTCCTTTCCGTCATAGAGTTTAATGAATGGAAAAGTGGATTAACTTAAGCACAAAGTGATTCATCCTTTGAAGAACATCAAAATTTGACAAAGGCATGAACATGGAACTTTTTAAGCATGGGTCATGCAAGTTTCATTATGACCACGCAAGTATACTTGTGCGCCACATATTCGGTGGGCAGGTCACTTGCGCGCCCAACCTTTTTTCACCCAAGGTCCTCATATGGCCTATAAATACCCCTTGTGGGCCCCCCATTTTGAGGACAAAAAATCAAAAACTCAGATTTAAGATCTGGTCTCCCTAGTCTCTGCTTGAAGTCTTCTAAACACTTCTAAGGTAATTTCTTACCTAGAATGGAAGATCTAAAGAGGAAGAATAAGGCCTAAGTTTTAGAATTCATCAATACTTGTGCACCTAAGTATCCATCCCTTTAAGGTAGGTGGTGATACTTGCGCGCCGCCTTTCCCTCTCAAAGAAACTTGTGCGCCACCTATCTAAAAGCCTCCATGAATGATACTAAGGGATCCAATTCAAAGTTGCCCAAGTATTACTTCACAGGTTCTTCATCGCCCAAGTGAACTCATGTCACGCAAGTATACTTGCACGACCAGGACTTTCATGCCTAAACAAGACTTTCATGCCTAAATAGGACTTGCGCGCCTGCCTCTTTTTGGGTGCCCCTCTTTCCTATTCACTTCCTTTCTTCAAATACACCTTTCCTCTTCAAATATCTAGCCTTAAAAACCCTCTTCAAAGCCACTTATGGCATGGTTCCATTGTTGTATTCTTTATATCAAAGTAATTCTGTGGAACATCTCTCAAAACCTTGTGATTTATATAACTTTAGATCACTACGGTTAGAAGTTCCCTTCATTCAACCTCATCCCTTAAGATGATAGAATATTTGATTTGGGAATCCTCCTTAAGAGTAAGCCCCAAATTAAGAATCCAAATCTCCATAAATCACAAATACCTTTATGGATCCTGTTAATGGGTATCCTCCTTAGGAGTAATCCCCATGTACCCTTTAACTTTGGGATTCCTTCTCAGGAGTAAGTCTCAATCATAATTCCCTTTACATGGACCTCCTTTTCAGGAGTAAGGCCCAATTATAAGTCCCCCCTAATTTGGGTATCTTCCTCAGGAGTAAACCCCAAGATAGAGTATCCAAATCTCCATAAATCGTGAATATCTTTATGGACCTTGTTCCTAGGCTTCTTTCCAGAAGTAAATCCTAGTCTTCACCTATTTGGGCAGTCACACATACATAATCCCCATATCATTCCTTGTGACCACATCTTTCATGGAACAAATTTTCAGGTTTACTGATACCTCTTATTTCTCACACCAAGCATGAATCAAGTGAGCTTAGAGTGTAAAAGTAACCATGACACATCTCTTTGGGCCGTTAATCATAATTAAGCACCACACTTCTTACTCAAACTATGTGGAATTTTATATCTGCCTTAAAAGTTGAGTACGTAGGAAGCCTTTATAAGGTTCAAGCCCATCATCCATTAATTCTCATCTGTCCCATATGACTTTAAAATATATCTTAATTCCATAACTATGTGGGTTCTGATTCCTTTTCTAACAAGGATACGTAGGTAGACCATATGCGGGTATGATCCCAACTCTAAAATAATCCCTATCTTTCTGAACGACAATAAACTTCAAGTGCCCCACTAGTGGCTTTAAAACTAGTATGGTTGTCATAATTACCAAGATATTTCTATATAATGTATTTAAGTATTACATTGAATAAGAATATATAATAAATACAGATGATTCTCTATTGATGAATAACCTCAAATACATATAAAATATTCTCTAAATCCCCTACATATCAATCATTGATTGTGAAGTCTAAAGGAAGACTCATTTTCATATTTGGTTAATTAATAAAGATTTCTTGAACATAACTTAAATCTATGAGAGAGTCCCGGAGTAGGAAATAATTCCCTCCAAAAAAGGTGTGATGATCCTGACCTCCCATCCTCCCAACCAATGAAAATTATTAAGCCTCATCGGTCCACAAATAAAGAGCACCTAACTTTGGAAAGTAGGTCCAAATGGATATAGAATCATTGGATGTTTCTGGTTCTACAAATAAACCTGTTATAAACCGATTGGAAAAGTTTGAACCTTAAACAAACAAGGTCATCCCCATTTTCTGGAGAAACAAAGCCCAACAGGAAAATACAAGTACAACTGAAAAGGAAAAAATAGCTTAAAGGTGACGAGAAACTCCAGGATCGTCCACCATGGATCCTACCTGAAAGGTAGGTATAGATAGCCTCCTCAGCACTACACGTCTGTCGGTCTCCTCCACATACTGAAATGTCTTATGGTCCACCTCTGGGTACCGTCCAGTCCTGGTAATCTCATCCTCATTCAGTGTTATCTGCCATCCGCAACCAATACAATGAGGTGTGGGCATGGCCCGT
Source organism: Viscum album (assembly GCA_963277665.1). Lineage (NCBI taxonomy): Eukaryota > Viridiplantae > Streptophyta > Magnoliopsida > Santalales > Viscaceae > Viscum > Viscum album. The sequence continues at coordinate 735,796,648 of OY728138.1, read as the reverse complement.
GCAGGGGTGAGTATAACGATACTCGGTAGGGACCCTGAGAACCTCAAGGTCACACAAAATCCAATAAGGATAAACCAAAAAGTATGAAATCAACAGATAACCCCACTTAGGTATATTCCCATACATATACCTAAGTTATCAAGTAATCCATCTCAATCATGAGGTAAATACAAAAAGTTACTGACTCAGCTCAACCAGGATTTTATTCTAGGGATAGTATCAATCTGAACCCTATGCTGTTGGATAACTCCTTCTCTATCGAGTACAGTGGGTCATCCACGTCACACAAAGGTGCTTCCCACTAACCTTGGACTGCTGAGGTACTCCTCCTATAGAGTATTGTGGGTCTGCCTCGTCAGATAGAGGTGCTCCCCACCATGGGTCTACCGCGACACGTAGAGGCGCTCCCCCTCATAGTCCGTTGAGGTAATCCTCCTGTTGAGTACCATGGTTCTACTACGTCACCAAGGAACTCCCCACTGTGGGTCTTCCACGAAACCAAGGCACTCCCCACTGGGCCAATAGAGTCACTCCGAGTCAAATGGTCAGCAGTCGTCAGGTCTCATCTAACTACTAGGTTCTCGCACAAATGCTCACTCGTCTCTAGAAGATCTGCTCCACTAGCTACTAGTTGATGCTCAAACTTCCATGAAGTCCCACAAAGAAGTATCTCAATGGTCTGCCACATCATAGGGGCCTAAATGCAATAGATGGCACATTAATCGAATACTCAGTCTGTGAGTTATTAGCCTTTTAGTCCCGGGGGCCCAGTTGGATTCATGTACGACCCAACCTGACCATATATCAACATTACCACAAACTCTAATGGGGTATACTCAAAGGGAGCATCACACTTGAAGAAAACCAGGGCTGCAGACAGTTCATCAAATGGTCGTCTGGTGCCAACGATATGGCCAAAGAAAGTAAAGGGTCAGTAGTGGGCCCGAGTCCGGTCCGACCTGGTCAGACCGACTCGGCCCAACCCAGTCTGGGATAACCCTCTCTGGGTCGACCCAGTCAGACCTATTGGGTCTGGCCCAACCCATTGGGTGGGCCAGCCTGTTAGGTTCGGCCTAGCCTGTTAGGCCCCGCCAGCAGCCTGTGAGGGCGGTTCGGCCCAAGCTCGGGGCCGGTTCGTCCCGAATCCTCACAGGGGCACGACCCGACTCAGCTCTCCCCAGAGGGTGCGGTCGGACCGGTTCAGAAAAGACACCGCGAGGAGGGCCGCGGTCTAGTTCGGGAGGCCAAGCGACCGGGAGGCGGCTGAGCAGGGTGCAACCAAGTGGGCACGCAGCCAGGCAGGGCGCCATACGGGCCGGCGGGCGGCCGGGCAGGGTGCCAGGCGGGCAGGCGGGCGGTCGGGCAGGGCGCCAAACGGGCGTCCGGGCAAGGTGCCAAGAGGACCGACGGGCGGTCGGGTAGGGCGCAGCCAAGATGACAGGTGGCCGGAAGGCCGAGAGGCTGGGCCGGCGCAGTTCAGGCTGGTGCTGTTCGGCACGGCTTGGGCTGACGCGGGCCGACGGGTTTCGGACGGGGCACGCGGGAGGTCGGTGGCGGTGTGGTCAGGCACGTGGTAGGCCTGCGGTGGTTCAGCCCACAGAGCCAGCTTGGTCGAGGCACTAGAATGCCTCGGGGGCGGTGTGGTTCACAGAGGCCGCGGGAAGTGCAGCCTTTGCATATTCCTTCATCGCCTTCAATGCCGCTTCGTCGCCATGCCGAGAAACAACAAAAACAAGAACAACGGGGGGATCAGGCCATGTTAGTTTGGCCCGCACCCTCCACGTTTAGGGTGGTAACACTTGTCTCATCAAAGAGTAAGAAATATGAACAACAATTGTTTTACAACCACGCAACGATTCCTTTCCAATCTGAATAAGAGAAAAATAAAAGGGAAGTTATACAAAATAAACCCCCTACCTTGGATTGTTGGTCATCGACATTGAAGTCATGTGAAGAAGATGAAGAAGTTTGTTGTTCGCCGCGTCCACCACGCACTCCCAATCCTGAGCTGCGTCAGCTCGTTGACGACGATGCGGATGTTAGGTCGATCGAAGACGCCCCACGTCAGTATGATCTGAGGGAGGAAGTCGAATAAGGTCGGCGTTCTTCGTCGGTGGAGCATTCTTCGTTGGAATAACTTTTCTCCCAAGATCTTCTCTTCCCAAGCTCCACCAGATGAGAAATGCCAAGCAAAAATAATAATATATTGAGTTTGTCTATTATTTAGTTGCGAACACAAAAATTCAAATTGGTGAATTAATAACTTGGATCCCCTAATTAATTCATGAGTGTTGGCACAAATTAATTAGGGGAATTTGCACCAATTAATTAAAGGGGAGTTCAAGAGGCTCTCCCTCATTAATGAGTGAGAGTTGAGAGGTTTTACTCTCCTCCATCAATAGGGGGTTTAGCCCCGTGTGGTCCCCATGTTGTAACCTCTCGCTGGAGGTTAGGTTCGGGTGCGCCCCAGCACCATAACCTCTCATGGGAGGTTAAGGTGTGGTGGTCCCACCTCTAACTTCCATGAGGATGTTTTAACCACCAAACATCCACATGGTGGCTCAAATAAAAATAAAGTGAAGATCACTTTATTTTATTATTTTCCACGAAAACCCAAAAACTAACTTTTATTCTCGACCAACTACCGTCGAGGTGGAAATCTTCTTAAACAAATACCAGTGTTGCGAGTTCAATGGTGCCCTCAGATTTCAATTCTGATCACCAGTTAAAAAGTTATAAAAACCTTCTCATATGTTTACTGAACGTACCCGAACAAAACTTCAGAATTTGATTCCGGGAACACCGGGCCTCTGAATCATGCACCATCAATTTTCACAGACTTGTAAAATTCCCATGTATTTAAGAAAAAACCTTCCATGGGAATTCTAGGTATTTACACATATAACACCTAAAAAAGTTTTAACTATAATTTTAGATCCATATGTGGTATGATTGACCTCTAAATAGTAAATATTTTTTAGTATTTACAAGAAATTAACTCCTCAAATATAAAAGTGAACTAACTTACCTCACTTATTCACACCTTCAAACCACATTGTTTTAGAAAATAAATATCCAAATAACTTCCCAAAATCAATTCACTCATCTTATAATCCTTATTTTCGGAATCAAGCAAACATATGAAGTCCTTAGTTAAAAACTAAGGAGGATACCTGAAGAAGAGGTAATGTTATTCAACAAGTGTCTTTATTTTACTTATATCTTCACCTCCATTGATTTTTTTAAAACATTATGATATAATTACCTAAATATATTTCATATATTGTGTTGTTGTAATAATAAGGTCATTACCTAAAACCATCTTAATTTCCATCAAATGGGTTATGAATTCACCATTCATGTGTATGGCGGATAACCACCTCACAAACTAATATCATTTATTTTTCCATTTCAAGTTCTCAAGGTTGGGTATAATGATGGATATAAAGTATATATATGATAATAATAATATATTTTTACCTCTAGAGTCACTATATCATATATATTTATTTATTTATTTTACCTTCCATTGTATAAGAGATATGATAATATCTCCCAGGTATATGGAGGACTACCTCCTTGGGAAGTGATGTGATTCATCTTTCACTAACACTTTACATGGAATGTGATAAAAATAATTTAATAATTATATGTGAGATAAATTAAATAATTATGTTATTGATGACATATTTATCATTATATGAATATAAGATATATTATTTTATTTCTATCATTTTCACTCATGTAATGATCATAACATCATTCATGCACATGTGGACTATAGCCTTCACGAAGTGACATGAATTTTTTAATCACAAAACCAAATGGATGATGTATATAAGAATATAAAATTTTATATATTAAATTATTATCATTATTTAATGTTAAAACATTATATACCGAATTTTCATAATGATCATTGAAAAATGATAACGTTGCTCATGGGTAAGTACGGCCTGCCATCTCAATGATCGTAACATGATTCATTTTTCATAACCATCATTCATGATTAGTTTGAAAAGGATCATTGATGTAAAAAAATTATATTACTTTCATAATTATAATTATTTAGATGATATAAATATATAATATGCACAATAACAATATCACTCATGATGAAAAATGAATGAAAAATCAAGTCAATTAACAACCAAAAGAATGAAAATAGTGATAGATTATTAATGATCGGGTAATAAGATATTATAATATGACTGTATATGATATTATAAATATTAATATGTTACTGGTATATGTTAATAAAATTTTTATAAACACTATACATGTGGTTAATGTAAATTATATCAAAATTAATAGTTAGGTAAGGGACTTCATCCCAATTTACATTTAGTTGAGAATTATTTATTATTATAGACCAATTCTATTTTATATAGTGTTTATACTACCTAATTAACATGTAATAATATGTTTAATTCATAAGTAATTTTATTTTAAGTTTCAATTATATTTATTTCATCCAAGTGGATTTGAGATGAAAATTACCAAGTGGTAAAAGTTATTGTTAAATCTCATTTTCTTTTGTGATTGTTAACATTCTCATTAAATAACCACTTTTTTTAAATAATTTTTGTTGGGAAACAAATTTATTTTAATTATAAATATTATTGTGTGATGGATATTATTATTTCCTAAACCATATAATGTTTTTATATACGTTTTATAATTTTAACGTTATTTGATTAACCAGGGTAATATTGATAAATTTGTATCCTTTACTCAATATAGATATTTAATAAGAAACATTGTTTATAAACTAAATTGATTATCAAATATATTAGGAATGATTTTCACATTTAATACATAGTTTGGGGATCAGTTAATTAAATCCACTCAATGTATATTTATTCTCATGAGATGAAATCAATTAGCCAGAACCAATGAGTTTGTAATTAGTATCTTTTAAAATTTATGGAGGATATATCTTGATAGTAAGTGTCTTGTTAATGGTCTTAACACAAATGAGTTAGAAAAAATGGATTGATCTTGAACTGGTATGTTTTGAAACTTATTTTGAAAGGTCTTGATAGTAATGGTATCATGTTCCTAATAAAAATGGTGTTCAATAATTAAAAATTATTGTCATTAAGATTTCAGTTATTCGTATCCATGAGATTTTCAATATGACATTATCTATAAATGAATTTAATTATTATCTTATTGATTCAAAGGGATATTTTCTTAGTTATTTTCCTCACTATGTTGATTGTTTGTTTTCTAACCATGATAGTCATATTATTTAAATGGCATGTGTGTTCAGTTATTTACCTATCCACGTTTATTATTCTTATTGATTGATGATAGATTCCATTGTAGATACCACATACTGGTAATTCGAGCTCACTCTTATTTTTCACTATTCCCCAAGATTCAATGAACACTATTATATTTTATATGAAAGAATATTCTAGAGGAAATAATGTTATTCTGAAAAAAAAAATATATGTTTTACTTTTTGTATTCAAATGTAATTTGGGAATCATGTATGTATCTATTTTACCAAGACTACAAAACTATTTGATCCTTAGGTATGTGATTCCTTATTTAGTATTCTAATGTAATAAGGTACGACATTGGATCTAGGCTATTAGGGTTAGGGTCACTATAGTTTTCAATTATTGTTCAAATGTGTTGTTTATCTCTGATGGTTGGGGAGAAACCCAACATCGATGGTATAATTATTATATGAGGGTTTAAATGTTTTTTTGATAGAGTTTTTTAGTCATTATCCAAATCATGATTATTAGTTTCAATAAAATTCATTCCTAGTGCTACACCTATTTAAAATACTTTATATATAATGGTCATGGTTGAGATGCATGAATTGAAAAAGTGACTATATGAAAATATTTATGAGGGATTCATATGACCAATTGTGTCACCAAGGGGTGACCCTAATTTTTTTTATATTAATAATGATAGTTCAATGCATATTTTACTTTATTATCAAGAATAAAAAAACTATCAATATTAAGTTTCCTCTCCATATATTGATTACTTGTTTGATCAACTACACCACACTCAATAATTTTTAAATATTGACCATTGTTTTAAATATCATAAATTATGTGTAAATAAGGATTATATATCATTGAAAAACATATCTACAATTTATGGGCACAAAGAATTTATATTGATATCATTTTTTCTACCTAATTTCCTTACAATATTCAAGGATTTATTAAAAAGTTTATTTAGATATTTACTTGATCAATTTGTGGTAGTACTTATTAAATATATTCTTATATACTAAAAGAAAATGAAAGAGAATGGAAATCACATGACATTTGTACTGAAGACCACAAGGAAGGAGAAAATTTATGAAAAAATTAAGAATTTTTAATTTTAGCTATTGAATTTTTCATTTTTTGTTCCTACAATATCAAGAGAGGGTATATTGATGGATCTATCAAAGTAAAAAGTTATTAATAAGTTTTTACACAAACAATTATGACTAAGATCCATAGTTTACTAGGTTTGGATAGATATTATTAATTATTTTTTTTATAATGTCTCAAAACTATGTAATTCACTCACCAAATTAACATGGAAGGGATTTATGATCCTTTGAATATATGAATACGATAAAGTATCAAGGAACTAGAGCAATGGTCAGTCAACTAAATTGTTTTTAGACTAAATTACACTGAATATTTTTCTAAAACTTTAGTGATCATTTGAATAATATAATAGGATTCATACTCATGATTAATTATATGGTTATAACTTATGACTCTAGACAATTGAATGTTCATGAGAAAAATTAACCAACTGATCGGTTGGAGTCAATTGTATTAATATTTTATTAATGGTAGGGAGGAATTATCTTTCTATATAATGGTACGACAAATATAATGATCATAAATGTTTCAAGTATATATTATCTTAGAAATAGTTGAATATATGCTAGATAAGATGGTTTGATTTTCTTAATGATTACAAATTATGAAAAAATTACCACCCTAGGAAGGTAAACAAAGAGGTAGATGCTCAGAGTTTAAAAGATCTTGCTAAATTATCTATGATTATGATAAAAAAATCTTATATTTCATGTTTTGAAAAATAAAAACCATAAAATCAATAATAATGGGGAGAAATATTATTATACACTAATTAATGTTAATCCATCTACCCATGTGATAACTAAAGAGCATAAATGGAAGATACATAACTGTAAAAGAAGGTGGGTAATTTTCTTGAGGTCAACCTTAATTGTTATGGAATAACATGGTTTAGGAACTATGTAACAATATTTACTCATGTATCCCAGATCCATTTCCAACACTATTCATTAGCATAGATATAGGGGATCTAACCCTAAAGTACCAATTAGTAGCCCTAGAAATCTATATATATACATGATTCCCATTTTATGTTGGGGGTTAAGTAAAAAAATATTAATGGGAAACATTTTACCTCCATGAAATCATTCCAATAATTATTAAACATTGATATTGTAAAGGAAAAAAATGATGTTTAAAAATAATGAGCATTAAGTTTTACATATAGTAGAATATATCATGGGTAAATAAGTCATAGTCAATATATAGTGGTAATTAACTTAAAAATAATTGAATTTAATCAATAGCTTCAACCTGATGTATAATATCAATGAAATAAATCACATGGATAATAATAAATGAACTCTCAATGAATGAAATACATAATATTGGATTTTATGATCTAATTTTTTTTATATTTATACCCTCAAGACCTTATTCCAATACATTTCAAAACCATGTGTAAAACCCAATTTAATTTAGCCAAATATTTTTTTCTTATGGGACATGTTGATGCATCTGGAGGATAGATAATTCTAGGTGCCACCAATCAGTACATCTCTAAACATTCCTCATATATCAAATGATTGATTTCATTCATTTAAAATATTAATTATGAATAAATATCTGTATTGAATAAAGAATATGAAATTTTAATATTTCCCTCATAAATCAAATAAATTTCTAATTAAAAAATAATACATTGAATTGACATACCATTTATGAAATATGAATATACAAGATAAATAATATGGATATTTAATTTAATTTTAATGTCTATTGATCATAATAAAGTGAATGCCTCAAGAGAAGATAAGCACCAAAAAAATTAAGAGGTAAGAGATGACCATCAGTTCACTGAGAATATTATATTTTCAATAAAATCTTGTATTTTGGACAAATAAAGGGAGTGAAAGTGAAATATTAAAATAATATTTCATAAAATTGTTTTTTTGGTAAGTAAATTGATAACATGAATAACAATGTAAATTTCATAAAATGGTTATGGAGGAAGGGAAGTATTTAAACACCATATAAATTAAAAAACATTCCATTGAATTTTTATAATGAAAGTTGAAAGAGAAACTATTTGAAAAAAATATAAATATTTATTTAATTAAGTTTAAAAAATTAAAGATAACATATAATTTACTTGAAAATTAATTTAGAAATGGAACCTTGTAAAATATTTTTTTTAAATGTGGATATGGAAGGAAAGTATGTATTGTTAAAAAAATAAAGAAAATTATTCTTATAAACACTTAATTTCTAGATCCTAATGCTAAAGAGATATAAATATTAAATAAAGTATAAAAAATCATTAAATAACTATCAGATAAGAAAATCATATATGAATGATAAATGATAATAACCCTTTAATTAAAACAAAATAAATCCTAAAATAAAATCAGATTGTAAAATAGATTATTACCTATGTGGTATATTTTAAATTGAAACCCACTAAAATAATAGGCTTGAATTGAAAAAATCATAATTAATAGATATTTATTAATTTTTAATACATAAAATTGGTATTATATGCATCACATAAGAGTGAGTATGTGAATAATAAAAAATATTCCTTATTAGAGTGTAAACTGGGAAAAAATCTCTTACCTCAATATTTTATTTATATGAATGTGAGTTCTTATCATATATAATAGTATTAATCATTTTATTTGTTTATTATAGAATAATATTTAGATTTATAATATCACATATGATCTTCTTATAACATCTTACCCTAATTTTAAAAATAAAATTTCATCATTACCAATTTTCTAGATGTTGACTTCTTCATTTTCACATGCATGTTTATTCCAAAAGATATAATTATTCTGTATGTGTTATAGTTCCAAAATCTACAGAAGTATATTAATTTTATAAATGTCATATTAACTCATTAGTTAATTTTTTATAAAAATCATCAATGTGTGACATGGAAAATGAATCATATCGTCTTGTGGACATAGAACACCGTACGTATTCACAAGTGGCCATATCATTTCATAAATGGATTAAAATATAAGTAAGTGTATGATATATTATTTTCAATATTAAATATAATGTAATATGTATCATATATATTCATTACTTCTATCATAATTAATATCCATGAGATTATGTGGTGGAAAAAAAATTACATAGATTCATGAGGCAATAGTCACTACCACAAAAACAGTTTTTCGCAGCGCCCCCCTTTATCAGCGTTAACGAAAAAGTGCTGATAAAGGGGGGTCCCTTTATCAGCGATTGCTTAGTAGCGCTGATAAAGGGCCCCCCTTTATCAGCGCTTGCTTAGTGGCGCTGATAAAGGGCCCCCCTTTATCGGCGCTTGCTTAGTAGCGCTGATAAAGGGTCGGCTTCAAAAAAAATTAACATATATTAATATATTAATATATAAATATAGTTATATTTTTATATAAATATAATATATAATTTTTAAATATATTTTAGATAAGTATAAATGTATATTTACACTTATTATACTTAATATATAAGATATTTTGTGAAAATGACTTCTTAAAAAATTAAAAAAATATTTTTAATTAATATTTTGATAATCATTATGGAGTAATAGTCATTTAATAACAATTTGAGAACTAAAAAAATTAAAAAAAAATTAAAAAAGATCCAAAATATGTTGAAAACGCAACTCAAACTTCAAACGGCCATAACTTTTGATCCGGGTGTCCGTTTGAGCTCTACCACATATCAAATCGAAGCCTGCGACGAGATATACGTCGTTGTGACTTGGGGGGCCCCCCGTCAAGCGATTTTCGAGGCCAAAAGAGGCCCAGAAGGCCTCCAAAACTGAGTTTTTAGTCGGGGTACCCCGATTTTTTAACATTTTGTGGATTTTCAGCCTCGTTTAAGGGGGTATTATTGGATTTTTTTGGTGGGGTATGAATTTATTCCAATGTATTACATTCATATTGATATTATGTCTTTTAAATTTCATCATTTTTTATAATGCACTGCTATTTATAATCAAATATATAACAATATATTCATATTCTTTAAATATTCACACCTAAAAATTTAATTATAAATATAAATAATAAAATATATTTACATATAAAATATATTAGCTTTATCTAAATAATAACTAACATCCATTTTATTTAAAATACCAATATATGAATATTTATATACCTATATATTAATCTAACTATATATATATATTAATCTAACTATATATATATTAATCTAATAACTATATATATATTAATATAACTACATATATATATATTAGTATTACTATAAATATATATATTAATATCACCATAAATATATATATTAATATCACTATATAAATATTAATATAACTATATAAATATATATTCACATATATTCATATAACTATATATATGTTAATATAACTATATATATGTTAATATAACTATATATATGTTAATATAACTATATATATGTTAATATAACTATATATATGTTAATATAACTATATATATGTTAATATAACTATATATATATATTAATATAAATATATATTACTATACGAATAAATATAACTAAATATATATATAGAGAGATATAGATATATATTAATACCACTATATATATATTAATATTACTATATATATTATAATATAACTATATAACTATATATTATAATATAACTATATATATATTAATATAAATATATATTACTGTACGAATAAATATAACTAAATATATAAATATATATATATATAGATATCATGAATTGGAAACCAAATCAAAATAGAGTAGTGGTAAGGGCTTAGGCGCGCAGGGGGGAGGTCTCGAGTTCAAATCCGGGTGGAGGCAGGGGTGCGCGCGCATGGGGAATATTGGAGCAAGCACTGTTAAAGGGTGGAGGGGGGTGCGTGGGGTGTGTGGGGTGTTGTATAGGGGCCTAAAAGCACTGTAAAAAGGGGGGGTTCAAGCGCTATAAAAGCCCCCCCCCCCCACCCCGATTGGTAGTATTTTTAAAAAATTTAAAAAAATTTAAATTTTTTTAAATTTTTTTAATTTTTTTAACTTTTATCAGTGCTTTTTTAAAAGCGCAGATAAAAGGGTCCTTTATCAGTGCTAAAACGAAAGTGCTGATAAAGGAAGCGCTGATATAGGACCCCTTTATCAGCGCTAAAAAAAAGCGCTGATAAAGGGGTACTTTTATCAGCGCTTTTTTTAGCACTGGTAAAGGGGTCCTATATCAGCGCTTTTCGGAGCGCTGATAAAGGGGACCCCCCCCCTTATCTACGCTGGCTTTATTAGCACTTTTCTAGCGCTAATAAAGGCCAATTTTAGCGCTGATAAAGGCCGTGTTTGTAGTAGTGAGTCCCCCATACACATGTATAATGGTTTTGATTCTCATTTGATGAAGTATGAGATAGATAAATATTATTCCATAAACATAAAAACATATAATTTAATGATATTTACTAGTTTAATTATATTGTAATTTTTAATTCAAAATTTAAGGTTATAAAATATGAAGTAAAAAAAGATAGTGCATAGAAAATAAAATTACCTTCCCTTAAATGATCCTCCTTTAGATATCTCATTAAGGACCTCATGGGTATAATTTTGGGAATACCAACCCAACTATAATATGGATAAGTATTTTAGGTAAATATTTTTATTGGGTTTTGTGGAGATAAATGGATTGATATTTGTGGATAAGTGAGGGGACGGGTGCCCTTTTAAAACTATGGCCAGTTGTACACTTGTATGTTTTTAATTTTTTTCAATAATGTTATGTCACTTTCTTGGAAATATGTCTAAAATGTAGCTAAATATCAAAGTGTAAAAAGATAAGCTCTAAATAAAAACATACAATGGGGTTTTATTTAATGTTTAGATCATTCTGAACCTTCTCGTTATAGATTAACCGTTAGTAAACCGGTTTTACCTTACCCACGTTAATTATTTTTTAATGATACGAATATTCATTTTGAAAAAAAAAATATGTTGACCATATCTCTTAATAATAATAATTATGTATCATAATATGGATTCCATTTTATCAAATTTAATTAATATATCTGTTAGAATTTAATTTTAAAAAAACCTTGAAAATCATTTTTTAAAACTGGATTTCATTAATATTATATTCCATAATAATATGTTATTATATAACCTAAATGACTAGTAATAATAATTAAATAGATATAAATTAATATAGTATGATATATAATATTTACCTTTAATTTGAATTATTCAACAATAAATATTATTTAAATTAATTAAAATGGGAAGATATTAGGCCTTAAAAATCATTTCTAAGAAAAATATATCATTTTAACATCAAATGATCTTATCATCATTTCTATCAAATTGATATTAAATAAATTTTAAATTACACATATTTTAATAATTTATTTTAATTTAAATTATGAATAATTATATACTATATTTTCTATTATTCATAAAGGCTTATTTCAATGGTAAATTTTAAAAAATTCAATCTAGGTATATTTTGACAAAGTAGATTCAAAATTGATATTCATTATAATATAATTTTCCCATAATTTATAAAATATGCATTGTGTTATATATTTTTTGAAATATAATTTTAGCATAAAATTATTGAGGCTTCGGTTTTAAATATTTCCCTCCTAATAAATTTCAACCTATAGATTTTATTGGATTTTAACTTCTAAACAAATGAAGTTGGTTCTTCATCATAACATGATATGGTTCCCACATTAATTACTTCATTTTATTATTTCTAAAAAGTATGTACAACATTTTAGTCATTTTATACCACAATATATCCACTATAGTGTTAGGAATATATATGGTATCATCACATTAAGAAAGATATGGTTTCAATTATTTTTCTTTATTGGTGACCACATATAGTTTTTCTAGAAATTACTTTATTAATAATGATATATGGAATGCATCACATACATTAGAGAGGTATGTTGTAATTTCTAATGAGTAATACAAAACTCCAATCATTTCCCAAATTTTAAAGTGATTGATGTACCTGGTGCTCTGTTTTCCCTTCTTTTTGAACCATATAACACCCTTCTATAGAGATACTTTCAAGGAAACATGATCTCCCACTCAAAATTCAAAATCATTCCTATGGTTTTCCATATAACTTTTTTCCTACATTGAGATTCATTAATATGATCCTGAATAGTATTTACCATTTTCATTTCCACCCCCACATGTTTAGGTAATACAAGTTTCCTTTTATAAACTGCATCCCAACATGTTGGAGTACCACATAGATCTCCATATAATGCTTCATGTGGTTCCATTTGAATTCATTTATGGAAACAATTATTAATGTAAATCACTAGCAATGTTAAATATTAATCCCATATAACATTAAAGTCATGTTAGATTGACATAAACATTTTTTCTAATGTTTTAATAGTTCTTTCATATTGTCAAATAGTCCAAGGGTGGTATGTGTTACTAAATGGTAGCTCGGTATCAAGAGGCTTTTGAAAAATCATACATAATTTTGATGTATAACAAGGATCATGATTACATAGAAATCAACTTGGTTCACTATGATGACTTAAAACTTCATTAATATAGAGCTTTACTAGGCACTTAAGAAGTAAATATCCTCCTATAGAGAAGAAATTCTCAAATTTGGTTAGGCAATCATTAATAACCCATATTACATCATTCTTTATCGGAGTTTTTGGTAGTCATATAAAAAATCTCATTATCATGTCAACCCATTTCCACCTTGGAATTAGAAGAGGTTTTAGGAATCATCTAGGATATCATATCTACACCTTCTCATGTTAAACAACCAAGTATCTTGATAAATAATCATCAATTTTCTACATCATTCTATCCCAAAAAATGTTCTCTCAAATACCTATACATATTATTTCCACTAGGGTGTATAAAAAAAATTAGTTAATATAATCATATCAAAATTCCTTTTGTATCTTAGGTATAGATGAAATAAGTAGTCTTTTCCAAATTTCATAACACTATCCTTAAAAACTATGTCTTCCAATTTCCAACATTATTGGAATTAATTTTCTTCTCAAAAGTATCATCATCAGATTGGTATCTTTTTAACTTTTCCAATAAAAATGGTTTTGAAATCATTTGAAGAAGGAGTTATTCTTCCACTTTCTTAACAATATCCATATCCATATTTTCTATATCTATGATCATAGGATCCCTATCAATCTCCATTTTAGTTAGGAATCCACAATTATTCATACTCAAATAATCTAGTACCTTATTTATGTTCCTTGGGTGCTATTATGTTGAATTATCATAATCCTTACATAGCTAGATCCATATTCATTTTCTTAAATTGACATCCTTATATGAAGAGATATATTTTAGGGTATTATGGTATGTTTATATCTCACATATTTCACCATATACAAAATGTATTCATATCTTTAAAAAAATATTATGTATTCCAACATAATATCATGAGTTAGATTGTTCTATTCATGAGTATTAAACTTTATTAAGGCATATGAAATAAATTTAACATTTTTAATTAGGAAAAAAATTGTATCTTCTTCAAGGAATCACTATATATCATGAATCTATCATTTCCTGATAGTAGATTCAAAATCATAGAATTTACTAATATCCTATTCAATTCATGAAGAAATTATTGTCATTCCTTTAACCATATGAACATAACATATTTATGTTTAATATTGGTGAATTGGTTACCCAATCAGTAGAATTTTTTAATGGACCACTGATATTAATCTTCCAAACCAATGAAAATATAAGTGAAATAGCATTAAACTTTACATAATAAAGTTTATTCAACTATAATTTAATTTCATACATTCCCAAATATCTTTTTGGTTTAGAGTTTAGAGAATTAGGCTATAATTAATACATGACATCCAAAAATTATATAATGTGGATATTATTAAAACAGTATCCATTTTTTTATAATATAGATGTTTTTAATAAATCATGAATTAATTTCAATAAAATTCTTCACAACATTCATATTGGCTTCTTATTTTCCATTACCCGTCCTTGATCCCTATGAAAAAAAAATTAAAACATGGTATGAGTAAAAAATATCAGTAAGGGGCATAAAAAGAAAGAGATAAACCATTATTCCATGAATAATTATAAACATTTGAAATCATTTACGAAAATATATACTTTTCACCCTTTATGTGACGTATACTTACTCTATGAAAACATTATATTTCTATAAAACATATAAAATGTAAATAAAACCATATAAGTAATATGTGTAATAATTTTATTACTATACTTACTTATGATTGTAACCCTTGTGCATAAAATATGAATTGTAACCCCCACTACAACCTAAAAATGTAACCCTCATGGAAACCTTATGATGCAACTATCATTATTACACTTTCAATAAACATAATGGCAAACTTTAAACATAAATATAACCAATGAATTGGAGGGATATCATGGACCCAACCATCATCAAAAATAATTCCCAAGAACTATAACATAATCATTGAACAATAATACTTGCATCATAAAAATCATTCCTTGGAAAAAATAACTTATTAAAGAAATATTTAGCACATAAAAATGATAATATTTTATTTGAAAATAAACATGTAATATTTTAAAGAAAAAAATAAAACAATAAGGCATTATTAAAGTAGGAAATTCCTCGCATTTCATATATGTTAAAAAATATTCTTTTTGAATTTGGTAAAAATTGAAATTAAAATAGGTTTTTTTAAGAAAATTTTCTTACCTCATCTTGATATCCTTAAAACGTTTTCAAAACTTCTTTATAATGGTTTAAAAATTGTTATTAATTTATTATAGAGCTATATTTATATTTTTAATACCTCATATGATCTTTTTATAAAATTTTTCCACTTATTTATTAATAATATTTTGTTATTTCCTTTTTTAAGAGCATTCATTTAAGGGTTCCAAGGTCAATTCATTATGAATTTTCTTATCAAAGGGAAATAATAATCTAGAAGAGATAATATATATAGAGAGAGTTCATTTTAAATATTTATAGTTTAATTTATACATTTCATAATTGAGTTAAAGGGAAATGAAAACTCATCTCCACAAAGACGGTGAATTGACACACCATGGATGATGATTTATTTTTCTAGAATAAAAGGAAAAAGTAAGATATTTGGTTATGGATATACCATTAAAATAAAAAAATATATATAATATATATATATATGATACTGGATTTATCATGAAACTTTTGTTAGGAAATTAGGATAATATAGAACTGAGAAAGCATTTAAAAGAGAAGAAGTGGGAATTTACCTGTCTAATACTTCTCCTTAAGAACCTCCTTAAGAATAGGGAATTGGTCTTTGTGAGACAAGAAACAATAGAATTTGGAAATGGATTAGAAGAATGGAATTTTTCAGTGGATATAAAATCATGATGGTTAATGGTGATGAAATTGAGTGAAGGAATCATTCTATTTTTATAAATGAGGTGAGGAGAAATTTTGGAATTAAATAAAATATAATAAGTTTAATATAGGGTTAAAGAATTCAAAAATTCCTCAAAATATAAATGGGAATACATTTTCAACATAATATTATCCCATTTTTCCTTATTAAATACTTTTTTATTTTTAAATAATTTTAAAGAATATTTTGTTCATATAATATAATTTTTCTCAATTTTAACACTATTCATGATGAGGAATTTAAAAACATCAAAAAAATATTAAAATTTTTAAAAAATATTTTATTATATCTTATAAATGTCATAATTATATAGATACTTCAGGTATTATCTTAATTATTTTATATTATATTTATTTTAATTTTTAAAAAATAATTTATTAAATTTTTTCAATTAAATTAATAATCACTACATCATCATTGTAGAATCATTTAATGTTTTCATTTGTTTCCTAAAAATTAAAAATAAATTTTCATGAAGAATATAAATTTATTATATTTAAAAATAATATTTTTGGTCAAATATATATTCTATAAAATTATATATTAAAAAGATGTATAAATTGAAAATCATAGTGCGAACAACTTGACTTCCATTAAAAGAAAATGTTATAAAGGGATTAATATGATCCAAGTGGATTCAAAGGTCCCAAATTAGAATCAAAATAATATAATGGCCAAAAAATACTCATAAGAAAATATTTTTAAAAAATTTGGGTCATTTAATGGTTATTATAATTTAAATTAAAATAATTTTATTGATTTTTATTCTGCTTGCACAAACACTACATCAGTGTTTCATAGGAATTAAAGTTTTTTTATTTCATATATAAAAATTAAAAATAAATTAAAATCATAAAAATAAATTAATTATGTTCAATATAATCTTTTATATACATTTTTAAAGTATATTTACTCTTATCCATGTCAAGACAACTTATTTAATTTGTTAATTTGGATTTTCTTGCCTTATGGAAGCATTGCACAGGCATTCAGATATGATTCTTGTTATATAACTCTATAATTAGAAACTATCAGATCAAAACATCAACTATAAAGAATAATTAAAAAAATTGTGCAAATAATTTTTATCACTCAATTTTTATCTATAAGGAACAGGATTTAAATTTTGAGGCATTGTGCAGGATCTGCATCAGCAACGACAATGGTTTTTATACTTATCATGAAATAAATTTTTATTTACATTTTACTTTTCATAAATGTCCCAGTAGGGCCCATTCTATGACTCTTCAATCCCGCCTCCAAGAGGCTAGGGTCTGGTGACTAGCACCGAGTAGGTATAAGGGAGGCATTTCCTATGTACCTGTATACACACACACACATCTCCAAGCCCACAAAATGAATAAATGTAAAAATAAATGAACAACCAATTCATGCATAAATCTATGTCCCACAACCAAATTATGATAAGAAGTAAATAAAGTAAATAGGTCTGAATACAATCCCACCATAAATATGTTTCTAACAGAAGTCCAACCTAAAAGTAAAGGTACTCATCCATCCATCCAATGGCCCGAAGGCCTTCAAATTTTTTATTATTTTGATAAATCCCCCTTTTAAGGGAAGAAGGGGGGAAACCCAAATAGACTCCACATACTTAAGACAAATCACATTCGAATGAAAAAACGTGTAAAACTATACTAACAATAAGGAACACCCCTCCCAAGCATATGATCATGATAAAACTCTTCACAATTACAGGGCTATCCGGCAAGCAAGTGTCCTATGTCAAAGCACAGGCCCGATCCGATGGCTGACGCCATACCCTCTCAACAACCAAATCTGAAAAGCACTGAAAAGATGAACCGTCAGCTCTGAATCCTCCTCTGGGGCATGTCCAAGTGGTCAATCTTGGTTCCACAGACTACTCACCTTCGGAATTGAACCAAGAACAAGTGAAATCCTCAAACTATGAGTAGCACAAACCAAAATTCAGTAGTATCACAAAGCACTCCATGAGTCAGCTTCCACCCCACCGTGCTTGACTCTCAACCACCACTACAGTCAATGGACAAACCCGAAGATGATCCAAAGAACGTGATGTCAGGCCATCGTCACCTCGGACTGGATGTCCCAACACCACACCAAGGGTACATCACCGGTGAAGGGATCTGGGCTGCTTTGAGCCAGAAATGCCGCTCTGGGCATGGATCCACTCAGAACAGTACCACAGACACACCCTCACTGGAGTCCGGAGCATGCAGACCACAGGGAAAGAAAGCACAAGGAGCAATAGAATGACAGCCGCCGCACCAAACCAGATCCACAGATTCAATCGCAGATTCAAATCCGATAACAAAATAAAATAAACGAACAACCGCATGAAACCCAAGCCACATATCAACGTAGATCACGAAAATCATAAACATCAAGGAAGACCTGCTGGAAGAGACACAGGACTGCCGATGCTAGAACAGTACCACGAAAGTAAAGGTACTCAGACTACTGTCTGAAAGTTGCAGGAACACACCTCGGTCTATCTGGTATCACTAAGAATTTTCTGGGCCTTATCTTCCAAGGACTCCCATCAAAATGTTGATCATCTTCACAAGTCATTATAGGTGTAAGAAAATCCCTTGCAGGGGTGAGTATAATGACACTCAGTAGGACAGCTCGAAACCATAAAGAAATACAACAAAGGAAATATCATTAGTTCGACACAGGTATATGTATATACAACATATAAGAATATCCATATATACTCAATCCAAGACACATATTCTAGAGATAATACACAACCATAGTATACCAACCCTAGCTCTAAGATTCTCTAAAACACTAATCTGGGAGAACACACCCCTAAGTCTGATAGCACTGATGAAATCCATCCAAGAGGTACTACTCATCAGGTCCCACCATGAGAGAAAGAGAGATCACATTGATAGTATGACTAGAATATGATACAAAAATGAGGATCTCAACTAGTTATTTAGTGTGATACCATCAAATCCATCTAGATTAATCTTCTAAGTAGAGTATCAACATTCGGTAGTATTGGCCACGCCAATACTAAGAACTCTAGTTAGGGAATTTATATGAATAGAGGATCCCAATCTAGGGCTATTTGGGAGATTCCAACAAATCTATCAAGTAAGTCTTACTAAAGGCATCATATTCATAGGATTAGGAAATTATTCACACTAGCCTTATGGGAAATGATAAGGGGAACAACCCCTAATTAAAATTATCTAATATACAGAGGACAAGAGATTCAATCCATGTAGGAAGGAGAACACGGTGTGTAGTAGGGGTACACATCGTGTCACTTATCCCTAGGTAATGGCCCATTTCATTCATACCTTTTCTATGTAGAGGAAGAGTACACTGTGTGTAGAGAGGTTACACACTATTTTGTTGTATCTGGGGTCTCACCTATGTACTATAGAAGTATGTTAGTACATGGTGTCATTCTGTGTACCAGTACACAAGGTAGAACATGTACATGTTTCAAGACATGACATGTGGAGGAGTACATGCTATGTAGGAAACGCATGTACTCTACCCCATGTATGTGTACTTTCTGAAGTGCATGTTGAGTTCATCCAAGGGGGTTACATGGCGTGTAGTCAAGGACTACACACCGTGTGTATCAGTATTTTCCAAAACCAATCTTCTTCCTCCCGCTCCCACTATTCAATTCTCTAGTTTCTGTTCCAGCATTCAGTTCAACTTGAAATGAAATATCCAAGGTCTTTGATACATGCCATCTCTGAAGAAAAGTGTTTTCATCTTTTGATGCGGTCTCAAAATCGATTAAATCAACATTCTTTATTTTGTGACAAAGAACAGGAATTCAGGGATCAAATGTCATACAAATCACTCCATCTCTATTATCACACCTCTTTGTGCCATATTGATTCCATATCTATGATATTGGACTATTTCACCAACAGTCAAGTGTGAAAATATCAATTCATCAGAATGTGTCGAGTTGTGGGCCAAGTGAAGAACGCCCACGATGAACGGTGAATTGGGGGGGAGAGAAAAGCACAAGAACCAAAGAGTGGAATGAAACTTCATCAACATTCATGTTGATATTAATCTTACTTAGTTAGAATGAAAACTGAATAAAAAATAATCAAAAATATTGATCTCCCAATGAAACCCCATAAAAATAACCCATCCGAAGAATACGACCGAACCATGGATCAATCTATTTGTTGGTTAGTCCACGTTCATCATGGAATTCAAGAATAGAGAAAATAAAATTAAAATAAAATTCCCTACCTTGATTCGGTTCAATTTCTGATGAAGAACAATCATTGTGTCGTGTTCACTAGAAAGATCTGCAAACCTGAGGCTACGCCGATCGATCGAACCACAATCTGAAACTTCATCATCATTTGTTTCAGATAATTATATATGGGTTCTCTCAAATGATCCTCCAAGAGTTACAAGGTTATACGGATAACCCTATAATTCTATAAAAAATATCTATTTAAATATCCACTCGTCAATGCATCAATAATTTGAAATAAAATAATTTTACTTAATTATTTTATTCATTTCTTCACCCGTGAAAACTATTTCAAAAATGGCCCATGATGACTAATGTTAAGTTGTGACTAGGGTAAAATCTTCATTCTGAGTTCAATGGTGCCCTCATATTTCTGATCTGGGTACCCATTTAGAAGTTATTCTACTTTTTTAGTAAAACTGACCGTGTGTGCTATTTAATATATTTAATATATTTCAAGCAATTATTTCGGGTATACCGGGCCTCGGAATATCATGTTGTCTTGAAACTAGGTCTCAAAAATAATCCATCTAATATTTAAAATAATACTTGGAAATTATGAGTAATTAAATTCTACCTAACTTGGGGATTTATGTCCTGAAAAGATAAAACATGGGATACTCAAAAAGATGTGGATATTGATCATGAATTCGAGCCTCATTCTCCCATGTGATCTCCTAGAATTTTTGTGCTACCACCAGACATGCACCAATGGAATCGATCGCCCATGAAGGATCCACTCCTACTGATACTCATTCTCTAGTGGGTACTCAGTAAATTTCACTCCATCCTCGATGTCCATCTCTCCTCAGATGCTAACATGTGATGGTTCATGCATGTACCAACTCAGATGCGACACTTGAAAGACATATGATACTCGATCTAATGGAGAATATAGAGCTAAGTGATACACCACATTTCCAACTCTACACTATATATGGAAAGGGCTGATGAACCTCATGGATAACTTACCGTATCATCTAAATCTCTATAATCCACATTGACATGAAACCCGTAGGAACACATGGTATCCTTCCTCGAACTCCAAAGGCCTCTATTTTATTTCAGTATAAGACCTATGATAGCTTTGTTCAGTCTTCACCCTATCTTTAATGATCTTCACCTTCTCTTTAGTAGCTCGTACCAACTATGGTACCATGAGTTCCGACTCTCCTGGGTCAGTCCAGTAAAGTGGTGACCAGCAGGGTTGCTCGTACAAGGCCTCGAATGGTTCCATACTGATAGTGGAATGGTAGATATTGTTTTTCAAAAACTCCACCAGTGGTAGGTGATCCTCCCAACTATAGCCAAATTATAACATGCAAGATTTTAGAATGTCCTCCATAATTGAAATGGTTTTCTTAGTTTATCCATCAGTTTATGGGTGAAACATTGTGCTCAAACATAATTGGGTCTCAAACTCCTCTGATAATCCCTTACACAACTGAGACATACAGAGAGAATCATAGTCTGTAATAATTGTCGATATAACTCCATGGATTTGAAATATATTCTGAATGTAGAGGTGTCACAAGATCTCTAGTAAACTCTACTCTTGAATAACTAGAAAGTGGTCTGATATGGTGAGCTAATCTATGATCACCTTGGTGGCATCATGTCCCCTGTAAATACATGGTAATCCCTTCATGAAGTCCATATATATCTCATCCCACTTCCATTAAGGGGTTGATCTAAAACCACTGGAATATGGTGGTCAACCTTAACATGCGTAAAAGTAAGGCATCGAATGACAAACTTTGAAAATCCTTTCTTTATCCATAGCCACAAAATCTGACATAGGAGGTCCTAGTACATCATTTCCACACCGAGATTCACCGCCAAAGGAGATGTGTGAAACTCTCTCATAACCTCCTCTCACAAAACCAATGGAACCATCATGCTTCCCATGAAAATAATGACATGATCCCTACCTTTATAATATCTGTCATGATAAAGCCCTATGGATATCTGAGAATGTAGGGTCTCGCAGTCAGTATCCCCAAGCTATGCCCCCTGACTCAATGTAAGAGTAGTGGTGTGAAAACCATCGAATGGAGGTAAGATTCTCCATATCCATCCATAAAGGATAAATAAATGAGTCCAACTAATCTAACTCCTTATTCAACAGTTGAGAACTGGTTCTCTTGATGAGAGCTTCTTCTACCACACTCCCCTTCCTATAAGTATAGATAATCTCAAAGTCATATTCTTTGAGGGACTCCAGCTATTGCCTCTATCTGAAGTTAAGATCCTTCTGATAGAATATATACTTGAGATTATTTTAGTCATAATAGATAATAAATTGCTTTCCTATTAGGTAGTGTTGCGACATCATCAAAGAGAATACTAACACTTCTTACTCAATATCATGAGTCACATAGTTTTTCTCATTGGTATTAACTGGATTGAACCATATGCAATCACTACTTACATCTGCATCATAACATAACCAAGTTCGGTTCCTGATGCATCATAGAACACTAAGTACTTGAAATCTTTCTCCAGAAATCTCAAGGTATGAGTGCTTGTCAAACTGTACCTCAATGGATGAAAAGTATGTTGGCACATTTCCTTACACATGAAAAGTATCCTCTTTTGAGTCAAAATTTTCATGCGTGATGATATCCTAGAGAAATCAAGTATGAATCTCTGATAATAGTCTGTAAACCTAAGGAAGCTCTACACCTATTTCATTTTATTTGGTGGCTCCCCTGATAACACTACCTCAACCTTGTTTGTGTCTACTGACACTCCATCCACTAAGATAATGTATCCCAAAAAGTAGATCACCTGAATCCAGAACTGTCACTTTGAGAGCATTCCGTAAATATGGTGCACTTAGAGTACATCTAGAACTATCCTTAAGTGTCTCACGTGCTCCTCCTATGAAACTGATTACACAAGGATATCATCGATGAAGACCACTATGAACCAGTCTAAGTAATGTTGAAATATCCATTTCAGGAGTTCCATAAGGACTTTTGGGGCGTTAGTCATGCCAATAAGTACTCGTAGTGACTGTAGCGAAATATAGATATCATTTTCAGTATATCCTCATCTCATAATCATGATTGGTGATATATTGACTTGGGTTAAACCTTTTAGAACCATCGTTCCCCACTCAACTGATCAAATAGGTCATCAATCCTTGGTAGTGGATACCTATTCTTTACATTCACCTTGTTCAAGTGTTGGTAGTCCACACACAACCTCAAGCTCCCATCAGCCTTCTTGGAAAACAAAATCGGGGCTGCCCACGGTGAAACATTGGGTCTCATGAAGCTCTTTATCTATAAGACCTCAAAATTCACCCTCAGATCATGAATCTCCATAGGATCCATCCAATATTCTAGCTAATATATCAATGTCATCTCGAGGTATATATCATTGGTGAAGTCTATCTCTTGGTGGGGAGGTAAACCTGAAACGTCTTCAAAGAATACATTATCATATTCCACCATCACTGTAGGAAACAAAAAACTCATAACATCCATTTCACCAAGGATCAGGCTATCTAAATGATGATTGATCGGTTTCCCCCTTCTATGTATGATTCCAACATGTACTACATGGGTTTCCTTTTCATCAACAAAGCAAAACCTGGTTCCATCACTATAGACACACCACAACCTTCACCTAAAACATTCACTCTGATCATGAACTATGGATAACCATTCCATGCCAAGAATGTTATCATAAGGACCCTATGCTACAACCAAGATATTTCAACTGAAACTCTCACCTCCAAGAGTCAGGTCACACTATCAGTGTAAGTGTGTGATCACTGAGTCTTCTCTAGTAGGTGTCTCTAAGCGTAAGGGTTGAGTCGATGGTTCAATTATAATCTCTAAGTCTCCTATAAGGTATGTGGAAATAATAGAATGGATAGAACCTATTTCTATCCATACACTAGATAAAGTAGGTAAGACACAGATGATACCTTAAATCATTCTTAGATCCCCTGGTTTATAATCCTTGACCACCTATAGTTGTCCCCTCCTCTTCCTCCAACTCCCAGAGCATGGCATGGACCACCTGGGGGTGGTGGTGGCAACAAGTCAAAACATCGACCACCTCTTACTACTCTCATAGATTTTATTCCAAATCTGACACCCTTCAGACCTTCTTGCTCCTACCATTGTCTATACCTCGGTGGTTCATCCACATTATCTCTGTCAAGTGTACGGCAGGTCAGACAATCTCTTATGATATATCCCCTAACATCACATGAATAACACTCCATCTCCCTGAGCTGACTAGACCCACCATGTGATCCCTGAACTACATATTTACTATCTTATGACCTCCTCCTGAAATGTCCCCCACATCCAGGTCCCTGAGACTAATGTCGGCTCCCTTTTTCCAAGGTCTCTGCTACTACTTGCCCACTACAGACTAGCACTAGTTGTATCTACTTATCCAATAATTTTTCAACAACCATGTCCCACTCAAGAAACCCATCATAAGTAGGAATTAATAGAGGGATAACACTAGCTCAGATGTCTCAATGCAGATCTCGCTTGAAGGTCCAAGCCCTGAAGTACTGATCTCAAACGATATCCATTGAGTACCTATAATGGTTGATAATCCTCGATGAATAATCAGCCACTAACATGATTCCATACTATAGATAAAGAAGCCCCTAGATATGCATTGACCTTAGCGTAACTGGTTAAAACTTATCTCTGAAGAGGAGATCAAACTTTATCCATGAAAGAGTCACCTTATCATAAGTTTAGGCAACCAAACTCTGCCATCTTCCTTCTGATTCATCATGAAGGCTCACTGTTAAGATCGAAATCTGATCCACTAGTGTCCTATCTAGAAGAAAAATTCAGGTCACTTCCTCAAGACAGTCATCAACCACCTATGGATTAGGCTCACCTCAGAACCTGGTGGGTATATTCCACTAAAAATTGGTAAGATTGACCATCATGTGCTCCACATCTAATGGTACTACAGGTATCATGTGCTTTTATATAGGTGTTGGTATGGATGGTGCACCACCTAGAGGTGACATCTCTTAAACTGGTCTCTGTATTGAAGCCTCATCGCTAATAGGATCATCTTCATGATCATCATGATGAATCCTAGATAGAATAGGTCGTAGAGGCATCCTGAAATTAAACAAGATGTACCACAGTCAATAAGTATATCTGAAGAGATTACTCAAGAAGGACATGGAAACAAACCCCATTCTTATATAATTTGTGTACCATTGTTTTCCCTGTAACTAATGATTTCATGTACTGAGTTGAAAATTAGGTGATCAGAGTCTTGTTGTATGGATATGTTGAACGCCACACCAACATTAGAGTCCCAGGCCTGAAAGATGAACTTGAAACACTTAACACTTTTTCCCCAAACCAATTTCACAGACTCTTAGTCTTAAAGTAAGAATAACCTCCTTTGATACCACTTAGTCATGACCCATCCCAGTGGTGCTCGTGCTGTGATTCCCCAAGCCTACCTCCCATAGGCCAGGGGCTGGTGATTAGAATCGAGTAGAATATCACTAACATGGGAGGCATTTCCTAAGTACTTGTACACATGCACACATCTCCAAGACCACAAAATTTTGAAATGTAAAAAACAACTAAACAAAAAATGCATGAACACATATTTATCCCATAACTAGAGTGTAACTGGAAGTAAAGAAAGTAAACAGGGCCAAATATAATCCCACCACAATAAATACTATAACACAAGTCCAAACTGAAAGTAAAGGTACTGGTATTTCTATCTGAAAGTCACTAAAACACACCTCAGTATGTCCAGTCTCACTAAAAACTATCTATTCCTTTTCCACCTAGGACTCCATCAAAAGTTCGATCATCTGAACAATACATGGAACATGTGGGAAAATCCAATGTAGGTGTGAGTATACAAATACTCAATAGGATACCCCAAAACCAAAAATCAATACAAAAAAGGAAATACAATAAACTCTACACATGATTATGTATACAATATATATAAGAATACCCAAATATACTCAAACCAGTACACAAAATCTAAAGGTAAGCCATTACCATAGTATACTAGCCATAGGTTTCTAGAACTAAGATCTAGGAAGCACTCATCTGGGAGAACACACCCCTGAGTCTGATAGTACTGATCATTAGGTCCTTTCTTGAGAGAGAAAGAGAGCATGTTGATAGTCTGAAGAAAATATGATACATATATGAGGATCATAACCTATTCCATGGGGTGATACTAAGAACTCCATTTGGATTAAACTGCCGAGTATGGGATCGACGCCCAGTAGGATTGGTCATGCCGATACCAAGAACTCTACCTAGAGCATGAAGATGAATAGGGGATCACACTCTTAGACTCTTGGGGGATTCCGACAACTCTATCTAAGAAGTCCTATTGAAGGGATCATATTCATAGGAGTAGGAAATGATTCCTAGCTACCTTCAGGGAAGTATAAGTGGAACGAACCCTAACGAAACTCTCTAAGATACATAGGACAAGAGATTCAAGCCATGTATGAAGGAGTACACACTGTGTAGTAGGGGTACATGTTGTATCCCTTGACCCCGAACACTACCCATGTAAAATGGATCATTTAATTCAAACTATGTCCATTTAGAGGAAGATTATGCAATGTGTAGAGGGGTTACATGTCATGCCCTGGTAAATGGGGTCATGCCCGTGTACTCCATTCCTGTTCAAGTACACATCATCATCCTGTGTATCATAAATCGGGTACCAGTACATGGTGTAGCCCATGTACATGGTTTTAAACATGTCATGTGGGGAAGTACAAACCATGTAGGAAACCCTCATACTCCCCTATGTTTATGTACTACCCAAATTACACATTGAGTACATCCAAGGGGGCTACAAGTTGTCTAGATAAAGACTACATGTGGTGTCTATCGAGTTTATCCAGAACTCGTATTCTTCCTCCATCTTGCGAAGTTTGATTCTACGGTCTCCATTCCAATGTTCGATTCACCTAAAAACTCATCATCCAAGGTTTTTAGGACATTCCATCACAAGAACAACATGTTTCCTCTTCCGATCCGACCACAAAATGTTTTCTATCATCATTGTTAGTTTCATACCTAAGAACATAAATTCAGGGATCCACCATCATATGAATTACTCTATATCTATTTTCAAACATCTTTTGTGTCATGTTAATCCTAGATCAATGATATCAGATTTTTGTGACAAGAATCATGTGCACAATGATCGATTGATCATGATGTGTTTAGTTTCGTTCCAAGTGAAGAACACTCATGATGAAAGATGAATGGGGGGAGAAAAGCACCAAAACCACAGATAAGAATGAACCTCGATCAATGTTTATGTCAATATCAATCCATCCCTCTTAGAATAAAAATAAAATAAAAAATAATCACTAAGATTAACCTTCTATCAAAACCAGGAAAAAATAACTCATCCAACAAATACGATCAAATCATGGATTTATATATTCGTTGATTGGTCCTTGTTCATTATGGAATTAAATAATGGGGAAAACCAAATCAAAATGACACGCCCTACCTTGATTTGGTTTGATCAATGATGAAGAATGATCAATTTGTCGCATTAGTTGGTGAGATCCATTGAATATGAGGATGCCATGATCAATTGAACCATGATCTGCAACTTTTTCAATGTTTGTTTGAGATAATTCTCTATGGGTTCTCCCCAATGATCCTCCAAAGGTTCCAAGTTTATGTGGAAAAACCTAGAATTCTAAAAAAAATCTATTTAAGGATCCACCCATAGCTAATTTAATGATTTGAAATAAAATAATTTTAATTAATTATTTTATTCATTTTTTCTCCTGTGAAAACTTTTTCAAAAATAGCCCACACCGACTAATGTTAAGTCACGCCTAGGGTAAAACCACCGTTCCAAGTTCAATAGTGACCTGAGATTTCTAATCCATGAACCCATTTAGGTTTTATTTAATATTTTCATGAAAAATGTGCATGCGTTCTATTTAATATATTTATTATATTTCAAACATTTATTCTGGGAAAATCAGGCCTCATAATTGCACGCCCTCTCAGTTCCTGGTCTAGAAAATAATACACATAATATTTAAAAATAATACATAGGAATTATTAGTCATTATATTATTAATTATTTTTCTAATGTATTTATATTATAATATAATAATTTATCCATTAATTAAGTTTAATAAATTTTATATCATAATTTATGCTTTGATGATGTCAAATAGAAACTTTATTTCAAAAAACTGTATTTTTTACTATTCAAAAAAAATATAAATTTTTTAAAAAAATTATAAAAATTTATAATAAGAAAATGTAAATATGATGAATTAAAAAATGAAATTATATTTATTAAATTAAATTTCTATAATTTTAAAATTAGTCTTTTAAATATAAAAATATATGAAATTATTTTAATAAAATTATTTACTATAAGAATTATTTATTTTCATAATTACATTAAAAAATGAATTTAAATATTTAATTAGAGAATACTAAAATGAAAACAAATTATTATATTTTTTCCTGACTTATTATGTTCCCCCCCACCCATTTTAAAATTGTTTCCTTGAAATTTTATACACTTATTAAACAAATGGGGATACCTTTCCTGTATAGCATTTTCAGACTCCCATGTTTCTTCGTCAACCATGGGGTTTTCCATAAAACCTTAAGTTGGTGGATTAACTTTCTACACAATAATTTCTATCTATGATCAATAATGTGAATAGGTTTATCTTTTTAAAAATAATATGTGAAATATAACATTAATTTACATTTTTTATAGTTTCTAATCTTCCCGATAAGTTATTAATGGTATGGGTTCATTCTTGTATACGAACTAAAAAACTTTCTAATATACAAATTATTTAGATCTGCAATCAATATTATCATAGTAAATAGATAGCCAATCCATACCCATAAAAACATCAAACTCTACTAGGGGTAAAACAATAAGGTTTTCTGGTAATTTTTTATTGCATACGACAACAAGAAGATTATTATAATTCCATTTTTATTTAATATTACCCCTAGTATTTTAACCATAAGTTTTGGTTTCATTTCTTGAGGTGAAATGTCAAATTTATCCAAAATAAATTCATAAATTAAGGATTGTTTAGAACTTGTATCAAAGAAAACATTAGAAAAATATGAGTAAACAAAAAATGTACCAAATACCACTTTATTGGATGGTCCAACATCTTCTAAAGTAGTCACAATGGATTTCACTACACCTTTCTTCTTATAGTCTAGTTGTTTCCCATCATTCATATCCTTCTTTAGGTAGGTATGTGCATAATTCCCTATCTCACCACATTAAAAACACTTTATAGTTTTCTTATCTAAATTAAACATAAGATAAATTTCACTGAAAAATCGGGCCATATGTCCAAACTTACCACATCATAAACACATCCTGGATTTTTTGAGGAATTCCCCATGGGGATTTTTAACACACTTTTCATAAAATGGAAACTATATTTTCTTAACATCGAATTTATTTGATTGATTCCTACACATTTCTTTCCATCTGGACCATTTATTTTTATTATTTTAAAAGTACACATGATCATCAGAAAACCAAATTTCTACCCTTTTAGTACATCAAATGAGTTTCTAATAACTTTTGAATTCATGGTAATCCAATTCCATTATATATCTTGTCTTTAATTCTGAGTAAAAAAAATTGATTTCACTATCAAGATATTGAATAAAATTTAGAGCATACTTTGACAATCAACTGATGTTCTCTTCATAAATATCCATTTAATATTTGTCCTTTTATTTCAAATCAAGGATTTTTTTCTATCCTATGTCGAACCACCTTTGGAAAATATTTTTCAAAGAAAATATTCTTAAATTCATCTCATTCCAAGGCATATATCTCTTCTATTTCACTAATATTCTTGACCATTAGCCACTACTGTTTAGCTTCACCTTCAAAATGATAAATATAAAGACTAAACTTTTGATTATTTAAACACTCCATGACATTTAATATACTCTCATGGGATTTAATCCACCCTTTAGTTACCACTGGGTTAGAAGATACACTGAAACTAGGAGGGTGTTGCCTCATAAAATCTTTCACTATCATCATGTTCCTTCATAGTAGCTATGGATATTATCTTGAATAGATTGCACCATCATTTACAACCTTCTTTAATTGATCCATTAATATCATAAATTTCCCGATTCCAATTCCCATTTTTCTAGTTTTTAGATTATGAATGATATCATCCTCTCGGTGGCTTCCAAATTTATCTTACCTATTTATTCTATTGAAAATCATTATAAATAGATATATCTTAGAGGAAGAAACGTGGTAATCATAAAATTATATATCATTTAAAATTATCCATAAGGTAAAAATAAATTATTTTATTATATTAACACCATGATAACCACTAATGTAATCTAAACTATGATTTGGTAGCAACTATAAGGTACCCGACCATAAACATTAAATAATCTAGTAAATTCATCAAGAATTTACTTTTGTACATTTCAGAAGATCTTATTTGTATTATGTTTTATATAATTAGGTAATAATTCATACATGAAAACCCAAAATCATATAAAGTGGATACTACTAAAATAGTATATATTTTTTCCATGTTACATATGTTTTAAATAAATCATGAATTCTTATTATGAATATTCTTTAGAATCTTAATCTTAGATTATTTTTTCTCCAACCCATCCTTAAAACCTATGAAGAAAATTTTAAAACTTTGTATGGGAGAAAAAATATCAGTTAGAGACTTAAAAATATAGAGAGAAACCATAATTCCATGAATACTTATAAACATATGAAATCACTTTCACAAATATATACTCTTCACCCTTAAATTAAAATATAAATTCTTTGATAAACTGTGAGATTTACATAAAACATATAAAAAATAAA
Source organism: Viscum album (assembly GCA_963277665.1). Taxonomy (NCBI): domain Eukaryota; kingdom Viridiplantae; phylum Streptophyta; class Magnoliopsida; order Santalales; family Viscaceae; genus Viscum; species Viscum album. Next base: position 735,764,801 of record OY728138.1, on the reverse strand, counting down.
TAAAACTACATATTTAACTTTTTTATTAATTTTCTTACCGTACTTACTTATTATTGTAACCCTTGTGGCAACCATATGATTTGTAACCCTCATGGGTACCTTGTAATGAAACTCTCATGGAAACCTTATGATGTAACTATCGTAGTTACACTTAGAATACCCATTATTTACAAATTACAACAGAAGAATACCCAATATATAGGAAGTATATCATTGACCCAACCATCATCATAAAAAATTCCCAATATCCATAATATAATCATTGAATAAGAATTCTTACATCATAAAAATAATTCATTGATGAAAATAACTTATTAAAGTAATATTATCCACATACAAGTGAAAAATATTCTTTGAAAATATCCATGTTATATTTTATATACAAACAAACATTAAGGTATCATAAAATTTGGAAATTCCCCTCATGTCATATATGTTAAAAAAATATTCTTTCTGAATTTGGTAAAAATTAAAATTAAATGTGGATTTTTTAAGAAAGGTTCCTTAGCTCAGGTTAAACTTCCTTCATATGTTCTAAATAATCATATATAATATTTTATATATTTATATTAATATATTAAAAAACTATATTAATATTTTTAAAACCACATATGATCTTTTTATAACAACTTTCCACCCATTTATTAATATTATTTTGTTATTTCCATTGTTTTGGGTGCTTTCATTTCAAGTTTACAAGGTCAGTTCATTGTGTATTTTCTTATCAAAAGGAAATAATAATCAAGAATAAATAAAATGTATATATTTAGTTCATTCAAAACAATTATAAGTGAACTTAAAATTTCCATGATTTTAGTTAACGGAAACAAAAACTCATCATCCATGAAGGTGGTGAATTGACACACTGTGGATGACAGTTTTTGTTTAAAATAAGAGATTTGATTTTGGATATACCATTACAAAAATAAAGTTTCATTATATATATTATATTATATTTATCATTAAACTTTGGATAGGGGGTGAAGATAATGTATATGTTATAAATAATTTAAAATAGAAGAATAAGAAATTTTCCTCTCAAAAATTTCTCCTTGAGAACCTCCTTAGGCACTTGGAATTGGTATTTGTGAGACAATAAACACTATAATTTGGATATATATAATGGTAATGTAATTTAGAATAGAATAGTCAATTAATATGTCTTAAAGTGATGAAATTTAGTGAATGAAAGAGTCCCTTTTTATAAATGTGGTGAGAAGTAATTTTGGTATTACTTAAAATATAATAAGTCTAATATAGGGGTAAAGACATCCAAAAGGCCTTAAAATATAAATTATATTACATTCTCAACAAAATATTATCCCATTTTTCCTTATTCATGATATTTTTTATTTTTATATTATTTAGTAAAATAATACATTCATGAAATATAATTTTTTTCAACTTTAACACTATTCATAACTGTGACTTTAAAAACATAAAAAAAGATTAAAATTCAAAAAATATATTTTATTATAACTTATAAATGTAATATTTATCTAAAAAATTCATTTACCAGCTTAAATATAACATATTTTATTTATTTTAATATTTTTAATATCATCTATTTGGTTTTTTGATTAAATTAATTATTATGGAATCATCATTGTGCAAGACTTTATGGTATTTATTTGTTTGATAAAAAATAAAAAAAATTCCATGATTAAGATAAATTATTTATATTTAAAAATACTATTTATATTCAAATATATGTTTTGGAAATTATATATTAACAATTTTTACTAATTAGAAACCATAGTTTGAGTAACTTGACTTCCTTTTAAATAAAGTATTATAAGGGGATTAAGGTGATACAAGTGGATTCAAAGGGTCCCAAATTAAAATCAAAGTAATATTATGGGAAATACTTAATCATTAAAAAATTCATTAAAATTTTTAAGTAATTTAATGGTTATTATAATTTTAATTAAAATAATTTTATTGATTTTTCTTCTACTTGCACAAGCACTGCATCAGTGTTTTAAAAGCATTAAAGTTAATTATTTCATATATAATAATTAAAAATAAATTTCTACCACAAAAAAACTAGTCAGGTTGAACATAATCTTTTATATTTTTTTATTGGGTATATTTACTCATATCCAAGTCAATCCAACTTCATTATTTTCTTTTCTAGCCTTTCGCAAGCAGTGTACATGAATTTGGATAAGATTCGTGTTATATAATTATTAAATTCAAAAATATAATATAGAAAAATCAATTATACACAATAATTAATAAAAAATCAGGAAAATAATTTTTAGCACTTAATTATTATCTATAAGAAACCAAGTTTTACTTTTTCAACACCGTGCAGACAATGCCTCGACACCGACAAATATTTTTATACTTATCCTGAAATAAATTGTAATTCACATGTTTTGAATTATTTTTGTACAATATTTCTATTTTAATATCATTATTCAGTCATTCCATGATTTTAAAAAATATATATCATAATTTATGTCTTGATGATGTCACAAAAATACGGTATTTTAAAAAAAAATGTAACGCCCCAACCCTAGTTACCTAGAGTTGGTAAATTGTTACACAACATTGGCATGATCACAAGAGATCGTGTCCCGAAAGACCAATCAGTTTAGTAGCCTTGGAAGTACTAGATACATACATAAGTTTTACATTACATTATGAAATAGAAAAAAAACAAAACATTGTGTCCCCTTTGAACACACTAATATCCCTTATCCTATTCCTACAGGTTAGTCATAAAATACTTCTTCGCATCTTGGGAAAAATAAAACATAATAAAGGGGTGACCTCATATTCTCAGTAAGGATAACAATATAACAGAAAGTACCATAAATAAGCATAAACATTTAAGGCAATGTATAAGACTAAAACACATGCCTTTTAAACTTAAACTTCAGTATAATATGGAAATGATAAATCAAATAATGTCATTTACTTATTCACATGGATATTCTACTAGTCGAATAATCACATGTAATAGCAATAGCTAATTTCATAATGATGGAATGCATAATTTTAGACATCATAACCACATAGTCAAGGCCTCGTGCCAAGACTACAAATAAGACTTTTGTCATGGCCTTGTGCCAAGACAATAATTTGTCTTATGAGACCTACCAATGCATCTAGGGACTATAACGATCCCCACCAACCACTTACTAAGTCCAATGAATTCCTCGTATGAAAAGGTTGAAACATAAAATAAACATTCTTATTAAAACTAGCATATGAAATGTTAATACTTTAACCATAAACCATGAATGGTATAAAAATAGAAAATCCATACTCAAACATATCACAAAACCATCAATACAATATAGAATATTGTATCATAATAAATAAACTTAAAACAATATAAAAATCCAACAAAGGATATTGACATAGATGAAATCAAAACTATTTGAGAGAAATATATCTTTCTATTTTGAAATCATTTAAAAGTAACGTAATTATAAAAGAAAACATTTATTTTTAAAATATTCTTATAAGATTTTAAAGGAAGCTTTGAAGGTGTTACAATAGTGAAAAATATCTGTACCCACCATATAAGTTAAAAAAAGATTCTTTCTTTATTTTGTCGAAAAGGTCATAAAGTACCTTGTTTGGAAAGCGATGGAAATATTCCTTTCAAACCATTTTATAAAAATTCAAACAAGGGTATAAATGAATTTAATACATAGTCTAGTAAATAGTAAAAATGTTTTGAAATACACTTTTAAGAAACACGGATGTGGATGATAAAGAGGTCCAAGTAGATACTCACGTATAAACACCCTCAGATAATAAAGAGATTGTGAAATTAACCCTTACCTTGTGATTTTCCTTATTCGAGGGTACTTTAACCTCTTATATAATGGTGAAATAATTTTTATTAAATTATATAATAACCACATATATAAATATGATATCATATATGGTCTTCTAATATCACTTTGTTAATGATATTTCAGTAGTATCATTGTTTCGGGTGTAAACTAATTTGTTTTCCTTTATATGTTTTGTTACGTAAGTCTTGTTTGTTATTGATATGATGTATTTGATTCATATCCAGAATGATATTAAGTTCTTAAACAATATTTTTAATCATCAAATGAAAAATATTCTTGAATGATTATGATGGTGGGTTAAATCTCATCGCGTCGTGGAAATGATAATTTGTACGTACGCACAAGCGACAATATCATTCTATTAATAGTGAAATCATACTTAATTAGATGGTATATTATATATATAGAATCATTAACATGATATATTTATTATTTACATAAATTATAATCATTGTTATACCCATCCAAATAATGAAGTGTTGAATAACAAATTACACCATGACGTGGATACGGTAAGCCGTACGTATGCACATATGGTGAATTTTTCATTCATAGGATAGATAGAATAATTAATATAGTTGTACCATATTAATAATAAAATCTAATTTTGTATAATGTATTGGAGTTATTATTTTGATATGGAAACCACAAAGAAATGGTAAGTGGAAGAAGAAAAGAACTTTGAAAGAGGTGATGAAATAATTACCTCTTCTTCGAGTTCTTCCTTTTTATTTGAAAAACATGGCTCCTTAGGTTGGATTTATTATCAAATTAAGGCCTATAATTTAAATTGAGGTTATTTAAGAGGATATTTGAGCATGGTTTGACTGAACCAAATGGATTTGAAGGTGTGAAATTATGATAAGGGGAAGTACCCATTTATAAGAGAGGTGAGGATCACTTTAAGAAAAGCTTGAAATATTTTTTATTATAAAATCATTTTTGGTTTCTAAAAGCTCAAAATAGATTTATGTCTATTATAATGTGGTTATGAGTATAAATATTCTCAAAAAATTGGTTTTATAAAATTTTATGTCACCATATTAACCTTATATTTTATATTTAACTCTTAGTTGAATAGTTTAACTTTTACCATGTCTTCTTGTATTTTAATATTAAATGGTTAATAAACTTACTATAAAATTCCAAGAGAACCTCAATAAGTTAATTAATGAAATATATATCATTATATAAGTCCTTTGTATGAATATTATATTTTTAGAAATATTATATCATTTAATAAAACAGTATTTGTTTTCAAAACTCATTTATGTCAATTTTGAAACAATTTAGTATTTAGTTTTTGTGAAAGTCATCAAAACATTATTACTTCAAAAAAAATACATTGAATCAACCCTAAAATTTCATATACACCTAAAAAATTCCTGTATGGCATCAAAATGTTCAAATTATATTGATTTTAATATTTATAATATCATTTATTCGATTCTTTCATTAATAAGGTAATTACTGCATCATCATTGTGTCATAAATAAATTCAATTATTTAATGTATAAAAATTATAAATAAAATACCATGATGTAAGAAATATATTTAGATTTCTAATGAATATTTATAGTTGAATTTATCTTATTTTTAACCTAATATTAAAAATGGTTTAGTTATTAAAATTTGAATTTAACACTTTAGCTCTTATTTAAATAAAATATAATAAATGTCTTAATCTAACCAAAGTGAATAAAAAGGATCATATTTTTGTACAAATGTTGATTTTGGTCAAAACACACTTTTACAATAGAATTAGGACATCTGTTGGGGTAATTCTATATTATTATAATATTATTTTTACCTTTAATTATCCTATTAACTTTTAACTGTGGTAACTAAAATTTAAAAGTTACTATTCACAAAAAAAATTCATCTTATTGAACCACATTTTACTGACTAATGTCAACTTTGGCTCTCAGATTTTTGAAATTCAATTCATAGAACCGGTAAAATTACGCTTTACGCAATTTTGCAAATGTTCCTAGAAGGTGGGTAAAATACGTTAAAAGGTTCAATAAAATTTTATATATCTAATATTATTATAAAATGAATCTAATGAATTGCACTACAATAATATAGGTATTATATATCGATTTTTGCTTTAAAATAAATTTCAATTAAAAATAATTATTTAAATAAAAAAGTTGGTTTTTATATACTATGTAGTATTTTTCACTATTCTTCAAAAATTGAATGTTTTCATAAAAATACCAAAAATTCAGCCTAAGCTAATTTTGATATTACAAATTCAAAAATGATTTCTATTTTACCAAATTAGAAACATAAAATTTTTATTAGTTAATTTAATATTAATTCCCATTGTCAAAACCATAAAGTGGGTTTTTGAGAAGTAAAAACTATCAAAAGATTGATATCTGTTTATGTCTAATTTAAATGTAAAATTACTTCCATTGACTAAAATTGGATAGAGTGATAAAAATATAATCTAATTATACTTCAAAACTATTCCAATGTATAGTTTAACACTATAAGTTATTTTGATTAAAAAAGTTGTTTCCAATTAAAATTTAGTATTTTTCTCTATTTATCAAAATATGAAAGTTATCAAAAAAACACCAAAAATTTATTGAAACTAAAATTTTATGTCCCTATTCTAAAGAATAAGTTTATTTTGTCAAATTGAATATATAAAAGTCTCAAATATTGTATTTAAACAGGGTTCTCCATTAAAAGGTGGTAAAATTTCATTTTTTGAAAAATAATTCCTTTATCTAAAAATTGAATTTGTTTTTATATTATGTATAAGAAACACATAATATGTTTTTCAAAATTATATGGAGTATTTAAAATTAAAAATACAGTTAATAGTATTCATAACCGCTTTTTGAATGGCTAGTTTGGTAAGTCATGGTGCACTCGAACCCGGTGTTCCGTGTAGCACAAGCTATTGAATTACTTTAAAGAGATAATGTACTATGAAATCCTAGGGTGTTACATTCTCCCATCCTTCAATAAATTTCATCCTTGAAATTTGAAATTGTTATTTGAAAATAAAAGGTTAAAAATAGGAAATACCTTTTTGGAAAACTCACATTGGAAATATGGTTAATAAAATTTAGTCTTAATAAGAGGCAAAGAGAAATGAAAAATTCACCACCAAATTATGATCTATAATAGGATAAAATTGGTGGAAATTAGATACACATATTTGGAGGAAAATGTAAATATTTATAGGGAGTTATTGAGGTCATCAATCACAAACAAGTGAACAATAAATGGAATATTAAGGGCCTCAAATCCATAAATCTATGATGATTTAAATATCATCAGTTCAACAAAACATAAGGTATTAGGATAACACATTTTTGGTTTTAAGATCCCTTCCAAAAAGTTTAATAATTAATCTCTTCATAGAATAAGAGAAAAAAATATATGACAAGTAGAGTTCCATCCTTCAACTAACTTCTACCACAAACTCGTATTTAACTCCAAAAGATAATAGAATTAAAAAATATTCAATTTATCCTAATCTTATAGGGTTTCAAAAATAATGAATTTATAATTCATCTATCACACCATTTAAAAAAATACATTATAAAAACTAGGATATCATATAGGCCACTGGTAGGTGATGAACCCTTGTCGCCTTTCACTTAAGGCTTCAAGTCTCACGACCTTGCCAGATGTGATGGTCTCTTGCCTGACCTCCAAGTTGTCCTTTTTATAAAAATCCAAAAATAATATTAAGAAGTGTTTTAACCTTAAACAATAGTATCCAATTTCCAACTTAATTTATTCCAACCTTTAGACTTATCCAAAATACTTTTATCCAAACTCATAGTCCAAAATTTATGAGGAAGGTAAACATAATGAAGATCTCTTTTTCCACAAAATAACATGTGAATACCATCATCATGTATTCTCTTAAAACATGGTAACCCCTGAATTACCATAAAACCTTACTGATTACATTCATGCTCCCTTATTCCTTATAGAATACCAAATATACTCCTTATATCCAAAAAAATCTTAAACTCCAACTATGGTGGAATAAAAAAACAATTAATTAGTTTCAAGGTAGTCAAGAATATTGAATATAATTTATCCAAATCAATAATATCTTATTCCAAAATCATTATCTCAGTTTCAGAAACATATTAAGGGTTTCATTTCTCCCAACCATATATTTTCCAAAATGTTTAACTTGAAACTATGTCACTTTAATTGGTACCATACAATCTCAAATCCTTAATGAAATATTAATACAGTACAATCCTTATATACTCTATAATTCTTATAACGTGTACATCATTAATACAATACTCAAATGACACAATTATTTAATAACGACATAAGATCACTAATCATTCTTCTTCATCTGTGGTAGTATCAAAACTTGATTATTATTCAATATCATCATTAGGGTTATACTCTAATGATTGGGAAATTGATTCATGTAGTGTCCCAACTCCTTGCAGATGAAGCATTATACATTTGAAAAAAATTTCTTACCCTTGAAATCACGAGCTTGGTGGCCTTTTTCTCCTCACTTATAAAAAACTCTCATTCCTTTCAAGCACTTCCCAGGGTGATTCTTTCCATAGTTATAACATATGGGAAAATCCTTCTTTCCTTTCTTTCCTTTATCCATATTTCTCTCTATCATCCTCTTCTTCTCTGAATTCCCTTCAAATCCATATGACTAAGATAATTCTTTACTTATCTTATTAAACCATGATACTATTTCTCCATATGATGAGAATATGTGGGAGACTATTTCCCATCTAAATTTTGTCTTAAGACCATGAAAGATATGATCCTTCTTACTCTTTGGATCATGTATATTGTTGGAGTTCGCATTTCTTCTACTAGGAGCCATTTCTGAAGGATGACATACACTAGGTTAGATCATATCATAATCTATAATCCAAAAACTATAAAAATTATAAATATTAATTGAATTTTTACACACATATAGTATCATGATCATAACATTGGTTTCTTTTCTGACATATTTACTCATAAATCCTTCATAATGGTTTGTAAAGAAAATGTGAATTATCCGAATCATATCCCCCAGCAGTGTCAAACCAGGTGTGCATTAAGGCTCGTTGTCATGTACCAGGATACCCCGGGTCAAGCCTGAAACTCCTTGTTGGAGTTTTCACTCCTAGGTACATCTATTCCAGAACCGTGTCCACTTATAGTATCCATACAGGGATTTATTTCTTAGAAAACCCACATAATAACTACATTACCATAATTTTTTGATGTTCTTCTATACTAATCCTCAAAGTCTATCTTAGGGTAATGTTTTCTAATCAGAGTTAATTTAAATCTAGTTTCCAAGGATTGAACTAAACTTCCTATAATACCAAATATAACGCCCCGATCCTAGTTACCCAGAGTCGGTTCATTATTACATAACATTGTCATGTTCACAAGAGATCATGTTCCTAAAGAGAGATCAGTTTAGTAGCCTTGTAAGTACTGGATACATACATAAGTTTTACATTACATTATGAAATGGAAAAAAACATTGTGTCTTATTTTAACACACTCATATACCTTATCTTATTCCTATATTTTAGTCATAAAATACTTCTTCGCATCCTATAAAAAATAAAACCTAAGAAAGGGTTGAGCTCAAATGTTCAGTAAAGATAACAATATAGCCGAAACTATCATAAATAAGCATAAACATTTAAGGAAATTTATAAGACTTAAACACAAGCCTTTTAAACTTAAAATTTAGTATAATATGGAAAAGATAAATCAAATAATTCCATTTACTTATTCACATGGATATTCTACTAGTCGAATAATCACATGTAATATTAATAGCTAATTTCATAATGATGGAATGCATAATGTTAGACATCATAACCACATATTCAAGGCCTCGTTCCAAGACTATAAAAAAATTCAAAGCCTTATTCTAAGACACAAATTTGTCTCATGAGAACTACTGATGCATCTAGGGGCTATAACAGGTCTCGCCCGTCACTTACTAAGTCAAATGCATTCCTCATGTGAACAGGTTGAAACATAACATAAACATTCGTATTAAAACTAGCATACGAAATCTTAATAATTTAACCATAAACCATTAATGGTATAAAAATATCACATCCATAGTCAAACATATCACAAAAACTTTAATACAATATGGAAGATTGTATAATAACAAATCAACTTCAAACAAGCGTAAAAATCCAATAAATGATGTTGACATTGATAAAATCAAAACTATTTGAGAGAAATATGTCTTTCTATTTTGAAATCATTTAAAAGTCACGTAATTATAAAAGAAAAAATTTATTTTGAAAATATTCTTATAAAGTTGTAAAGAAATCTTTGAATGTGTTATAATGGCAGAAAATGGCCTCACCCACCGTATAAGTTAAAAAACATTCTTTACTTAATTTGTCGAAAAGTTCACAAAGTAATTTATTTGGAAAGTGACTAAAAGATTCATTTCAAACCATTTTATAAAAATTAAAATAAGGGTATAAATGAATTTAATACATAGTCAAGTAAATATAAAAAATTATTTGAAATACATTTTTATGAAACACGGATGTAGATGATAAAGAGGTCCTAGTAGATACTCACGTATAAACAACCTCGAATAATAAAGAGATTGTGAAATTAACCCTTAAATTATACTTTTACTTAGTTGAGGGAATGTTAACCTCTTGTATAATGGTTAAATGATTGTTATTAAACTATAAAACAACCACATACATAAATATGATATCATAAATGGTATTTTAATATCACTTTGTTAATGATATTTCAGTAGTATCATTGTTTTGGGTGTTAACTGATTCGTTTTCCTTTATATGTTTTGTTAAATAAGTCATGTTTGTTATGGATATGATATATTTTATTCATATCCAGAATGATATTAAGTTCTGAAATGTTATTTTTAATCATAGAACAAAAATTATTCTTGAATGGTTACGATGGAGGATGGAATCTCATCGCGTCATGGAGACGGTAATTCGTACGTACACACGAGGGACAATATCATCTTATTGATGGTAAAATCATATATAATTGGATGGTTTATTATATATAAAAAATCATTAACATGTTATATTTATTATTTACATAAATTATATGCATTATTATGCCCATCCAAATACTGAAGTGTTGAATAACAAACTACACCACGATGTGGAGATGGTAAGCCAAACGTATGCACGTATGGTGACTTTGTCATTAATTGGGTGGATAGAATAATGAATATGGTTGTACCATATTTATAATAAAATATCAGTATTTATAAGTTACTGGGGTTATTATTTGGTATGGAAACAACAAATAAAGAGGAAGTGGAAGAAGAAAAGAACTTTTAAAGATGTAATGAAATAATTACCACTTCTAAGGGTTCTTCCTTTTGATTTGATCAAAAGGGATCCTTAGGTTGGATTTATGATCAAAGTAAGGACTATATATTGAATTGAGGGTAGTGGGGAGGATATTTAAGCAGGGGTTGGCCAATCCCAATGGATTTGGAGGAGTGAAATTAATAGAAGGGTAAGTACCCTTTTATAAGAGAGGTGAGGGTCACTTTAGGTAAAGCCTGATATATTATTTTATTATAAAATAATTTTTGGTTTCTAATGGCTCCAAATGGATTTATCTTAAGAATAAGGTGGGTATGGGTCTAAATATTCTCAAACAATAGGTTTTATACAAGTTTAGGTCACCATATTAACCTTATCATTTATATTTAACTCTCAATTAAATAGTTTTACTTTTACCATGTCTCCTTGTATTTTTATATTACATGGTTAATAAGCTTACTATAAAAAGGAAAGATAACCTCAATTGGTTAATTAATGACATATCTATCATTATATAAGTAATATAGCTAAATATTATATTTTTATGAATATTATATCATTTAATAAAATAGTATTTGTTTTAAAAACTCATTTATGTCAATTTTGACACTATTTAGTATTTGGTTTTTGTGAAAGTCATCACAACTTCATTACTACGAAAACAATACATTGAATCAACCCTAACAAGTCATATTAACCTAGAAAATTCATGTATGGTGTCAAAACTTTCAAATTATATTTACTTTAATATTTATAATACCATTTATTTGATTATTTCATTAATAAGGTAATTACTGCATCATCATTGTGTCATAAATAAATTTAATTATTTAATATCTAAAATTTATAAATAAAATACCATTATGAAGGAAATATTTTTTTTCTTCTTAATAAATATTTATATTCTAATTTATCTCATGTATAGCCCTATATTAAAAAAGTTTTAGTTATTAAAATTTGAATTTAACACTTTTAACTTTTCTTTAAATAAAATATAATAAATGTCCAAATCTGACCCAAGTGAATAAAAAAGGGTAATTTTTTATCCTAGGGTTAATTTTTATCTAAAAACACTTATCCAATATAATTTAGACATGTTTAGGGGTAATTTTATATTATTATAATATTATTTTTACCTTTAACTAACCTATTTACTTTTAACTGTGGTAAATAAAATTCAAAAGGTATTATTCACCAAAAATTATTTTCATCCAATTTAACCTTATTTTACTTACTAATGTCAATTTTTTCTCTCAAAATTTTGAAATTAAATTCATAGAAGCAGTAAAATTATGTTTTATACAAATTTGCAACTATGCCTAGAAGGTGGGTAAAAGACGTTAAAAAGTTCAATAAAATTTTATATATCTAATCTTATTATAAAATGACTCCAGTTAATTACAATGGACTAATATATGTACTATGTATCTAATTTTTAATTTAAAATAAATTTATATTAAAAATAATTGTTTAAATAAAAAAATTGGTTTTTATGTACTATGTAGTTTTTTTCACTATTCATCAAAAATTGAATGTTTTCAGAAAAATACCAAAAATTCAACCTAACCTAATTTTGATATTCTGAATTCAAAAATGATTTCTATTTTACCAAATTAAAAACATAGAACTTTTATTAACTAATTTAATATTAATTCACATTGTAAAAACTAGAAAGCCGGTTTTTTAGAAGTACATACTATCAAAAGATTGATATGTGTTTATGTCCAATTTAAATTTAAAATTACTTACAATGACTAACATTGGATTAAATAATAAAAACTATAATATAATTATACTTAAAAACCATTCAAATGTATAGTTTAGCACTATAAATTATTTTGATTAAAAAAGTGGTTTTCAATTAAAATTTAGTATTTTTCACTATTCATCAAAATATGAATGTTATTAGAAAAACACAAAAAAATTATCAAAACTAAATTTTTATGTCCTTCTTCTAAAGAAGAAGTTTGTTTTGTCAAATTGAATATATAAAAGTGTCAAATATTAGATTTAAAAAGGGTTCTCTATTAAAAGGTGGTAAAATTACATTTTTTGAAAAGTAATTTCTTTATCTGAAAAATAGAATTTTGTATTATATTATATCTATGAAACACATAATAGAGATGTTAAAATTATCTTGAGTATAAAAAATTCAAAATGTAGTGAATACTATTCATAACTGCTTTTTGAACGGCTATTTTGGTAATTTGTAGTGCGCTCGAACTCGGTGTTGCGTGTAGCGCAAGCTATGGAATTACTTTAAAGAGATAACGTACTATGAAATCCTGGGGTGTTACATTCTCCCTTCCATCAATAAATTGAATCCTCTCAATTTGAAAATTGTTCTTCGAAAATAAAAGCTTAAAAATTTAAAATACCTTTATGGAGAACCCACATCGAAGATAGGGTTAATAAAATTTAGTCTTAATAATAGGGAATGGGAAATGAAAAAGTCACCACCAAATTATGATCTCGAATAAGAGAACATTGGTGGAAATTAGAGACACATAATTGGAGGGAAAATATAAATATTTATAGAGAGTGATTGAGGTCATCAATAACAAAAAAGTAAACAATAAATGGAATATTGAGGGCCTAAAATCCATAAATCTATGATGATTTAAATATAATCAGTTCAACAAAACATAAGGTAATAGGATAACACATTTTGGGTGTTAAGATCCCTTCCCTAAAGTTTAAGAATTAATTTATTCATATAATAATATAAAAAATACTTGATAAGTAGAGTTCCTTCCTTCAACTAATTCTACGACAAACTCATCTTTTACTCTGAAAGATAATAGAATTCAAAAATATTCTATTTATCCTAATCGTATAGGGTTCAAAAAATAATAAATTTATAATTCATCTATCAGACCATTTAAAAAAACTACATTATACAAACCAAGACTTCACGTAGGCCAGTGGTAGGTGATGCACCCTTATCATCCTTTGGTTGCGGGTTCAAGTCTCATGGCCTTTCTGAACGCGACAAGTTTTCGCCCGACCTCCGGGTTGTCCTTTTTATAGAAATCCAAAAATAATCTTAATAAATGTTTTAACCTTAAAAAATAGTATCCAATTTCCAACTTAATTCATTCCAACCTTTAGACTTATCCAAAATACTTCTGTCCAAACTCACAGTCCAAAATTTATAAGGAAGGTAAACATAATGAAGATCACTTTTGCCATGTAATAACATGTGAATAACTTCATCATGTATTATCTTAAAACATAGTAGCACCCTGAATTACTATAAAACCTTACTAATTATATTCATTATCCCTTATTCCTTATAGAATACTGGATATACTCCTCATATACAAAAATGTTGTAAACTCCAACAATGATGGAATAAACCAACAATTAATTAGTTTCAAGGTAGTCAAGAATATAGAATATAATTTTTCAAAATAAATCATATCTTATTCAAAAATCATTATCTTAGTTTCAGAAACATATTAAGGGTTTCATTTCTCCCAAACATATATTTTCCAAAATGTTTAACTTGAAACTATGTCGCTTTACTTGGTACCATACAATCTAAAATCCTTAAGGAAATAGTACTACAGTAAAATCCTTATATACTTTATAATTCTTATAACTTGTACATCATTAATACAATAATCAAATGGAACAATTATTTAATAACGACATAAGATCGCTAATCATTCCTCTTCATCTTTGGTAGTATCATAACTTGATTATTATTCAATATCATCATTTGGGTTATACTCTGATGATTGGTACATTGATTCGTGTAGTGTCCCAACTCCTTAGAGATGAATTATTGTACAGATGAAACATTTTTATTACCCTTCCAATCACAAGCTTGGTGGACTTTTTCACCACACTTATAAAAAATCTCATTCCTTTCAAGCACTTCCCAGGGTGATTCTTTCCATAGTTATAACATATGAGAAAATCCTTCTTTCCCTTATTCCCTTTATCCATCTTTCTCTCTACCATCCGCTTTTTCTCTGGCTTCCCTTCAAATCCATATAACTCATATAATTATTTACTTATCTTATTTAAACATGATACTATTTCTTCATATGATGAGAATATGTGGGAGACTATTTCCCTTATAAATGTTGTCTTAAGAACATGAAATATATGATCTTTCTTACTCTTTGGATCATGCATATTTCTGGAGTTCTCATTTCTTCTACTAGGATCCTTTTCTAAATGATGACATACACTAGGTTAGATCACATCATAATGTATAATCCAAAAACTACAAAAAAAAATTAGTATTAATTTAATATTTACACAAATCTAGTCTCATAATCATAACATTGGTTTCTTTGCTGACATATTTACTCATAAATAATTCATAATGGTTTGTAAATTAAATGTGGATTATCCTAAGAATATCCCTCGGGAGTGTCAAATCATATGCACAGTAAGGCCCATTATCGTGTACCAGGATACCTTGGGTCAAGCCTGAAACTCCTTGTCATATTTTTCACTCCTAGCTATATTTGTACCAAAACCATGTTCACTTTTAGTATACATACATGGATGTATTACTTGGAAAACCCACATAATATCTACATTACCAAAAAAAATTGATGTTCTTCTATAAAAATCCTCAAATTCTATCTTAGGGTAATGTTTTCAGATTAGAGTTAATCTAAATCTAGTTTCCAAGGTTTGAACTAAACTTAATCTGATACAAACTATAATGCCCAGACCCTAGTTACAAATATTCAGTGCATTATTACATAACATTGGCATGATCACAAGAGATCATGTCCTAAAATACCGATCAGTTTAGTAGCATTGGAAGTACTAGATACATACATAACTTTTACATTGCATTATGAAATAGAAAAAAACAACAACATTTTGTCTCCTTTGAACACACTCATATCCCTTATCCTATTCCTACATGTCAATTATAAAATACTTTTTCGCATCCTGGTAAAAATAAAACATAATAAAGAAGTGAGCTCAGATGCTCAGTAAGCATAACAATATAGCAAAAACTATCGTAAATAAGCATCAACATTTAAGGAAATTTATAAGACTGAAACACAAACCTTTAAAACATAAACTTCAGCATACTATGGTAAAGATAAATCAAATAATTCCATTTACTTATTCACATGTATATTCTACTCGTCGAATAATTACATATAATATCAATAGCTAATTTCATAATGATGGAATGCATAATGTCGGACTTCATAACCACATAGTCAAGGCCTCATGCCAAGAATACAAATAAAACTTTTTTCAAGGCCTTGTGCCAAGACACTAATTTTTCTCATAAGACCTATCGATGCATCGAGGGTCTATAGCAGGCCCCACCCATCACTTACTAAGTCCAATGCATTCCTCATATGAAAAGGTTGAAAAATAACATAAACATTTGTATTAAAACTAGCATATGAAATGTTAATACTTTCAACCATAAAGTATGAATAGTATAAAAATATCACATACACGTTCAAACATATCACAATACCTTCAATACAATATGGAAGATTGTATCATAATAAATAAACTTCAAACAAGCGTAAAAATCCAACAAAGGATGTTGACATAAATAAAATCAAAACTATTTAGGGGAAATATCTGTTTCTATTTTGAAATCATTTAAAAGTCATGTAATTATAAAATAAAAAAATTTATTTTGGAAATATTCTTATAAGATTGTAAAGGAAGCTTTGAAGGTTTTATAATGGTGGAAAATATCCACACCCTCCATATAAGTTAAAAAAACATTCTTTCCTTAATTTATCAAAAAGGTCATAAAGTACCTTGTTTGGAAAGAGACGGAAAGATTCCATACAAAAAAATTTATAAAAAGTCAAAAAAGGGTATAAATGAATTTAATACATGGTCTAGTAATATTAAAAATGTTTTGAAATACTTATTTATGAAACACGGATGTGGATGATAAAGAGGTCTCAGTAGATACTCACGTATAAACAACCTCAGATAATAAAGAGATTGTAAAATTAACTCTTAACTTGTACTTTTCCTTATTTGTGGGTACATTAAACTCTTGTATAATGGTGAAATCATTGTTATTAAGTTATACAAGAACCACATACATAAATATGATATCATATATTATCTTCTAATATCACTTTGTTAATGATATTTCAGTAGTATCATTGTTTTGGGTGTTAACTGATTCGTTTTCCTTTATATGTTTTGTTACATAATTCATATTTTTTATGGATGGGATGTATTTGATTCGTATAAAAAATGATATTAATTTCTTAAAAATTATTTTTAATCATCAAATGAAAATTATTCTTTAATGGTTATGATGGGGGATGAAATCTCATCGCGTCGTGGAGACGGTAAGCCATACATACGCACGAGCGACAATATCATTCTATTGATGGTGAAATAATATGTAATTAGGTAGTATATTTTATATATACAGAAACATTAAAATGTTATTTTTTATTATTTACATAAATTATACTCATTCTTATACACATCCAAATAATGAAGTGTTGAATAATAAACTACACCACGACGTGGAGACGGTAAGATGTACGTACGCACATATGGTGACTTCATCGTTCATGGGATGGATAGAATAATGAATATGGTTATACCATATTTATAATAATATATTAGTATGTATAAGGTACTGAATTTATTATTTTGATATCAAAACAACAAAGAAATGGGAAGTGGAATAAGAAAAGAACTTTGAAAGAGGTGATGAAATAATTACCTCTTCTTCAGGTTCTTCCTTTTGATTTGAACAAAAGAGATCATTAAGTTGGATTTATGATCAATGTAATTCCTTTATGTTTAATTGAGGGTAGTTGGGAGGATATTTTATCAGGTTTTGGCCAATCCAAATGGCTTTGGATGTGTGAAATTAAGAGAAGGGGAAGTACCCTTTTATAAGAGAGGTGACGGTCACTTTAGGAAAAGCTTGAAATATTATTTTATTTTAAAATAATTTTCCATCTCTAATGGATAAAAATGAATTTATTTCGAGGATAAGGTGGTTATGGGTCGAAATATTCTCAAAATATGGGTTTAAACAAGTTTAGGTCACCATATTAACCTTATCTTTTAGATTTAACTCTTAGTTAAATAGTTTAACTTTTACCATGTCTTCTTGTATTTTTAAATTAAATGGTTAATAAACATACTATAAAATGAAAAGAGAACCTAAATTTGTTAATTAATGATATATATCATTATATAAGTACTTTGGACGAATATTATTTTTTTATGAATATTATATAATTTAATAATTAGTATTTGTTTTGAAAACTCATTTATGTCAACTTTGACACTATTTAGTATTTGGTTTTTGTAAAAGTCATCATAACTTGATTACTTCTAAAAAAATACATTGAATCAACCCTAACATATCATATTCACCAAGAAAATTCTTTTATGTCATAAAAACTTTCACGTTATATTTATTTTAATATTTATAATACCATTTATTTGATTCTTTCATTAATAAGGTGATTTCTACATCATCATTGTGTCATAAATAAATTTAATTATTTAATGTCAAAAAATTATAATTAAAATACCATGATTTAGGAAATATTTTTAGCTTTATAATTAATATTTATGGTATAATTTATCTTATGTATAACTCTAAATTAAGAATATTTATATTATTAAAATTTGAATTTAATACTTTTAACTCTTCTTTAAATAAAATATAATAAATGTCCTAATCTGACCCATGTAAATCAAAAAGGATCATATTTTTGTCCTAAGGTTTATTTTGGTCAAAAATCACTTATCCAATATAATTAGGACATTTTTGGGGTAATTTTATATTATTATAATATTATTTTTAAATTTAATTACCCTATTTACTTTTAACCGTGGTAAATAAAATTAAAAAGTTATTATTCACCAAATATTATTTTCATCCTATTAAAACACATTTTACTTACTGATTTCAACCATGTCTCTTGGATTTTTTAAATTCAATTCATAGAAGTCATAAAATTACGTTTTATGCAAATTTACAAATGTGCCTATAAGGTCGGTAAAAGCCTTTAAAAAGTTCAATAAAATTTTATATATCTAAACTTTTTATAAAATGACCTTAATGAATTAAACTGGACTAATATAGGTATTACGTATCTATTTTTAATTAAAAATAATTATTTAAATAAAGAAAGTCGGTTTTTATGTACTATGCAGTATTTTTCACTATTTATTAAAGATTGAATATTTTCAAAAAAATACCAAAAATTCAGCCTAAGATAATTTTGATATTATGAATTCAAAAATGAAGTCTATTTTATAAAATTAAAAATATAGAAGTTTCATTAATTAATTTAATATTAATTCCCTTTGTCAAAACTAGAAAGCGGGTTTTTTAGAAGTAAAAACTATCAAAAGATTGATATGTGTTTATGTCCAATTTAAATGTAAAATTACATCCAATTACTAACATTGGATTAAATTATAAAAATATAATCTAATTATACTAAAAAACCATTCAAATGTATACTTTAATACTATAAATTATTTTGATTAAAAAAATTGTTTTCAGTTAAAATTTAGTATTTTTCTCTATTCATCAAAATATGAAAGTTATCATAAAAACACCAAAAATTTACCAAAACTAAATTTTCATGTCCCACTTCTAAAGAAGAAGTTTATTTTGTCCAAATTAATATATAAAAGTGTCAAATATTGTATTTAAAAAGGGTTCTCCATTAAAAGGCGGTAAAATTGCATTTTCTAAAAAATAATTACTTTATCTGAAAATTTGAATTTGTTCTTATATTATGTATATGAAATACATAATATAGATATTAAAAATGTATGGAGTATATAAAATTCAAAATGTAGTTAATACTATTCATAACTACTTTTTGAATGGCTATTTTGGTAAGTTGTGGTGTGCTTGAACTCGGTGTTGCGTGTAGCACAAGCTATTGAATTACTTTAAAGAGATAACGTACTATGAAATCCTGAGGTGTTACAAAAATTGTATTTTTTATATTCACAAAAAATATATCTTTTCAAAAAACTTCTTAAAAATTCATACTAAACTAATTTCAACATGGTAAATTAAAAAGTTAAATTAGTTTCATCAAATTAAAATTATATAATCTAAAAATTATTCATTTAAATTTAAAAATATAATAAATTAGTTTAATAAAATTAATTACTTTATGAATTATTTATTTTAAGAATTACATAACATATTGAATTAAACTATTTAATTAATGAATAATAATATGAGAAAATTATATTCTATTTTTATCAGGGTTGTTACAAAAACAATACACCTCAATTTTTTTCATTCGCATAGTGCATTGTTTGACTTCCTTTTCCTTCCTAGGATCAATTGAGATTCCATTTTTGGAGAAAATATAGCTAGGAAAATAAACTTCCCAAATCCATAAATCACACTTTTAAAATTTTCTATATAAATATATTATTATGAGATTCTCGAGAATGGTACATATGTTATTATCATGGTCCAAAAGATTTTTTAACACAAAAATTTTTCATTAATAAATATGAAAATATAATTATCATCAGAACACTTGAATAATTTTTTTCATTAGATCCATGAAAAGAGGTGGTTCATTAGTCAATACAATTTTCATTACTATAAACTCCTAATTTTCAAACCCCATTTGTATTATTGTATTATAAAAATAATCCTTCTTTAATATGAAATAAAGATACCTATAATTAAGTCAAATATTTAAAAAAATATTGAGCACTGTGATTTTGATCAAATAAGTCATCAATTTGAGGCATAGGATGATTTTTTTATCATAATATAATTGATTTTACAATAATTAATCCACAACATAATGGATCCATCATTCTTTATAACAAAATAGGGGATCCTTAATATGATACACTAATGTGTATAAATCCCTAATCACACAATTTTTATAGTTGTTTCTTTATCTCCACTAACTCCATAATTTCCATTTTTTAAAAACTTTTGGATATATGTCTTTCATTGAGTACTAAATTAATGGAAACAATAACTTCAAGATCTTTTGGATTTCTATGTAATTCCTCAGGTAATATATTAATGTATTCTTATATAATATATAAAACATCAATTTGAAGATTAACATTCCCATATGTAGATTGATTTTTCTATTTGTCCCCAATAATCTCATTCATAAGAGCTATTATGGTGGATCTATACATGACTTAGATGACGAGTTATCAACTCCAATGATATCAAATTCTACATCTTCATCATGAATCATGATTTTCATCTCTTTGAAATATATTTTTAAATTGTATTTTAAAATCCAGTAAAAATAAGAATTATATGAATTTAAAATATTGGTATAATAAAAATGTACACAAATAGGTCACATTTATGTGTCATAAAGGAAACTACATGATACATTTTTTGTTGTAATAATAATTCCACATGGTGGTTTTACTAACAACTCCCTTCTTAAGGTGTTGTAATAAATATAATTTTCTTTGAAAAAATGGAATATATAAATGAGTGAGAATATAAAGAATCAACTAAATCATTCTGAAAATATGAGTATATGATTAAGATAACTTCTAACACATCATTGAGAACATCAAGCTCAATTATAGCAACTGTTTATGATTATCCTTCTCCAAATGGCCTCTTTTATGGTATGTTCCCTTTATGCTTCAAGAATATCTGTGAATAATTCCCCATTTCTATTCTGTTATAAAAATAGAAATCATTTATTTCTTTCTTCCCCTTTCATTCATTAGAATTATGAAACTTATCATGGCACTTTTAACAAAATCTCATTCCCTTCAAACATTTTATATAATTGTTCTTTGTAAAAAATTTACATGGGGGATATTAATTCATTTTCTTATTTTTATTTGAAATGTTCCCTTTTTTATGGTGTTTAGCTAGCCAATTATTCTCTCGATTCCCCTTGATTATATAGGATATAGATAATTCCTTCTCCTTTTTCATGGAACATAATACTATTTTATCATTTGCTTAAAATTTCTAAGGAATCGATTCCATTTGGAAACTTGGTATAAGCCCATGAATTAAATGGTCAATATTTAATTGTGTATTTTATATGTAATCTGTATCATATATGTATATTTTTGTAAAGGTATCATCATACTCCATAAAATGTTCTTCTTAATTTTCATTTAATATAGTTATCATTCCTTATATTAAATATCTCTACTCATGAGTGATATATTTATTATAGAATGTTTCTTTAAAATATCCAATTATATGTGTTCAATTTCATATTCCTCCCTAGTATTCTATATCAATGAACAATATTGATCAACATAACCTATGAGACAATATACTAAAAGTATAAAGTTTTGTTTTTTATCACATAAAAATTCCATAAATATCTGTTCAAGGGAATTAATCCATTACTCAGCCACCATAATGTTAGTAGTCCTACCTAATTATAGAGGATTATATTACAAGAATAAATCTCATGTGGGATAATCAAACTATATAATAATAGGTGTCTCTATTTGGAAAATTTTATTTTGCGTAACATTTTTATTATACCCAAATATAAATATGATCTCCTCATATATAATAACATATGTATTGGCTTACTCAGTAGGGAAAATTCTACATTGACCACGAGTATTGATAGCATTCTTTTTTCCAGGTTCCATTTCTATACAATTTTATTTACCGAATTTCCACATAAAATAATTAATTTAAAATTATAATTTATTATTATAAATAAAGTGTAACACTTATCATAAATTGAAAATTTATTCATTGTTAATATTAAAATCATGAACATGGTTTATTTAGGAATATCATTAAATCATAAATTTTACATCAAATCCATCATAATTTGTTGTAATGAAAATATGAATTATCCTAATCCTATACCCTTTGAGTGTGAAACTAGGGGCATTGTAAGGCCTATTTTTGTGCACCAGGTGATGATTAAATCAAATCTGGATGAACCCTTTTTAGAGTTACTACCCCTAGGTACAACTATTTTAGAACCATATCCACTTGTATTATCTAAACATTGATGTATTTCTAGGAAAAACTAAAAAATATCTACCTTAATAATAATTTAGTATATTATTCAAAAAAAGTTACATATACTTAATTTATAACATAGGTTTTTTTCCCCTTATCTATATTTCATAAATATTGTGAAAACGGTTTCTACTAAAATAGCTCTAATACTAACTGTTACAACCTCAACTCCAATTACCCAAATTAAATTTCTATTTTATTAAAATAAGATAAATAAATTGGTTCTAATACCAAATATTAGATAATTTTAGTTTTCTTTGTGAGATAGATACATACATGATTCCCATTTTACATTGGGTATAAAATATACAACACAGTAATTGAAACCATTAAACATTCATTAATTCATTCACAGAGTAATTCATTAAATCCCAATGAATGGGAAAAAATAAGGGTGAGATGAAATACTCATTAAGGTTTATATAAAATTGAATCAATAATGATTAAATAAGGAATAATAAATATGTAATGTTAATTAACATAAAATACATTCCATTTAATCAATAACTTGATCATGAAATATTTCATTAGATAATTTAAATGAATAATATCAAGTATAATAATAATTACCTTCTTAATAAAGGAAATTATAAATATTATAAATCATGATCTTACACATCATGATATCTATACAATCAAAACCTTTTTCCAAGATAGTTAGAAACCATGTTTTAAAACCCAATTAATTTTACCAAATGATTTGTCTCATGAGACATATTAATGAATCAAGGGGATATATAATTACATTCCCCTATCACTTCATGGTCATTTAATTCCTAATATATCAAATGGTTGATTTAATTTTTGGAATAATATTAATTTTCAGTAAGATTTATGTATTAAATAAAGAATATTGAATATCTATATTTACCCAGTCAATCAAATAACATTCAAAGTAAAACATTATATGTATAAATTATATACAATTTAAGAAATAAAAATATACATGATTAAATAATATCATTATTTAAAGTAAATCTAATGTCTACTAATCATAAGAAATTGAATTTTTCAATTAAAGATAATGACTAAAATTTAATAAGAAAGAAGATATTATCATCATTCACCAAGAATATAGGTTTTGTAATAAATCATTATACTTTGGAAGAATAAATGGAAGTAAAGTTAAATATTTAAATAAACATTCATAAAATATATTTATTTGTAAAAAATATTTAAAATCATGAAGATGAATCTAAATTTCATAAAATGGTTATGGCATATTGGAAGTCGGTTATCACTGTATAAGTTAAAAATTATTCTTTTTTCTTTTTTTCAAAGATTCTTTGAAACTTCCATAATAATAAAACATTAAAATAATCCTTTTATACCATTTATAATTACAAGGATAACACAAAATTACTTTAATAAATAGTTTTATTTATATAAACAATTTTTATAAAATAATTTCAAAGATTATGGTTATGTAATAGAAATATATCAGATTAAAACAAAAATAAAATTGATATTTCAATTAAAAATTTCATTTCATTGTTAAAGTACCAAAGAGGGGAAATTTTTTGGATTAAAATTTGAAAATTATAAAAACATCATGTGGATAAGAAAATTAATATAGGTTATGGATGATAAATTTTAATATTCCTTTAACGGAAATAAAAATCATCCCAAAAAAAGTGAGATTGTAGAACATATTCATACCCCATTATTAACCTTTAAATTGTGACACCCTGAAAGGATGGAAATGAATTAAAATATTAATAATCATAAATAAATATTATTTCTTGTTAAATAAATCAATATTTATTTTTATACACCACATAGAATAGAATAGGTTCATAATAACAAATATGTATTACTGAAGTGTAAATTAAAATGAAATCCCTTGCCTCATTCTTCCCATTAGTTAAATGTTTTTTATACTTTAGTATAATTTATTTAAGATCATTATTAATTTATACCATAACCATATTTATATTTATAATAACATATATGATCATCTTATATCATATTTCAACTCATTAATTAATAATATTTTATTTTTACCATTGTTTTGAATGTTAACTGCTTCATTTTTTCATGCATATTTATTGAATAATTTTATGTTATTGTGTATGGGATATATTTCTCTCCTATAATGAATTATATTGATTTTAAAAAATTTATATTATCTCATTATATAAATTTTTAGAATCATTCTATAT
This sequence comes from Viscum album, assembly GCA_963277665.1. NCBI lineage: Eukaryota > Viridiplantae > Streptophyta > Magnoliopsida > Santalales > Viscaceae > Viscum > Viscum album. Next base: position 735,739,507 of record OY728138.1, on the reverse strand, counting down.
GGTTAGACTTGGAAAACGAACAGCATCACTTTGTAGAGACGGTAGGTCATACTTATGCATGAGCGATGATATAATATCATTAATTTGTGAAAGAGTAAGGAAGAAGATAATGTAATGATTTCTATAATCAATATAATTTCATAATAATCATATATATTAATTATATATATCATTATTTCTATCCATGTGAATCGGTGGTGAAAAAACAACAGTGGTTCATGAGGTAGTAGTCCACCGTACACACGAGTTATGGATTTGTTTCCCATTTGATGGATAATGATAAGGAAAAATATTATTTCATTAATTTAATAAAATTTAAAAGTAAGTTATATAATTTATTTTATTATATTGGAATCACTAATACATAATTGATGGTGGTAAAATAATAAGTATAATCAAAGGGCATAGTAAAGACAATTACCTTTGCTTAGAAGAACCTACTTCAGATATATTACAATCAGACCTAGGGTTAGTCCTTTTGGAATACCATCACCATTATAATGTGTTAATTTATTTTGGGGAGATATTTTTTTATGGGTTGTTTGATCTAAATTGCTTAAGAGGTTTGGATGTGTGAGGGGAGGGGGTGCCCTTTTACAAATGAGATGAGTTGGACACTTATAATTTTTCATTGTATTTCAATAATGTTATATCATTTTTATAGAAATATGGACCCATAATGGCTCAAATTAGAATGAAGAAAGTGTAAGGATGATGTTGAACCATCCTTAGGGGTTTCATGATATCTTATTTTGACCCTTATCCTTATAGATTAACACCAAGTAAAACTGTTTTTACCTTAACCACAGTAATTAATTTTATTCATTTAACTATTCATTGTGAAAAAAATTAAGTTGAAGTTATTAAATAATATTAATTATGATTATTAAAAACATAGATTCCATTTTATCAAATTTAATTCATATAAGTGGTATAATTTAATTTAAATATAAACCCACAAATCATTTCAAATAAAAAATTCAAGAAAGGAATTTTTCAAGCATAAGATGAACTTATATTTACTATATGACAAGTAATCATCATTATATGGATAAAAATTAAATATATTTATACATTACCTATAAAATTAATTTAAAGAATTCATCTAAACATATTATTTTAATTCATTAAAATGGTAAGAAATTATACCTTTTCTTAAAAATAGTTTTTTGAAACATATCAATTTTTACCTCCAAAGTATCTTATAATTATTTATATCAAATTTATGGTCAAAAGTTTTATAATTAAAAATATTATAATAAATTAATATAAAATAATTTATGAATATTTATATATTAAATGTTTAATTTTTCACAAAGGCTTATTTAAACAAAAAAAATTAATAAAGCCACTCTAGGATTTTTTTTAAAGGTTGGGGCCTAAGCCTCAATTTATTATTAAAGCAAATACCTCTTTAGACTGGGTAGAGGGTGACCCATTACATATCCCAAAGGCCCAAGGCCAAGTGGCCTAAATATAGGGCTAGAAATCCCATTTTTTAGCCCAAAGGACCCCTCAGTGAACAGTACTGCTACAGTACCCGCGCAGCTACAGTACCGCTGCTGCTACAGTACCCTACTACAGTCCCTATGCCGCTATAGTTCTGCCGCTGCTACAGTCCGCCACTGCTATAGTACTGCTATAGTGACCTACTATAGCACTGCTACTATACCCTACTACAGTAACTCAGGAATTCTCCCCTACCCAGATTTGATCCTGGGCCTAGATCCACATGGATCAACCCTTTTCATGTTTTTGAAGGTCTAAGTGATCGAAGGTGGCTTGAAAATAAGTTTGTAAGTGAAAGCTAGAAGGAGGGAATTACACGTCGTGTTACAATATTACATGACATGACATCCTGTTTCATAGGTTGTTTCATAGACCAGGAGAGAAGTATCTCCCTCTCTCTCCAACCAGGCGATAGTTTAGGGTTTATGGTGTTGGTGTCGATGAACAATTTTCGCAGACTAGATGCGGCGTTTGGTGAGGGATTGGCTCCAAACAGGGTGGCGTCTGAAGCATCTGTCAATCACGTTATTGGCGAGGTGTTTGCTTCGAATATGTTCGACGAGTTCGAGGAGAAGCCCAGTGGAAGGTTAGTCATGCATGGATCTGAGCAGGTGATCGGTGAAGGGTTGGCCTCGAACAGGGAGACATCTAAAGCGGTTATCAACTACGTTTCTACAGAGAAGACTGGCGACGTGTTTGTTTCGAAGACGTCTGACGATGTAGGGCATGCAGTTGACAGAATGTTCAAGGAGAAGGATGGTGGGGGGTTAGTCTCGCATGGATCTGAGTGGGTGACATCTGAAGGGGTTGATGGCACTTCTTCTGAGACTGGTGAGAAGCTGGATGTGCGGTAAGTTCTTAGACAGATTATGAGTAACAGTACACACGTGAAATTATAAGTGGTCGGTGAGAAAACAATTTATGTGCTTGTCCAGAAGGATTTTTCTGGATTGGGGATGGATGCAGGGCCTTCTGATGACCCTAATGAGGGGTCCTCTTTCAATCGTTCATTAACCCATTTCAAAGTTACGTTGTATTATTTCATTAGAGTAAAAGGAATCTTTGCTCACATTAAAGCAGACCCTCATGCTATTTCAGAGAGACTCAAAATGGTAGAACATTCAATCATTGCTAGGTTTTTTTACCTAAAGGCTCTGGACCCCTGAAAATTGATGACCTCAAGAACTGAATTTCATCTTTTTGGGGATTTTCCTTTGGAAATTTGTCTTGTTGGGAAAAGGATAGTTTCATATGCTCTTTCCTACAGAAGACCTTAAAATTAGATCTTGAGGATTTGGTTCCATTGCTTTGAAACCCAGAATTATTCACCTTCATGAATGGAATAGAAAATTCAATCCATTTGAAGTTGTAAACTCCACAAATCAATTTTGGGTTAGAGTTTATGGATTAGATTTGATTTTGTGGCACCCTAAAATTTTGTATGATATTGCAATTTCTATTGGCATTCCAATTAAAATAGACAAGAAAACAGAAGTTGCCCGCTTTGGACACCTTTCCAGATTCTTGGTTGAGATTGAACTAAGTTATACTCTAGTAGATAAGATTGTGCTGTCAACTGAGGATTACATTATTGAGTTAAAGATAATTTATGAAAATAGAACATGATGAAATTATTTGTTTAAAGAAACAAAAAAACACAAGCACAGAAGACCACTGAGAACAACAAGCGGTTGGAAGGAGTGAATGATTTTTTGCCTGAGGTTTTTGTACCTGTACATGTGAACAAATCTATAATTGATGAGAAGGGGGCAGTACATTGAAAACTTAGGTTGCCATCTTCTCTACAGAAATGAATGCTTGCAATGACAAAGTTGCATCAAGCAGTGCTGATGACTTGGAAACTAATCAAATGGTGGAAGATAAGTTTCAAAAAGGGGTTGATCAACATCTTTCACATGAAGTGATGGTTACTTCAGGTAACCTAAAGGGAAAAAATTTATAATCTTACTCTCCTATCATTTTCAAAAATTACCATGACTCCTCAAAGTCGTTTTTGGATGATGAAGGATTACAACTTATGTCCTATAAACAGACAAAGCCTTTGGTTGCTCCCCTAATGGTGACTAAGCAAGATCCTTCAAGTAATCTCCCCCTCCCTGAACAAAATATCGATGGTGTTAATAAGTTACAGGTCTCTATCCCAAGATCTCCTGATGAATTGATGCAACAAGAGGAAACTAAAGAGGAGATGAATCTTGTTGTAAGAGTAATATCTCCTGAAAAATAGAAGCACCAGGAAGATAGCTTTAATGACAGCACTAATGCTAAAACATTACTGGAAAGGATTCAATCACTACCCTCAATTAGGGGGAGATCAAGAGGTCAGGGGCACGGTCATGGAAGAGTGGTATGGTTTTCTCTTCAATAGCAAGAAATAAAACTCACTGAAAGACTAATGAAAAAGATAGGCAGGTAACTATTTAATGTGGTTTTTCCCTATTTGATTCCTGTACTCTTTTGGATTTCTTTTCTTTTCCTATTTTTAATAAAAGAGGCACTTATTTATTGCCTTTTTAACAGGTTGTTTCATAGTGTGAAATAAGTTTTCATGATGTGAAATACTTCGGCATCTAAAAAATAAAATTAAGCATTAAGGCAACACATTTTTTGGAAAAACTCGACCTTGAGGCATTGCATGACATGAAAGGGGGTTACACATCGTGTAATTCCCTGACACTGTATATTTTAAATTTTTTCTATCCATTTATTTTTTTTCAAAACCTACAGCTGCAGTAGCTCTCTCTTGACCCCAGACAACCCAACGACCCTCTCTTCAGCATTTTCGAGATTCCTTTTTCAAGGAATGATCCCTAGATCACTCCTTCAATCTGTAGTGACCTATCTTCGATATAAGGTATGATCTACCTCTTTTCTTTAGGTTTCTTCAATATGTTTCCTTACATTTCTCCTTTCCATTTGATAGTGCATGATCTCCATGTTTCTAATAGATTTTTCTTGGTGGTTGGTTGTTGTGGTTATTCCATGGAGTCCTTAGGTGGATGTATTTTTTGTGGGATACATGATCGTGATATGTTACTTTGATCTTTTCTCATGCGAATAATGTAAACAGCCTTTTAATATAGGATATTTTATGCTTCACTATTTATTTATGTGAAATTGTAGAGTTAGCATAATTTATCCCCTTGGATTTCAATGAAATTGACCTAATAATTATATGAACTAGATTAAAAAAATTGGTATTGATCGCATAGTGATGTTGTTTTTTTATACTGTTATAACGATTTGCCTCTTGATTTTATAGATAGTGTGATATCTATGCCTTGATTGATTTAAAATGTCATTCTTGATGAAAATTGGTAAGGAACGTAAAGTCAGAATTGATAGATATTAATTGGATAAAAGATAAAGAGGCATGTTTAAATAATATATTTGTTGTTGTTGTAAGATGATGATAATAAAATTGTTGTATGTGAGCAAGTTTAATTGAATTTTTTGATAAACCTGAATCATTATTATTCTTGTTGATAAAAGTATTAAAGTCATGATAAATTAATTGTTTAATTAATTTGGTGATAACTTGTGATAGCTTGTTTATTATTTTTTCCATAGTTGGAACCTATGAATAATGAATCGGTTAATTCGAGATGGAATTTGAACTGGTTTTGGGATATATTTAATTCCTTGTAGGGCCTGAGTTTCCTGATTTATTATAATGACTGAGTGATTATTCTTTGGAGTAGTGAGAGCTTGTTGTGTGTGAATTCTGAATGCCTTGATTTGGGGATGAGATCCCATTATTATGTTTATTCCTATTGCTTGCAATGTGCTCTGGATATGAGAATTGTGGTTGTGGGGTAAGGGATTCCCGGATGTGACATGAACCTGGGATGACTGATCCTTGTGGGTTATTTTGGTATGTGGGGGAAAGGAGGCCTAGTGGTTGTGGTGGTTGTTGATGCCTATAATAGAGAGATGCATTGGTTTATGCATGTGGGTATCGGGGAGGACACTGGGGATGAAGGAATGGGTTAAATATGGGCTTACCCATTGATGTGAAAGTGGTTGTGGTTGAATCTCTTTTTTTTATCTTCTTTACTTACCCTGCTGTTTGAGGAATATGGTCTTGTTTACCTTCCTTCCAAAAGAGGTTAAGATGTGCAGGGTATTCCACATGATTTCTAGGTTTATCTTCTCTAGGATAGATGGTTCTACTCTCCTACTATAGGTGGAAAATACTCTATGGGTATCTCATCTACTCTCCATGTTGAGACCCTTGTGTTTGGTAGATTAAAATGCTTTTATAGAATGCCTAGAAATATAGAAAATAGGAATTTTATTAAATAAATTAATAAATGATGTTTAACCATGGGGTTGGAGCTTTATTGGATGAAATTTTGAGGTTATAATTCTATGGAACTATAGACTCAGTTTGGTTATGCTTGGAGGGCATAGATCTTGGTTGGAATGATAATTAAATGTAATGTGGGTTTTATTTTGGTTAATTAATAGTCAAATAATTAATTAATGTAAAGTGAAACCGATAAAAAGGGATAAATAAACTTAATGTATCTCTTTATATGGTTGTGTGATTATAGAATATCTAGTCTTGGTAGTGGAAGTTGGGAGTCCGAGTGACATTAGCTGCAGTTGAGTCTGAGACTAGGTTTTTCCCATAGTGTGGTTGTGAGCTATATTATACCATGTAATTTTTTTGTATCTATACTCTACTCTATTATATTGATTAGGGTAACTGATACCCTATAAATTCTGATTCCTAGGGGGTGTTTTACCCAACATCCCAGTGGGAGGATGGAAGGATGACTACACCCTTTGAACCTGCTCTCGTTTCTTGGTAGTTACTTGTGCTGGTACATACAAAAGTTAGTTTTCCCCTTATAGGTTTGTAGAGGGATGTAATGTCTTGGGGTTATTCACACACATATATTCTGGATATAGTTTCCTATGGACTACTATAGGTGTAATGTGTATAGGCTGTGATTTCTTGAGGATCCATACTCGATGTATGGGTTGTAATGTCTTGAGGTATAATACTTGATGTACGATACACGTTATGCGTGTTGTGGTGGATCCTAAAAACTACCTGGTTACTTTGGTTATATGGATTTGGATGTGTGATTAATGAGGTGTATGTTGATGCATGAGGTTTGCATTGTGGTGCTTATCCCAAGTGCCTTTGAGCAATCCTTTTTGGAGATAGATACTCAGGACATGCGACATTGAGGAAAAGTAGAAAAATAGTGAGGAAGTGGTAGCAGGGTACCCTTGATATTCTTTATTATATTATATACTCTTGTATGCGATACTTTCTGAGAGTATCTATAGTGATGCTGGGAACATAATATTTCTATTTAGGTTATGAGTTGGTTTCACATATTGTTCATTGTTCCTTTGCATGATTTCTTTACTTTTTCACAAGAAACTATGGGGAGGATCCTACTGAGTATACAGTTATACTCACCCTACATTATATAAACTATTTTTTAAGTCACATGGAGAATTTTTGAGATCATGATGGTTATTACTAGCTTGCGGGTTTTGTAGGAGTTGTTCGGGCTTTATGGTTGCTCCCATTTTACTTTCTTTTGGTACTTACAGTTTTTTCCTTTCAGTTTTAGTAGTCTTTGAATGAAATTACATATGTGAACATGGGTTTCTTTTACTCTTTTTTCTGAGAATGAGTTAGTTGGTGTATATCTTATCTCTCTCTTTTCCATGTGTTCACTTAGAGGGAAATGCCTCACATCTATGTGTTTACTATACCCTTAGTACTAGTTTCCAACCTGGGGCCTACTAGAGGCGGGACTCAGGGGGTCACTATCTCTCTCCTCCCATTGTCATCCTAAGAGAAGTACACTTTTTTGGGAGGGGGCATGATAGAGTGGTATCAGAGGTCTGGTTGATGGATATGATGGAGTTTGGAGTTAAGCATAGGTGATATTTCATGGGTTGGTAGGGAAATAGTGTTAGTCATGTTTAGAAAGTGTTTTAAACACTAGATACTAGATGAGACATAGGTATTTAGGGCCTCACGTGATCTGATGCATGGACCTTTAAGTTTACACTGACTACTAAATGAGGTGATACTTATTGTAGGGTGGAGACCTAGGAAAGTATCATGCATCATTCTTCTTTGTGCATGAGTTTTAATGGGTAGACTATGATATAGGTTAACCTAAAATGAATAAAAGAAAATAATTAACTAATTTTAAAGTATTTCATATTCTAGGTTTAGTAGCTCTAAATTTTTATTCTTTTTCAAGTATGGCTCTAGGTCGACACCGCTATCAGGTTCGGATGAATGATGTTCAGAAGGTGGATCCTACAGATCACCAAAGAGTAGAGGTTAATGATGATGACACTTGGAGGAGGACACTTTGAGAGTTTCATCACTAGAGTCTGTAGAATTATAAGGTCTCTGTTTCAGATGTATTCATGGAAGACTGGTTGGAGGAGGTTAAGATAGCTTTTATTTCGGTCCATTCTTAGAAGGAGCACTGAATATCATTGGTTGTGACGATGTTGTGTGGGGTAGAGAGGTAGTGGTGGGTCTTGTTCCTCAGGGATCATGAGGATTCAGTACTCTCATGGGAGAAGTTTCAAGAGCAATTCAAAGCTGAGTTTCTTTCTTTAACTGCTTAGGTGGCCAGTCACCATAAGCTACTTACCATTCGGAAGGGGATCTTCAGTGTGCAGGAGTTTGGGATATATTTCAAGAACATTCTATGATATGATTCAAAACTATTACTAGATGAGGAATCTATAAAGAGGCATTTTGAAGAGGCTTTGTATATAGAGATTCAGCACTAGGTCACCCTGTTTATGATGAAGATATATCTTTAGGTGTTGGAAAGGGAAGAGTTCATTGATAGGAAGTTATCCAAAACCTATTCATCATGATAGGGGAGTCATCAAGATTCCTCACAAAGCAGAGTTGTGGTCTAGGGTTCCTAGTTTTCAGGGCAGAAGATTTTCTGACCATTTAGGGTGTAGGTCCCAGCCCTCCATATCTCGTTTCTTCAGGGGTGGTGGTTCTAAGTCCTATTCCAAGGGATCAGGTGATTTTTTTTATGAAGTCTAAGTTCATCATTAGAGAGATTGATCGACCTTTCTGAGAAGTTAGTGTGTTCCAAGTGTTCTACTACAGGTTCCTCCATTAAGGCATTTCTAGTCGAGGCTATAGCAGCAAGTTGCACCAGTTTTGGATTAGCAAAGAGCAGATGGGGCAGGTAGAGGATAGCCCTGAGACACTTCCCATCCTCAAAGAGAAGATCATGAATGTGGAGTTTGTCATTATTAGGGTCAGAGAGGATATAAAGAATGTCGTGGTCAGCTTCATGCGTCAGCGTTGCCGGCATCAGGAAATCCAGATATCATTCTAAGTACCCTTTTCTTTTTTTCTACTTTGTTGCATTCCTTTTTTGATTTAGGAGAGAAAAACTCCTTCATATCAACTGCCCTTTTCCATGATTTGGGACTTGTGGTGTAGAGGCTTCGAGTGACCTTAGCATTGACTATTCTAGTTGGAGGCTGAGATGACTTGTTTGAAGTATGTAGAGACTATGAGCTAGTTCTAGGGAAGCACCTCTATTAGGGAGATTTCCTATGTTTAAAAATACAACCATATGATGTCATCCTTATCATGTATTTGTTGTATTTTGTGTAGGATGTCGTGGATTTCTTTAGGAGGCAGGTGGTGTTCTTCGATGCTGATAGAGAGCCAGCAGTGTTTGTTGGCAAGAGAGACCCTCATATGGATTAGTGGTATATTCCATCCTTATCATCCTTGATGACTAATATTATTTTGAGTTCATAAAAGTTTCATCAGTTGGTGTTTCCTAGGTTTTTATAAGAGTTCCCTGAAGTCTTTCTAGAATAGGTTTTAGTGTTACCCCATCAACGAGTGATCAATTTTGGGATCAAACTACAACTAGGTGTGTCTTATATCTCGATGTATCTATATAGGATAAAACCTTATAAGATTTAGGAGCTAAGAATATAGATAAATGGCCTATTACAGTGTGGTTTCGTTCGTCCAAGCATGTCACTGTGGGGTGCACCAATTTTGTTTATGAAGATGGCTGATGGCAGTTTGCAGTTGTGTATCGATTATCATCACTTGAACCAAGTGATGGTGAAGAACCTCTATCCTCTTACATGGATTGATGATTTATTCAATAAATTGAAGGGAACAATTTGGTTCTCAGATATTGATTTGTGGTCATCATATCATCATATGCATATGAAAGATGAGGATATCCTGAAGACTACTTTCTATTGTAATCATGGAAATTATGAGTTCGTTGTGATGTCGTTCGGTGTAACGAATGCTCTAGTTCTGTTCATGGGGTTAATTAACTATGTGTTCCATGAGTTCTTGTATAATTTCATGGTGGACTTCATCGAAGACATCCTTGTGTACTCCGTGTCTAAGGAGGAGCATGCAGAGCATTTGTATACCATTTTGGGAGTTCTTTGTCATCAGCAATTGTTTGGAAAGTTACTGAAGTTTTAGTTTTGGGCTTGAGAGGTCCATTTCTTGGGGCATGTTATATCTCGGTAGGGAGTATCTATGGATCCATTGAAGGTTTAAGCATTTGTGTCTTGGGAATCCCCCAAGACAGTGGTAGATGTGCAAAGTGTCCTTTGTCTTGTAAACTATTACAGTAGATTCGTAGATGATTTCTATTAGGTTGCGAATTTTCTAAGAGCATTAACCAAAAAGGATTAGGAATTCTTGTGGACTAATCAGTTCCAGGAAGATTTTGATTATCTAAAGGATCAGTTGTTTAGTGCTCTGGTTCATTAACTTCCAGTAAAAGGAGTTTTGTTTGAGGTTTTCTATGATGCTTCGCATATGGGGTTAGGTTGTGTTCTGATTTATTAGAGATCAATTTTTTCTTATGGGTCTCAGTAGTTACATCCCTATGAGAAAAACTATTCCACCAATGATCTTGAGTTGGTGGAAATGGAGTTTTCCCTGAAGTTTTAGAGACATTACCTCATCGGAGAGGATTTTGTAGTCTTCACCGATCATAGGATCTTGAGGTGTGTTTTATCCCAGCATGTCTTGAACATGTGATAGCATTGGTGTATGTAGTTATTATAGGACTATGACTTTGAAATTTTGTATACACCTGGAAAGGGGAATGTTGTAGCTGATGCACTGAGAAGGAAGTCGCGTAGTGATGCGGTGCGTGAATTGGGTGATTTATGGAGAGTAATAGAAGATCTTTCATCATTACATCTAGATATGGGAGAAGTTTGGGGAAGAGGTTGTCATTTTTAGATGATGGTGCAGTCATATATGGAGAATCGGGTGGAGTAATCCAAGTTGGGGGTTCTGAAATTGTAGGTCTAGAGAGACCGAGTTGTTTGTGGTGAGGCCCCTAATGGTTGGTCTGAGGTTGAGCAACATCGTGTGTTGTTTCAAGGAAGAATTTTTATTCCTTTGGATATTCATGAGATGTTTCTCAAATAGTTCCATAGTTTTCCTTTATTGGTACATCCTAGCACGAAAAATATGTACCAATCATTGAGGAGTCAGTTTTGGTGGCCTGGGTTGAAGCGTGTAGTTACAGAGTTTGTGTCTTGATATTTGGTCTGTCGGAAGTTAAAGGTCGAGCTCTGTATTCCTATTGGGTTTCTCCAGTCATTAGATATTCCTTAGTGAAATTGGGAGGACATATCAATGGACTTAATTACCGGTTTAAATTGATTTCAAGGATTCTATGATGCTATATGGGTGGTAGTGTATCGTTTGATGAAATAATCTCAATTTATAGCGATCAAGGAGTCAAGCTCAATGGAGGTTTTATCGAGTCAGAATATAGAGGAGGTGATAAGGCTCCATAGATTCCTGAGGAAAATAATTTGTGATTGAGATCCTAGTTTTACCTCTAGGTTTTGGAGAGGTCTCTAGCATGCTTTTGGTTCTCAGTTATTCCTTAACACTGCTTTTCATTTGCAGACGTACGGTCATATATAATGGATAAACCAGACCCTTGAAGACATTTTTCACTCTTGTGTCCTGGATTTTAGAGGTTCATGGATGAGGCACTTACCCTTGGTATATTTCTCTTACAACAATAGTTTCCACTCCACCAATAGTATGGTGCCATTTGAATCTGTGTATGACTGACCATTCCATCCTCTGTTGTGTTAGACAGGGGTTAGAGAGTTAAAAAATCTCGGGTCAAAACTAGTACAAAGTATGAAAGAGATGGTTCGGGTGATTCATGAGTGGATTAAGGAAGCACAGTATTTTCAGAAGTCCCATGATTATCATAAGAGTATACCACTATATTTTGACATTTTGGATCAGGTGTTTCTGAAGGTAACTCCCCATCATGGGTAGTGAAAGTTTGGTCGTGGGAGTAAGCTTTCTCCCTATTTTTTTGGTCCTTTGAGGAGTTATATCATGTTGGAGTTGTGGCGTATTGGGTAGAACTTCCCCCATAAATGATTTGTATATACGTTGTTTTTGATGTGTCGTCGCTCCGTCGTTATCTTCATGATGACTCTTATATCATCGATTGGATTGAGATCGACACTGATGATGATGAGACCTTCGAGGAGCGGTATATAGAGATCCAGGATTTCCAGGAGAAGGTGTTGTGTGGTCATTCTATCCCATTTTTTCGTGTCTTATGGAGGCATGGTGGTGTGGATGAGATTACCTAGGAACATGAGTTCTAGATACATGCTAAGTACCCTTGACTGTTTTATGTTTATCTCTTCTCTTGTAACATTGTTCGTTTTTTGGTTGCAGACCCTTACGTTTATGAAATATCTTTATTTTTTGTTTTTTTGTGTCTTGGTCTATTTTGACATGTATCTCCCCTGAGAGAGTGTTTAGGATCTGGTTGTGGTTGTCGTGTGGTTTTACACTTGTTCCTCTAGTGAAGCGGTTGAGCTCCTGTAGTGGCGAGAGCCTTGAGAGGTATCTTTTGGGGTGGCTATTCATATGACCCATTTCTATTTCCTCTATGGGTTGGTTTTGGATTCTCAAGGATGAGAATGTATTGAGAGTTATTTAATGTAATGGAACATATCCACATAGATCAACCATTTTCATGTTTTTAAAGGTCTAAGTTCTCAGAGGTGGATCATAAGAATTTTGGAGAAGTTTGGCTAAGTAAATGCTGGAAGAAGTGGATTACACGTTGTGTAACAGCATTACACGACATGAAATCTCATTTCATGTGCTGTTTCATGGTGTAAAATAAGGTTTCATGATTTGAAATAATTCAGGGTATGAAAAATAAAATAAATCATTAAGGCAACATGTTTTTTGGAGGAACTCAACCACGAGGAATTACATGACATGAAAGGGGGTTACATGTTGTGTAATTTCTCAACACTGTATGTTTTAAATTTTTTCCATCCACTCAGTTTTTTTCAAAACCTATGGCTGTAGTGGATCTCCCTTGACCCCTGGTGACCCAAAAACTCTCTCTTTAGCATTTTGGGGATTCCTTCATTAAATAAAAATTCCTAGCTCCCTCCTTTGATCTGTAGTAATCTATCTTCGATATAAGGAATGATCTTCCTTTGTTCTTGAGGTTTATTCAATTTTTTACTTTTGTTTCTCCTTTCCATGTGATAGAGCATGATCTCCCTGTTTCTAATGGAGTTTTTTTGGTGGTTGGTTGGTGAGGTTGTGGCGTGGCATCCTTGGGTGGATGCAATTGTTGCGAGAGGGGTGATCATGATCCATTACTTTGATCCATTCTTGTGAGAAGAAAATAATCAACCTTTTAAGGTATGGGATTTTATAATTATTTATTTATTTATATAAAATTTTAGAGTTAGAATGATTTATCCTGTTGTATTACAATGAAATTGACCCAATAATTATCTGAACTAGATTAAAGAAATTGGTATCGATCGCGTAGTGATGTTGTTGTTTTATACTGTGATAACGATTTGCCTCTTGATTTTCTAGATACTATGATATTTATGACTTGATTTATTTATCATGTTTTTCTTGATGGAAATTAGTAAAGAACAAAAATCTAGAATTAATTGATAACTAATTGGATAAAATATAAAGAGGTATGTTTAAAGAATATGGTTTTTTTTGTAATTTTTTTATTATCAAATTGATGCATGTGATCATGTTTAATTGAATTATTTAATAAACCTGAAGAATGTTTATGCTTATTGATAAAAGTATTAATGGAATGATAAATTAATTATTTAATTAATTTGTTTATAGCTTGTGATAACTTGTTTTCAAGATTTCTCATAGTTTGAAATGAATCGGTTAATTCAAGATAGAATAAGAATTGGTTGTGTTATAAAGTTAATTTGTTGTAGGGCCTGTGTTTCCAGCTTTCTTGTAAAGGCCAAGTGTTTGTGATTTAGATCTGTGAGATCTCATTGTGTGTGAAGTATTAATTCCACGCTTTGGGGATTATATCCCATTATTATGTTTTTTTAGGTGCTTGTGATGTGCTCTGGATACGAGACTTGTGGTTGTGGGGGCAGGCAGTCTCAGATGTAATGTGATCCTGGGATGGTTGATCCTAAAGGGATGTTGTGGTATGTGGGTGAAATGATTCCTAGTTTTTGTGGAAAAAGTTGATTCATAGAGTGGATAGATGCATCAGTTTATGCATGTGGGTGTCAGGATGGAAACCAGGGATGATGGAATGGGTTGAAGTTGCTCTTACCCATTGATTTGAAAGTATTTATTGTTGAATATGTTGTTTTTTTATTTGTTTTACTTCCCCCACTACTTGAGGTATATGGTCTTTCTTACTTTCCTTCCAAAAGAGGTGAAAATGTGTGGGGAATTTCACATGATTTCTATGTTTATCTTCTTGATTATGGATGGGTTTACGCTCCTACTATAGGTAAAAAGACTCAACGGGTAGCTCATATACTCACCGTGTTGAGCTCCTTGAGTTTGGTAGGTTAGAATTCTTTTCTATAATGCTTTTCAATATGTAAAATGGGAATGTTGTTAAATAAATTAATAAATTATGATTAACCCATGGGGTTGGTGCTTTCTTGGATTCAATACTACAGTTACACTTCTAAAGAGTTGTGGACTCAGTTTTGTTATTCCTGGAGGTCATGGGTATTGGTCGGAATGATAATTAAATTTAATGTGGGTTTGATTATGGTTAATTAATGGTAAAATAATTAATTAACATAAATTGATACTGATAAAAAGGGATAAAGTAACTTAATGTATCTCTTTAAATGGTTGTGTGCTTATATAATATCTAGTCTTAGAAGTGGAATACGAGATTCTGAGAGACGTTAGCTTCAGTTGAGTCTGAGACTAGGTTTTCCCATTGTTTAGTTCTGATCTATATCGTACCATGTAATTTTTTGTTTCTATATGCTACTCCACCCTTTCAGTTAGGGAAACTAAAACCCTAGGGATTCTGAGCCCTAGGGGTGTTTCCCTAACATCTCGGTGGGAGGATGGATGGTTGACTACTGCCTTTGGCCCCACACTCTTCTCTTGGTAGTTACTTATGTTGGTATGAACGATGGTTATTTTTTCCCATATATGTGCGTAGAGGTATGTAATGTCTTTTGGTTATTCACACACATATATTCTCGATATAGTTTTCTATGTACTACTATAGTCATAACATGTATAGGATATGATGTCTTGAGGATCCTTACTCAGTGTATGGGCTACAATGGATTGAGGTATAATACTCAACATATGATACACATTATGAGAGTTTTGGTGTATCCCATAAACTACCTAGTTACTTTGGTTATATGGATGTGGTGGTGTGATGCATGAGATGCATGTTGATGAATGATGTGCATTTTTTGGTGCTTCACCCAGGTGTCTGCAGGCAAGCCTTTTGGAGAGAGATGCTCAGGATGTACGACATTGGGAAAAAGAGGCAAACCAATGGGAAATTGGTAGAGTGGTACCCTTGATATTTATTATTATATTATATTCTCTTGTATGCAATACTTAGTGAGAGAATCCATGTTGAGGCTGGGAACATAATATACCTGTTTAGGTGATGAGATGGTTTCACTTGTTGTTCACTATGATTTATCATGCTTTCTTTACTTTTTCATGAGATGATACATGGAGGATCCTACTGAGTATACTGTTATACTCACCCAATGTTATATAATCTTTTTTAGGTCACTTGGAGAAGGCTGGAGATCAGGCTAGTTACTACTAGCTTTTAGGTTTTGCAAGAGTTTTTCAGGCTTTGTGGTCATTGTTGTTTTACTTTATTTTGGTACTAATAGTTTTTACCTTTTAGTTGTAGTATTATTTGCATGAAATTACATATTTGCACTTGGGTTTATTTTACTTTTTGGTCTTGGTAGGAGTTGGTTGGTGTCTATCATATCTCTCTCTTTCGCATGTGTTCTCTTAGAGGGTAATGCCTCTCATCTGTGTGTTTATTATACCCTCAGTGCTAGTTTCCAACCCGAGGATTACTGGAGGCGGGACTCAGGGGTCACTTTCTCTCTCCTCCCATTTTCATCCTAGGATGGGTTCACTTTTTGGGGATGGGTCATGACATTCGGACTCCCAAAAATGATTAAAAGTTATAATTCTATTTGGGTTTTTTTTCAATTATCTTACTGTGTTACCAAAAAATATTTCTATTAGATAAGATTTCTCCCTTGATAAACATTCAAATAATATATAATAAAAATGTGATAAGGTTCTTTGGAGTATCACATTATTTTATATATACTCGATAGTTATATATAATAAGGAATTTTGAGCCTATAGAATAGATCATGTTCAAGTAAGTTCGTATTTTTTTATATCAATTGAGATCTGAGGTTTACCTCAATGTTCTATATAATTATTCCACTAGAACTGAATGTAGAGTTGTCTTTAAATACATATTTTCATCCCTAGATATATTGAAAATTTTATGTGACCATTAAATCACTATAGGATACGTTGATATCTTTTTATGTGGAAATGAAAGTTTATTGGGATCAATACCTTCCTATATTAATGTTTTCTTAAAACAATTTCTCTTACTTGATCCTTGTGATGGATCCTAATGAATCCCACTATGGAATGTGGTGTAGAATTCCATCATGATGGTATGAATTTGGAGAAATAAAATTAATGGGACTTTAGTGAGCTAAGGAAATTATATAGATAGTCAAATCCATATAGTAGCACAACAAGGGAGCACATAGTATATAGAAAAGTCATGGTGAGAATCATTGGTGAAATATAGAATTTGATGATTGTGAGAAGTTATTCCTATGAATTTCCCCATGGAATAATGTTATGATAATAAGAACATAAGGAAAGTTTAGCACTAGTTATATTATCCCCATTGATATTCTAGTATGATTAGAGTTCATAGCTTATCCCTTTTCCCATCCACTGATCTATTATTAAGTACATGATGTGTTCAATGTATCTATCCTATGTTAGTAAATAACTGATCGTTCACATGTACTGAACATAGAGTTAATACTAATCAAAACATAGGTATGTTATGAATAAAAACATGTAGAAATCTTTGATGATAGAGATAATGTCTTATGAAACTAGACTTCTCACCTGTTTAATTTTATCTGGTTGAATCAAAAAACTGAAGAAGCTATATTGAAAATTGAAGATATTATGAAATATAGATATCCATATTTTTTTGTATCAAAGTGATTGAATTTGTGGGAAAATTAATTTTCATGGGGGTAGAATGTAACACATCGATATCTTATGATATATTTTTCTTCAAATAAATTAAATGTCATTGATATCATTTGATACATGAAAACATAAGTATAAATGGACAATGATGTAGTATATTATTGTAAAATAGCAGTAAAATCGGTGGTATGAGTATGAATAAATACATATTTATAATATTTATAATGGTTTTACATGATGAAAATATATTTCTAAATAAGTACTTAATATTTATTATGGTTTATATATGCTTCAAAAATATCTTTTTCCATTAAAATTTATTTATATTATTTTTTCTAAATAATATTAATAATTTTAATCACATCGAAAAAATTTATTTTAAAAAAATATCTTTATTTTTTAAATCAAAATATCTATATTATCATAGTGAAAATTTAAAAAAAATGGAAAATATTGTATTTTTAATTATTAATTAGAAATAATATTTTTTATTGAAATTTTTATTTTTTGTTTCAAGTATTTCCAATGTACAATATAATTTTCAAACATTTTAAAATTATAAAAAAAATCATTTATATTTTTTATAATCCAATTAGGGTTACTTGAATCTAATTTATTTTTTAAATTTTGTGACAAAAACTTTTTATACTCAAGAAAACATTTTTTTTAGAAAAGACGTATTTCTTATGTTTTGTGGGTATATTTTTAAAATAAAATTTGAAAATTGTATGAATTGAAATTGATAAGATAGATTCTATATTTCTAATCACCATAATTAATATATTTAATATGGTAAAAATAATTTTTTTTATATTGACTAGCAAGAACATTTTAAAATCTTTTATAATTGTTAAGGTTAAAACAAGTTTAACAAAGGGGTTAAACCAATTGTAAAGGGTGATATTGAAAATTTAGTTGGAATAAATACTAATTTAATTA
Source organism: Viscum album (assembly GCA_963277665.1). NCBI lineage: Eukaryota > Viridiplantae > Streptophyta > Magnoliopsida > Santalales > Viscaceae > Viscum > Viscum album. The sequence goes on along the minus strand of OY728138.1, from coordinate 735,721,431 downwards.
AACATTTAGACCTCTTATTATCACATCTTAAAACCATTTTACATTTGGTATATTATTCCTTGAATAAGGAATTTTTTTAATTTAAACATTTTTGAAGAGACAATTGTGTCCACTCCTCCACATTTAAAAGTTCAACCCTACTATCTCTTCTAAACTTTTTGTTGAGCCATGTCCCAAAAAAATGCACTACACAATTCTATTTAATACTTTTATGTCCCTTAATTATAAGTTATTTTATTCTTACAATATAATTACAGGGGTCCTTATGAGGGGATCTGAAGGGGGCATATTTAAGAAGGGGTTATCATCTAAACCAACCTCTATAAATTTATTTCTTCTTAGACCTCCATTAAATATTTTTTCTTCATCATAAAATTATATATTTATTATCCCAAATATAATAAAAAAAAATTATTATTCTCACCATTAATAACTATATCTTCCATCAAATGTGAAGTGAGTGTATTGATCCTACGTATGTGTGGACTATTTCCTACACGTAGTGATATAATTATTTTTTTATAAAATCATTCATGGTGGATAATTATTATGGATTTAATGTTTATATATATTATATATGATTTATTAAATATTTTTTATTTATTAAATAATATTTATTTATCTTTCAATATTTTCATTAGATTATGAAAACAATATTCATGTGTATTTACGACCTACCTTATCCATGAATAGTGTAAACCATTTTTCTATATATTAAATTATGGATGATTATAAATATTTATATATTGAATAAATATTAAATTTATATCATGAATATAATTATAAAGATGATGCAAACATGATAAAATTAAAATGACTAAAAATTACAAATTAAAACAACCATGAAAGATGAAATAGTTAACACCTTAAAACATTGATGATAATAATGACCTATTAGTAGTTTGGTTTTTAAATATTATAATTCATTCATATTTGATCATATAAGTATTTAAATGATTATTGTATCAAATTATAGGAAATTAAAATTTACCATACGGGATTCTATAATGATTTTGAAGTAAGTTGAACTTGAGGTATGGGGTTTATGTTAGAATATCATTTTAATTTGGATTGTTTATACATAATTTTCCATTGAATAAAATTATATAATCTATAACTGATAAAACTCTTAAAATTTCTTATCATACTTTTATTTATGTAATTTAATGTTATTTAACTATTTTAATCTCTTTTTTACTCAAAATGATTAGGAAAATGTATTTAAGAGAAATATAATTCTTTTCCATTTTGTTTGGTAAATTTTTTCATAAATGTCCATGTTTTCTTAAAAATATTTTCAAGAATATTTTTACTATTATCCTATTAATTTTAATTTCATTTTTAATAATGATTAAATTCCTATTAAATTTTTCAAAAGAATATTATATTCATTTTCTAAATGAATTACTTTTGAATTTTTACGTAAATACTGAAAAAATATTTGATTTAATATAGTCAGTATGAATATAATTTCACATAATCACTATCTATTTAGGAAATTATGAATACATTAAAATATTCCATGGTTCATTATTGTGAAAAAATATCCATAATATCTAGGAAATAATTATATTTTAAATATTTTATTTCAATGGGAAAGGGTATTTTCCTCATGAAATATTCAAGTGATCTTTTTAATGTATTTTTCAACTATGATTAAATACTTTGTTATTACTTATGATTTACTGAGGATATGTTCTAATGATACCATCCATAATATTTCAATATATGATTTTTGATAATGATGATGAGATGTATACAATTCCCATTTATTATCCATGGATTATTCTATGATGAAAAGATGAAATTTTTATAAAACCAATTTACCTTGAATGAGATATGATATGTTGATATAATTAATTTTTTGTGATCTTATAGCACACAAATTTTTTTTATTACGTGATGTTTGGGAAAGTAATTATATATCCCGTGAATACATTGAGTAAAGATATATATCTCAAGAGATAATAAGAACTTGAATGGGGAGTAAATCCACTTCTGTAAGGACACATGTCCACTATGATAGTAATGGGAGTAAACAATTCTTATGGATATGATGGATTGGGGAGTGATGTCATGGATCATATTCATTAATTCCTTTATGATTAAAGTCTTATGTACTAAATAATATTCTCCCATGACTTGTTATTATGGTATATGATATGTTTGGTATGGTTTTAAAATATTAATATCATCTTCTCATATCTTTAAGCTAATGTTATTCCTAAATGATCAATTATATATCCTTTGTTTACCATTATTGAGCACCAAATATCACCCTTTATTATGCTTCCATTTCCCTAGGAAATGGATGAAGGTTTTTTGTATGATATTTATAATAATGGATTTAGAGATAATAACCTAATTATGATATGATTTAGATCATTTATGTATTATTTTTCTATATATCCAATTATCTAAATACACTAAGACATTATGTTTCTAACATTTACCATAATGTTATGTAATGAATATTTATCTAATAAGATGTAACATATATGTATGAATGGGTCAATATAGTTTGTATCCATGAAAGTTTTAGTTACTTTTTGGAACTAGGATGATAAAATTTTATTAAGAACCCGTAGGAGAAGCCTATATATATGAAAATTTCCTATGTTATGATAAATAATTTAGTTTAGTATTGTAATAAAATACATCCTTATCTAGATACTACAACATGGATGCAAATGTTCTATTGATACACCTATTGTTAACTAATCTAAATGGAGCAGATTGGGTATTAACTAAGTTATCACTGAGGCATAATGAGTAGACCTAATAATGCACACCTCGCTAGACACACTTTGGAAATGCATTTATTTCATATTCACATTTTCTTTTTGAGTTATTATAAATATTTTAATATATATTAACCATCTATAACATCAATTAAACCTAAGGTTTCATATATTGAAGAGAATGTATCTTTAAGTAGACATCTTATAAATTATCTTCTTGATAATATGATTTCCTAGTATAATTATTATTTCTCACACAATGTTTTTTTGATTTACTCAATTGTTGGATCCTAAAGGAATCATGTTATGACTGAATATGATGGAAAATGTGGTGATTATGAGTAACCCAGTGGGATTATTACTATATTTAAGTCTATTTTAATTATTCCAAATCAATTTTCCTGGTATGTGATTAAAAAAGGAATATAACCAACCCATGGACTCCCCAAAGGATATAAGAATATAGTTCACTAAGATATACAAGGTTGGAGACAATAGCAGAAAGAAGGTTCCATTTTTTCAATGACATAAATGTAGAAACTGACACCTTAGAGAGTGTCTCAAAGGAACATGAAAATTTTTTATGTGTTGAAAATAAGGACATAACTTAATAAATTACTAAGGAAAAAATATATTATGATGGAAAAAAACAAATTTCACTTCAAATAACCAGTTATAGTTTATTATATTAAAATTGGGGAACTTTTACTTTTTCTAAATCAATTCCATCTTCTAGAAATTAAATGTTAGACCTAGGTGGGGACTATATCAGTTTGAATATTTTAATAATTTGACTTATGAACATCTTATTAATGATAAATTTGATGTTATTTTGGTTATGGATTTTCATTTTTTATATAAATTCCATATCAAGTTCTAGATAATGGATGACACATTTTGATATTCAGAACTAACCTAAGAGTCTGTCATTATGAAAATTAATATGGACTTATAATGGGAATTAAATCAATTGTGTGAATCTTAATTTCTATTAAAAAGTGATTTTTATATCAGATTATTATGGAGAAACTCAACATCGATTATATTTCTATTATACGCATGTTTTTTATATTTTCCCATAAATATTTCCATGTCTTCCTTAAAATCATGATGTTGAGTTGTCAAAATAACTCATGTCGGGTGTGACACCTATTTTAAAAATTCCATGTAGAATGTCCCTGATTGAGTTGTAGTAATTGGATAAGAAACTCTAGGATAATCCTTATAAGGGATCCCTATAACCCTATCCTCCATAATGGGGTGATCATGTTATTTTTGTTATGATGAATGATGGGTTAATTCATATTTAAATTTATTATCAAGAGCATAAAAATATCAATGTCAAGAACATGGGTCATTTACCTAGTATTGATGAATTTTTTGATCAACTATGAATATCCTAATACATTTCCAAAATTTACATTCATTATAGATATCATCATATAGTAGTTAATAATGATGATATATCAAATAAATCCTATAATACATGGTATGTACAATGAATTCATACTGATTTAATTTGGTTTTTTAATTCCCCTAATATCTTCAGGTATTAAAGGAATATTTAATCTTCAGATTATCCTGATTAGTTTATGGTAGTATTTATATATGATGTTTTTATATATTCCAAGAGATATCACTTGATGATTGTAATGAAGAACCTAAGGTAGGATAAAATAAATGTTTAATTTGATAAGTGTGAATTTTGGATATATAATGTCTCATTTTTCGATCATATAATACTATGTGAGGGTATATCAGTAGATCCCTTAATGAATGAATGTATTTAACATTGTCCAAGACAAACCCCTAATACTGAGAATCGTAGTATTCTTTGTTTGACAAGATATTATGGATACATTATAGATAATTTTCTATTCTATCTAATCCACTTACTAAGTTAACATGGAAGGGATTCAAGTTCCTTTAGATAGGTGAATGTGAGAAAAATTTCATTGAATTGAAGAGAAAGGTAATTAGTTCACATATGAGTACAGTGCCCTATAGTGAATAAGGTACTATGATGATTAGTGATGCATAGAAGAAGGTACTAGGATTCATCCTCGGGTAGATTGATATGGTGATCCCTATTCCTTACAAAAATTAAATAATCATGAGAAAATTTACCCAAGTAATGGTTTAGATTTATTTAAGGTAATTTCTTCAGTAATGACATATAATCATTATCTTTATTGATAAAGTTTTGACATATTTACTAATTATAAATGTATAAAGTTTATATTCCCTAATAAATAGTTGAATATGTTATAGTAATAATGGTTGTAGTTGATTCATGATTACTACTAATCAATACATTACAACCCTTGGAAAGTAAACATGGTGGTAGATTTTTTTAGTTAAAATAACAATTTTTGATTATTTATGTTGGTAATGACAATGAACCCAATATTTTTATATTTATAGTAGATTATCCTTGAAATAATTAATAATGTTGAGAAATATTATCTTACTCAAATGAGTTTTCAGCCATCAATCTATGTGAATATTAATTTGGTATAGAAGGAAGATGTAAAGTTACTAAAGAATGTGAGAAATTTTCTTGAGTTGAAACTTGATTGTGATGAAATGATGAGGTTCAATTACCATGTATGAGTCCCATATATATGAGATTCGAATAGGGAATTATTGGATAAATCACATTATTCATCATTCAATACTCATCTTGGATGTATAAAGTTATATATATATATATATCTAAAAGAGTATTTCTTGTGGTACAACATGGTGATAGGTATTTTAGAGTATGTATCTTGGTGCTTGGTATGTCATAAAGTTAAGTCTCATATATATAAGTCTAAGTGGTTGATATAACCATTACCCATAAAAAATTCTGAATGAGTGATCCTAACAATGGATTTTTTCATCAGACACCACAAAACATATAAAGGTTATAATGTTATTTGGGTTGTAGTCGATCTCCTTATGAAGTCTACATGCATTTTTTCTATCTGAGAATATTTCTCTCCATGTTAGCTTTTCATACTATATATTAAGAAAGTTGTAATTATTTTTAGAGTACCACATTCTTTTGTATCTCAATGAGATTTTAGGTTTAATTCAATGTTCAAGAGAACTCTTAATCATGATTTGGATATAATGTTTTGTTTTGATGTCAATAATCATCTCCTGAGAGATGGTCAGACTAAGATAACCATATTTACACTCAAGGATATGTTCAGATCATTTTCTCTATATTTTAAAGGTGTTTTGGATCAAAACATTTCTCAGGTCTAGTATTCTTACAACAATATAATTAAATAAAGAATTAATATATATTCTTATAATTCCCTATATGGACATAATGGTAGAACTAAAAATTTATAGGATGATATTATAGAAATATATTTTTATTGACCTTATTTAGATGAATAAATGACAATGAATTTCAGATCACATTAGTGATGCATCAAGGAATCTTAGTATCGAAAGAAAATTTATGATGACAATACTTAGTGAAATTTGGAATTTTATGTTGGTGTGATTGTATTATTTTGAGTTTCTCCCAGGATGAAGGTTATGAGATTCATAAATAATGGAATATCCCATGAATATTTTTCCCTTAGAGATTCTTGATTGAGTAGGGATGGTCTATTTTCTCTTTTAACTTCCATTGAACATCTCTCAAGTCCATGATATGTTCTATGTATATCTCCAAAGGAAGTACACACTTGATACTTAACATGTAATAAACCCATAGGTTAACATAATTTATAATGATAATTCATATAGAAAAATATTATAATTAATGGGTCATGGTAATAAATTGAAAGAGAAAAATGAAATTGAAACATCCGTTTATGCGCACATACGGACAACCATCTCCAAGATAATTGTAAATAATTTTTTTATCTCTACATTAAATGGATTATTATTACTATTATTATGATAAATATATATTATATTTATATAAAAAAATATAAAGATTAAGGATCCATGATTAATGTACAAATACATGACCTTCTAAACTGGTACTTCAATGAAAAATGAAACATTTAACATCCTAAAACAAATTTTTTTTATAATGAATTTTTAATAAATGGGTGTTGAAATATTATAAGTGGATCATATATGATAGTAAACATATATGAATGATTATAGTATAGAATTATAATAAATTTTACTTTATTATACATGAGGTTAGATAATATTCAATGTAAGTTGATCTTGAGGTAAGAGGTTTATGTTTCAATATCATTTTAATCAGGATTGTTTATGCTTGAATTTTTATTGATGGAAATTATATAATTATTATCTGATAATGTAATTTAATTTTACTCCTCATTATTTATTCATCAATATTTCAATTAAAAGTTACATTTTCCTCTCATTGGTACCTTAAATGATCTAGAGGATGTTTTTAAGAATGATAGAATATATTTTCTCTTTGGTAATGAAACATTTTCTTCCAAGTCCATATTCGATAAAAAAATCAAGAATCTTTTTATTATTCCTAAATAATTTTTTAAATTCATTCTTACCCATTCTTTTATTTATATAATAAAATTCAAAGTAACATTCATGTTTTTTTCCTAAAAAGTAATTTTGACTTTTTACTAAAAGTTTTAAAGGAATCATTGTTCCAACATCTTAATATTTCATTACAATTATCCATGGTTATTTTCAATGATAATATTTTCCATAATATTTTTATAAATAATTGGATTTTAAATAAATTATTTCAAATTGAAATGATTATTTTTCTCATAAAACATTTTAGTAGTATTTTAAATAATTTTGTCATATATAATATCATCCATTGATGTTATGGATGATTTACTTAGGATATGATCTAACAATACCGACCATAATCTTTCTATCTGTGGTTTATTAAAATTTAATGAGATGTTTACACATCTCATTTATATTACATGGTTTATTATTTTATGAAATGATGAAATTTTTGTGAAACCTATTTACTTTACATGTGTTATGATTTGATGATATAGTGAACGTTATGTGGTCTTATGGAACACATATGTATGTTATTTATTATATGATGGTGTCGGGAAATTATATATCCCTCCAATCCATTGTGTAATTATAGATATCTCATGATATAATAAGAAATCCAATGATGAGTGAACCTAATTCGGTAAGGTACTATGTCCACACTAATAATATTAAGAGTTCACCTTAAATACAGATGTAATGGTGAGTGAACCTAATTCACCGTGTGATTGGGTTTTGATGCTCTAGGTACATCCCAAGTGATTTCTTGAAGATCATGTGAAATTAAATTAATTAATAATTATTTTCCATTTTATTTTACACATTCAAATTGTGTATGGTATATGTACATTCTCTATAATTCATAGGAATCAGTAATAGTATACATTGTATATATTCATGGATTTCTATGTGGTCGTATACACCATGTAGAAAACAAAACATAACCCATCCAACAACACATCACGTATGTGAAAACCCTATTAAATTTCTCCAAATTTTAATTAATTTGTTCTATTTTTTAATCTTTGAGGGTATTTGGCCATTTCCAAAAAAATAATGTGGGGTATTTCAGAGTTTTCACCTGGGTAGCAAAAATTGTGCAGTAACCATGCAACAAATGTTGTAGACTAGATTCTGTGATTTATCACTATAAATGTATGGTTCAACAATCCATGTAGGATATTTGTGACATATTAATATTTATGGAGAATAAAATATTGTTTTATAGCATATGTGACATGCAACACAGATCTAAAACAACTCACAAAATACATTTCTTCAACTTTAATTTATTCTCTTGATTGGAGAACATGAAACCCTAATTTGAAATTAACAACATAGTATAACATTATAACATAACAATTAAATTAGAATGTATGAATAGAAATATATAAATTATGAAAATTATGTTTATATTTTTATTATAAATAAGATAATAATCATTTAAAAGAAATAGAAATGTTTTATGAAAACTGTATTTTTTCCAAAAAAAGGTTTAGTCACACTTTGGGAATAAAAGTTATAATTTACATTTACCACCTTTATAAAATTTATTAGAAAAAAAATTAAAAAATAATTTTAAATAATCATATCAAAATTATCTTAGATTGAATTTTTTTTATTTTCTAAAATGTTTCAATTTTTGATGAATACTAAAAAATACAGAATTTTAATTGAAAACTACCTTTTCATTTAAATTTTATATAAAGTAAAATTATATTTTTTAAATTTTTTAAGTAAAATTTGACCAATTATATATAAATTAATCCAATTTATGTCATTTTAATCATTTTCAAATTGAATTTTCAAGTTAAAACTTTGAAAACTTCGGAACATTTTCTCTTTAAAAACTTGATTTATCGTCGCATCTACACAGTTAATATTAAATTAAAATTTTTTACATGGGTGAATGGAATTTTTAAAAATGGATTCTATATTTTGAATCATAATAATTTATTTTTTCTAATATGTTAAATTAATTTTTTTATCAGTATGAATAGTAAATACATTAAAAATTATTTACCACGGTTTTGGTAAAATTTGATTTATTTGGAGTTAAAATAAAATGTTAAGGATTTAAATGAACTAAAAACATGTCTAAAATATATTTTATGGATATAATTGGACAATATAATGTATAATTATCTATAATAATCTATTTTGGTTCCTTTTTTATTTTGAAACATTTTGGTACACCTTTTTTCTTTTCAAAAATTACAAGTGGACCAATCACCCATCTTTTAAAAAGACACCCACTCTCGCCTCTTCTAGACACCTTAAAACCTTTTTTGTTCATACATTACCTACGAAAATCACTTAAAATGTACATTCCCTCAACATAAAGGCCTTATTTTGGGAGTAAATTCAACCTAGTAAGGATTTTTAAGTTAAGATATGGTGGTTACCTAAAGAATATGTAACATTCTTTAAAGAAAGTTTTTATTCTAATTCTTAATGCACATACAAAAATTCATATTAAACCATTATGATATAATAAAATAATTATATTCTATATAATCATATTTTTTAATGTTTTTTTGATGACCTAAAACCATCCCCATTTCAATCAAATGGGTTGATAAATCATCATTCATTTGTAAGGTGACTGAATGCCTTGTGAACTAATGTCATTCTTCTATCCATTTCCACTTCTCACCGATCGGTATGATTATTGATTTGAGGTAAATATATGATATTTTTAATTTAATTATACCTCTTAAATTATTATATCATATACACAATTTTTTTATTTCATTCTGTAGGGTATTTGATAATGCCTCTCATGTTTACGGCAGACTACCGCCTCACAAAGAAATGTGATTCATATTTCAATAATAATTTACATGGATAGTAATGATGAAAATTTTAATAAATATATGTGATATAAGAGGTATTTTCTTTTCTTTAATAATAAAAAATGAGGCTTCGGCCCCAACCTTTTAAAAAAAATAAAAGAAGTAATTTTGAGAATAATGACATTAATATCACTCTGAAATGTTAATATATCATTTTCATTTGTAGACTGAAAAATAATAACATTGTTCGTGTATGTGTGGACTACCACCTTCATGAACAAATGTGAATCACTTTTCATCACCACACTAAATATATGATAAAATAGTGTATTTAATGAAGTAATTTTGTATATATGATATTATGATCATTATGGAATGATAAAATCTCACTTAACTTATTTAAATTATGAACATTGAAGAATGGAAATGTTACTAAGGCATACGTATGACCTTATATCTCCATGATTTTAACATATTTCATTTTTCAAAACAATATTTCATGATATATTTTAAAAGTATAATTTATTTATAAATGTGATAATTAATTAATTATTTTTATTCTGTATATGTTTAAATAATGAAATCTTTGACTGTAGTCAATCTAATAAATTCATTTTTGAAACAATCAAAATAGCATCGAAACATCTGATGTAAACATAATTGATTAAGTAATCCTTTATAAAATGATAATTAATAAAATAAAATTAATAATAGTCGTGATAAATTTTATTATTAAATTAAATATTTAATTGATTTTTATTATTTAGGATGATAACTAATGTGTATAATGATACGGACTAACGGTAATGGTTTCTCTTCTCAAATTTACTTCTGTGAGACAAACACCATATTCACCACTAATTTCTTTCTTGTAGTGTATATACTACCATTTTTGTGTGTTATATCTTGAATTATTTTATCTTTAAGGTAATTAAAGTTTCATTTAATGTTATTTCATTAAAAAAATTTATGATTTAAATGTTTCCAAAGAGGTGAGGGTTTATTTCACAATCTCATCATTATTCAGGATTATTTCTCTTTAATTCTTCATGAGTAGAATTATTTGATACTTTTATCACAAAATAAAAATATTTTTTTATAATCATGTTATTCAGGAAATTTTTCAAGTTATAGTACCATTTTCCTCTCTCTTTTACATAAAATTATTAAGAAAATTGTTTTATGGAAATCTGACTTTATTTATCTCTTCAGTCGCAAATCAGTTTTCTTACAAAACAATGTTTTCTAAAAATGTTTTAAATTTTTTTAGCATTCTCAAAATGATTTATTAAAAAAATTACCCATATTTGGATTTTTAAAAAATGGTTTGAAAGTGGTCATATTATCATTTTCTAAAGAAGACACTTTTTTAACTATTATACAGTACAAAAGGAATGTTCTTTTTGACTTATATGACATGTATGGAATTAACCACCATCATGACCATAATTTCATTGAATCATCCATTAAATGTTTACAAGGTAATTTTTATTGAAATTGTGTCCCTAATATTATGTAAATTCATGGTTTTTAAAAGTGATTTTCAATGAAAATGATGTTGAAAATATTTTATGTATTACCTAGTTTTAAAATAAAATGGTGGTTTTTAAAGAAAGTTTATTTTCATAAATGAATTTTCCAAGTGATATTTTAGAATCATTTTCCATCTTAGATGATATCATTTTATTTTACTTGTTCTTTAAGGATGATATACTCCAATGATACCATCCTTATTATTTTTTTTGATGGAATATGATCAGTTTGATTGGGGATGTACTATGTCGATACCTATCATGACCAGCCTTCTCCAAGATGAGGGAAAGGATGTAAAGATGAACTGCCCTTCCTTCTTCAAGGTGAAGGAGAGATAATGACCCCCGAGTCCTACCCTTAGTAGGCCCCGGAGTGGCGACTAGCACCAAGGGTATAGAATCTCACGTAAATGAAATGCATTACCCTTTTTATAGAATAAGATCATGAGATAAGATGGTAAATCCCAAAAAAATACAAATACCAAAAGTAAAAGTAAATATAAAACCCTTTTTCCCATATGCATGTTCAAAATAAACTAGTAAAAGTACAAGAAAAACTCTGAAGTACCAAAAGAAGAAATGAAGAAACGAAAACTATCTCAATGCCTGAGCCAGTAAGGTCTGGCACGGTCTTTAAAGTCCTCCTAGAAACCTAAAATTAGTTTTATATACATGGGGTGAGTATACAGGTATACTCAGTAGGGAAATCAAATTCTCTTGTGCACAAGTGGGCATACATTCTAATCCTCTATGAGAAATAGAGGTAACCAAAAAACTTGGCAAGGAAAACTATCCACCCAACCTCACCAAGGAACACTCCCCAAATAATTTAAGTCAGGTAAAATAATAGTAATAGAACATCAATATTTGGTCACCCTACACCGCTTTCCCACTAGTTATTTAGAACATCCTACGCATCAGACCTCCCCTACAAATCCCATTGTAGTCCCACTACCGCCCCCAACAACAACCATATGGGCCATCCAAACCACACGTTTATCCCACTCACAAACACCTAGGACACCACTATAACACCATGACCCCAGTTACCCAGAGTTGGTGCATTATTACATAACATTGGCATGATCACAAAAGATCAAGTCTCGAAAGATCGATTAGTTTAGTAGTCTTGGAAACACTAGATATATTCATAAGTCTTACATTACATCATAAAGTAAAAAAAACTACAACACATCTTTTCTTAATATCCCCTCATACATTCCCTACAGGTCATTCATAAAATACTTCTTCACATCCTAGGAAAACTTAAAACTTTGAAAGGGGTGAGCTTAGATGCTCAGTAAGGATAACAATATAGAGGAAACTTTCATAAATAAACATAAACATTTAAGTCAATGTATAACTAAAACAAAATCCTTTTAAACTTTAACTTTAGCATAATATGGTAGAAATAAAATGAAATAATTCTATTTACTTATTCACATGGATATTCTACTAATCGAATAATCACATGCAATATCAATAACCACTTTCATAATGATGGAGTCCATAATGCCAGACTATCATAACCACGTAGCCAAGGCCTCATTCCAAGACTACAAATAATATTTTGTCAAGGCCTCGTTCCAAGACACTATTTTGTCTCATTAGACCTACCGATGCATCGAGGAGCTATAGCGGGCTCCACCCATCACTTATTAAGTCCAATGCATTCCTCATATGAACAGGTTTAACCATAACATAAACATTTGTATTAAAACTAGCATAAGAAATGTCAATAATTTCTTCATAAACCATGAATGGTATAAAAATAACACATCCACAATCAAACATATCTCAAAACCTTCAATACAATATGGAAGTTTTGTATCATAATAAATCAACTTCAAATAAGCTTAAAATCCATCAAAGGATGTTGACATAGATGAAATCAAAACTATTTGAGAGAAATATCTCTTTTTTTAAATCATTTAAAAGTAATATAATTATAAAATAAAACATTTACTTTTAAAATATTCTTATAATCTTGTAAGGGAATCTTTAAAGATTTTATAACAGCGGAAAATAGTCACACCCGCCGTATAAGTTAAAAAACATTCTTACCTTAATTTTGTCGAAAAGGTTAAAAACAAACTTGTTTGGAAAGTGATGGAAAGATTACTTTATCAAAATATTATAAAAAGTAAAAAAATGGTATAAATGAATTTAAACCATAGTCTATAAAATAATAAGAATGATTTGAAATACATTTTTAAGAAACATGGATATAAATGATAAAGAGGTCCCAATAGATAATTACGTATAAATAACCTCGGATAATGAAGAGATTGTGAAATAAACCCTTACCTTGTAATTTTCCTTGGTTGAGGGTAGGTTAACCTCATGTATAATGGTGAAATAATTGTTATTAAATTATACCAGAATCATATACATTAATATGATATCATATATGATCTTTTAGCATTGATTTGTTAATAATATCTTAGTATTATCATCGTTTCGAGTGTTAACTGATTCGTTTTCCTTTATATTATTTGTTATGTGAGCCATATTTGTTATGGATGGGATGTATATTATTCATATACATAATTATATCATGTCATTAAACATTATTTTTAATCATCAAATGAGAATTAGACTTGAATGGATATGATGGGGAATGGATCTCATCACGTTCGTGGAGACAGTAGTCCGTACGTACGCACAAGTGACAATATCATTCTTTTGATATTAAAATAATATATAATTGGATGTTATATCATAAATACAGAATCATTATCATGTTATATTTATTATTTACATGAATTACACATCATTATTATACCCATCCAAATAATAATTTATTGAATAACAATTACACCACAATGTGGACACTGTAAGCCAAACGTACGCACGTATAGTGACATGTCATTCAAAGGATGGATAGAATACTAAATATGGTTGTACCATATTTATAATGACATACATTATATATAATATACTGGAGTTATTATTTTAGAATGGTAATAACAAAGAAAGAAGAAGTTGAAGAAGAAAGGAACTTGAAAGATGGTGGTGAAAACATTACCTCTTCTTCGGGTTCTTCATTTTGATTTGATCAAAAGAGATCCTTAGGTGGGCTTTTTGATCAAACTAAGGCCTCTAGGTTGTATTGAGGGAAGTTGAGAGAATATTTGGTCAGGTTTTTTCTGATCTAAAAGGCTTTGAAGGTGTGAAGAATTCATTAGAAGTTGTGTCCTTTTATAAGGGGGCTCTTTAGGAAAAACTTAAAGTATTATTTTATAATAAATTCATATTCGGTTTATAATGGATCAAAAGTGGATTATTCAAAGTCTAAGGTGGGTATGGGTTTAAATTTGTTCAACCAAAAGATTTTAGACATGTTTAGTTCATTATATTAACCTTATATTTTAGTTTTAACTCTTAGTTAATTAGATTGACATTAACCATGTCACTTTGTATTTTTATATTATATAGTTAATAAACTTACTATATACATCCAAGAGATCCCCAAGTGGTCCATTAATGATAAAACTATAATTATATAATTTATTTGGTGGAACCTTAGATTTTTACGAATATAATATCAATTAATAATATAATATTTGTTTTAAAAACTCTTTTAGGTCAATTTTGACACTATTGGGTATTTTGTTTTTAATAATTTCATAACAACATTATTACTTAGAAAACAAATTATATAACCAATACTAATATGTCATATTAACCTATAAAATTATTGGAATTCATAAAAAGTCTCAAATTACATTTTTTATGTATTTATATTATCAATTATTTTAATATTTCATTAATTAGGTAATTACTGCATCACCATTGTGTCATAAATAAATTAAATTATTTAATTTCTAAAAATTATAAATAAAATACCATTTTGTAGGAAATTTTTTTAGATTTCTAATTAATATTTCTAATCGAATTTATCTTATGTATAACCCTATATTAAAAAAAATTTAGTAATTAAACTTGGATTTTAACTCTTTTAACTCTTCTTTGAATTAAATAATAATAAATGTCCTAATCTGATCCAAGTGGACCTAAATGATAATATTTTATTTCTAAGGTTGTTTTTGGTTGATATACACTTGTCCAATAGGATTATGACATGTGTTAGTGTAATATTAATATCATTTTTACCCTTAATTACCCTATTTACTTTTAACCGTGGTAAATAAAAGTTAAAAGTAACTATTCACAAAAAAATTATTTTTATCTTTTTGAACCAAATTTTACTCCTTGATATTAATCGTGTCTCTCAGATTTTCGAAATTTCACTCACAGAAGTGGTAAAATTAAGTTTTATGAGAATTTCCAAATTCTCATAGGATGTGGGTAAAAGACGGTGAAAAGTTCCATAAAATTTTTATATATCTAAAATTATTCTAAACTAACTCCAATGAATTACATTGAAATTATATAGGTATTATATATCCATTTTTACCTTAATTAAATTTAAATAAAATAAATAGTTATTTAAATAAAAATTCGATTTTAAACTATAACTCAATGTTTTTCACTATTCATCAAAAATTGAATGTTTTTAGAAAAATACCAAAAATTCACCCTAAGATAATTTCGATATTCCGAATCCAAAAATGAAGTCCATTTTGAAAGATAAAATTTATAAAATTTCAAAAAGTGGTTATTACTATTCATAACGGCTACTTTGATTGGTCGCGGTGTGTTAGAATCTCGAAGTTGCGTACAATGCAAGCTATTGCATTATTCAAAAGGAAACGTACCGTGGAAGCTTGGGGTGTTACATTCTCCCCTCCTTCAATAAATTTTTTCCTTGCAATTTGAAACTATTTTTTGAAAATAAAAGGTTTCAAATAGAAAATACCTTTGGGAAAACCCACATCGGAAATTAGGTTAATAAAATTTAGTCTTAATAAGAGGAAAAGGGAAATGAAAGGGTCACCACCAAATTATGATCTCGATTAGGAGAACATTGATGGAAATTAGAGACATATAATTAGAGGAAAAACATAAATATTTATAGGTACTGATTGAGGTCATCAATCACAAACAAGTGTAAAATTGAGGGCCTTAAATTAATCAATCTATGATGATTTAAAATACCATTGGTTCAACAAAAGATATGGTATTAGGATAACAAATTTTTTGTTTTAAGATCCCTTCACTAAAGTATAAGAATTAATTTCTTCATTGAATAAGAGAAGAATAAAAATATATAATTGACCAGTAGAGTCCCATCCTTTAACTAAGTTCTACCACAAACTCATCTTTCACTATAAAAGATAATAGAACATAAAAATAATATTCTATTTATCCTATTCATATAGGGATCAAAAAATGAATTTATAATTCATCTAGCAGAACCATTAAAAAACTACATTATTCAATCTAGGACATCACGTGGGTCAGTGGTAGGTGATACACCCTTGTTTCCCTTCAGTTGTGGGTTCAAGTCTCGCGGCCTTGCCGGACACGACGGGTTGTCACCCGACCTCCAGGTTATCCTTCTATGGAAATCCAAAAATAATCTCAAACTAGAATTATCCAAAATACTTCTGTCCAAACTCACAGTCCAAAATTTATAAGGAAGGTAAACACAATGAAGATCCTTTTTGCTGCGTAATAACATGTGAGCACCTTCATCATGTATTCTTTTAAAACACCACAACATCTTAAATTACCATAAAACCTTATTGATTACATTCATGATCCCTTATTCCTTATATAATTATAGATACACTCCTTCTATCAAAAAATGTTGTAAACTCCAACAATGATGGAATATACAAATTGTTAATCAGTTTCAAGGTAATCAAGAATATCAAATATAATTTATCCAAATAAATAATGTATTATTCCAAAATCACTACCTCGGTATCAGAACCATATTATGGTTTATCTTTCTCTCAACCATATATTTTCCAAAAAATTAACCATCTATTGAGTTACTTTTCTTGGTTCCACACAATCTCAAGTCCTTAATGAAATAGTACTGTAGTACAATCCTTATATACTCCATAATTATTATAACCAATACATTGTTGATACAACACTCAAATGACATAATTCCATAATAAAAACATAAAAACTATAATCATTCCTCCTCATATATGGTAGTATCATAACTTGATTATTATCCAATAACATCATTTGCAGTATACTCTTATGAATGGGACATTGATTCGCGTAGTGTCCCAACTCCGTGCAGATGAAGCATTGTACATTTGAAACCTTTTTCTTACCCTTGCAGTCATGTACATGGTGTCCTTTTTCTCCACACTTATAACAAACTATCATTCCCTTCAGGAAAGTTCCAGGGTGTTTCTTCCCATAGTTATCACATATGGGAAAATTCTTCTTTTCCCTCTTTCCTTTATCCGTCTTTCTCTCTTCCATACTTTTCTTCTCTTGCTTCCCTTCAAATCCATAGGACTTGGATAGTTCTTTACTTATCTTATTAACACGTGATACTATTTCTTCATATGTTGAGAATACATGAGAGACTATTTCCCTTCTAAATGTTGGCTTAATACTGTGAAAGATATGATCCTTCTTACTCTTTGGATCATACGTATTGCTGGAGTTCACATTCCTTCTACTGGGTTCCATTTCTATACAATAGCATAAACTAGGTCAGTTTATGAATTGTAATGAATAATTCCAAACTTGTAAAATACCTAATGTAAATTGAATGGTTTATGTATATAATCCATAATCATAAAGATGTTTTCATTGAAGAATTATATACTCATAAACCCTTCATAATGATTTGTAAATAAAATGAGAATTATCCAAATCATATCCCTCGGGAGTGTTGTAACCAAGAGTGCAGCAAGGTCTATTGTCGTGCACCAGTTCCCGTTCGAGTCAAGCTCAAAGCGGTGTTTTTGGGTTTTACCCCTAGGTACATCTGTTCCAGATCCGCCTCTACCTGCTCGTATCTAGACAGAGATTTATTGCTCAGAAAACTCACAAAATCTCTACAATACCAAAATTCTAGGAAATTTTTCTATTCTAATCCTCAAAGTCTATCTTAGGGCTATGTGCTCTAATCAGAGTTTATCTAAATCTAGCTTCCAAGGTTTGTACTAAACTTCCTATGATACCAACTATAATGCCCTGACCCCAGTTACCCAGAGTCGATGCATTATTACATAACATTGGCATGATCACAAAAGATCATGTCTCGAAAGATCGATTAGTTTAGTATCCTTGGAAACACTAGATATATTCATAACTCTTACATTACATCATAAAGTAAAAAAAAACTACAACACATATTGTCTTAATATCCCCTCATACATTCCCTGCGGTTCATTCATAAAATACTTCTTCACATCCTGGGAAAAATTAAAACATTGAAAGGGGTGAGCTCAGATGCTCAGTAAGGATAATAATATAGGGGAAACTTTCATAAATAAACATAAACATTTAAGGCAATGTATAAATAAAACAAAATCCTTTTAAACTTTAACTTCAGCATAATATGGAAGAAATAAAATGAAATAATTCCATTTACTTATTCACATGGATATTCTACTAATCTAATAATCACATGCAATATGTATAACCACTTTCATAATGATGGACTGCATAATGCCAGACTATCATAACCACGTATCCAAGGCCTCGTTCCAAGACTACAAATAAGATTTTGTCAAGGCCTCATGCCAAGACACTATTTTGTCTCATGAGACCTACCAATGCATCGAGGATCTATAGCGGGCTCCACTCGTCACTTATTAAGTCCAATGCATTCCTCATATGAACAGGTTTAAACACAACATAAACATTCATATTAAAACTAGTATACGAAATTTCAATACTTTCTCCATAAACCATGAATGGTATAAAAATAACACATCCATATTAAAACATATCACAAAACCTTCAATACAATATATAAGTTTTGTATCATAATAAATCAACTTCAAATAAGCTTAAAATCCATCAAAGGATGTTGACATAGATGAAATCAGAACTATTTGAGAGAAATATCTATTTTTTTAAATCATTTAAAAGTCATATAATTATAAAATAAAACATTTACTTTGAAAATATTCTTATAATATTGTAAGTTAAGCTTCGATGATTTTATAACGGTGGAAAATAGCTGCACCCGCTGTATAAGTTAAAAAAACATTCTTACCTTAATTTTATCAAAAAGGTTAAAAACGACCCTGTTTGGAAAGCGACGGAAAGCTTCCTTTATAAAAATCTTATAAAAAGTCAAAAAAGGGTATAAATGACTTTAAAACATAGTCTTTAAAATGCTAATAGTGATTTGAAATACATTTTTAATAAACATGGATGTGAATGATAAAGAGGTCCAAGTAGTTAATTACGTATAAACAACCTCGGATAATGAAGAGATTGTGAAATAAACCATTACCTTGTACTTTTACTTGGTTGAGGGTAGGTTAACCTCCTGTATAATGGTGAAATAATTTTTATTAAATTATATTATAATCATATAAATTAATATGATATCATATAAGATCTTTTAACATTGATTTGTTAATAATATATTAGTATTATCATCATTTTGGGTGTTAACGGATTCGTTTTCCTTTATATTCTTTGTTATGTGAGCCATATTTGTTATGTATGGGATGTATATTATTCATATCCATAATTATATCATGTCCTTAAACATTATTTTTAATCATCAAATGAGAATTATACTTGAATGGATACGATGGGGAATGAATCTCATCGCGTTCGTGGAGACGGTAGTCCGTACGTACGCACGAGTGAAAATATCATTATTTTGATATTAAAATAATATATAATTGGATGGTATATCATATATAAAGAATCATTATCATGTTATATTTATTATTTACATGAATTAAACATCATTATTATACCCATCCAAATAATAATTTATTAAATAACAATTACACCACGACGTAGAGACGGTAAGCCATACGTACGCACGTATGGTGACATGTCATTCAAAGGATGGATAGAATACTGAATATGGTTATACCATATTTATAATAACATCACAGTATATATAATATACTGTAGTTATTATTTTAGAATAGGAGTAACAAAGAAATAAGAAGTTGAAGAAGAAAGGAACATGAAAGAGGGTGGTGAAAACATTACCTCTTCTTCGGGTTCTTCCTTTTGATTTGATCAAAAGGGCTCCTTAGGTTGGCTTTTTGATCAAAATAAGGCCTCTAGGTTGTATTGAGGGAAGTTGATAGAATATTTTGTCATGTTTTGGCCGATCAAAAAGGCTTTTAATGTGTCAATAATTGGTTAGTAGTGGTGTCCTTTTATAAGGGGGGGAGGGGCTCTTTAGGAAAAACTTAAAGTATTATTTTATAATAAATTCATATTCGGTTTCTAATGGCTAAAAAGTAGATTATTCAAATTATAAGGTGGGTATGGGTCGAAATAATTTCAAAAAATAGATTTTAGACAGGTTTGGGTCATTATATTAACCTTATCTTTTACTTTTAAATCTTAGTTAATTAGATTGGCATTAACCATGTCACTTTGTATTTTTATATTATATAGTTAATAAACTTACTATATACATCCAAGAGACTCCCAAGTGGTCCATTAATAATAAAAATATCATGATATAAGTCATTTGGCCGAAACTTAGATTTTTAGGAATAGAATATCAATTAATAATATAATATTTGTTTTAAAAACTCTTTTATGTCAATTTTGACACTATTGGGTATTTTGTTTTTGATAATTTCATAACAGCATTATTACTTCGAAAACAATTTATATAACCAATCCTAATATGTCATATTAACCTATAAAATTAGTTTAATTCATAAAAAGTCTCAAATTACATTTATTTGGGTATTTATATTATCAATTATTTTAATATTTCATTAATTAGGTAATTACTGAATCACCATTGTGTCATAAATAAATTAAATTATTTAATGTTTAAAAATTATAAATAAACTATAATTTTGTATGAAATATTTTTATATTTCTAATGAATATTTATAATCGAATTTATCTTATGTATAACCCTATATTAAAAATGTTTTAGTAATTAAACTTTGATTTTAACTCTTTTAACTCTTCTTTGAATTAAATAATAATAAATGTCCAAATCTAATTCAAGTGGACCTAAATGATAATATTTTATTCCTAAGGTTGTTTTTTATTGATATAAACTTGTCCAATAGAATTAGGACATGTGTTAGGGTAATATTAATATCATTTTTACCCTTAATTACCCTATTTACTTTTAACCGTGGTAAATAAAAGTAAAAAGTTACTATTCACCAAAAATTATTTTTATCTTATTGAACTACATTTTACTCCTTGATATTAACCATGTCTCTTAGATTTTTGAAATTCCACTCACAGAAGCGGTAAAATTATGTTTTATGAGAATTTCCAAATTCTCCTAGGAGGTGGGTAAAAGACGATGAAAAGTTCCATAAGATTTTTATATATCTAAAATTATTCTAAACTAACTTCAATGAATTACATTGAACTTATATAGGTATTATATATCCATTTTGACCTTACATAAATTTAAATAAAATAAATAATTATTTAAATAAAAATTTGGTTTTAAACTATAACTCAGTGTTTTTTAACTATTCATCAAAAATTGAAAGTTTTCAGAAAAATATCAAAATATCACCCGAAGATAATTTCGATATTCCGAATCCAAAAATGAAGTCCATTTTGAGAGATAAATTTTATAAAATTTTAAAAATTGGGTATTACAATTCATAATGACTACTTTGATTGGTCGTGGTGTGTTAGAATCTCAAAGTTGCGTATAATGCAAGTTATTTCATTATTCAAAGGGAAACGTACCGTGGAAGCTTGAGGTGTTACAACCACAACCACATATCCCACCCACAGACACCTGGGCCACCACAACCACACATCCTGCCTGTAGACACCTAGGCCACCACAACCACACTTCATGCCCGTAGACACCTGGGCCTCATCCTGAAGACACCTAGGAAACAAACCTTCCCGCACACACCTAGGCCAACCCACCACAACACACCCTGCCCAAAGAGTTTTGGGCTATAATAAACCTTAGGATATTACAGCCTTCCCAAAGAGTCTTGGGCTACTTGGGTGAGGGAGCAGAAAGGAGATAATTACTAACCACTCAAAGGAATGTTGGGAAAACACCCTCCCCCGTGGAATGGGGGTGTTTAGCATGAAGTGCTCGACATGGGTGGGGTGTGTATAAGAAATAAAAGAACTAAATACTTTAAATATAGGTAATCAAGAACTCATCCCAACATAAGGGTCTCAAAACCAACAACCAACCCGCACACAACCACTCTTGTCGCTACCTCTACATGCACAAGTACACAACAACCACAACCAGAGAACAACCCATTTCTGGAAAGTAGTTCCCCATTGTACCTATTCTAGTTATCATGTTCAAGTGATTCCATTTAAATATTCCTTTACTAACAGGAAACTAACATTCATAACCACAATACAAAACAACAACTAAAAGAAAACAACTAAACAGTCATTTAATCTTTCACTCATGGTTCTCTTGTAAATAACAACAACAAAATGGGATCACGTGAGATCCCTAGAAGTACTAGAACCAAAAAAATCCTCAACTTACCTGGTCCATAACATTTACTACCGGCTCCACATAGCCTCATATTCACAAACCAATAACCTCTCAACCAGATATTCCATTATTCTTTATATCACCTCAAAAATTTCAAATTAAACAACCATGCATGTCACCAAAATAGAGCAAGGATGTTTTCATATTTAGACGACACTATTCATTAAATTTTTTCTTTCTATTTGGTTAAGTGGGGTGATCACACAAGGGTTCTTATTTATCAGGCATCCATTTAATCAACCAAGTTTATATGATTAATTAGTTTCCATGTTACAGTTATTCAATCACAAGATCATCTAGAAAATAGAGATTCATTAGTGCGTAAGAAGGACCACTAATGGCCATGATTTTCAGTGGGCATGATCCCATAAAATTCAAAAAATAAAAATGAAGGTAAAAATACAAAAACATCATCATCTTTCCCACCCCTTCATTATTTAAAAGTCTGTTTATTATTTTCATTAAAGTTGGTTTTATCTACATCACGAGGGAACCTCATCATACTTTCCCTGCATGATGCATAGTAAATAGAGATGAAGGAATAACCCCTACATGGATGATCAAGGATCAAATTTTTCTCCATGTGATAAGAACTGGGGTACCATGACAAGAAACTCCAAGAAGAACCAAATAGGAGGTATCTCACGCAGGCATGACTCATCTATGGAAGAGGGACTCCAATCACACCAAGGGAAAAGAAAGTGACCACGGAAGAAGAATATCTTGGTGTGATAAAAGGCTCGATCCTAGAGTTAAGGGATGTAAAATCTTGAAGTGCTTGAAAATAGGATCATGGTTTGACCATGTGTCTGTGCGGTTGCACATGTTAGAATTAATTTAGATTTAATAATTCCCTCAGAGATAGTGAGATAGACCATCACATGGCGGAGAGTTGATAGGTTACATTTAAACTGAGAAAAATGCATAACAGAAGCATAAATAGAAATGCAGAAAAGGGTGTGAAACTGATTAGAAGGCCACATGTTTTTGTATTTCATGGGTCTCCCCACTCTTATTGGATTTAAGATATCCTTTAACATCCTTAAAATGGTCTTAAACCAATTTAAAAGATGTATTAAAACTTAAATGAGATGTTATGGGAGGGATATTAGAAAGGAAACCCAACACCACACGGTGGCACTATTTGGGTGCAGCACCGATCGGTGGCACCGATTGGTGACACCATGGTGACACCCTTCCATCAATTCCCTCTTGGATCATTGATGGTGTCCAGGACACCCCAAAAAATAGAATTTGACAAAGTAATGGACCAAGAAGTTCTAGGACATTACATCATATGCCTCTCAAACTATTCTCGTCCTCGAGAATCCAGACTAAACCCAAAGAAGGACAGGTCCGAACAAACACCTCATAAGATACCTCTTAGGGATAATCCACCTTGTGTTTCTCAAAAGTGGGAATAAAACCCTAATATCCAAAGACATATCCTAATAGCTATCACCCCAAATAGCCACACAAACCTCAAGGATCACATTGTCCCAACACATGGATTAGGAAGTTCTTTCCTCCATGTCAAGATACTATCTTCTTTGGGTGGAATTGACTCACCCACATGAGTTTAATCGCATATGAACTAATACATATTGATTAGGAATAAGGTCCTCCCTTCCCCACATGTCAGGACTTTTCATATACATTCAAATAGAAAAGGAAACAACCCATCTCATAGTCAACATGGTCAAGCATTACATCACAACAAATCACAAAAGTAAATACATCAAAGAAAACTCAGAACAGTAACTCAAAATAGCTTTGGGAACTGGGAATGCATTTATGATTCTTTCTCCCAAGTACTCTCCTCAAGGCCATCACGCCTCCACAACACGCAAACCAAAGGAATGGTCCATCCATGAAGCACCTTCTCTTTACGATCCTCAATTATTACTAATCACTCCATGAATGTCGCATCACCCTTGAAATCCAACTCTCCCTATTCAATGAAATGAGAATAATTGTGTAGGTACCGAGTAAGATGATAGAAATGAAATGCATTGTGTATCCTCTCCAATTGTACTGGTAACTCCAACTGATATGCAACCTTGCCAACTCATACCAACACCTCGAAGGGTTTGATGAACCTAGGAAAAATCTTACTCCCCCTACCAAACCTCTGTTGTCCATCTAGAGGGGAGACCTTTAGGAACACATGGTCCCCAAACATGAACTCTAAGGGTCTCCTCCTATGATCAGCATACAACTTATGCTGGTCCTGGGCTGCCTTCATCCTCTCATGCACAAGCTGAACCTTCTTTGTTGTGCTCTGTACTACCTCTGGGACAAGAACACCTGCCTCCCCAACCTCTATCCAGCACACAATAAAATGACACGGTCTCCCGTACAAGGCTTCAAATAGTTCCATGCCAATGGTAGAGTGATATATATTATTTTAGGAAAACTCTACCAGGGTCAAGTGTCATACCCATGATCCTCCAAAGTCCAAAACACATGCTCAAAGCATATCCTTCAACGTCTGGATGGTCCTATTTATCTTCTCATCAGTCTAAGGGTGTAAAGCAGTGCTAAGGCGTATTTGGGTGACAAAATCATGGTGTAATCCCTTCTAGAATCATGAATTAAAGCATGTATCCCGATCTGAAACAATGTTTCTTGGAACTCTATCTAGTTGCACAACTTCACCCACGTACTTATGTGCTAAGGCATCCACTACGCTCAGATCCTTAACCACTAAGAATTGAGAAATTTTCTCCAATCGGTCCACCACTACCCATATGGAATCACATACTCCCTTATCCCTGGGTAGTACTATGATGAAATACATCAAGACATCGTCCCACTTCCAATCATAAATGTTTAAGGGCTGCAACAGACTTTCGGGAACACGGTCTTCAGCTTTCACCTACTGACACATAAGTCACTTTGCCACAAACTCCTCCACTTCCCGCTTCACTCCAGGCCACCAAAGCTGACCTCTCAAGCCCCGGTACATCTTGGAGAGTCCTAGATGTCCCACCATGGGTGGGTTATGGAACTCACAGAGAAATCCCTTTCGCATCATCTCTAGGACAAACAAATTCCCTTAGAAAAGCATCTGATTCTGACCATCCTCTGACCATCCTTCTATATCTTTTCCCTATTCAACGTGATCATGCATCACATAGATCTATGATTCCCCCCATTGATATTCCTCCACCTACCACATCAAAGAGGACTACACTGTCATCTAAAACATATATCCTCTACCACCGTCCACCCTTTCATCCAGGTGCATGGGATCCAACTCCTCCATATATCTACAGGCATTCATAGAATTCTGAACCACTTCCCTCTGTGACTTCCTTCTCAATTAATTAGCCACAACATTCCCTTTTCCATAGGTGAAGAAGATCTCTAAGTTGTAGTCCTGAAGAAACTTCATTCACCTCTGTTGTCGCAAGTTCAAGTCTCTTTGGGAGATGATATACCTCAACCTTTTGTGATTTATGAAGACCATGAAGCATTCCTCAATGAGTTAATGCCACTAAAACTTTAGTGAGAATACAACTGTTGCAAGCTCCAAGTCATGGGTGGAATAGTTACATTCATGAGGGCATAACTACCTAGACCCATAATAGATCACTACCCACTATTTCATCACCACACACCCCAAGCCTAGATTGGAATCATCAAAGAATAATTTAAATGTTACCCCTTCCTCTGGAAACCTTAGCATTGGGGAACTAACCAGCTTCCCTTTCAGATAATTGAAATATTCTTAGCACTGCTCATTCCATACGAAAGTCTGGTCTTTCTTGGTAAAAGCTGTCAAAGGCACTAAAACTTGAGATAAGTCAGGTATGAACCTCCGATAGTAACCTTTTAGACCCAGGAAACTAAGAACCTCTATCATGTTATTGGGTGATTCCCAATAAAAAAATACTTTAACCTTTGATGGGTCCATTGTTATTCCTTATTGGGGCACCACGTGTCCAAGGAAGTTCACCTCTCGTGTCCAGAACTTGCACTTGGACAACTTTCCATAGAATTGGTGGTGTCGGAGGACCGCCAAAATTTTCCTTAGATTCTCATCATGATCCTCCTCTAATCTTGAGTAGATCGAGATGACATTGATGAACACGACCATGAACCGGTCTAGATACTCATGGAAAACAGAGTTCATGAGCCCCATGAACATAGCTAGGGCATTTGTAATGCCAAACGGATTGACCAAAAACTCAAAGTGCATGTACCTATATCTAAAAGAAGTCTTCGGGATGTAACCCTCTTTTACTCCCAACTGGTGATATCTAGAATGTAGGTCGGTCTTAGAGAACCAACATGCTCCCTTCAAATGTTCAAAAATGTTACCGATCCTTGGGAGGGGGTAACGGTTCTTGATCATCACCTGATTTAGTCTTTGGAAGTCTATGCATAGCCTGAGACCACTGTCTGGATTCTTTGCGAATAGGACTAGATCACCCCACGGTGACACACATGGTCAGATAAAACCCTTCTTCATCAGGTCATCAACTTGAATTTGCAACTCCCACAACTCAGAAGGCATCATCCGATATGGATCCATCGAAATTGGATGGGCACCGGGTTGTAAGTCTATCCCGAACTCAACATCATGTCGAGGGGGTATAGTCACAACCTCTTTGTGGAATACATCTAGGAACTCACTAAAAATCCCTGGAACTTCCACCATCTATAAGTATGATGATTCCACTGACATCTCGACTAATAATGAAAGAAGGGGCTCCACACACCCACTACCCTCCTAACAACCCTCTCACCAAAGAATGCTACACACTGGCCACCCATGTCTGAGAATGAAAACCTTCTCTAGAAGTAGTTGATAATGGCGTGCATGGAAAATATCCTATCAATTACTGGGATGACATCATATGGTTTCATGTTTAGCATAAGGAGGTCCCCATTGGACTGATGCGTCCCTAACATCAGTCCACATCCATTACAAATATCAAACAGGCTATTCTGACCTCCAACTTGCGTACTCAAAACCAGGGGCATGGAAAGTATCTCTAAATTTAGACCAAAGGCATGGGATAGACTATCTGCAGAAAAGGATTGTGAATCTTTTAAATCAAACAAGGAATAGTCAAGAGTGTTAAAAACTGATCATACCTTGAATAACCTCTATCCCTACTAGAACTGCTACCTCTGTGGTGTGCAACTATCTATGCCCAGCTCCTCTACCTCTCGGCTATTGGACACATCTTTGACCATGCCCCGGTCGTGGTTCCTAAGGAGCATTGTGAGGTCGGACTCCTCCTGCAACGTCTAATCCTGGGGAGGGATACTGTTGCTGCTGAAAAGGTCTGTCCAGCAACTGGTGATTTTGAGGTGGGTGTTGAACCTGCCAATCCCAATTTTACTGAGCTTGAACTGGGCACAAACTTTTTATGTGACCAAAACCTCCACAAAAAAATCACCTCAGTCTTGGTCCCATGGTTAAAGGGAGAGTACTAGGAGATCAAAACTGGAACTATTGAGGCCTTCTCCCCATTGGCTGAAACCTAGAAGGCCCTGATGCTGGAGGTCTGCTGATGAAAAATTTCCCCTTTGACAACCAAAACTGGCTCCCCTCTCATGGTAAACCTCCTAGCATGTTCATCCTCTTCACTACCTCAACCTTATTCTGAACCTCTAAGTACATTGGTAGAGTTAAGGGAGTAACAGCATACTAAAGAGAGGTTGGAGTGCCTCCTCTATGTGTCTGGCCTGCGACTCCTCATCTGGAAAGAGGTCTAGAGAAAATGAAGGAGATCCTTGAACTTGATCTCCAACTCCCTCACTGAAATACTCCTTGGTGAATGGAGAGAAACTACAATATCTTTTGGGCCTTCATCATGGAAGAAAGTAATTATGCCCAGAACTCCTTCTCAAAGTCAGTCCCAAAAACCTCAGCCTCCTTCTCCCTGAGATAAAGTGTCCACCACTGACGTGCTGCCCCTCGCATCCGGATCATTGCTAGAGGAACACAGGACTCTGTTGAAGCCTGAATCAAGTTGAAAGCGATCACCAGCTCCTCAATCCATCCCTCCATCTCCATGTTTGAGATGTTTCCCTCATACATTCCCAGAGTCTACTGCTAGAAGGCACAAAGTGTCTTCTACCATTGTTCATCCTCCTCCTCTCAATCAGACCTCTTCTGATCAACCAGATCAACCTGTTGGGGCTTGACTACCCATACTACTTGTGGACAACGTCTAGGTTCCATAACTAAAATGAGAAATAAGTAATTCCTAAGCCCGAGTAGTGTAGACGATCACTTTTAATTTTTGTTTAAACTTTTTACTCATTTTAAATTCCCAAAACACCCAATACACACAATAACACAAGTCATTATGATGCATGTACCTTTCCTAGGGTCTCTACCCTGTAATCAGTGTATCCTCACTTGGTCATTAAGTAGGTTTAGAGTCCTTGCATCGGATCATGGGGGCCCTAAAATCCCATGTTCTAGCTGGTTTTCTCTGGACTATTTCACACGCCAAGATTTCCTAACACTATCTATCTACCATCCCATGCAATACTCACTATGCCTAACCCTGAACTCCATCATATATCTCAACCATCAGCCTCTGATACCATTCTGTCACAACCCATCTTCTCCAAGATGAGGGAAAGGATGGCAAGATGCCTTGCCCTTCCTTCTTTAAGGTGAAAGATAGATAATTACCCCTGATTCCTACCCTCGGTATGTACTAGAGTTCCGACAAGCACCAAGGGTATGGAATCTCACATAAATGGAAGGCATTAACCTTTTATAGAATAAGATCGAAAGATAAGATAGTAAATCCCAAACAACTCCAAATACCAAAAGTAAAAGTAAAGACAAAACCCTTTTTCCCATATGCATGTTCAAAATAAACTATTACAAGTATAAGAAAATTTCTAAAGGAAGTACCAAAAGAAGAAAAGAAGCAATGAAAACCATCCCGATGATCGAGCTAGTAAGGTCCGACATGGTCCTCAAAGTCCTCCTGGAAACCTGAAAATAGTTTTATATACATAGGGTGAGTATACATGTATTCTTAATAGGGAAACCAAAATATCTCATGCACAAGTGGGGAGACATTTTAATGACCTGTGAGAAATATAGGTAACCAAAACACCTAGCAAGAAAAACTATCTACCCAGCATCACTAAGTCACACTCCTCAAATAATGCAAGTCGGGTAAAATAATAGTAATAGCACATTGATATTTGGGTACCCTGAACCTCTTTCCCACTGGTTATTTAGAACATCCTATGCATAATACCTACCCCACAGATCCCATTACAATACCACTATCTCCCCCAACAACAACTATATGGGCCATCCAAACCACACATTTATCCTGCCCACAAACACTTGGACCACCACAACCACACATCCCGCCTGCAGAAAACTGGTCCACCACAACCACACATCCCTCTCATAGACACCTGGGCCTCATCCCGAAGACACCTGAAAAAAAAACCTTCCCACACACACCTCGGCCACCACAACCACACATCCCACCCGCAGACACCTAGTCCACCATAACCACACTTCCTGCCTGTAGACACCTGGGCCTCATCCCAAAGACACCTGGAAAACAAACCTGCCCACACACACCTGGGACACCACAACCACACATCCCACCCACAAACACATGGGCCACTATGACCACACATCCCACCCACAGACACCTAGGCCACCACAACCACACTTCTGCCCGCAGACACCTGGGTCTCATCCCGAAGACAGCTAGAAAATAAACCTACCCACACACACCTGGGCCAACCCACCACAACACACCCTGCCTGAAGAGTCTTGGTCTATAATGAACCTCAGGACATCACTGCCTACCTGAAGAGTCTTGTGCTACCTAGGAGAGGGAGAAGAAATGATCTAATAACCAGACACTCATAAGAATGTTGGTAAAAACACCCTCCCCCAAGGAATGGGGGTGTTCGAAATGAAGTTCTCGACATGTGTGGGGTGTGTATAAGAAACATAGGAACTAAATAAAATAAATATGGGTAATAAAGTAATCATCCCAACATAAGGGTCCCAAAACCAACAACCATCCCACACACAATCACTCTTTATGCTACCCCTACATGAATAAGTACACAACAGCCACAACCAGAGCACAACCCATTTCTGGAAAATAGTTCCCCATTGTACATGTTCTCATTATCATGTTCAAGTGATTCCATTTAAATATTCCTTCACTACCAAGAAACTAACATGCATAACCACAAGCCAAAACAACAACTGAAAGAAAACAACCAAACAGTTGTTTAAGCATTCACTATTGGTTCTCTTGTAAATAACAACATCAAAATGGGATCTCGTGAGTTCCCTCGAAGTATTGGAACCAAAACAAGCCCCAACTTACTGGGTCCAGAACATTTACCACCATCTCTACACAGCCTCAAATTCACAAACCAACAACTTATCAACCAGAGATTCCATTCCTAT
Organism: Viscum album; assembly: GCA_963277665.1. NCBI lineage: Eukaryota > Viridiplantae > Streptophyta > Magnoliopsida > Santalales > Viscaceae > Viscum > Viscum album. The sequence continues at coordinate 735,689,890 of OY728138.1, read as the reverse complement.
TTACATCACCCCACAAACATCAAACAGAACAACCATGCATATCACCAGAACAGATCAAGGAAGTTTTCAAATTTATCCAAAACCATTCATTAAGTTCCTCTTTTCTGTTTGGTTAACTAGGTTGATCACACAAGGGTTATTTTTCATCAGGAATCCATTTAATCAGCCAAGTTTACATGATTAATCATTTTCTATGTTACAGTTATTCAATCACAAGATCATCTAGAAAAAAAATCTTTATTAGTGCACAAGAAAGACCACCAACGGCCATGATTTCCAGTGGATATGAGCCCATACAATTCACAACATAAAAATTAAGGTAAAAAATATAACACCATTATCATCTTTCCCAACCCTTAATTCTTTAAAAGTCCATTTATTATCTTTGTTAAATTTGGTTTCATCTACGTCCTGAGGGAACATCATCATACCCACCCCGCATGATGCACAGTAAAGAGAGACGAAGGAAGAACCCCTACTTGGATGATCATGGATCGAAGTTTTCTCCTTAAACCAAGAACTAGGGTCATGCGATAGGAAAATCCAAGAAGAACCGAACAGGAGGGATCTTATGCAACCATGACTCATCTCTAGAAGAGGGACTCCAAGCACACTAAGGGAAAAGAAATATACCAAGGAAGAAGAAGATTTCAGTGTGATAAAAGGCATGATCCTAGAGTTATAGGATGTGTAATCTCGAAGAGCTTGAAAAGAAGATCGTGGTTTGACTATGTGGAAGGGTATTTGAACATATTGGAATTAATTGAGACTTAATAATTTCCCAGGATATAGTGAGATAGACCATCTCACGGCGGAGATTTGATAGGCTACATTTAAACCGAGAGAAACACATAACAGGGGTGTAACTAGGAACATAGAAATGGGTGTGAAACTGATTCAAATTACACATGTTTTGGTAAGTCGGGGGTCGCCCCACTCTTAAGGGATTTAAGATATCCTTTACTGGCCTTAAAAAGTTCTTAAACCACTTGAAAAGATGTATTAAAACTTAAAAGATACATTATGGGGGGGAATTGGAAAGGAAACCCCACACCACACAGTGGCACTATTTGGGTGCGGTACCGATCAGTGAGACCAATCGGTGGCACTGATAGGTGACACCATGGGGACACCCTACCACTAATTCCCTCTTAACTCACTAATAGTGTCCAGGAAACCCCAAACACCAAAATTTAACAAATTAATGGACCAGGAAGGTCCAGGCCATTAAAATACCATTCATTTTACTCTGGATGGTTTATTATTATGTTTATTGACCGAGAAATGTATTAACATTTCATATTCTATTTTAAATTAAAAAATTTATATTCATTATGTTTAACTCCTTACATATGAGAAATACATTAGGCTTTGTAAGTAATATGTGGGGCCCACTATAATACCTCAATGAATTATTAGGTCTTATGAGACAAACTAGATTTTGTATGGATGAGACCTTACCCATTTATATAGATAACTTGTAATAAGGTCTTGAATGTATTAAGTGTCTTGGAAAAAAGGCCTTAGTGTTATGTTTTAGATTTCTATATTTATGAATACCATCATTATGAATTTAGCTATTGATATTCCATATGATTATTTGATAAGTTTGAATATCCATGGTTAAGATTCATGGTCATGTGATTATTTATATGGAATTATTTGATATTCATTTATTAATTCCATACTTTTTACAAGTTATTGATTAAATGGCATGTGTTTCTGTTATTTGTCTTTCTATATTGATTGTGCCTTATTTATTTATATCTTCTTCTGTATGTTACTGTTACTTAGCATTTGAACTCACCCCTTCCTTATATTTTATTTTCTATAATAAACCAAGAAGTTTTTTGTGATTGATATGTAGGGATATGATAAAGGGGATTATATAATTCTCAAATAAAATAATTTTTTTTATTTTATGTTTGAAATTTTAATAATAATTTAATGTATGTATCTAGTTTACCAAGAGTAAAAAACTATTTCATCCTTTAGGATGTTATTCCTTATATCTTATACCAATGTAATAATGTAGATACCTACTCTAGGATACAGGGGTAGGGTAACTATAGTTGGTATTAAGAGAAGTTTATAAGAATCCTTTGGAACAAGATTGAGAAAAACATAGAGCAGGGAACATAACCCTATTATAGAATTTTTGGATAAGTATATAAGAACATTATAATATTTTTTAGGAAGATATTATATGGGTTTACCTAGTAAAGGAATCCATTTCTGGATACTACAAGTGCAAGTTTTTCTAGAACAGATGTACCTAGGGGTAATAACTTAGAAAAAAGGTGCATTGGGATTGACCAAATCATGACATGGTGAATGAAAATAGGCCTTATAGTGCACCTGGTTTGATAGTCTTAGAGGATATTCTTTGGATAATTCAAATTTTATTTACAAACCATTATGATGGATCTTAAAATAAATATATCACCAAAGAAATACATTTATGACTATTATATTAGTTATGCAATAATTTTTCAATTTTTGTTAAGTATTTCACTGATTTTGAGATTCTACATTATATTTCAGTTTCCAAAGAAAATTTAATGCTCTTATGATGGTTGATTGTGGTGTGTTAAATATTGTAAAATAATTAACATCAGGTTAACCATTATCACAAATCTTCCAACGAGTTTTTTTCTTGGAGAAAAAACACCCAATGGTTCCCTTATTCATGATGTTTCACAAACTTATTTCCAAAGATAGGTTGTTATTAGGAAATGGTCCAACAACACATGGTGACTCACATTGGTCGAGAGGATGGGAGTTCAAGTTCATCACAACCTTTTAGGGGGAATTATTACCAACTCTAGGACTCTATTGTAGATTTAATACATATTCATGAATAATTTTTTAAATCAAAAATTTGACAAAATTTTACCAAGAATTAACCATCGATTATTAGCATGTATTAGATTTAGAATCATTGATCTATATTTAGGTTTCATCATCGATAGATACATATATATGTTTTTGAGGTTCTCTATCCATGGTACCCTTTGAATTTAGATTAGATATTATCATTTCAATTATTATTATGATGTTGGTTTTAACCCACATAGTGGGGAACTTTGGATTTTATCATTATCCATGAGGATGTGAGTTTTTTTTATCCTGGAATAAGCCCATGAGATGGGATTCTTATGTATCCTTGTGAAATGTATCAGAACTCATGTAGTTTTGTGCCACCTAACGGGACACATCATACCTTTTAAGGTCATGTAATGATGGAAAAAACATGAATTTTAACATCATACAACAAGGATGTGTAGGATAAAGTTGCACAGTTAATGTGTTGTGTGGGAAAAGTGCCAAAGCCGACTAAAGGACCAAGAAGGGTTGTAGCCTCCCAAGGTGGGTGTGACCCTAATGGTAATTTTTATCAAAAAGTATTTGGGTGCCTCTAGGTTGTTGGTATTGAACCTCAAGGAGGCTTCCTACTGATCTCATTCGGCCTGGAATCAAATACCACATAGTTAGGAAGATTGGGTATTACACTTAAGGAGGAATACTGTTTAGAGGTTTTTCTCACATGGGATATATCCCTTTAAGACAGATACATGGATTTAAGGTCCCATGACTATAGGGGCCATCAGGGATGTTTATATCATAGGGGATATAGACCTTCGAGATAGATATATGTATTTGAGGACCCACTCCTATAGAGATCCTTAAAGAGGTTTCTCTCACATGGTACATGGATCTTTGATATGCATACATGGATTTGAAGACCCATGCCTATAGAGGACCTTGGGGAAGGTGACAGGAAAATCCTAAAAAGGATCCTCTATTGAGAGATGTATTTGATCTTATGGATTTCATGATCTTTAATAACCTCTATGACTACATGAGTAATTCTTGGTGTGAGAAACAAGAGGAATAGAAAGATCTGAAAAACTACCTGATCTCTTTCTTCCACTAGTGGATGAGGTCAGGGCTATGGGAGAGAGAAATGTTATTAATGTTTTTGTCTCTTATCTTGTTCTTATAACAAGTTTCATGACTTATGCACCCATACAAATTCATCCCACAACAAATTATAAGGGCTTACTCCAGAAGGGATTCCTTATTCATGGTTTTAGAGAGTAAAAGAGGAGTATAATCCACTACACCCCATCTGAAGGAAATTCATGTGGCTCCCCTCACTATCTAAAATTGGAAGGTATCTATTTTAGAGATGATGAGGTATGGAAAAGTCATTATCCCACATTTCTGAAATATGGAGGTCCATGGAACATCCCCTAAGTTTAGGGTCCTTGTTAATGAGGTTATGTGTAACTGTGAACACCTAGAGGACACTATGCATTGGGTAGGAAAATTTTGGGACTACTCATACTGAGGTACTCCCCAACCAAAAGGAAGAAATGATGGTGTGTTTTTTCCATGATCAGAAAAATATAGAGGTGTTGATGAAGGTTTTTATTTGGACCCTCTTAGATGGGATTCCCAAGGGAAGAGGTGCCCTACCACTTGAGTTGTGAAAAATAGTCCCCAAGAAATACTCCTATATGTGAGTGATGGGTGAGCTAGAGATGGATCATGTAGATGATAGCTCGGTGAGTTGAAGTTGGATCATGCAGGTGATAGCTCAGTGAGTTGAATTTGGATCATGTAGGGTAGTCCTATAAGAGCTAAAGAGATCCTTTGGAGATGGAAAAACTAGGTGAAAACACTTGGGTGTGTCCTTTAATTATGATCCAAGGTTCTCCTATGTTGTATTTGGATTATCAGTTCTTAATTCCTAGGATTGAGAAGTATAATTCACCCTAAATTTTGTGAATTAGGGTAGGTGGTTCAAGTAGTTGTTTTATGTTTAAAACAATAGGTGAAATTTAATCCTATTAACCCCCTTAATTCCCTCTTCATTAAGATATTTAAAATACACTTAAATTTTTTTTAGGTCTTTAGTGAATGAGTAAGTTGAGTAGAGCATCAAGGGGTTTGTTAATTTTCTAGTAATTTCAAATGAGGAGCCCAAGGGTCCTATTTATAGGAAATTTTGTGACCTTGGGTGAAGGATCCATCTGGTGTAGGTATGTCGAGATGGTAATCAAGTAGGATTGACCTAATAAATTCTCCTAGGTGTGCCTATATAGGGCCTATTAACTCTCACTAATGTGTTGGGTAGACCTACACAGTTCCACTGGGGTATAGACTGGACCTGATCATTGATTATTTATAGGTCTTTTGTGATTCACCATGGAGAATTAATGTGATCCTTGATGTCCTTCAATTATTTTTCCTTGAGTAATTCCCATTTAAAAATTCTCATTCAATCATCAAAAAAGGGTGTATCAACAAAATCCCTCCCCCCAGAATTGTATCCAATCAGAATTTGAGGGTATTATCCTAAGGTAGAGAAAAAAGGAAGTTGATGGATCCTTAAATCTATGGAGTGTTCATGTGCCTTTTTTATTTGGAATGAAGAGCACTGCGACTTGAGTTATATGAAAGTGAGAAGTGAAAGGGTGAGTTATGAAGGTTGATCACGCTATTGGATCACACATGTCAACTGGATGGATGTTTTTCACACATAGATCTTGTAAGAGTCACATATCAATAAATAATATCCATGGCCTTTGTGGATTTTCCTCTATCTTTCCCACTACTTTTATCATCATGCTAGTGATCTCTTCACCCTAGTTTATCTAATTAAATCTATTCACCAAGCTAAGTATTCCCTTTATTTTTGTGACACATGATCCTTGGAGAGTGACCTGTGTGAGGTCACCTAGGTGAGTGACCTATGTGAGGTCACTTGGGTGAGTAAAATAAAAAATTCAACTCCTCATAATTTCTAAACTTCTGAATTCAAAACCAAGACTTTATCTAATGAAAATCATGGAAAATTCATATAGGTTCCAAATGGATTCTCATATAGTAAGAGTCTCTGATGATCAGGATAGAAATCGTATAAATGATATGCTAGATTTCATCGGTCTTGAGAAGTATGATGCATGTGACACCACTGAGAGTAATTATTCGGTACTCTACAACCACGATGTCCTAAAACAAGTCTTTATTATGTGTCTGATGAATTACCTTCCATTATCCTAGTTCTAAGAATATAAAAACTTTACCACAACCAACATATTATCCAAGGTTGTGTACATCAGTGAGGGAACATCATCCACAACCAGTGTCATGTATCATATTAGTTATGCCCCAGATTTAAATCCTTATACTCCTATGTTAAATGCGCACTATTATTCATCCATATTTTATGATTCCAAGATGGACCAATCAAAGATATAGAATAAATACTATGACCTTCCTCCTAGAGGGGGTGTTAGACCTGAGTTGATGTTGGTGTAATGGGTGTGCTAGATTTTTGTTGATTTGCAACTGAATATTTATTCCTAAATTTTTAAGCCATCAGTTTCTATTGACCAACACATTCTATCTGATGCATAGCGATGTTGGAATCAGCCTACAACATAAAAAAATGGTCAATAGAGACGTTTATTTCATGAAATAGCGGCCATTTAAACTGATGCCTAATTGTGTAGTGGTAGTTATTAAAAATACCACATATTGCATGGTCTCTAGTCATTTAGTGGTGGTTTTTTAAATTTAGTGCTGGTTTTGTTAAGTTTCATTCTTGTATAATTTAGTGGCGATTAATTTTTTATTTAGCGATGTTTTTTATAACAAAAATATATAGGAGAAATGTAAATTAAAAAAAAGAAACCACCAAAAATTATATTAGTGGTGGTTTAATTTAGTGACGGTTAAGCATAACCACCGCTAAACAAATTATATAAAATGTATTTAGCGATGGTTACATTAAACCACCATAAATGCATATATATTTTTTTCTAAAATACTGGAATACTATAAATATAAATTTGTGACATATAATAAACTAAAAAATAAATATATGATAAAACCATTATACATATATCATACATCCACAGTCATATACAAACATCCATCCATAATAACCTCAATCTATGTCAACCCATACATATGTCAATATACATATACAATATGTCCAAAAAAACCCATGCCCAATACAAATTTATGTCATGACCTCCACTGCATCTGTCTATCTCCACATCATGTTATCAATTGAAAATGAATACATCATCGCACCAAACATAAAAAAACAAAAAATTAAAACTAAACATAATAAATCATAATTATTGTATAATAATTGATAAAATTTAAAATACCATAGAAACTATGAACCAACATGACTACCTTATAAATAATTTCATGGATCAAAATAGTAAACCTCTTGGCTACTTCCGACATCTGTCACCTATAATGAAATCCAGGACATTTAAGAAAAGAAAAGAAAAAGATAAAATACACATAATATATTCAAAATGATACAAATAAATTTTTTTATTATTTTATTAAAATATAAGTAATTTTAACATAAAACAAATAATATATAATAAAACACTTTTAAAACATAAACATACCTATTTATGATAAAATTCAACAGTTGAAACTAAACTTGGATGAGTAAATATTCTAATTTACTTTTAAAGTGACGTGTGGTGTTCTAGAAATTTAATTAATAAAATAATTAAATATTTTTATATCACATAATGTCATATATTTCAAAAAAACTCAGAGGAGGTTTTCCTATGATTACGCATCAATCATAGGTCGTGTCCTATTTTTTTGACCATTCTACATACGTTTTAGTGTTTTAGAACACTAAAAACATGTTTATGTCCATAATGGAAATAACGTAATTCGAAATGATGTGTTGTAGTTCCTACAATTCATAAATAAATATAAGTTTTTTATCACATGATTTCAAGGAAATCCGACATCATTTTCCAGCTTTTGACCCCCAACACTTGTTTTTTAAATGCTTTTGTACCTTTCATAAGTGTATAATGAGTAATTCCAACCACACCACACATCTAATTGACCTATTTTCTATGTTTACAAGTCAAAAACAACACATAGGAAGGTTCCTCATTATTTCACATCAATATGAGTTCGTTTTCTATTATTTTGACTCTTCCACACATGTTTTAGTGTTTTAAAACACTAAAAATGTGTTTACAGCCATAACAGGAAAACCATAATTTGGAATAACGTGTTGTTGATTCCTACATTTCAAAATTAAATCTACATTCATTTACTCATGATTTTAGACAAATATGATTTCATTTTCTTGGTTCTGACTGCCTGACACTTGTTTTTAAAGGCTTTTGTACCTTTCAAAAGTGTATACCATGTAATTCCAACCATATCACATGTAGGATTGACATGTTGTCTATGAACACACATAAAAAACAACTCAACAGTGGTTTTCCCATGATTTCACATCAATATGTGGTTGTTTTCTATGGTTTTTACCATTCCATACATGTTTTAGTATTTCAAAACACCAAAAATGTGTTTACAACCATAACAGGAAACCCATAATTTGTAATGATGTGGTTTCAGTTTCTAAATTTATCAATTAAATATATAGTCATTGTTCCATGATTTTAGGGAAATCCAACATCATTTTTACAGTTTTTACCACCCAACACTTGTTTTTAAAGGATTTTGTACTTTTCAAAAGTATATACCGAGTATTTCTAACCACACCACACATCATATTGATGTGATGTCTATGAATACACATCAAAAACAATTCATAGGTGGTTTTCCCATGATTTCACATCAATATGAGGTTGTTTACTATGTTTTAGACTATTCCACACATGTTTTAGTGTTGTAAAACACTAAAAAAGAATTTATGACCACAATGAGAAAACTATAATTCAAAATAACATGATTTTGATTCCTATATTTCATAATTAAATCTACAGTCATTATCTCATTATTTTAGGGAAATCTAATGTTTTTTTTCTAGGTTTTGATCCTCTCTTTCTAGTTCTATTGTTTTGATACTCTAAGGAAAAAATCATCAATGTCTTGTGTTTGATGAGGTTAATTATCACAAAGAACCAATTGATCTTCCTCACTCATATCATATGATTCTCTATACTTTAATTGTAAAACAACACTCCAACCTTCATATAGTTCAGAATCCACATAATAAACCTTATTCACTAGTGAATCCAAGTTAAACTGATCATGTTTTATAGTCTCACCAGTTTTCATCAAGTGAGAGAATTTAATAGAAGTAAAATTTAATAAATATTTCAGTATAACCCTATCAATGTTGACCAAAATTCATTTGAATAAGGCAACTAAAAACTAGACATGATAGTTTAATTCAATTATATCATTCAGTTTCCTATAGTATCCCACCTTTGAAAATGTAAATATACCATTATTATGAGTTTTCAAGTATTCTTCATGAAAAATTATATAAAACTTAAATCCATAAATATTATAGGCATCAAATCTATTATCCTTCCTTAGAGGACCTTGACCCAAAAACATCAAATTATTCAATATTTTAGCTGGATTTTCAACATTCATTAACTATAAAAAACAATATAATATGTTATTTTTAATATAGAAAAAATAACTACACGTCAATAATATGAATATGAGTATATACTTACATGGTGGGAGAACCATTTGACATGCTCCTTATTAAAAGATTTTGCTAATTCCAACTCAATTGAAGCTCGACCCCTTATTCACCTATTTATTTGCAATCCCAATTATTAAATAAATAGATCTTCAATAACACTATTGAGTATCACATATCTATGTGCTTGTAGAAACTACAATTTTATTAGTGTAAAATTTGACCCCATTCAAATTGATCATCCAATGGTTGGAAATACTGGTGAATGGTTTTCAGAATGAGAATTAGTGGATATGTCATAAGAGCATCCAGCATGATTGAATCAAGTCTCAATCCCATCCAAATACCTATAATATAAGTTCAATCACTCTTCAGCTATGTAACCTTCAACAATAAAGCCTTCTGGTTGAGCTTCATTCTCATATATGAGTTCAAATGACCTAAGTACCTAATGTAAAAAATAGGAAACATATTAAAAAACTTATTCAATGATTTGATAAAATCAAATTAACCAATAAAAATAAAAAAAATATATCAATGTACCTTTCAATTTGATACATCCATCGATAGTGTACCAGTCCACTAAGTTTATCTTATACAACTAAATGAACAGTCAAATGAATCATGGCTGTGAAGAATGAAGGGGTAAATAATATCTCCAAATGGCATAGTGTTGAAACAATTCTTTCTTGAAGTTTATCAATCTCTTTTTGATTTATATTTTTTTGATAAAGCTCTCTAAAAAAGGTATAAAACACAACTAAAAACGCAGTTACTTTTTCAGGTAAAGTATTATGCACGTCCCGTGGAAACAACTGCTCTATAAAAATGTGTGATTTATGACTTTTCAATCCATGTAAAATGTTTTAAGTCAACAAACCTTGCTATGTTACTTAAATATCCATCTTTCACTTTTATATTATTTAAAGGTTGAAGTAATATAGCTTTCCTATAATTTTTCATTGTAAAAATATCTAAAGTATACTTTTCATTATTATTTTCCCAGAAACCATGCTTTATATTCATTGACTTCAAATCCTTATGAGCATTAAGGTGATCCTTTGATTTACCCTACTCATTAATCACTATGAAAATTACATTATCATATACATTCTTTTCTATATGAATTACATTAATATTATGACTTATAAAATTAAAATCCCAATAAGGAATTTTGAAAAATATACTCATTTTCTTCTATTGTTGTGCCCAGATTATTCAAACATTGTACCTCATACCATTTTATCTCATTCTTTAAACTTATGAAATTTTCTATATTCTTTAGTGACATTCATTAATTATCCCAAGATTTATGAACTAGATAACACCTTCGGTGACTTTCAGATTTCAATATCTCCATTGAATATTTTTTATGAAACCTAAATTTATGAGAAGCATCAAGAAACTTAAAATGACACATAAAACATCATTTTATACTATGATTTAATCATTGAGGATCTAAATCAAAATTACAAACTAGAAAAACCAAACAAGTATGAGTTTTCTAACCAGATAAATTTCATAGTCTTGGAAAGTTATTAATTGTCCACATTAAAGAAACATGTATTTTGAATAGTTTTCTCATTGAAGCGTCATATGTGTCCACACCATGATACAATAATTATTGCAATTCTTAAATTAGAGGTTAAAGGTATACACAATGTCATTTCCAGTCATTTACTTTCTAGGAATAATCATCGAAATAACGAATGAAGTATTCTGTATAAACAACCAGGGAGGTAGATTATAGGGGATCAAAATAACTAGTCAAATTCTATAATTAGTACATAAAGTACCAAAATGGTTAAAACCATAAGAAACCAATCCCAAATGTATATTCCTAAGATCTAAGAAAATAATAACTTTCATGTATAGTAATGCAATACCATTGTAGAAGTTTTTTTCTTATTTTTCTTCTTGGGGTTTTGTTGATTTATACCATCAATATTGTTCATTGACTTCCATCTACTTATATAACATATTGTGCATTATTCTTTATCATACTCATCCCTAGAAAAGCATTCAATCATTGTAGCATTCATGTATCTTTGTATAATCAAATCCAAGTTTTTTGATGATTATATTCATCTCATAGAATGATGTAGGGATCTTAGATTCACTAAATGCGTCATGAAGAAATTTAAAAATCATTGAATTTTTTTTTAGTAATTCCATAAAGACACTTGATATTATACAATATAAGTATAAAATATAACTTTTAATACTTGGAACACCCTTCATACGGTTCTTGTTATCTATATTCATCTAATTTCTAAAAAACATTGTTTTGGTCACTAAAGTTCTAATCAAGATTAACCTTGTCAAGATCAATTGAGTTTTTTGTTGATATATTAAAATCTTGGACAATGTATTCTATAAAAAATGCATCATTTAACAAATTACAAACTAAAGTATCCTCTACTGGGTCACTTTGTATTTTGTTGATAGTATTATCATTGTTTATAATTTCCATAAAATTTGATTCACTATGCCAAATCCAACATACATATAGAGTAGAAAACTATTTCAATATAAAATTATAAAATACTTTGTTTCTATTCATCCATCACTTGAATTTACAATCGGGACATAGACATTTTATTCTACCATCCACTGATCAGTTTACAATTTCATAATCTAAAAAATATTCCAAACCCTTGGTATATCAAGGAGTGTTTCAAGGTAAATTAATCCAAATTTTATCTATATGTATTGGATTTTATTCTCCCTATACATTCATATTTAAAGATATAAATATTTAATCAAAAAGGTACAGTCAAAATTAAATATGACCCAACTTCACCATTGAATCTTTAATAACAACTATAAAGGAAAATGGGATGAATCAAATAATAAACTTTTTCATACTAAAATTCTTATATAAAAACATGAATCAAATTAATTATTATTTCTGACAAATATAGATTAATAATTACAAAAATAAGATGACCACCACATTTTAACACAAAGGAAACCCATGAACATTCTAAAAGATATCAAATATGTCTTCCTAAATTGAGAGTTGTAATATGAAGTGTCTTTCTCAGTAAAGATAACATTATATTTTTTAGGTTAAATAATGATCTATACATGTTAAGATAAGACTCAATAGTATGGTATTTGAAGTTACATACATTCTTGAAACAATTAATATTTAATTATGGATGTGTGGGGAACAACCTCTACATTAAAGATGGTAAATATGTATAAATTTTTGATATTTTATATATAGATGATATTGTTTTTATGGGAGAAAATTTGAAAGGTGTATTCTACCCTAGTGTTGTAACAAAGGATAGTTCATTCCATTGGAAAATTAGTTACATTGGGAAATGTATGAACCATATCCCCGGATCTAACTAAGACCAAGAGCACCCCATTAAAAATATGAATGCAAAGTATACACTATTTGGATATCAAGATATGTCATGAATACACAAAATTTTCAAATTTATATGTATATATTCTATTTAAATAGTTTAGTGTGACTTTATGTTATTCAATGAATTATATAAATAAACATTTTTCACATAACATCGAATCATATATTCCATCAATTTGGGCTAAACATTAAAAAAAATTATGTTAACCTAAATTTGAATAATGTGTGTTGTGATTCTCAAATCAAATGATAAAAAATTAGTCATTTGGATAAAAAAACTATTCATGTTAATTAGTTCTCTTGAAAATCATGTTAGTTAAAATAAAATCAATGAAACTATGTTTGTTTTTCTATTTACCATAACCAATAATTTATTATCATGCATATAAAACTTAACCCTAACTACATTCCCATTATTTGATATTTTTATTAAACTAAATGATTCCTTACACATGTATAAAACATGGAGCATTCTGATAAATTTAAAAAGGGTATAATATCTCATTTTCAAGGCCTTTATCCTTAGAGACCTTTCTAGGGTTGGTTATGAAACCATGTGTGACCCCAAACCATACCACTAGTTGGTCATGAGTAGGAAAATAGTCTCAATTATCTATATGTCAAAAATCAGAGGCATTAACATATATATAATAATGTGTAATCCATAAATATCAAATACAAACCACGAAATTATGAACAATATAGATTTAATAATTTAATTATATCATAAAAGAATATATTTTTCTTAATTTAATACAATATAACCAAAATTAATGATTATTATAACTCCAAACAAATAACTACAAAATCCAAATAACACATTATAAATAAAAATTACATATATACATTGTTATTGAATGAATGAAATATATATATATACTCTTTTTAGAATACATGATTTTCCATTTAATTCTACTCAATAATAGATTTAGGGTGAGGATGGTGATCTTTTAAGAGGGGTCTTTATTTCTGCCAAGGAGGGGATCTGATCTGGGGGAGGGAGGTCAGAGGGGGGGTCTATGTTGCCGTTGAGGAGGGGAACTAAGTAGGGCAGAGGGAGGTCAGGGGGTTGGGTAGGTTGGTGCTTCAAGTGAGAAGGTAAGAGGTGGGTTATAGGGGTGGGGGTATGGGGGTCGTGTGGTTAGGGTTGCTATTGGGGAAGGGAGAGGAGGAGGTCAGGGAAGGGAGGTGTGGGAAGCACTAGTGCAAAAAACATTTACCACATCATCATTTTTTACGTCGGTTATAAATAAATGATGTTAAAAGATGTAAAAATTGGTTTATCATGTTGGTTATTTTATAACCAACATGATAAATCACAGAGAATTGATTTATAACATCGGTTATTTTATAACTAATGCCAAAAATACTGAGATTTGATTTATCACGTCTGTTATTTTATAACCAATGTGAAAGATCGAATCTCAATGCTTTATCACGTCGATTATTTTATAACTTATGTGATAAACATAAAAAAAATATTTTATTATTTTGGTTATTAAATAACAAACATGATAAATCTTTAAAATGATTTATTGCGCCTTGTATTCTGTCATATTTTTTTCTTTGATTGGGTGACCTGTGAATCATCTCTCTCGCGCAGAAAAACTAGAAAGTATTATTCAAATTCATGCCCTCCAGCCTCATTTTTCCAACATCATTCATCATATTTATTATCACCAAATATATCAGGTCTACTCGCAACACTCAAGTAATCCTCACATTCCACGGTTTCATTTTTTATTTTTCGCGATGCCCTAAATTTATGTTTTGAGATATTATTTTTCTATAATTGTTCTTACTATCATGGTAAGTTTCATAGTGTTCTTTTATACCATGATAAGTTCTTTTCTGGTAAAATAAACTATGGGAATGATATCATGAAAGTTCTATAATTTTTTTTGCTACTATGTGTGTTATATCATGTATGTGTGTGTGTGTACTTCCATGTGTGTGCTACCATGAAATCATTCTCATGCAAGTTCAGCCCTATAACCTTACAACCAAGGAAGGTATTCAATACATTTTTTTACCATCAATAATTTTATCATTATTTAATTCTTAATTTTGGTAATATATTTAAATTAAAATTCGTTTTATATTCAATATTTTATTTTTCCTTATATGATAAAACTCTTTATTTAGTGTTTGAATATAAACTAAATTACTCTAACATTATCTTTAAAAATAAACCTGGTTAGACATAACCCCCCCACCCCCATGGACACCCCCACCCCCTGGACACCCCCACCCCCTTGACAACCCCCACCCCCTGGATAGCTCTCCCCCCACCCCTGGATACCCTTACCCCCTGGACACCCCCCACCCCACTAAATACCCCCACCCCCTGGATACCCCCCCACCCCACTAAATACCCCCACCCCCTGGATACCCCCCCCCCCACCCCCCTGGACACCCCCTACCCCCCTGGACAGCCCCTCCCCCACCCCCTGGACACCCCCACCCCATGGACACCCCCATCGCCCTTTTGGACAACCCCCCCCCCCCCCCCCGGACACCCCCTCATCCCCTTGGACACCCCCACCCCCACCCCCACCCCCTGGACACCCCACCCACCCCCTGGACAGCCCCCACCCCCTGGACAGCCCCCACCCCCTAGACACCCCCCACCCCCTAGACAGTCCCCCACCACCCTGGACACCCCTCACCCCCTGGATAGTCCCCACCCCCTGGACACCACCCCACCCCCTAAACACCCCCTCACCCCCTTAGACAGCCCCCACACCCCCGTGGACAGCCCCACCACCCCCTAGACACCCCACCCCCTGGACAACCACCCCCTGGACACCCCCACCCCTAGACATCCCCACCCCCCTGGACACCCCTACCACCTTGGACATCCCCCTCACCCCTGGATAGCCCCCCCCCCCCCCACCCCCTTGGAAACTCACACCCCTGGACTACCCCTACCCCATGGACACCCCCCTGGGCAGCCCCCACCCCCCTGGACACCACCCCACCCCCTGGACACCCCCAACCCCACTGGACACCACCACCCCCATGGACAGCCCCCTCACCCCCTAGACAATCCCCACCCCCACCCCCCAGACCCCCCCACCCCCCAAGAAACCCTCTACTCTCTTGGAAATCCCCCTCACCCCCTTGGACATCCCATGGACCCCCATGGAAAGCACCACTCCCCCCTAGACACCCCGAGCCCCTAGACCCCCCCCCCCAGACACCTCCACCCCCATGGACAGAACCCCTAACCCCCTACACCCCCCCCCCCACCACCCCCTAGATAGCCCCCCCTAGACACCCCCACCCCCTGGACACCCCCTACCCCTTGGACAGTCCCCTCACCCCCCTGGACACTACCCCCACCCCCTTGGACACCCTTTGGACACCCCCACCCCTTGGACACCCCTACACCCCCTCAGACACCCTTATCCCCTGGACACCCCCACCCCCTGGATATCCCCCCACCCCCCTGGGCACCCCCACCCCCTGGATATCCCCCCACCCCCCTAGACACCTCCACCCCCATAGACACCCCCCCCCCATTGCAATAGATTATGTACTAGAGAGTTTATGCCAAGGGTTTCCATGAAACCATAAGAATAGATTATATTCTAGAAAACATGTATACCAATGGTTATTAAACTATTGGTATATATATCACATTGGTTTCATTGAAACCGTTGGCATATATTAACTTCAAACATTCTATACCAATGGTTCCTATAGAACCATTGGTATAGGGCTATTGCAATGGTCATCATGCTAGCGGTTTCAAACCATTGGTATAGGTGTAATTTTCTGTAGTGAATGTATACATATTTTAATATTTATACTTCATATTTCATGTTTACATAAGGGTGAATTTGGTATTCAATTGCACCAAGATGTATTCTTTGTGTACCTTAAGAAGAAAAGATTCAAGATGAATTTATATTGTTATATCATGATCCATATGAGAGAGATATGTAATCCTAAAATGATTTTTATATAAATATAAAACTATTATATCTAACGATATTTTATTTTTAAAATTATTTCCATTCATATATTTTTCAAATACGCATATATTTTTTTTATATTTCAAAATTGTTTTACATTCAAATCATGATATTTTCATATAAATATAAAATTGGATTATCTTAACAAGATGTATAATTTTGATATTTGTTATATGTAATAATGATTTGATGTTAGATTACAGCACATCAAATGAGTAATGAATATGAGGACGGTGTTGATTCCTTTTTGGAATTTTATAAACGAAATGTTCCAGGAAATGAAATTTTTTTCTTTCCATGCCTGAAATGTTTGAATATGAAGAAGTTGAAAAGTAGAGAGATCAAAGATCATCTGATTTGTCATGGTTTTAATTCGAGTTATAACCCTTTTATTTGGCATGGTGAAACTGGAAAGAATGTCAGATCTACTGATAATGATGATTTGTAAGATGGGAAATCTGATGGAATTGAAGAAATGATTTATGATATTGTAGCAGGACAAATTGAGATAGAACTGACAATTGCGCATATATATGGTGATGCTGAAAACCCATTATATTCTGGTTGTATGGATTTTACGGTTTTTCGGTGGTGTTAAGATTGATTAACCTGAAGGTAAAACATGGATGGAGTGACATAAGTTTTATAGAGCTGCTACAATTGTTGAAAGACATTCTTCTAAAAGACAACAATCTTCCAGATTCACATTATAAGGACAAGAAAATATTATGCCTGATGGGATTGGGATACAAGAAAATATATTCATTTACAAATTACTGTATGATATATAGGAAGGAATATGAATTTCTTTCAGAGTGTCTTAAATGTGGGACATCACGGTATAAGTTGAAAGAAAAATCATAGGCTGGTGTAGAGATTACAGAGATCCTTGCCAAGGTATTTTGGTATCTTCCTATAATTTATCTTTTGAAACACTTATTTGATAATTCACATGATGAAAAAAGGTTAAGATAGCATGCTGATGAGTAGATATGTGATGGAAAAATATGTCATCTAGCTGATTGGCCATAATGGAAGAAAATTGATGAGCAGTATCCTACATTCAGAAATAAAATTAGAAATCTCCGACTTGGGTTGTACGTAGATGGAATGAATCCATACCGAACCCTCAGTAGCACAAATAGTTTATGGCATGTTTTATTGGTAATTTACTACCTCTCTCCTAAAGTTTTTATGAAGCATAAATATTTCATGTTGAGTATAATGATCTATGGTCCGAAGAAACCCGGAAATGATATTGATGTTTTCTTGTAACCATTGATCGGTGATTTGAAACTTTTATGTGAGGATGGTATTAGGGTGTATTATTCTTATAAAATGGAATATTTTCAACTAAATGAAGTGCTTATGGTCACTATAAATGAATTCCCAACATATGGAAATTTTTATGGATACAGTGTTAAGGGGCGTAAATCATGTCCAATTTACGAGCAATAGACTTCATATTGCCAATTTCATCATGGAAGGAAAACAGTATGCATGGGTAATCAAAAGTTTTTGCCTATGGATCACTCTTATAGAAGACTAAAAAAGGCATTCAATGGTTCACGAGAATTTGATATTTTTTCAAAACCTTTATCACCCAATTTGTATTTTGAGAGGGTGCAAAACCTTGATGTGACATTGGGAAAGACAAATAAATTTGGAAATGATAAACATATATGGAAGAAAAAGTTAGTATTTTTTGAGCTACAATATTGGCGATATCATGAAGTGAAACATAATATTGATTTCATAAACGTGGAGAAGAATATATATGATAGTTTTATTGGAAAATTGTTAGATATTAAAAGAAATATTAAAGATGGTTTGAATGAAATATTATACTTACTATCAATGGGAATACGTTTGGAGTTAGCTCTCACTCCTAATGGAAGACGAACATTTATTCCCTCATCTTGTCATACAATATCTAAGAGGTAGAAAATTAGCTTTTGTCAGTGTCTTCATGATATCAAAGTGCCTCAAGGTTATTCTTCAAATGTAAAAAATTTTGTCTCTTTGAAGGATTTGAAGTTGATAAGTATGAAATCTCATGATTTTCATGTCATAATGCAACAACTTATACCAGTTTCATTGCATAGAATATTTCTAATCCATGTAAGAAATACTATAATGAAGGTGTGTTATTTTTTCAATTCAATTTGTAATAATGTGATTGATGTGAATGATTTGAACATTTTGGAAAATGATTCAATTTCTATACTTTATCACTTGGAAATGTATTTTCCTCCATCTTTTTTTGATATAATAGTGCGTTTAATGGTTCATATGGTTCAACAAATAAAGATTTGTGGACCTGTATATCTTTATTGGATGTATCCTTTTGAAAGGTATATGAAAATATTGAAGGGTTATGTTAAGAATTTATATCGACCTAAAACCTCCATTATTGAAAAGTATATTTCTGAAGAGGTTTCAAAGTTTTGTATGAGATACTTAGCTACAGCGGAGCACATAGGTTTGCCTCCATCTTTCCATGAATGACTTAATAATGAGGGAAAGGGGATTCATGGATTAAAAGTAAAATCATTTTCAGATGAACAGATGAAGAAGCTAGAATTATACATCTTGAATAATATAGTTGATTCTCAACCGTATATCACATTTCATATTAATGAGTTGAAAAAATGTCATCCAAAAAAGAAAGAAATGTGGATTTTGAATGAGCACAACAAAATATTTTTTCCATGGTTTAAAAAGACCTTGCTTGGTAGATCATATGTATCAGAGACATTAAGATAGTTAGTGGGTGGTCCATGTTTAAATGTGATAACATGGTTCGGGTATGTCATTAATGGATATATATTTCATACAAAAGCTCAAGACAATAGAAGTGCAGTTTGGAATAGTGGTGTATTGGTGTTTGCATAAGAAATGCATTTTTTGAGTTCTAAAGACAAAAAAACACAATTTATGCATCAAGTGTATATTATGGAGTAATTGAAGAAATATGGGAGGTTGATTACTTTAAAATTAAAGTTCATGTTTTTAACTGCAAATGGTTTATCGGTAACAACTGTTTAAAATACGATGAATTTGGAATGACAGTTGTTAATATGAATAGATTGGAAGACACAACAGATTCTTTGATAATGGAAACACATGAAAAACAGATTTTCTATATTGTTGATCAATCAGATATGCAGTGGTCTATTGTTTTACAGGGGAAAAAACAATATGTTGGTGAGGATAAACTTGAAGAAGATGATGATTTATGTGAGATTCCTACTTCCATGGAAAGATTATCAGAAAATAATGATGATCATGTTGAAAACATAGTTTGTGCCATAAGGAATGATCATGACGAAGGAATTTGGGAAAACAATCCATTTTTACATTCCTAATATTTCAGGTAACATATGTTTATTTCTTTTTTACATTTATTAATTTCATAAAATGGTTGATATTGTAATTTTTTTCCCTTTATTAAAACACGTATTAAAACAAATAAGTACAAATATTTGTTTATTTTAATTTTGTTTAGTTTAGTTTATCATGTTTACCATTACATAAATTATATATCTGTAGATTTTGTTGAATGACAATTACTTTACCATGTTTACCATAGTTTACCATAGTTTACCTTTACATAACTAATATATTTATTAATTTTTTTGAATGAAAATTACACTAGAATGTTTACCATGTTTACTATCTTTACCATTGTTTAACATGCTTACCATATTTACCATGTTTACTATTACATAACTTAGTTTAGTTTTTCATTTTTTGTTTACATTAGTATTTTAATATTTTAATTTTTATATTTGTGAACAAATGTTTTCTTTTATGATTTGAAGTATAATTACATATCAATCAGTTGATCAACCACATGATTCTGGAGATGAGCATCATGATCATACCTCTAGGGAGGAACATTCACTTACTCCCCTTGATGTTCCCCAATCTTCCTAATGTTCTCCCATAACGAAAAAGAAGAGTTAAATATTTGGTAAACGTGGCTACATAAATTTACCAAAATTATCACTTTCTTGTAGCTAGGACCAAAGGATACTCATTGAGTTTGATGAGAATGATATTCTTAGAGGTACAAATGCAAAATCTTTTAAGATTTTTCTATAAACTCATGGTAAAATAAAAGTAAGAATTTTTTATAATGATTGGAGAAGTGTAGAAAAAGAAATAATATCTCATTTATGAGAGAAAATTTTGGTAAGATATTTTTCTATTGTTTGACTAATTTTTAAATGTTTATAGTATAATATGTTTTACCTCTTCTTTATCAGATGACATTTGATATTCTAACACTAGAGGAGTCATGAGAAAATGTTTATCGATGGATTCTAGGAGATGGAGGGATTTTAAATCAACCCTCAAGTCTGATTTCATTTTTGTTAATAGGCAACAGGATAGTCAATTTCATATATATCCTTTCATAGATGAAGACACATGGAAACAATTTGTTGAAATTAGAAGAAAAGAATCATTTTTTGTAAGGGAAATGTAAATTTTTATAATATTTCTTATATAAATGATCTTATTAATGTTCTATTAATGATTTTTTATTCTTAATTTATAGCAAACAAGGACATATCATCAGGAAATCCTATCTAAAAATGTATACCCTCGTAGTTTATCTCAGGGAGGGTATAGTTTATTGGAAGAACAAATGATGGCAGAAAAATTAAAAAACCTTATAGATGAGTCTTCAATCTCTGGATATGTTTCCCCTCCATCCCCTCTATCTAGACATGAAAATGGAAGAGACCTCAGATGGGAAAAAAAGGGGAAATATATTTTAGAAGAATCGAGAATCATAGCTGAGAGGATTGTAAGATATTTATTTTATTTATTTAAGTTAATTCTATTATTTATATACTTTGAATCATTAAATAAATGTTAAATTAATTAATATAGTATTTTCTTGAGGAGTAGAGTATAGAGGGGGTATTTACAACTACTGGGAGGCAAGATATTTTATCTGTAGCATTGGGAAATCCCGAACACCCTGGTCATGTACGATGGTACCTGATGGGTGTATCAGTAAAAAAAGTGTTTTCACGTTCTTAAACTTCTTCCATTTAGGGTGTTTATAAAAAAAATAGAATCCTTGGAGGTTGGAGTTCATAATATTAATGCGATTATGAGGGAAAATATTAGATCATCGGTATAGTATATGTTTTCAGAAATGAAAAGACAATTTCAGACTGCATCTCCTACTCCTCCACTTCCCCCTGTAAACTCTATTATTTATCCTCCACCTCTGCCATTAGATCCTGCTCCCACACCTCTATACCCCATTATTTATACTCCACCTCAGCCTACGGACACCATTTTTTATCCTACTCATTCGCCACAACTTCCTACTTATTATGAGTTGTATGTTGATGATTATTCCCATCATATAGTTGCATATGGGATGGTATATTGTATAAAAGATACAGTTCATCATCAAAAGTTAGAGGTAGAGAATCATAGGTTCACTGTACAAGATATTATAGATAGATCAGCTCGAGAACCATTACCTACATATGAGGTGATGGCAGTTGGACATATTATCAGCCACTTTTTAGTTTGGTCAACCAGACTTCTGTGACACATTACCATAGAGGTATGTATGTTATATCCTTTATTTTATTTTTTATTAAATTTGTTTTAACATTTGAAAACTGATATATTTTTTTATTTATTTATAGTAATACTTCAAAGGTAAAGAAATAATGTATAGACAATAATAAAGACAACTGGGTATCACATCAGATACAGATTCACGAAGTCTTGACAGATTTTCAAGATATTCAAATTTGTTGGCAAATCATTATTTGTTTCCAATAAGAAGATCATGTTTTTGGACATGCAATAAATGTGGGGATTGTGAAAACTAATATCATGGAGCTTGTTACTGGAGATAAGTTGGGCATCAACGTGATGCAGATTTTTTCCATGTAAGTCTTAACACCTTTCCCTACATTATATTTATTAAAAAAATTACTTATGTCTGTTTTGTATTAGGTATCTTTATAACATGTGTGAGAATAATGAGCAGACATATGTACATGGATTCATGGACCCACATATGATTTCCCCTAAATCATACGCATTGGATGAGGAACAAAGAAAACATTATATTGCTGAAAGATTTGAATAGAATATAATTATGTAGTGTTGGATGATGCCTTTTTGTGGGAGGTATGAAACATATATCTGGAAATGTGTTCTTTATCTTTTAACATAAAAAACCACTAACCTTAAATTTTATTTTATATCAGTGATCATTGGATGTTTGGCGGTTTTTTTTTTCAAGGGAGAAAACACTTTATTGGATATGCTCTATCCATGGAGATATGTGCGGAAGTTTTAAGAATATGTTGGAAAATTAAGTTTAAATTTCTTAATAGTTTATATTATAATGAATTTTAAATTTATCCCATTTATATTATTTTCTAATATGGGATGGGCATACTATTAAAAAAACACAAATAAAAAGAGTGCCAAGATAAAATATGTAAATGTAAAGGTAAATATCCATTTATAATTTGTACTTTTTGATGTATTATATAAAAATGATATTTTGAATTGAAACTCATTTAGACAGAGTTTTCATGAACAACATGGCATCATCGAATGTAGATATTATATATTAAGATTTATATATGAAATAATTACAACTAGAAAAATAATGAACTTTGACCATGTTAGATTTCCTTATAAACTTTTCCATAATATTTCATTTTATTTATTCATTATACATGTTAACTACTCTCCTTTTAATTTTTAGCTATTTGATGACCCTCAACCCTATAGTGATCAATAGTTCAAACACTTACAAGTGGAATGGTCAAATTATTTTACAGGTTTGATTGGATTTTAGTTTTTTTGTAGTGTAAAATGTAATTTTGAATATTGTAATTGTAATTGTGTATTTGGTAGTTGTTTTGGTTGGATTTAGGTTTTTTAGTTGACATTGTAAGTTTTTAATGTTATATATGTGAATGTTTAATTTTACTTTGGTTCTTATTATTTTAGTCTAGTTCTGATGTTTTTTTGTATGGATTCTGGTCTTGTTTTGGTATTCTTTTGGTCTAGTTTCTGCTTGTTTTAGGTCTACTTTGGTGGAGCATAGTAATGGTTTCACTATTTTATTAAAAAAAATTGGTTTTTACGTCAGTTATTTTATAACTGACATAATAAATGCCTGGATAATGGTTTTTATGTCGGTTATAAAATAACAAACATAATAAATTCTTGGTTATAGTTTAGTATGTTGGTTATTACATAATTGACATCTTATATATTTTTTCACGTCAGTTATTGTATAACTGACATGAGAAATGATTTGGAGGTGCGATATATGATGTTAGTTATTAAATAACTAATGTAATAAACTATATACCATGTTGGTTATTAAATAACCGACGTAATAAACTATATACCATGTCAGTTTTTAAATAACCGACGTGATAAATCGAGCCTTCGAAGGGTTTTTCACGTCAGTTATTTAATAATCGACATGAAAAAATGATTTATATTTATTCTTTTTATGTTGGTTTTAAAATAAACGACGTAAAAAACAATATTTATAATGTCACATTTAATAACGTCGGCTAAAAACCAACGTAAAAAACATTTTCTACACTAGTTAAGGGGTCGGGGTCGCATAGAGGGAGTGGGGGAGGGGAGGAAATAGGGTTTTTTTAAATTTTTAGATGTTATATAATTAAAAATGTTTGTAGTTGTTAAAATAATGAAAATCTAGTAGTGGTTTGATCAAACTACAGCTGTATTATATTTTTTATATGATTTAATTCATGGATGTTACTAGAACCACCCCTAATAAAATGCCTCTAAATAGTGCTTTTTTGTAGTGATATTGTATGTTTATATGATCTCCAAAGCTTCTATCCTCGAAGATATGTATGATGATTTCATCCCCCTGAAATCCACATGTGATGATGCTAAAAGAAGGCATGTTCTGGCACAAGATATTTTAAAGATATCCCAATACATCTTCAATGAAGACCCACAAATAAGTGGGTGTCAATTATAAGGCATATATGAACACCTTTTAGGAGCCCAAGGGGGAGGGTACCACATGCAACCGTACCACGAGAAGTCCAGCAATGAAAAATTAGGGAATTCCTAGTGAATTATTATAACAACCCTGATCCTTTATTCACACTTAAACATGATTTATTACATAAAATATTCACTTGATAAAACATATAAGATCAAGAGGTCTAATGTCTTTGGGGATTAAGAACATTACATAACAACTTAGAACATAAAACACAACATCTTTATTGAAAACTTCTTTTACATGACCATAACATTCCTTCGTACTTAGCATTGCATTGGATAACCTGAGGACATTCATAAAAAAAGGGTGATCTATAAAGCTTAGTAAGGGAGTAAACAAGGAATAGCATGAAGAATATATTACATGTTTCGAAATAGTCATATCTATGGATTATAAGAGAAACATGAACATAAAGGCATGATATAACATGATTATCATAACATGGAAATGCGGCAACAACGTTTAACATGATATTAGCATGATCTAAGGCTTGTTGCACATGGAGCATGAGTAAACCCTCATTGAACTTGAATTATTATGAGTAAACCCTCATTTATCTTGATGTATCGTCACACTAATATTTATCCAATGCATTGGAGCACTATTATGGTGCACCCTTTTTAATCATTTCATTTCATGCATAAGTGTGCCACATGGATCATACAACATGGAATCATTCAACATCATCATTTATTCCATGATAAAGGACTATGGAATACATAAATGAAACTCTATAATCAATAAGTAAATGTGTGTAAAGGTGAATACCCTTGATAGAGTAATGGGCATGGTATTCACTGCACAATGACTTTGGCTTGGAAAATTGTGATGCAATTTTATCAGTATAACAGCGTGACATAATAATTCATAAAAATTGTTAATGAGAGAGAAAGGGGTATCTCGTCATATTTACATGAAATGGAAAGTAATGGGGTCATATAGATACATGTCCCAACATATTTAATGGAATTTATATACATAGTATAAAATAATTTCTTGAATGTAAATGAGAATAGAAAAATTCCTTACGGAATTTCAGCATGGTAATGGGTGTAAATGGGAGTCATTAATGAGAGATAAAGAGGTATATAATCATTAAAACATAATGAGGTAATTATGGGGGAGGTGAAAGATTATACCCCAACATTTTTCATTTAAAAAAAAAGGGTACAACAACATAATTAAATTTGGAAAAAATGAGAAAGGAAGAAATCCCTTACTTGGAAGTGTGATCCCGAAGGCTTGGGAGAGGATTTAGATATGCTTATTGGGATATTGGGGTGACTTGGGAGGATTATAGAGAGAGGATGGAATAGTTTGGTCGATCTCCAAAGGTTTTTAGTGAAGAATAAGTGGGAGCTTGGGTGGGTTTATATAGGAAAAGAGAGGGAATTTTTTATTATTTAAGTTTCAGACACTACACATTAAACTAATAAAAACCACAAATAATACCATGGTTTTTGCCCATGGTTTTTTCCAAAGGGGGGTGGAAAAAATTATTTTATAATTCCAATTAACTAACTTATTAAAATATTAGGCTTTCTTATGTGTAGATGTGTCACACTCTCAAGGAAATCATTTTAAAATGTTAAAATGTTTTATAAGTCTTGGAGGGTACACTAAGGCTTTGTATAATAAATAAATAAAACATAAAATCACATTATATTAAATATAAAACACATAGTGTTAGAACATATCATTTATATTATTTTATTACCTCACTATTGGGTCATTATGATGTCATAAAACACATTATATAATTAAACGGTATTTAATTTTTACCCAAAAAATCGACTATTTCAGAGAATTATGAAAAATTCACCATTAGATAATTTCAACATCCTGATTCCAAAAATAATATGCATTTTATCTAAATAATTTTCAAAATATGTTAATATTTACATTTAAAATAAAAACTAACATTTATCGAAAATTCATGGGTTTTGAAAAAAACAGCTTTCAAACCTTAATAAAAATTAAAATTGTATTCATAAAATTTATACAATAATTTATATTTAATAAAAATTAATTTATTAATAATATTTTATTAAAATATTATTTTATTAATAAATCTATTAATTTATCAAAATAGATTTCTTAATGGAATAATAACTAAAATACTATTTTTTCTTTAAAAACTATTTTCAAGGTAACAATAATAAAATGAATGTATATTATTTATTCTATAAAAAATAATTCACATAATCATTATTCTAGGGTCTTGTTACATAACATCTTATAACACCCTCATATGACCTAAAGGTAAGGTGTGTGATGGTGATAGACTCTTGGGGTGGCTTAGATAACATCGCTCGGGTGGTAATCTCTATCAACTTCCACTTCTCCCTTAGGAGGTTCCATTCAAGATTAACGTGTTGAAGCTCAACTTGGGCTTGGTCAAGAGTGAAGCCCAGTGATGCTACCTCCTTTCCGAGATCTGAAAAATGGGCTTTGTATGGATCAATTCTACTGGATGAGATCATCATTTCCTTTGTCTGAGTAAATTGGATTTGTTAAAGCGTAATATTTATACTAATCATGTGATCACTATTCAACGACTATATTAGAAATAGTAACAATTAATAATGGTATTTTGAAATCCAAAATCATAAAACCAAAGAAGTGAATATAACCATTTTACATAATAATACATTTAATTAGATCAAGAGGAATTTTCATTAATAAAATTTTGGGTCATTACAATCTTCCCCCCTTAAAAATCTTCACCCTCAAAATTTCATTTTACCATGCTAAAACATATGTGGGTAACTTCTCCTTATCACTTCCTCTGGTTCCCACATTGCTTCTTCAAACTTATGGTTTCTCCACAACACTGTCATGAGGGGCATTGTCTTATTTCGTAGAACTTTTTCCCTATGATCTAAGATCTTAATCGGCTTCTCTTTATAGGAGAGGTCACTCTCCAATGGTACAACATCTAGATTGAGTACATGTGATGGGTCAGGTATGTACTTCCTCAAGAGTGATTCAAGGAATACATCATGTACTTGAGATAGGTTCAGTGGGAGTGCTAGTCGATAGGCCACTGCTCTAATGTGATTAAGTATCTCAAAAGGGCCAATGTACCTTGGACTAAGATTTCCCTTATTCCAAAATCTCATAACTCTCTTCCATAGTGATATGTGGAGGAATTCCATGTATCTGAAATCAAACTCTAGGTCTTGTTGATGATTATCAACATAGATCTTTTTCTACTCTGAGTAGCTTTAATGTATTATTGGGTGGTCTTAACCTTCTCTACCATTTATTTGACCATTTCTGGACCTAGGAGTTTTTGCTCCCCAACTTCATCCCAACATGTCAGTGTTCTGCACCTCTTCACATAAAGGGCTTCATAAGGAGTCATTTGGATGCTTGAGTGGAAATTGTTGTTGTAAGAGAACTCAACTAGAGGAAGATGTTGATCACATCCTCCTTTGAAGTCCATTGAGAATTCTTTCAACATGTTCTCAAGTGTTTGGATAGTATGCTCAAATTGTCCATCAGTTTGAGGATTATAAGTCATACTAAAGTTCAGCTCAGTATTCAGAGCATGTTGAAGACTCTCCTAAAAATTATAGGTGAATCTTGGATCTTGAACAGATACAATTGATAGTGGTACTCTATCCAGCCTTACCACATCTCTGATGTATATCTATACCAGTGGATCCAATGATAAATCCTCTTTAATTGAAATGAATTGTGAAGTCTTTTTAAGATGATCCATAACAACCCAGATAGCATTGTTTCCTTTGTATGTCTTTGGATGTCTGGTGACAAATTCCACGGTGATGTTCTCTCGTTTCCATGCTAGTATGGGTAATGGTTGCATCATCCTCTTAGACTTCTGCCTCTTAGCCTTCACTTGCTGACATACCAGGAACTTTGATGTATACTCAGAGATCTCATTCTTCATGTTATCTCAAGAATAATTCTCTCTGAGATCTCGATACATCTTTGTGTTTCTTGGGTGAATAGAGGAATTTAAACTATGTGAATCATCCAAAAGTTATTTCATTATCTCCAAATTTTATGGAACACATAGTCTTTTCACAAATCTCACAATTCCTTCTTCATTAATATTGTACTCCTAGGATTTCCCTTTTATGATAGTTTCCACTTTTTTTTGAATTCACACATCATCCTTTTGATCGTCCTTTAACCTTTCCAAAAGAGATAGTTGGGAAATAATTTGTGAAAGGATTGATGGTGTTCCCATATTTATGATTCCCATATCCATATTCGTCAAATCTAAGAATATTGGATCCTTTTCAATTATCATTAATGATATAATTGTTGGGTTATTTTCTACTTAGAGCATCTTCCACCTTGTTCACTTTCCCATGGTGGTAACAGATTGATTAGTCATAGTCTTTGATCAGATCTATCCATCTTCATTGGTGCATATTCAACTCTTTCTGTGTGAATATATACTTGAGGCTTTTGTGATCCATGTATATTTCACACTTCTACCCAAAGAGGTAATGTCACCAAATTTTTAAAGAGAATATCACTACAGCCAACTCTATATCATGTGTTGGATATTTTTTCTCATGAAAATTCAATTTCCTTGAAGCATAAGAAACTACTTTTTCATTTTGCATCAACACACAACCCATACCCTTCTTCGAAGCATCACTAAATACCATAAAAAGTTATCCACTTGTGGGTAATGTGAGAACGAGTGCAGTGATAAGCATCCTTTTCAACTCCTTGAAGCTCTCTTTTCATTCATCACTATAAGAAAAATTCACTCCCTTTCAGGTTATCTTGTTAATAGGGTTTGACAATCATGAGAAATTTCTCAAAAATCAGCGATAATATCCATCTAACCCCATGAATCTACAGATATCCGTCACCGATTTTAGCCTCGTCCATCCCTCAACTGTAGCTGTCTTGGAGGAATACATAGATATCCCATTGCTTGTGATGATATGACCCAATAATGAGACCTCCTTTAACTAGAACTCACATTTATTGTAATTTTCATAGAGCTTCTCCATTCTCAAGGTCTCTATTATAGTGATTAAATGCTCCTCAAGTTCTTCCTTGGTTTTAGAGTATATTAGAATATCATCTACAAAGACTACCACAAATTTGTCGAGGTAATATCTAAAGACTCTATCCATAAATTCCATGAAGATGGATGGAGCATTAGTGAGTCCTAAAGGAATTACTATGAATTCATAGTGCGTGTATCTTGTACGAAAATCAGTCTTGGGGATATCCTCCTTATTCACCCTTGGTAATATCCCGACTGCAAATACACCTTAGAGAAGTATTGTTCTCTTCATATCTGATTGAACAAGTCATCAATTCGAGGTAGAGGATACTTTTTCTTTATCATGATTTTTTTGAGCTCACAATAATCAATGCGAAGGTGCATTGACCCATCCTTCTTCTTGATGAAGAGGACTGGTGTACCCCTTGGCGAAGCACTTGGGCGTATAAACCCTTTATCTATATTCTCTTGTAGTTTTTCCTTCATCTCCTCAAGCTCCACAATAGCCATTCTATTTGGAGTCTTGGATATTGGCAGTTCCCCAGGTATAATATCAATTGATAATTCAACATATCTTCTATGAGGAAGACTAGAAAATTCATCGGGATACACTTCAGTGAATTCCCTCACAATAGGCATGTCTTCAAGGATGGTTGCTTCCTTAGACTCAATTATCTTAGCCAAATACAAGTGCTTATAGGGAATTAATATTCATTCTTGATATTATGGTGCTAAAGAAGATTCATCCTCCTCCTTGCACTTGTACAGAATCGGGGGTCGATTCTCCATATGGATATTGATTCCCCTCTCACGGCAATTAATGTTGGCTCTATATAAGGAAATCCAATCCATGCCAGGAATTGCATAAAATTCCACTGGAGGGATTATGAGGAGGTTCACCAAGAAGTTCAATCCACAAATTATGATAGGGGAGGAGTTATCTTCATGGGATGCAATGATTTCCCCATTTTCTGTTCTCACCAACATCTTTACTTCCATGAATTGTAGTGGTGTTGGTATTATTCTGCTAAACTTTTGGTATATAAAAGAATGCGTAGAACCATAATAAAAAAATGTGTTCACTATTTTTGAATGAATAACTAGATTAATTGCCATCACTTCATTGTCAAGGTTCACTTCGGTGGTAGTGATGGAAAAAGCTCACCCTTGCTGCCCTGGAGGTTGTTGGTTGCCTCAGAAAACCCTTGGCTTAGGGAACTGGTTTGCAAAGTCCCCTGGTTGTTTGCAGTTGAAGCAATGAACAACACATTGAGGGTCAAACAGAGCATTCCTCTCCTCTATCGTAGCTATGTAATTTTCTTTTCGGCAATTAATGGCTAGGTTCCCTTCTCTTCCACACCTAAAACATTTTCTAATCCCCCTCAAGCAATTTTCTAGGTTCTTTTTTAGGCACCTTTGGAAAGTGGGGTGCTGTATTTTCTTAGCACCGTTGGATTTATCCATTAGACCACTATAATTAAATTCCACCTTAAACTTCTTATCCCTATGATACCCTTGAGATTCATCGATCTCCATTTAAACTTTGAGTGCACATCGGACAATTTTCTCATAGCTCTCGAAGTTAAAAATTGCTAGGGCTTTCTGTAGGCTAGGTTTTAGCCCACAAAATAAGCGGTCAACCTTGAATTCTAAGGTAATGAAAAATCTGGAGGCATATCGTGAAAGCCTTCTGAATTTTTCCTCATATGCTCCAATGGATTCATCATCTTTTTTCTTGAGTTCAAGGAAGTCCCTTTCCATATTAACTCATAGGGTGTGAGGAAAATATTTATCAAAAAACATTTTCCATAAATACTTCCATTCCAATGCCTCAATCTCATCTTCAGGCTTCATATTTTTTATCAATGTCCTCTATTGATTATCTTCACCCTCCATACAATAAGAATCCATAAGTACCTTCTCTTTTTTAGAACATTGAAGGATAAAGAAGATCTTCTCAATGTATTTGATCCATTGTTCAGCAATTTAGGGATCAGGTGATCCATTAAAAGTAGGAGGCCTTTGTCTCATGAAAATATCAATTGTGACTTGTTATTTCTTATAGGGTTGAATTTTCATCTTACCCATGTTTATATTCAAAACTTTATTTAACTAAGAGAGTATCATGGCAAATGTTTTGATTCCTGCTCCCATCAGATTGGTCATCTCATTAGAACAGTCATCACATTGATCTTCACATCAGTTGTTAACATGATTCCTCCTATTACTGGACATTGGATGGAATAAAAGGAAATTTAGGGATAACGCATAAAGGGTCATCTGAAGACAAAAATGGATGACTTATAAATTACTTTTATTTCCTTAACTTATGAATTTATAGGCTTTAATCTGTTTTATCCATGATGTACTTCCCAACATATATTCTTTGGAACATTTTATTTATTCCCTTAATAATAGTTCATACTAAGCTTATGAATTTACCAAATCATATCCCCTAGGAGTGCCGTAACCAATATTGAAACAAGGCCCATTTTTGTGCACCAGTTCTCATTCGAGTCTAGCTCAAAGTGGTGTTTTTGGGTTTTACCCCTAGATACATTTGTGCCAGAGCCACCTCTACCTAATCGTATCTAGATATGGATGTATTTTCTTGATAAACAACTTACTCAATACTTTTTATTATAATTAGTCTTATCCCTAAGGCTTTCACTATAGTTTTCTAATTCTAATCCCAAAAATAACTAAACTTATCATCTGATACCAACTATAACAACCCTACTCTTTAATTCACACTTAAAAATAATTTATTACATAAAATTTTCACTTGATAAAACATAGAAGATCAATATTTATAGTGTATTTTGGGGATTAGGAACATTACATAACAACTTAGAACATAAAACACAACATCTTTATTGAAAACTTCTTTTACATGACCACAACATTCCTTCATAATTAGCAGTGCATGGGGTAACCTGAGGACATGCATAAGAAAAGGGTGATCTATAAAGCCTAGTAAGAGAGTAAACAAGGCATAAAATTAATAATATAGTACATGTTAGTCAATAAGAAAATCAATGGATAATAATAGAAACATGAACATAAAGGCATGATATAGCATGATTATCATAACATGGAAATGTGGAAACACCATTTAACATGATATTAGCATGAGCCAAGGCTCATTGCACCTAGAGCATGAGTAAAACCTCATTGAACTTGAATTCGAATGATTAAACTCTCATTTAACTTGACATATCATGATACTAATCTTTACCCAATGCATTGGAGCGCTATCAGGGTGCACCCTTTTTAATCATTTCATTTTATGCATAAGTGTGCTACATGGATCATACAACATGGAATCATTTAACGTCATTATTTATTCCATGATAAAGGAATGTGGAATAAATATATGAAACTATATAATAAATAAGTAAATGTACATAAAGTTTAATACCCTTTATAGAGAAATGGGCATGGTATTCACTACATAATGACTTTGGCATGGAAAATCACAGTGCAATTTCGGTAGCATAACAACGTAACATAATAATTCATAAAAATGGTTGATGAGAGAGAAAGGGGTATCTAATTGTATGCACATAAAATGTACAGTAAGGGGGTCATATAGATACATGTCCCAACATATGTAATGGAATTTATATGTATAATATAAAATAATTGCTTGAATGTAAATGAAAAGAGAGAAATTCATTACGGAATTTTGGCATGGTAATGGGTGTAAATGGGAGGAATTAATGAGAGATAAAGAGGTATTTCATCATTTAAACATAAGGAGGGAAGTATGGGGGAGGTGAAAAATCATACCCTAACATTTTTAGTTGAAAACAAAAGGGTATAACAACATAATTAAATTTGGAGAAAAATGAGAAATGAAGAAATCCCTTACTTGGAAGTGTGATCTCAAAGGCTTGGGAGAGGCCTGAGAGAGGCTTCTTGGGAGATTGGGGTGCCTTGGGAGGATTATAGAGATAGGAGGGCAGATTTTGGTCGAGCTCCAAAGTTTTTTAGTGAAGAGGAAGTGGGAGCTTGGGTGAGTTTATATAGGAAAAGAGATAGAATTCTTTATTATTTAGTTTTTGGACACTACTCATTAAAATAATCAAAACGACAAACCATAACATGGTTTTTTCCCATGGTTTTTGAAAAAGGGGAGTGTAAAATATTATTTTATAAGTACAATTCCAGAAATTTTTAAAATATTAGGCTTTATTATGTGGAGGTGAGTCACACTCTCAAGGAAATTATTTTAAAATGTTAAAATGTTTTATAAGTCTTGGAGGGTCCACTAAGGCTTTGTAAAATAAATCAAAAAAACCTAAAATCACATTATTTTAAAGATAAAACATATATTGGTCGAATATATAATTTATATTATTTTATTACATCACTATTGGGTCATTATGATATCATAGAACACATTATATAATTAAACGGTATTTAATTTTTACACAAAAATTTTGATTATCTCATAAAATTATGAAAAATTCACCATTGGATAATTTCAACATCATGATTCCAAAAATAATATTCATTTTATCTAAATGATTTTATAAATATTTAAGTTTTTACTTTTCAAATAAAAACTGACATTTATAAAAAATTCATTGGTTTTGACAAAAACAGCTTTCAAAGCTTAATAAAAATAACAATTGTATTCATAAAAATTATAAAATAATTTATATTTAATAAAAAATAATTTAGTAATAATAATTTATTAAAATATTATTTAATTCATAAATCCATTAATTCATCAAAATATATTTCTTAATTGAATATTAACTAAAAATTCTATTTGTGCTTTAAAAACTATTTAAAAAGTAACAATAATAAAATGAATGTATATTATTTATACTATAAAAAAATAATGTACCTAATCATAGTGATTGGTTATTATTACATAACCCTGTATAACACCTACATATGACCTAAGGGTAAGGTGTGTGTTGGTGACAGACTCTTGGGTGGCTCAGATAACATCGCTCGGGTGGTAATCTCTATCAACTTCCACTTCTCCTGTAGGCGGTTCCATTCAAGTTTAACGTGTTGAAGATTAGCTTGGGATTGGTCAAGAGTGAATCCCAATGATTCTACATCCTTTCCTAGCTTTGAAAAATGGGCTTCGTATGGAACAATTCTACTGGATGATGTCATCGCTTCCTTTGTCTGAGTAAATTGGATTTGTTAAAGCCCTATATTTATACTAATCATGTGATCACTATTCAACGGCTATATTAGCAACGGTAAAAATTCTTAACAGTATTTTGAAATCCAAAATCCTAAAACCAAAGAAGTGCATATAACCATTTTACATAATAATACATTTAATTAGATCAAGAATAATTTTCATTAATAAAATTTCAGGTCGTTACAATTATAGCCCATATTGGAGTAAGGATAATATAACTAATGAGGTTATATCATCAAGTAATACATACCCACCAAGACACATATTGTAGGATTCATAAATATTTGGATAAGTGTTTATATGCTACCATTTCATGAATTGAATTTTTGTGTGAGGCTGAGGACATTTTTCGTGGAATTCAAACTTGTAGGAGGGATGCATATATGTTTGGAGACTCCCATCCTAGCGAAGATCCATTAGTGATTGTTGTAAATTCACATATGAATGTCCCCTTTAATAATTTTGGGGATATTGCAAGTATTTTGGGGATGGATTGTGGCACATATGTCATGTTTTTGTGAATAAAGGTTCATGATGGATATTTTAGACAATTTTTTCAGGTCATTTCAAGAATCTAACC
Organism: Viscum album; assembly: GCA_963277665.1. Taxonomy (NCBI): domain Eukaryota; kingdom Viridiplantae; phylum Streptophyta; class Magnoliopsida; order Santalales; family Viscaceae; genus Viscum; species Viscum album. Next base: position 735,654,236 of record OY728138.1, on the reverse strand, counting down.
ACTATATATGATGTATGGTGAAGCATTGAAGAAAACGAATCTATTTAAGGACTTAAACTTATTTCCATATAGAGAAACACCCAATTATATCTTCACTGATGATGGAAAATCTGGAGATGAACTGAGATCATATATGATTGCCTCCAGATATGATGTGCTAGAAGAATGAATTGATGGCGAGGATATTTATAAAGCCAAATTCCCTTATAGATTTTCATGTCAATTCAGGTTTCTACAGGAACCAATTGTAACCCCTCTTATTCACATTCAATTGGATAGGAACCTAATGGTTCTATGAAAATATTAGATTCTAAAAGATGTGGAGGTGATTTAAGAGGTAATTAAATTACTTCGAATGAGTGAATCCCCTAGTTTTTCTTCCTATAATGTTAAATCCTGGATTTCATAATATCCCAAAGGGATTTTGACAATGAGTGTTCCTCATGTTGGATCTATAATGAATGATGGGTGGGAGAATCAACATAGAAAGGCTTCACCTATTCTAAATAGTGCTAGAGATGTGGCCCTGAACATTCCCAAGTAACCCCACAAATATTTCATTACCCTAGTTAAGGTCGAAAAGGATAGACTGGATAAGGTTGATCCTAGACGGTCCATCCGTAATTTCCAAGAGGAAACTCCTACTCAATTTTCACATCCATATATTGCGATGGAGAGAGCTAAGAATATAGTGAAATCAAGGAGTGTCGGGTATAATTAAAAGAAAGTTGGAACAACCTAAAATTGTATGAAACTAGAGGCAGTCCAATCATGGGAATTCATGCCTTTTTATTCCATGGACCTATTGTCACTCCAAATCACAAGGTTATAGAATCCATATATTGGTGATGTTCGATCCCCACCTGACCTCTACATTGATAATGAACCTATTGAGGTGAGAATACATATCTGAGTTTTGGTGATGCTTAATTAAACCACTGATAATTAGATCCCCATTATGAGGAGAGTGGCGAAAATGATGAAACGGGGGGTCACTGAAAGGGTTTATGAGCCATCCACTAATGAATGGGAAAAATTCATAGATCCTTATGATATAATTTTTTCCTTCTCATTTTTTCCTCATTTGTTTTATTCTTGTTTATTTTGAATAGAATTTCATTATCAATGAAAGGGTGGCCCTAATTTGTAGTGGGTAGAGGGAGAATTTTTTTGAATCCTTTCTCTAAAATATTCCCCAACAAGAACCCCCATGGGGATGAGGAATCAACTCCTGAATTGGGGGAGTTATCCTCAGGATAGAGGATGATGGAATAGGTGATGACAGGAGAATATTATCAACTACTGATGTGGCCTTTATTCATTATATTTTTCCACATCCTTTTTGGGAATTTTTGTATTTATTTATTTCTAAAATGACATTACTTTAGTTAGTAATAATTTTATATCAAATTTATAGTAGAATTAATGAAATAATGGTTTTTACACTGATAATCCTTTTTAGTGCTAAATTCATATATTCTTTATTCTTTGTTTTGTTTACCAATTATTTTTTGAATTATCAATTTTTTAATTATTTTCCTTAATTAATTCTTTGAGTTTTATTTAATTTTATGTTATGCGTACTAAGTTTGTTTTTCTCATTGTGATTCTTGTAGTTTTAATTTATTAATGTATTGTAGTTTTACTTTTAATTAATTTTCCTTAAATAAAAAATTAATAATTTGTAACTTTTATTTATTTTGGATTCTATATTAATTTTTATCTTTCATATTTTTAGTTAGTTAATTAATTAATTTAGTATTTTAATAGATTTGTTTTTAATTTTCAATCATGTATTTTAATTACAATTTAAATAGTTATTAGTATTTTATTTGTATCTATTATTGTTAATTTTTTCTATCAATTGGTGAAAATTATGTTAATTCAAATACTCCATGTAAGATAAATTACATAAGATAATTTGACTACACTGAATTATATATTTATCAATGGTGGAATATATTTTTGAAGAAATGTGACGTAAGATAACTTGAGCATATTTGAAAGCAGTAATTTGGGCATATTTAAAATCAGAAAATCTACCTAAAAAATATTAGTCATATAGAATAAGATAATATATTTTTTGATAATATTTATCATTTAATTTATGTATGATAGTTTCACTTAATAATCCAAAAGAGTAAACTGAAGTAAAGTACAATGGAACCAAAACTATAATAATACCTAATCGGGCTCATTATTGACAAAGAGGATCTCCCAAACCATGATATTCAAGTCCCCACTACATTTGATTTAACCCAACCTATTGAATACTACTAATTTGAGAATGATATCACTACTGGTTCACGAGGGAGTGTCAACTGATGCCACTGTTGGGAATGAACCAAGACAATACTAACATGAGATTTGGAGAACTTGAACTGATTTTTTGTTTCACTTGAGGATTTCATATTTGGGGAAGGTGATGAGTTTCACCGAGGATGCTGGAGATTTGTGAGGATGATTCCAACTCAGGTTAAAGGCGATGTAGATCCCTTTTCCCCGAATATAGAAGATGGATATTCTCATTAGTGAACCAAATTGACCCTTTTTATTGAGGGTGGATGAAGTCATTTGAAGCTGAGATTAATCTAATTTTTGTTAGGGGAGAAGAGTTTTGCGACGATGATAAACACACAATATAGATAAGAAAATAAAGAACACACAAGAATTAACTTGGTTCGTCAAGTGATGCCTACGTCCATAGCAGAAGGGGGCCAGTTTATTATTTCTCTATTCTCAAGATCACAACCTTCAGAGGATCACACATACACACCTTATAGATAATGGGATTTGATATAATTATAAAGAGAAATCAAAAAAATTATTTTTCTCTAGTTTCTTAGGTAGCTCATCTGCCCATAAATAATTCACTGCCCAGCTACCAACTGTTTTAACAATGGCTGCTGCCACTGTGGTTGGTTTCCCACCAAATGAGAAAGCATCATGCCAACAAAGTGTTGAAACCTCCACTGATTTCTCCCAAATTTGGGAGTGACCCACGCATATCTCCCCCTCATGACCAATTTGGGTAGAATATAGACCTGTAATCTCTTTGTAGGTGTTGAAAACTTTAATAAAAAATCAAACACACTTTTTCTCAGTATATGACATGTCACTTCCACTATCTTAAATTGATCTCTACCTGATTATGGTCCCCATAAAATGATACAACCCTTGGGACTCTTTTCTAGTGAGCATAACTGTGTCACCACATGATACTTCCAACATTTAACCCACTATGGGAATCTTGTACCCTTTCGCATCGATCCTACTTAATGATACCAAGTTTCATCTCATCCTCAGAATGAATTTCATGTCATCCATTTTTCATATTTCTCCATCGGGTGTCTTCAATTTCACCGTCCCAACTCCTCAAACCTCACATATTGACCCATCACCAAGTCTCACTGAATCTCATACCTTCTAAAAAGTATGAAATTTACCTTTTCTCATACATATGTGTACTGAGATCCCTAAATCCAAAACCCTTTCATTATACTTTGGAATTTGATCCCACTCATTATTCCATTTTAAAAATCGTCATTTCCACATCATGTGCTCGTGTCTTTTGCAGTAATGACACTGCACTTTTCCCTATTAAATTCTCCCATCTGAGTGCGAGCTTTCCATTTTCATCCAAACTTCATCATTTTCCAATGATTCTATGATGTTCATAAACTTCTCTTTATATTTATCTTTCAAAAAATGTTCCATTTTCCCTTTTCAAATTCTTTTTTATAGTGACCCTTTTTCTCACACTAAAAACACATGATTTTTCTAGGATCATGTCCCCTCGATTTTGGTTGCAATTATTTACCTCCGGAATTTTGATATCGACTTCTCCCATGTTGATCATCTCGCATCACCATGATTTTATCACTATAATGTGTCGTTGGTCTTTAGAATACCGTAAAATCTTGAAGTGTTGTCGTCACCTCATCCAAGTTCAATTTTTCCTTCCACACGATCAATGCAATCAAAATTTCTTCAAATGATATTGGTATAGATGACAAAAGAAAATTTGTTTTGTCTTCTTATTCAAACTTCACACCATGATCAATAATTATGTTAGGATTTTGTTAAATTTTTTGGTGTGATTTAACAAATTTGTTCCCTCATCCATTCACAACTGGTAAAATTTATTCTTTAGGAATAATTTAATGGTGAGTGACATTGTCATGTCCTTCTTCTACAACGTTTTCCATATCTCCTTAGGTGATGTCTTGTCCAACACCGAGTAATTTATTTTGTTCACCAGACACACTCGAATTCTCCTGAGAACCTACATCTCGATCTCTTTCCAATCATCATCACTGATTCTATCATTTCTTCTATAATCAACGGTCTAATCATGACCTGATCCACTAGAATATCTTTCATTGTTCTTTACCAAAATCTGAAATTTTTAGACAATCAAACTTCTCAATATCAAATTTTGGTAGTGATCCACCACCACCCACCATCGTTGTAATAAAACACGATTACCACCATCGATGTTGAATCCCTTTTAAACCACATTATGGAGTGAGAATTTTGAAAATATAACATTAACAATGCATTTGGAATGGCTGAAATTGTAGTAATTGACTCCTGGATAACTGATAATAGATTATGATTGGACGAGATGTAGCCAAAATAGTATCAGTGGTCTAGATAGACCAATGATGTGGCACTGACATGGATCTTCAAAATAGTAGCTAGAAAACTCGTTGTAAATTTTTCACCAACATGAACAATGTCGTCTTCTCCGACAGGGAGGTACTGTAGCACCTGAGGTTTGACTAAAACATTGATCGGCTCTACCTTCTTCATTTAAGCTCAGTTTTTTATGCAGCTTACGTCATTTGGATCGTCTCACCATGCTCCTCACAGATCTAGCCTAAAAAATTCGATCACTTTTAATTTTCTAGTCACTGGAAAACTCCACTACCACTTCACCATTTCAAAATTGATGCCTCTTATACCAATTTGTTGGGGTAGTGTAGGTTCATGGTAAAAAAATCTAACACAAGAAGAAGGAATAAATTTAAGAACACACATATTTACATGGTTTGAAATGATTTAATACTTCCACAGGAGAAGGGGGCTAGTTTATAATTTTTCTATTATATGGATCAAAACCTTTAGAGGATCACACATACACACCTTACAGATCATTGGATTTGATCCCATTATAAAGAGGAAGAAAAAACATCAATTTTTTCCCTGGTTTTTTGGGTAGCTCATCTATAGATTAAGAATTCATCTCCTGGATGTCAACTACTTCAAATATGATTGATGTCATTGTGGTTGGTTTCCCACCAAAAGAGAAAGAATCCTACCAACAATTTTTTGAAACCACCACTGATTTCTCCAAAATTTTGGAGTGGCCCCTACACTTTTTGATGTCACATGACCGTCAGACATTGTAATTTGGCATGTGTAGAGTCAGTTAATTCTAATATTTTTAAATATTAACAGAGTTTTAATAATTAATTCAATCATAGATCTAGTATTATATTTATAGATCTATGTATATTTATTTGTGAATGAGGTCAGAGCCAAAGAAATTAAGAATACAAACCCAAAGCTGTCAATGATTTTGACCCCCGTTGCTGCTATTTTTAGCGATGAAGAACTGAGATTTTGTGTTTGAAGGTGATGAAACAAATTTTTTTGATAAAGTAAATTAGATAATGAAGATGAGTTTGATATACCCCTTATGAATGAAGAATAATAACATGGTCTGAGGTTGTGTTATGCAACTGAATTAAAACTCACTAATGGAGGGTAATCTAGATCCAGTATTTGTTGTGTTGAATATGAAGGAAGGTCTTGCATCTCATTAATGTTGCAATTTCTATTCACAAATTACTAATTTTGAGGTGTTTGAGGTAATGCCTCATTGAAATCGTGAACTCCAATGATGAACACTTAAGTCGATCAAGGTTCCCAGCTTATAAGAATTTGAACATTGGTGTTAATGGGTTATCAAGGTTATTTTGAGTGTGTTTGGTTAATCGAAACCATTCTAGGATTGGAAATCCCTGGGAGATTGAAGTTAAACCTTGTCAATTTGTTGATTCTATGCCAGTTGGTGTGTTAAAAAAATATTTATTGAGGATGAAAGCTAGAAAAAATTTAATAATAATTTAGTTTGATTATATGAAGAAATGTGAAATAGTTAATTTCATTTTTTAGAGAAGTGCGAAGGTTGTTTAAGGGCTCTTCTTTAGTGAAAGAGACAGTGACTCAAAGATCGTGAGTTAAATTGCTCATGTTGTTATCACGGAATGTATGCAGGCTTTAAGATGTTTTGACCTTAAATAAAATTTAGTTACCTAAATTTAAAAAAAAAATAGAACACACATTATTATATAGAGATAATAGATAGGAGACAAGAGATAGGATACGGGAGCATAGGCACACCAGGAGCATTGAAACGATGAAAAAAAAGATAGAGATACTCAAGATGGATGGAAAATCAACTTTAATATAGATAATTTCTTCCTTTATTTCTTATTTTCTCCATTCTTCTGTTGTTGTGATGAAATTATTTAACATATGTTTAGTTGACGCTCAAATTATGATCAGCATAAATTTTTTTAGGGTTATCAAATTGAAATGCATTGAAATTATTCATCTTCTCAACTATTGTTATCTTCTTTATGTTAGTGTAATTTTTTTTCATTTTTTTCATTGTAATTATTAATTAGAATCAATTTTACACTATTCTATGTATCGATGGGTGACAGTACTTGATACTTTACCTTTTTTCATAAACCAAAGTACCGAAAATTGGAAAAGGGTGATGATACATATCTCTATTAAACAAATAATCATATCCTCAGTCTTGATTGAAAAATATAATTGAGAAGAATTCATTGGACTCTACTAAACAATTAAAGACTGTTAGGTGTTGATCACACATTTTCTTCAACAATGGAATAGAGATGATAGTTTTTTGTAGAGTAGAAAATTACTTTTATAAGTGTAGCATAATTTAGTTTCCCTAGTAATTTAATTGCTTTCCTAATTTCCTACTATATTTCATATTACATTTTCATTCTCATATACTACTTATGTTCATTTAGTTTTTTTATATTAGTTTGTTTTGAATTCTTTTCTTGGTCACATGATTTATTTTTTACTTCCCTATGAAATATGATACTTATACTAGATTCTTACAAGTAGTTCGTAGGTTTTAAAAATAATTAATTTTAATGAAGTTCAAAAAAAAATCATGTAAAAGTTTTGTGTTGTTGCTGAAGAGGGTGCACGCGTCTAAAAAACAAATTTAAAAAAATATTAAATATTTTCATTAAAAAATTGTTTCTAAAAAATATTAAAATAAAAAAACTATAATTCGTTTTTTTTTTAACTTTAGAAAATCCACTTTTCATTCACTACTATATGATGTCCTTAAAATTTTTAACCTTTAATTTTAAGCGCACAAGGGAAAGGGATAACTCTAAACTTCAAAAAAATTATTACTGAAATAAACTCTATTTTACTTCCCTTGAGAAGAGAAATTTAAAATGGAAAATCCTAATTTTTAAATTCAAAGAGCTACTGAAAATGAAAAACAAAATCATGGTGTGCCTAAACATAGGGATGGAAATGATTAGAGAGCTGGGATTAGGAATTTCCATCTTACAATTGTATAATGTAATCCTTCATGTATACAGTTATCCTAAAAGACTAGGAACTATGAATTTAAACAATCCCAACTCTCTATGTTATCATCCTTTAATTGGCATCCCAATAATGATTATTTAGAATTCATTATAAAATTTTATGGTGTAATACAATAGTTTTCTTTTAATGGTTTGAATAAGGAGGAAATCAAGTTGAGACAATTTCCTTTTTGTTTAAAAAACATGGTTTGAAGTTGGTTTCAAAATTTAGATAAAGAAATTTTTTGACACATGAGACTAACTTTTGAATTCATTTTTACCAAGCATTACCCTCATAACACCACCAATAAAGGGAGACATAAAAAAGACTAGTTTAATTCATGACTAGGTTTAACATTTCCACGAAACTTTGGATAGGTTTAGGGGACTCCTTAGATAATTTCCTAATAACCAAATTTCCCCTCATATTCTGATGGATAATTTTTATAATGGTATCACTCCATACAATCAAAATATTATTGATCAATTTTGTGGTGGTGATTTCTCATATATGACAACAGATGAACTCAAAAAAATAACAAAATTTTACAAAAAATCCCAACATAAAAGCACAAGGAAGAGAGTTATCTATAGGGATAAACCAAATTCCTAGGATACTGTAGCTAATGAAAATTCTATTAGAGAGTTGTGTACTCATTGTGAGATGTATAGTCATTCTCAAATTTTTTATCCCAATTTTGATCTCTATGTTCAGCCTGTAAAGAGTGCCTAATTTGTTGACTATAGGGCTAGAAACCAATATTCTAAATGAACCTTTCTCAAATAAGTTTAATTTTGGATTTAAAAACCACCCCAATATTTCTTAGAGAGAACAAGGTGCATTGAAACAATATTTTGCCCTTGTTTACCCACAACAATCTAGACCATCATTCGAAACCAGTTTAATGTTGAATCCTCAAATTATTAAGTGGATGATAATGGTATGATTCAAAATTTAAAAGGAATATTTGATTCTTAAAAGGTTGAGTTAGATTCCCAAAAGGCTATACTTGATTCAGATAGGGATGAAACAAATTCTAGAATTCATAATAATGAGTTACAAATGGGCCAATTTTCTTGAAACTTAAAGGGGAAGAGATAAAGGAAAATTACCAAGAACAATAGTGATGAATACTAAAGAAAATATGATGGACATAATTACTAGATTAGGTTTGAAATATCAATAATGAGTTAGTGAACATCCAAGGGAATATGAACCTGAAATTTTAGAATAACCTAAAAATGAAAACATTGAAATTACCAAATCCAGAAATTTGGATGGCGGTGTTTAGAATCATAAAAATGATGAATCATCAAGTGAAAAAACTAAAGAATAGAAGAAAATGAATTGGGAACTAGCTAAGGAGAAAAATAAAAAGGTTAGGTTTGAGGATGAGGAGAGTTAACTACTAATCTTGAAGAATTATGTTCCTCCCATCACTTTTCCACAAAGACATAAAAAGAACAATAAAATAGATTATTCAAAATTACTTCAATTGTTTATGATAATTAATGTAAATATCCCCTTTGTTGAGGTTTTGAATAAATTTCCTTCGTTGTTTAAATTTCTCAATAGATTCAGGGAGAATAAGAGGGATTTGGATGAGCATTTAAAAATTAATTTGAATGAGGATTGTAGTTCCATTGTTTAGAAGAAAATTCTTCCAAAAATTAAAGACCCTAGTTCATTTGGAATCTCTTGTAAAATTGGAGTTAGTGAGGAGATTAAGTGCCTGTGTGATTTAGGTTCTAGCATCAACCTTATACCCTACTCCTTAACCATGAATTAGGTCTTCAAGAGCTAAAACCAGCTTTGGTTTCACTAAAATTGTCTGATATGTCAATTTTTTTCCTTCTATATGGATATATAACTTGTTAGTTGATGTAGGAAAGGTCACACTTCCCACTGATTTCCTTGTTCTTGAAATGGATAGTGATAATAACGTTCCAATCATTTTAGAAAAACCATTTATTGCTAAAGTTAGGGTTGTAATTGATGTTTCAAAAGGTAAAGTGGCCCTTCAGGTCTATGATGGCTAGTAAGAGTTCTATTTTTTCAAAGAGTTGCCGCTTTTGGTTAGTTTTATATTGATTAATGTGGCTAAGGAATTGTTTGGAGATGATATTAGGAAAGGTACTTGTTTTCCTTTTGAGGGTATAATTGAAAGATCTGTTAATGATCATTTTGAAGAAAAAATTGTCGAATGTATGTCCACACTCGATATTGAAAGGTTAGTGGATCTTGAGAACCAAATTAAGAAATATATTTCTTAAGACCATGGTGTGGTCCATCCACACCCAAACTTTCATGTTGAAAGGGTTCCTCAAGCTGATGTTCATAGTTTATTTCCCACTCCTATTTCCAACTTGGAAACTGCTTCTTGTTCTTCTCATCCTGAGATGTTTAAAACTGTTCTTAGTGTTTCTTTTAATAGAAGTAACTTTTTAAAGGATGGAAAAAAATGATTGGTTAGTGTTGATCCCTTAGTTACTGATAATGATTCATCCCAACCTATTCAAAGTGTAACAAGTGATAATTTGTGATGTTTTCCAAATCTTGAAAACATGTTTATCCTTGCTATTATAAGCTATTTAGAAGAACATTTTTCTATTCAAGAGATTAAAAAATTCTTAGGGAAGATTTATGAGGTTTCCCATACGTCAAAAAGGAAAGCTGAATATGAGAATATTGTAGGTATTGGAGAATCTACTGAAATTATTGATCCATTTTCTACCTCCACTTCATTCCAAAACATAGATGATTGTATCTTTGTTTATAATCATGTTAAGTTCATAGATGATCTTGAGAAGTCTTTCTCTATTTCACCCATTGAAGTTTTTCTTGAGTGTCAAATTGAAGATAATAGTAAGCTGGTTACAACATCTGTTGTGCATGATTTTGAGTCATTCAATCCCTCAAGTGTGGGGGAGCATCTTGGAAGTCATGTTGTTCTATCTGCTAGAAATACTAGGCTGGTTATTTTGGTTTTACAATCACTATTTGAAGTTCTTTACCCTAGACGTGGTGAGGGTATGAGGATAAATGATAGAACCTTGGAGTATTTGGGAGGAGTTCTGTGAGAAGCTGAAGTGTTTAAATCTTTGAGAGAACACGAAAAAACTTTCAAAACAATCAATGACATGAAAACAAATAATGAAACATACCATTTGAATGATCACAGATAAAACACATTAAGGGGTAATATCTAGCTAAATACTTTAAATATAGCACTGCATGGGAGGCAACCGATTATTTTCTTTCTTTCTTTTTATTTTTCGGCTTGCTTGAATAAATTTTTTCTTTCTTTATTGAGGGTCGCTCTCCATTTTCATAAAACTCCCACTTCTCACTTGGCCTCGTCTTGATGAATTTTCAAGAATTAATTTAATGTTATATTTCTTTCATTTTAATACCTCCATAGAAGAAGTCAGGTGTGCTGCATTTTTCAAGGAGGTTCTTTTTGAAGAAAACTAGATAACACTTTCCTAACTCTCCCCTCTTGTTTAATTCTGTTTTGAACTTTAAATTCTAGAAATTTATGTTTACTTTCTTTGTTTTGTAGGAGCCGAAATTTTGTTCTACAAGAGGAATTTATCAAGGTGTAAATAGATCGAAAGTGTCTTTTGGTGAGAATCAAATGATAAAGCTTCAAATCATGGGAGTTAAAATTCATATTCTGCACTATTTTAGTTTTTCTTTAATTTCAAAAAAATTTCTTCATGCATGAGGTTATTTAATTGATTGTATATATTTTTTAGCTTCTTTTACATGGTGATTTTTTTGTGTAAAACATTCTAGCCATTGCTACTCTTTTTTAAATTTTCAAAGATATATTTTCTTGATTTTCATGCTCATCTTGGCATTTTTAATGATTATATTTTTAAATTCAATGTGTTAACATGCTGAATTTCTTAAGGTATTTATTAATTTGATTGAATTGTTTTAGTAACCAGTAGATATTCTTTTTCATATTTTTAATTATTTGATGTGGTAAAATAATTTTTGAACTTTATTATGACTTTAAACATAGAAAAATCACTACTAAATTGAAAATATTTTTGAATTTTAAAGGTCTTTAATGTTCTTCCACTTTGAGTTCAAGAATGATGTCACCACGGGCTCATAAGGGAGTGTTTGGGAACGAACAATGCCAATCCTGACTTGAGATCAGGGTCGGCCTAGGGAAGCCCCACGAGCCCATGGGCTGGGGAAACACACAAGCAAGAAAAAAAAAATACAAATAAAAGGGCATCAATTTTACCCTTTTACTGCATCTCTCAATGCATTTAGAGCAAAATTTGTAATGTTAAACCTTCTTAGGGCCGTTCCTGCTTGAGATCTAGAGAACCCGAACCGATTTCTTATTCCGCTCGAGGATTCCAGATCTGAGGAAGGAGCTGAGTTTCAGTGAGATTGCCAGAGATTTGTGAGGTTGATCCCAACTCATGAAGAAGATGAGGCCGATCCATTTTTCTCGAAGGTAGAATATGGAGATTCACGTCAATGAACCAAATCCACCCTTGCTCTTGAGGGTGAATGAAGCGGTTTGAAGTTGAGATGAATCTAATTTTCGATGCCGCACTGCCAAGTCAGCCGATTTTGAGCTTGTTTAAGATGAACCGAGTTTGAAGCCTTAAGTCGAGCACAGATCTGGTGTCGTCTTTTCAGATCTGTATATGCTGATTTCCGAATGATGTCTGTGCCGATGATTCGAGGAATATGAACTAGAAGCTTTCGATGATTCTGACCACCGAAGCCACTGTTTTTAGCGATGAAGAACACCGAGTCCGCATTTGAAGGTTAAGAACCGGGTTTGTTTGATGAAGGAAATCGGCTACCGAAGATGAGTTCTATCTTCAAATTGTGAATGAAGAAGAAGAACCTGGTCCGAGGCTTTGTTTTGTTGAAGATGAAGGGAGGCCTTACAGCTCCCAAATGTTGCAGTTTCATGTTCACAGATTGCTGCATTTGAGGTGTTTGAGGTAATGCCTCTTCGAAATCATGAACTCCAGTGATTACCACTTAAGCCGATCGAGGTTCTCGGTTTAGCAGAATTTGAACATCTGTGTTCCTCACTGGTGTGAATGGGTTGTCAAGGTTATTCTGAGTGTGTTTTTGTTGATCGACACCAAGCTGGGCTTTGAAATTCTTGGGAGATTGAAGTGAGACCTTGCCAATTTGCTGACTCCGTGCCACTGGGTGTGTTCAAAAAATATTTATTAGCTGGACAAAATTGAATCAGAAGTTGGTGAGGTTTTTTTGAAGACAGGTGAAACAATTAATTTCATTTGTCAACAAGTGGCAGAGGTTATTTAAGGGTTTTGCTCTAGTGACGGAAACAATGACTCAAAGAATTGTGAGTTTAATTGCTCATGTTGGAGAAATCGAATTTAACAGAGAAGATTTCCTCCTTTATTTCTTTATTTTTTGATTTCTTGATTTCTCCATTTTCCGGTTGTTGTAATGAAATTCTTGAATATATTTGTAGTTGACGCTCAGATTATGAGCTGCTATACTTTTTTTTTTAGGGTTATCGGATTGAAATGCGTTGGAATTCTTAACTTCTCAACTGTTGTTATCCCCTTTATGTCGGTGAATTTTTGGTTCACCCTTTTAATTTTCATTCTTAATGAGAATAAATTTTACACTGTTCTAAGTACCAATGAGTGATGGTATTAGATATTTTTCCATTATTATCAGCCGAAGTACCGAAAATTGTAAAAGGTTAATGATACTCTTCTCCATTAAATAACTAATCATATCTTTTGTCTTAATTGACAAATTTTATTAAGAAGAATTCATTACTAAACAATTAATGACTCTTAGGTGCTAAACACACATTTTCTTCAACACTAGCTTAGAGATGTAGTTTGATGTAGAGCAAAAAATTACTTTTATCAGTGCAGTGTAGTCCGATTTCCCTAGTTCTTCGGTTGCTTGCCTCACATCCTGTTGATTTTCATTTTCCATTGTCTTTTTAATCCATTACTTTAGTTCATTTTGATTGTTTTGAAATTAGTTTGTTTTTAATTTTTTTTGTTTGGTCACATAATTTATTTTTATCCTTGTGGAATTCGATACTCGTACTTGTTGCTTATTATTAGTTCGTAGGTTTATAAATAATTAATTTGCACAAAGTTCAACGACATTCGCATCAAATTTTGGCCTTGTTTTTCGGGGAGGGTGTGTGCAACCAAAAAAAAAACATTAAAAAAAATATTTTCGTAAAAAAAATTGTTTCTAAAAAATTCAAAATAAAATAATCAATAATTTTTTTTTCTAAAAAATAATCTGCTAAAAATCTTCTTGACATTCACTTTGTGTGCCGTCTTTATAATTTTTTAACCTTGAATTTTATGCACACAAGGGAAAGGGATAACTTTGAACTTCAAAAAATTTATTCCTCAAATAAAATCTCATTGTTCCGCCCTTAAGAATATAAAATTTAAAATAGAAATTCTGAATTTTGAAATTCAAAGATCTGCTAAAAATGAAAAAGAAAATCATGTTGCACCTCAACCTAGAGGTGGAAATGATGACAGGACTAGGATTAGGGATTTACATCTTCCGACGGTATCATGTAATCCTTTATGTATACAGTTATCCCAAAGGACTAGGAACTATGAATTGAAACAATCTCACCTCTCTATGTTACCCTCCTTTAATGGATAGTCTGATGATGATTCTTTAGAATTCATTAGAGAATTTTATGGTGTAATACAACAGTTTCCTTTTGCATGGGCTGAATGAGGAGGAACTTAGGTTGAGATTCTTCCTTTTTGTTTGAAAAACAAGGCTTGAAGTTGGTTTCAAAATTTAGATGGGGGAATTTTTTAAACATGAGACCAAGATTTCAATTCTTTTGTTACCAAGGTTTATGTTGTACCTCTCGTATCCCTCGTTGTTTAATTTTCATGATCACAATCACTCTCTTCTTTATCTAATATTGTTTTAAGTGTTTTTGGATGATAGGCATGATTTCAGGTTGCCAAAGAATTGGGCCAAGAAAGCAAGAAGCCCAAGTGGACTGATTTCAGTCCCACCGGCCAACCGGTGGATGCCCACCGGCCAGCTGATGGAGGCCTGGACAGAAGGCATCCCTCTGTCCGGACCACCGGCCAACCGGTGTCCCACCACCGGCCAGCCGGTGGACCCAGACAGAATAGTGTTTGCTACTGCCTCAGCACCGGCCAACCGGTGGCCTCCTCACCGGCCAGCCGGTGGTGCCTGAGCCCGAAGGCCTCTCCTTTTTCAAAGCACCGGCCAACCGGTGGCCAAGCACCGGTCAGCCGGTGGAGCCAGTCAAACTAGCCGTTGGGCTTTGACCAGACTTGTCCACTTGCCTCCCAACGGCTCCGAAGGCCTCTCCAACGGCTCCGAAGCCTCCCAAAGGCCATTTGAGGGTTCCCCCTCTATAAATAAAGGACTAGGAAGCCCCGGAACACCAACCAAGCCATAAGGAAGCCCACGGACACATTTTTGATCATTTGGCAAACCTCCGGCGCATTCCCTCAAGGAATCCTCACTTGCTCCAACCTTCTTCCACATCCAAGGAGCACCACCATAGAAGCTTGGGAGCGCTCTTCATCAACTTCATCAATCCATTGGCGCCCAAGACTTCCCCATTACGGTTTTTCATTGCTTTATTCATTTTGAGCATCAATTTGGGTTTGTGCCTACAAACCCCCCATCTCTTTCTCTCATCCTCTCTTTTGGGTTTTCACACCACCTTCAAGGTGTGAAGAGGTTAGTCAAGCCTTCCCTTTTAAAAGGCTTGAATCAAAGGTGAGCTAGCCTTCACCTGTAAGAAGGCTAGTGGGTTCTTTCTAAACCATTGAAAGCAAGTGGGTTCTTGCATAACCATTAAAAGCAAGCTGTAATAGGTTCTAGACTAACCTTAAAGTCTAGGGGGTTTCTTGCTAAAACCATTAAAAAGCAAGCGGTAGTAAATCTCTCAACGGTTGAGTTGGGAGCGGAGACGTAGACTTTGGTTTAAGCCGAACTCCGTTATCAAGTTTTGTGTCTTGCCTATTTTATTTCCGCTGCACCTTTGATAATTGTTTTTAATTGTTAATTTATTTTTAAAAGGCAATTCACCCCCCTCTTGCCATCACTTCTCCGCCCAACAATTGGTATCAGAGGCAAAATTTGAGTAATACCTTCACCGGTTTCAAATTCAAGATCCATTGTGATGGCTTCAACCTCTTTCGCCCCCGAAGGCTATTCATTGGGTCGTGCTCCATTTTTTGATGGAACCGACTATACCTATTGGAAAACCCGCATGACCACTTTTCTTAGAAGCATAGGTTATCCTATTTATAAAATTGTCATGCATGGTTATTCTCTTTCTTCTCCCGATGAATCCAAATGGACCCAAGCCGATATTAAAAATTTCGAGCTTGATGGCAAAGCCATGAACGCTCTACATTGCGGCCTTGATCGTAATGAATTCAATCGAGTTTCCACATGCACCTCATCACATGAAATCTGAAAACTTTTGGAGGTTACCCATGAGGGGACCAACAAAGTGAAGGATACTCGATTGGATATGTTCCGTCAAGATTTTGAGTCTTTCACCATGCATCCATCCGAATCTATTTCTGAAATGTTTACTCGCTTTACTGACGTTTGCAATGGTAGAAAATCTCTTGGAGATGATGTTTCTGCAGAAACGATGGTCAAGAAGATCCTTTGGATCCTACCAAGCACATGGGCACCGAAAGTCACGGCAATCCAAGAAGAAAAAGACATCAAGAACATGCCGGTCGAAGAGCTCATCGGATCCCTCATGACCTACGAAATCACCATGAGGAGGCAAGCTGAAAAGGAAGGCAAACCAATCAAAGTTTCAAAGAACATCGCCTTCAAAGTTCAACAAGAAGATAGCTCCTCCTCATCGTCTTCCTCTTCAAGCGGCGATTCCGAAATGGAGAATCTTGCCCGCAAAATGCACAACTTCATGAAGAAGCACAAGAAGAAGAAATCCCGCAAGGCTCGAAAGGAAAAACACGACGAAAAATCCGAGCCCGAGGTAACATGTTACGGGTGTGGCAAGAAAGGCCATTACAAGCCCGATTGCCCACTCAACAAGAAAAGGGCCAAGCAAAAGGAAAAGAAGAAGGCTTTCAAGGCCACATGGAGTGATAGCTCCACATCCTCCTCCTCCTCCTCCTCAAGTGACAACGGTAAAAAATGCCTAATGACATTCCATGAGGTAACATCTTCCGACTCTTCATCCTCTAGTTCTTCCAATTCTTTTAATCATTTATCTTATGAGGATCTCCAACATGCTAGAGATCAATTGGAGGAAGGTTTTCACGAACTTTCTTCCAAATTTGTTGCTTTAAAAAAGAATTTCAAAAAACTTTCTTCCGAAAAGGAACAACTTCTCAAAGAAAAGGAGGAGTTGTCCCTCAAAGTCCAAAACCTTTCCGATGTTGATTCTATGGAATTAACAATCAAAGATTTAAGGGAATCTCTTGCCAAGTTCACCCAAGGTGAACAAAATTTGACCAAATTACTAGGTTCCCAACGCATATCTAGAACCACCGAAGGGCTTGGCTATTCCAAGCAAGCTTCCTCTTCCCATGCTCCAACTATTTTTGTAAGGGGGAGCTCCCAATATAAATTTTGCAATTATTGTAAAAAACCCGGGCACTTAATTTATGAGTGCAATTGCAAAAATGCCCGGTATGGAAGGCCCAAAACTATTTTCTTTAATGATGAATTTTATAGTAGAAGACCCGCCACAAGACAAGTATGGATTGAAAAATCCCTTTTAGCGAGTCTCTCCGGGCCAAAATTTGTCTCGGTTCCAAAATCCTCTCCCCGGTGATTTGTTGTTTTTATTTAGGGGGAGTTAGGATTGTTTAAGCCTTTTTGCTTTATTTTCAAAATTTTCGATTCAAAACTTTCAATTCAAAATTTTCATTTCAAAACTTTCAATTCAATACTTTCAATTCAAATTTCAAAAATTTCAATTGATTTAAAAATCTCTATCTTGTTTTTCAAACTTTTCCCTCAATCAAGTTTTATGCCCCGTGCTATTTTGATAATCACAAAGGGGGAGAAATTCTTGGTTGATTGGGGGAGAAATCTTTCTCTCATGCTTTACTTTACTTTGCCTTATCCTTTAAAGCATGCCTTTCATTTCAGTATTTTACATTGCTTGTTTTGGTGATTGCGATCATCAAAATAGGGGGAGATTGTTGTACATCTCGTACCCCTCGTGGTTTAATTTTCATGATCACAATCACTCTCTTCTTTATCTAATATTGTTTTAAGTGTTTTTGGATGATAGGCATGATTTCAGGTTGCCAAGGAATTGGGCCAAGAAAGCAAGAAGCCCAAGTGGACTAATTTCAGTCCCACCGGCCAACCGGTGGATGCCCACCGGCCAGCCGATGGAGGCCTGGACAGAAGGCATCCCTCTGTCCAGACCACCGGCCAACCGGTGTCCCACCACCGGCCAGCCGGTGGACCCAGACAGAATAGTGTTTGCTACTGCCTCAGCACCGGCCAACCGGTGGCCTCCTCACCGGCCAGCCGGTGGTGCCTGAGCCCGAAGGCCTCTCCTTTTTCAAAGCACCTGCCAACCGTTGGCCAAGCACCGGTCAGCCGGTGGAGCCAGTCAAACTAGCCGTTGGGCTTTGACCAGACTTGTCCACTTGCCTCCCAACGGCTCCGAAGGCCTCTCCAACGGCCCCGAAGCCTCCCAAAGGCCATTTGAGGGTTCCCCCTCTATAAATAAAGGACTAGGAAGCCCCGGAACACCAACCAAGCCATAAGGAAGCCCACAGACACATTTTTGATCATTTGGCAAACCTCCGGCGCATTCCCTCAAGGAACCCTCACTTGCTCCAACCTTCTTCCACATCCAAGGAGCACCACCATAGAAGCTTGGGAGCGCTCTTCATCAACTTCATCAATCCATTGGCGCCCAAGACTTCCCCATTACGGTTTTTCATTGCTTTATTCATTTTGAGCATCAATTTGGGTTTGTGCCTACAAACCCCCATCTCTTTCTCTCATCCTCTCTTTTGGGTTTTCACACCACCTTCAAGGTGGGAAGAGGTTAGTCAAGCCTTCCCTTTTAAAAGGCTTGAATCAAAGGTGAGCTAGCCTTCACCTGTAAGAAGGCTAGTGAGTTCTTGCTCAACCATTGAAAGCAAGTGGGTTCTTGCATAACCATTAAAAGCAAGCTGTAATAGGTTCTAGACTAACCTTAAAGTCTAGTGGGTTTCTTGCTAAAACCATTAAAAAGCAAGCGGTAGTAAATCTCTCAACGGTTGAGTTGGGAGTGGAGACGTAGGCTTTGGTTTAAGCCGAACTCCGTTATCAAGTTTTGTGTCTTGCCTATTTTATTTCCGCTGCACCTTTAACTTTGATTTTAAATTGTTAATTATTTTTTAAAAGGCAATTCACCCCCCCTCTTTCCATCAACGTAGGCTTTGGTTTAAGCCGAACTCCGTTATCAAGTTTTGTGTCTTGCCTATTTTATTTCCGCTGCACCTTTAACTTTGATTTTAAATTGTTAATTATTTTTTAAAAGGCAATTCACCCCCCCTCTTGCCATCACTTCTCCGCCCAACAGTTTACTCTCGCAACACCACCAATGAAGTGAGACATAAAATCAATGGTTTCATTCAAGATGAGGATGGTATTTCCATGAAACATAGGATAAGTTTTGGGGACTCATTAGACAATGTCCTAATCACCAACTTTCCCCTCATCTCCTGATGAGTACTTTTCATAATGGTCCCACTCCTTATGATCAAAGTCTTGTTGATCAATTCTGTGGTGGTGATTTCTCAGATATGACAGCGGATATGCTCAAACTAATTTTTAACAAACTTTCACAAAATCCCAACATAAATCACAAGGAAGGGAGACATCTGTAGGGCTGAACCTAATTCCCAAGCTGCTGTAGTTAATGAAAATACTCTTAGGGAGTTGTGTACTCATTGTGGGATGTATGATCATTCTAAAAAAAATTAACCTAATTTTGATCTCTTTCGTTAGTCTGAAGAGAGTGCCCAATTTGCTGACTATACAGATAAAACCAATCTACTAATGAACCTTTCTTGAATCAACTTAATTCTGGATATAAAAACCACCCCAATCTTTCATGGAGAGATCAAGGTGTGTTGAAACAATCTGATACCCCTATTTATCCACAGTAATCTAGACCTTCATTTCAAAACCAATTTAATGTTGAATACTCAAATTCTCAAGTGGATGTTAGGGGTATGTTTCAACAGTTAATAGGAATATTTGATTCTCCAAAGGTTGATTTAGATTCCCAAAAGGCTTGACTTGATTCTGATAGGGCTGAAACAAATTTTAGAATTCATAATCTTGAGTTAAAAATGAACCAACTTACTAGCAACTCAGGGGGAAGAGACAAGGGAAAATTACCAAGAACAACAGTGATGAATACCAATGAAAATGTGATGGCTATAATTGCCAGATCAGGTCCGAAAACTCAAGAATGAGTTAGTGAACAACTTAGGGAAGATGAAAATGAAATTTTAGAATAACATGAAAAAGAAAACATCAAAAATACCAAATTGGGAAATCTGGATAGCGGTGACCAGGATCATAAAAATGATGAATATTCAAGTGAAAAACCAATGAACAAAAGAAAATGAAGTGATAATTAGTTAAGGAGGAAATGAAAAAATTTAGGTATGATGATGAGGAGAGTGAAGTACCAATCTTGAAGAATTATGTTCCTCCCATCCTTTTTCCACAAAGACTTCAAAAGAATAATGAACCAAATTATTTGAAATTACATCAATTTTTTAGGAGATTTAATATCAATATCCCCTTTTTTGAGGCTTTTAATAAAGTTCCATCTTGGTTTAAATTTATCAAAAGATTCTTGGTGAATAATAGGGATTGAGATGAGTGTTCAACAATTAATCTGAATGAGGATTGTGGTGCCATTGTTCAGAAGAACATTCCTTTAAAATTGAAAGACCCCAATTCCCTTTTCATGTATTTTTAAATTTGGAGTTAGTGAGGAGATTAATTGTATGTTTTATTTAGGTTCTAGAATCAACCTTATCCCCTACTCCTTATTCATGAAGTTAGGTCTTCGAGAGCTGAAACCAAATTCAGTTTCACTACAATTGGATGATAGGACACATGTTACTCCTTCTGGAAGGATATATGACATATTAGTTGATGAGGAAATCACATACTCCCCACTGATTTTCTTTTTCATGAAATGGATAGTGATAATAAATTTCTAATCATTTTAGGAAAACCATTTCTTACTACAACTGGGGCTATAATTGATGTTCAAAAGGTAATGTGACCCTTCAGGCTAGTGATGATCAGGAGGAGTTCCATGTTTTTGAAGAGTCACCTCTTCTGGTCAGTATTAATTTGATTTATGTGGTTGAGGAAGTTTTTTGAGTTGATATTAGGAAATATACTCATTTTCCTTTTGAGGGTACAACTAAATGATCTATTAATGACAATTTTCAAGAAAACTTTGTTGAATCTAAGTCCACACTTGAGCTAGAAAGCTTATGGGAAATTGATAACCAAATTAGGAAATATATTTCTTAGGACTATGAAATGGTCCATCAACACCAAAACTTTCAAGTTGAAAGGGTTTCTCAAGATGATGTTCATAGTTCATTTCCCTCTCCTATTTCCAACTAGGAAACAACTTGTTTTCATCGACTTGAGAAGTATAATACTATTTTTAGTGTTTCTTTTATTGAAAGTTACTTCTTAAAGACCGAGGAAAAAATGATTGGTTAGTGTTGATCCCTTATTTACTGGCAATGAGTCATCCCAACTTGTTCAAAGAGTAACAAGTAAGGATTTGGGCTATTTTCCAAATCTAAATAGAAAGTCTGTCCCTACTGTTATATGTTGTTTAGAAGAAGATTATTCCACTTAAGAGCTTAAAAAATTCTTAGGGAAGCATGAGGAGGCTTCCTCGACATCAAAAAAGGAAGATGAATATGAGAATATTATTGGTAGTGGGAAATCTTCTAAAACTATTGAGCCATTTTCTACCCCCGCTTCATTCCAAAACATAGATGATGAGATCTTTATTCATAATCTTGAGAAGTTCATATATGATCTTGAGAAATCTTTCTCTAATTTTCCCATTGTAGTTGTTTCTAAGTGTCAACCTGAGGATAATACTAAGCTGGTTGCAGCAGCTATTACACTTAATTCTGAGTCGTTCAATCCCTCAAGTGTGTGGGAGCATCTGAGAAGTCTTGTTGTTCCATCTACTAAAAATACTAGACTGCTTATTTTTGTTTTACATTGACTATTTGAATATTTTAACCTAAATCTAGTGATGGTATAAGTTTAAATGATAGAACCATGAAGTATTTGGGAAGATTGTTGTGAGAAGCTGGAGGGTTTAATGCTTTCAGAGAATAAGAAAAAAATTTCAAAACATTCAATGACATGAAAACCAATAATGAATCATACCCTTTGGATGATAATGGATAGAACATATTATGGGCTAATTTCTGGCTAAAGACTTTAAATTTAGGGCTTCATGGGAGGCAATCCATGATTTTCTTTCTTGTTTTTTATTTTTCTATATTCTTGAATAAAATTTTTCTTACTCTGTTGTGTGTCACTCTACATTTTCATAAAACTCCCACTTTTTTCATGGCCTCATTTTGATGAATTTCCAAGAATGTATTTAATGTTTATCTTTTTTTAGTTTTGATATATCCATAGAAGAAGTTTGGTGTGCAACATTGTTCGAGGAGCTGTTTGTTTGAAGAAAATTGGATAACACTTTCCTAACTCTTCGCTCTGGTTTAATTTTGTTTTAAAATTTATATTCTGTAAATTTATCTTTACATTCTTCAATTTATAGGAGATAAAAATCTCTTTTACCAAAGGAATTTATCAAGGTGAAAAGAAATGTGTGGTTTCATTTGATGAAAATCAATTATTAAAGCTTCAAACTAGGGGAGTTAAAATTTAGATTCAAACATTGCCAACTGCGACCTCTGAAGTTAATGAAGACCCTAATTTTCCCATTCTCCTTCTTTATAAAGATGATATTACCTATCCATTTTGGATAAAAATTATTCCTGAATGAAATTGTCCTTTATAATCCTATCAACATGTGCCTTAATTTTGGTGGCATGAGTCAACAACATTCTTTCACAAGCCTGTTTGAAACCTCGTTTTTTTGGAAATCCCAGGTAGTGAGTGGACACATCAGGATCGAGGCCCGAAATTTCTGTGTAATCCTAGGAAAAAACATCCTAATTATATTTCATAAAGGATATTTATACCTCTTTTTCATTAAAAGACACAACCTCTCTAATCAATATGGGTCAAGGTTCCTCCTCTGTACCCAATTTATTTTTATGAGTTCATCAATGGTGGTAGAGACACCTTCCCCAAATTCAAGAGGGGTATCCTTGAGGTCTCCCTCCTATTCTTCTTCCACTTACTCTCCCGCTTCCTTTTCTTCCCTACTCTTAGGGGGAGTATGTGATGAAGTAAATTTTCCAGAATTATGAGAGGAATAAACATTTTGACATTCAAGAAGTGAACTAGATTACTCTGACCCAACGAACAATGTGGGTTTTTTTGATGCTTTGGAGGTGAGGTGAGGGATATATAATGAGTATATTCTCTCTCTCTCTTTGATTTATCACCACTACTTATGACTCAAATGACCAGGAACTAATCTTTTGACACTCAAGGGTTGGTATGAGAGCATTTTCACCTGATATTTTATAACTATCTGGAGAGTCAAAGACCTTCTAGGATAATCATCAAGATTGATACCATGAAGGTTGTTGAATATGGAGATGAATTTGGGTCCATGCTATCAATATGATTGATGTGCATCAAATATTTTAATAGATCAATATGAAGGGATTATTTGGGGTAATTTCTAGACTACTTGGGGCATTGACCCGAGTGACACTGTTTGTTATTGGTTTTTTTCATCCCTAAGGTAGAATCCTGAATCAATGTAGTATGATTATCTAATTTCAAATGGGGATTTATCACACTAAAACATCACAATTTTACCATTAATTACATATTTGTGCATTTTTGGTATGACGAGGGGACTAACATGTGATGATGCATCCAAGGCCATCCTAATATAACATTGAATGTCATGGCCTACCTAACAACCATAAATTCTAAGTCGGATATGAAGTCCCCGAACTAGGCCCTGATCCTGATTCTACTAAGGGGAATTTGTTTTCATTAATCATAACCCTATAACGTTAGAGTGAAAGGGGATAAGTGGGACTTTCTATAACCTATATGATGAAGTGTTCATACTAGAATGAGGTTGACTCCTAAGGTATTTTAAATGAAATCCCATCATATATTAATTTCATTTATTCTTCTAGATACATACAAGGGTCTAATGTTTCCTTGTATGAATTTTTTTCCTACTCTGTGAATAAGATAATCATGTGGGATTTATCAGGATTGATAACTACATGATATATTTTACAAGAGGTAAATTTGGCTTCAAACTCCTGTGGTCTCAACAAAGGCTCTATGAGTGCTTTATGGTCTTTTGATATATTAAGAGCATCTAGGATTGAAAACATAGCAGAAAACATGTCCAATTT
Source organism: Viscum album (assembly GCA_963277665.1). Taxonomy (NCBI): domain Eukaryota; kingdom Viridiplantae; phylum Streptophyta; class Magnoliopsida; order Santalales; family Viscaceae; genus Viscum; species Viscum album. The sequence continues at coordinate 735,629,973 of OY728138.1, read as the reverse complement.
CATTATAATTTCATACATCTAGGATAAATTTTTGTGCTTCCCTCCATGAAGATGATCTCTCGTGGGCACATTAGGAATTGAAGCACTTGATATTGCTAGATTGTCCATTGGAATGGGATTTGAAGGGGCTCTTATACTTGGTGGGTTAGGTGGTCTGGGTCTGCCTTAATGTCAAGGTTGATTTAATGTTAGAACCACTACTAATTGATCTTCTAGGATGATTGGGCTAGGGAAACCCCTAAATATGTTGGGTAACTTTAATACTCCTTTTGGGAACACTAGATGAATATACCATGATTTTTGGAAGCATAGGCAGTCCAAGTAAGGATGTGGTTGGGGTATTGATTTCTTTTGTGACTGAATCTTACAATGTATCCTCACCCCTTGTGGAATATTCCCCTAGTTCTCCAATTATATGCAAGGAACTTGGGTTAATGGCCATATTCATAATCAGAAAAGGGATCCATTAATTAAATGACATTAATGGTGATGAAGATCAATTCTTTATCTAACGTGGATTTCGTTCAGTGAGCCAACTCTTGTGGTACAATTTGGTGGGAAAGAGCCCATGGTTTTGGGACTAAATCTACAAGGTCTAAGATATTCAATGATAAAATTCCCCTTGGTATAGGTTCATCACCCTTTTTTTGTTTCCTACCCTTCTGTTCATGTTGTTTTTTGGAAGATTGGATTTTAGAGGACTGCGGTGCTGACAGAGTCGGTTATTACATAGTGAAAGTAGATAGAACAATATTTGGTTTTTTCAACTTTCCTCAGAGCATGAGTCCATTTTTTTTCAATTCATTCAATCACTGAAACTCTACTCACCTTTTCTAGTAAATTCCATATATTCACCCTCTTTATTCAGATCAGTGGGATAATCACATGCTACCTACGCAGGTTGTTTTCCAAGATTCACATGTCTAGAGTCTTCTATTTTTTATAAGATTTATTTGAAAAAAATTCTTTCCTTGATGGTTGATAAGTGTATTTCATGCATAAATTTTAGAGGGTTTTAATATATTAATTTATGTATTTAATTGATTATTATTGTCATTTTTTGAGTGATTTGACTTGTTTTATGTTTTTATGGAAGGATACAATGATTCTTGGAAAAGGAACATATATAGGTGAATTTTGGAGCTAAAAGAAACTTCGCATCGTGAGTGAAGCGAAGTGGCATGACACTGGATTTTTGAGGGATTTTGAAGCTGGAAAACTAGGAGCATAATTATTACACGCCATGTAATCCCATCACATGCCGTGACTTCATCTAAGAGGAAGTATAATGTCAAGACAAGTTGTGAAGTTGATACATGCCGTGAAATACCATTACACTTTGTGGAACTAAATTACACATCATGGAAATTTTCAAGATTTTTTTTGGAGAATAAATATGAAAATATTTGTGGGATATGAATATTTAAAGGTTACACATCGTGTGTCCCCATTACACGTCATAAAAGTAGTCAATATTCCAAATCTTCAAACTAGATTTGCACGAGATTCAAAAATCATGGAGGTAACATTGGATAGAGATTACATGGAATGAAACACTATTAAACATCGTGTAATGTGTCAGGAATAACCAATCCAAAACCTATAAATAGAGGAGTTGCTGGGTGTTTGAGGAATTCAATCGGAGACCACGCTTGGAGTGAAAAGTTTCATTGCGCAGTGCCCTCCCCGATTCCACTCTATTTTCATTATGCATTTATTTTATTTTCTCTTTCCCTATACACCTCTCATCACTAGGATGAGGGGGTAATCCCGTCATGTGATAGTGCGATATAATCAAAGGGGGAAGGTGTGTTGGATTTATTTATTTTAATAATTTTTGTGTTTGGTTTTTTCAATTTATCATTCATATTCTAATCCATTTATTTTTATTTTATCATGATCATTGATAACTTAATTAAACGGTAACTTTAAAATTACGCAACTGATAACCCTAAAGAAGGCATGACCATAGGAAAATTTAGGGGAAATTAGGTTTAAAATTGGTATTGAGACAAACTTGATTCAGCAACACCCTAATTTACCGAACTAAGGGAAATAGGGTATTACCATGCTGAAGAGGATATACCATGACCATTGTATCTACCTCATCTCAACTCTGACACCAATCATGAATTAATCAACATATTTTATAAAATCCAATTTCACTTGAACCCTAAAATTACAAAAACCTAGCGCACTTTCAAAATAAGATTCAAAACCAATCAATCTGCCCCGATTCGCTTTCTTATTTCATTTCTAAAAAATGTTTCCAACACACCAATCTAATTATTTCCCCTTTATTTAATCAATCAATAAAAATACACCCCTTCTCACTTCATTCTTAAAAGTTAAAATTAAATACTTTTAAAATACCTAATTAAACTAATTCACTATCTCTATGGGTTTGACCTTGAAATTGCCTAATACTACATTCCAATTAATTGAGTAAGATATTTTGAGTTTTTAAAAATATATTTTTGCATAATACCATAGGGAAATAATGACACCCCATGGGGCTATCAATGGTGTTACCCAATTTTCAATAAAAGAGTTAACAATTTAGGATATCTTTGAGGCTAACATGATCAAGACTTTTTGGATTTGGAATATTTAAAAAATGGTTCCCCAAATACTTGATAAAGTAGTCAGTGACTTGGTCATCTCTAAAAGAATACAATTTTTTATTTATATCCTATAACTAGATTATCCTATACTCTATTAAATCATCTGAATGAGGTTGGAGTTGTTGCTGATAGTAAGGAGGAGATGTCGCATGATATGGCATGATATTGGAGATAGATCTGGTACATGGGATGTCTTATGAATGAATGTGACAGAATCTACATTCCCAGTTCCCTTCCCTTGAGTTGACTAAATTATATGGGAATTTTCATCATATCATAAGATGGAATATTCCAATATTTGAGGAACTGTAGTGATATCTCAAAACACATATTTATACTTAACAGGGATGAGTAGTCTCTCCATGAAGATTATCTATGTATATGGACAAAAAAACTTCATGGGGAAGATGTTGGTTTATGTATTAGGTCATGCCCTTCCAAAGAGAAATGAAATTCAAGACCCTCTCATTATCCTTCTATTTGTAGTTTGAGAGGTCGAGGTCTGTTTTCTTCTACACCATTGAGATGAATTGAATGATAAGCTTCTATAAAATATATTTCTATCCAACAACTAACAGAGATGGAAAACTGGTATACTATATAAAGGCTAGCCCTTTCATTTTTTCATGATGCACCTATGTTTCACTACTTCTTGTTATAAAGGAATACCCTTCATAGGATCACACTCAGAGATAAAATGCGCTAAATGATTCTTTGGGTACCTCAATCCATTAAAGATGGGAAATGTAGGGTTCCCAATGTTCGGCGAGGGAGGTGTCAGATCCCCTACTCTAGGAAGCCTTCATTTCAAGCTGTACTTATGGACACTATTCTTACATAGATTATAATTGAGCTATTAATTACTCAATAGTATTGATAAACACTTTAGGGATATCTAGTTGAATAGGATATTGAGTAGGGGTAGAAAAAGGTAGACCCATATGTGGAAGAAAATTTTATACCCACAGTGGGTAACCTATAAGGGATGTTAAATGATGATGTGTCTGAATCAGGCCTAGTTGTGTACCTAAGGGAGTGAAATCCTAGTATCTTTCTTCTGTGGTGTCCAAATATATTGGTCATATGTTCCCCACATTGGGTGGATGTTCTAGATCCATTTTAGTTACAAGGGTGAACCCTCTTTGTTTAGGTCCACTGTTTTGGAGTGTGAATTGATGCTATATTTATAGAACACATCCTTTAGGGATGTTTCCTTATATTATTTCTGCATTGAGTCTTCTCAACACCTTCATCACTTCCTCCTACTAGGAAAATCATTCTTAAAGTGTGAGGAGTTCAACCTCTTCAGAAGGTGGGTGGTGTATGACCATAACATTACATTTTTCTTTGTAATATACCTATTTAAGATGTAGTAATGTAGTGGATAAAAGAATTACCATGTTCATATAATTCCACAGGTTTCATTTATGTATAACTCTTTCAACCATTTCAATGTGGACTATAATATGACCAGAAACTTCCACCTCTTATTCCTATATACTGTCCTCGTGTTTCATATCATATGAAAGGGTGGTGCTAAATATGTTCACCAATGCTTAACGTATTTCACACATTTCATCATCTGAGATATTTTTTTGTGCCCACCATGAGGAATCATCCTCTTCTTTACTGGTCCTCTTAGAGTAGTTTACAATGTGGTGATCTTAAGGGGATCTCTAGATAATTTTTTCATTCAGGTTTTGAGTGAGGCCATCGAGTCACAAGATATCAAATCCATGGTGAAAATTTAAGCTATTTTATCATTTATTTTTGTCCTTATATTTATTACATGGAATTAATGGGCGTTTTTGAGAAGAAATGGTGTTTTTTTAGTCTAGAAAGAAGGAGGTGCATGGTTGGTAGTCAGGGGAAGCCATCTTCCATCCCAGTGAAAACCATACACTTTAGACAGTGGCATTATCCTAGCCACACATCCCAGACCATAGGTTTACTCCCTCCCCATAATAACCATGTGTCCCCCTTTTACTCTTTAAAATAGGAGCCATGTGATTGGCACACGACCTAGTAGACCATGTAGCCAAGTAGTTCATCTTTCCAGATCTTTAAAATTTTTGAAATTCTAAAACTACCCCTCCCAGATTTTAACCTTTAAACTCCTTTCTCTCACCCATTTGAACACTCCATCCCTAGGAAAACCTCCCACTCCTCCTTCTATCCTCTATGCTTTATTTTTTGGTGGAATTTGGATTTCATTCTTCAATAAACATTCATTTAAGCTTCTCCTCTCTCCTCTTCTTCCTTCTTTATGGTATTTTCCTTCCACTTTATTAGGTCATTTTTTCTCCAAAAGGGTTTTGAACTATGTCGGTTTTAAAATATCTTATTTAGGTTAAATCTTGTGGGTTTTGATACTATATTTCCTTTATATTCTCTCTTATTCATTCGATTTGTGTTTTTCACCTATATTAGTGACGATTTCATTGAAAAGGTTGGTGTTTCCATGTTTTTCTATTGTTTTATGATTTAGATATGCTTTTATGATTGTTAATAAATCTTTAAAAAAAAATCGGTGTATGCAAAAATTATCAAATTGGGATTTTGTGTGTGAGTGTGGTTTGAAAGTGGATAAAACCCCATGTAAATGGAATGTATAATTATGTGATGTCTTGGTTTTTGAAGAATAAGGATTCCATGGTTGAAAAGGGAGAAAATAACATGGTAATCTAGGTTCCTAGGTGGGTAGACTAAGAAAAGTATACTAGAAATTACACACCCTACCTAGGTAGTTCATGATAACACACTAAATAATAATTTAGGACGGATATTGGTTGTCTTGAGTAGAAGATGAACCTTCACATCCAAGCTTGATCACTAAGAGTACGAGGATCCAAAGAACCCAAAAATCCTAGTTATCTAGTGATTTCCCATGGTGATCATACTATTTTCTTGTTTTATTTATTATTATCTTATATAAAAAAACATTATTTCAATAAAATCATTTTTATTTATTTTAAAAACTATAAGGTTTAATTATATTATATAATTTATTCATGGAATAATATGGTGGTATTCTACTAGAAAAGTTACCTAACATCCTACATAACCTCTAAGGTGTATGTATATCTTGTTTTTTATGACCTAGGTAAAAGAAAGGTTTTACATGATGGTGGTGGTGGTTCAATGTGCTAGCATCTACACATGTATATGTGTTTCTTATGGTGGAATGAGGGTGTTAACCCACATTTTTCATATAGTATTTTCTATCTTTTTAGATCCCCCTATATTTTTCATTATTTTGGGTTTTTTTGCAAACACTAAATATTTAACCCATTTTTGTATTATTTTTATTGATATATAACTTTATAATCATTGGTTTTGATGTGATGATAAATTGTGGGTCGATGATAGTTTTTCTACATGGGATATGCCATTCCCAAAGGTGTTACTCAATGCCCAAGAACTAGTTTCCAGTCAGAGGGGATCTAGAATGCCCTTCGATCCATCCCATAGGCAAGTCAAATGTCAGTTTAGATGACATTTCATACCAGTTCATGGAATAATGGTATCGAATTAGGTTTTTCCCATTCTTTGGGTACTGTTATTTGTGAGTGTTTGGTTAGACATGGTCTAGGAATCTTAAGAATTGAGGTTCTTATTAAGAGTTTGGTGTATGGTCAACACACCTCATGAAAGGATTTGGGTCACCATGGGATGTTCAAGATCTTGTTTGACTCCCCCTTTAAGTGTGATGAACATGCAACAGACTATGCACAAACCCTTAGTTGAGGCAGAGTGGTTTAAGTTGTTTTTTTCTTTCTCAATTTTATTTCAATCTATGAATATTTTTGAATGAATTTATTATTAATGATATTTAGGGGTGATTTATTGATGATTTATGATATTTTTGATTTATGTATGATCATACTTTCCCAGAGACCTCATGTGAAAATGCATGAAGAAGCCAGAGAGAATTCCCCCTCACCAATTTATTATATATTAGTGGAATTAGTGGTTTGGGCTATCCAACCTTTGGATCACGGGGTAGGCTCTGGTGTAACTCATGCTAGGGAAAAAAACCTGGTCTACAAGAGGAAAAAGCTTTGGAGTTTCTCATAAACTAACCTCCTTCCTTTTATGTTATCTCATACCCCTCTAAATATAAGGAGTGGATTGAAATGGTTGAGAGGATTTTGTATTCCTTGCAACTCTTAAGGCCATTAAAGTAATGTGTGTTGTGTTCCTACTAGAATGGAATAGCCATTGGTGGTGGTAATTAATAGTTTATATAGGGAAGTATGTGCATATGTACTGAAAAGGCTTCAAGGATATCTTCAATGAGAACTATCGACCTAATACCTTATCCCTATCTAAGACTTAGAAGATCCTCGATCTCCCCCATGGGATCAAACTGTGTTAGATTACGCCAACCATTTTGTGAAAATGGTTGATTTTGACTGGGTTGGTACATCATGATTTTCTTAGATGACTCAACTTATGGTTTAGGATGGAAATGGAATGCCTAAAATGAAGGGAAAGCTTGAGGAGTAGGGAAAAAAGAATGGCGTAGCTATGGATATCCCTCCCTACTTCCCATGTCAGCATATTTGAGTGGTGGATCGGTTGTGTTCCACTAGTGTGAGAGATATGGGTTTATGTGGTATGCTTTTCCAACTTCACATAAACCTTAACACCAGTGTGGGAACTTAGGCTACCTACAAAGGTTCTATAAGAGTGTTCCACTAACCTGGAGGGGTGCTGGATCCTTGGAACATAGAGAATTTACATCTTAGTCCAGTTCATTGAGGGCTATGGGTACTTAGACTGCTGAGTGAGGTGGAAAATATGAATCTTCCAATGGAAGTGGTCATCTCATGGAAAAGAAACTAGTTATATATCAACCATATTAATTTTTGTAGGTGATGTACCTTCACGTTATTGACCAATCACCTGCAGAATCCAACATAAGACCTGCAACTATTTGAGGTACTATTTTTATTGCATCGTCCATAGTCATCACCTTATTTGATACAAGTGCTGATATACATTTCATTTCTGATTTAATTGTAGAACTTATGAAATTACCAACCAATTTTATTTCTTATTCCACAAAGTTGGTTATGCTACTTGGAAGAAAAGGTAACAAGGTTTCAAATTTCAATCATGTACTCTGACTCTATTAGGAGTCGAGTTGGAAAAGGACTTCTTGGTTATGGAAATGGATTATTTCGGTGTAATAATAGGCATGAATTAGATGGTGTGAATCAAGGTTCACATCGATTGTTACCATCAGTGAGTTACTTTTACGGCACCCGATGAGAGTACACAGGTCTTCCAAGGTGACTAGGATCCCTAGTCAGGGTGAGATTGACCATCACTTATAGAGTTGGATAACCTCATTTTCCAAGACTCTTCTCTTATGACAGTGGATTATGGTAGAGTTTTTGAGTGTGGGTGGCCACCCATGGTTATTGAGTTTCTAGACATGTTTTTAGATGATTTTTAGGTTTACCCTCATATAGGGATTTGGAGTTCACCATCAATTTGGAACTGAGAACACAACATATTTATTTTCCATCATATCACATAACACCCACCAAGTTGAGGTAATTAAAGATATAGTTGGATGATTTGGAATCCAAAGTATTCATTTTCCCAAGCATCTGACCATGGTCCACCTCGGTGCTATTTTCTAAAAAGGCTGACAGATACCTCTGGTTATGCATTGATTATTGGAAGTTGAACAGGATCATAATCAAGAATAAATATCCCTTTACTCACATTGATGGCCTATTAAAATATATCAAATGAGATAAGTGATTTTCTAAGATTGACCTATGATCTGGGTACAATCAAGTCTAGATTATAGTGTAGTACATTCTTGATACAACCTTTCGAAGCAGTTATGTCTACTTTGAGTGTTTGGTCATGACATTTAGGTTGAAAAATGCTCCAATGGTTTTTAGGCCTCTTATGAACTAGTTGTTCCATTAGTACCTCAACTTATTTTTCATGGTATTTATGGATGGCATCTTGGTCTACTTTGGGATAGAAGAAGAACATGGTAAGAACTCAAATATTGTGATAGGCACTCTTCCAGATCAATGTATTTATTCTATGCTCCCCAAGTGCAACTTCTTGATTCAGGAAGTCACATATTTAGATACCATGATCTCAAAACATGTATTTTTAGTGTAACTCTATAAAATAAGAGCAGTAACATCATAGGATCAACCAAGAAATGTTTTCAAGATCAGAAATTTCTTGGTTTTAATAGGATATTACAAGTGTTTTTTCAAGGACTTCTCCCGAATAACATTTCCCATGAATGAACTTACTTGAAATAGGGTAAAGGTTGAATAGATCCCAGAATGTCAGATATCTTTTGAGGAGATTAATAGTTGATTTACCACCATCCCTCTTTTGATCCTACCTAAATTTGAAAAGGGATATGTGGTCTAATTTTATGCCTCAGGTACGGGTCTTGGGTGTGTGTTGATATATGATGAAAAATTGGTGGCATAAAGATATCACCAAATCTAGAAAAAAATGGAATTATACAATCCATGACATGGAACTAGCGATAGTGATTCATTCTTGGAAGATGTGGTGTCACTATCGCTTTGGGGAAATTTTTTTAGTCTACTCAGATCATAAGAGTTTGGGATATATTTTCTCCCAGAATGATCTGAATCTGAGGTAGCGTCATTTGGTTGAGTACCTTTAGGAGTTAAAAATTTATATTTTCTACACCCTGGTTAACATAAATGTGGTACCATACACTCTATGTAGGAAGTAATTGGTGCAAGCTATAAATGAGTCTAGTGATGAGTGGAATTTGATGTGGATTTTTCTCAGATTCACCTGGAAACCAAAGAGTATAGTGAAGGCACATTCTTGGCAAGTATTCAGTTGAATCCCTCTCTCCCAAAGATGATTCGATAATAAAATAATAATGATGAGCTGTGTAAATGCTCTAGGAAGCTTCTAAATGGTGGGGAGTTACCCAGTGAATAGTTGTTATCTTATGAGGGGATTCATTGTTTCAAGGTCCATTTTATGGTGCCGTTATCTTTTCCAAAGGTAGTGAAGTAGGATAGCCACCAGTATTAGTGGTCCATTAATCCCAAAACCACAAAGATGTTTTAAGACATTTTTTTGGGTCTGGTGGCCATGTATGAGGTGTGATATAGCTGAATTCATATCCAAATGTTATTCATGTCAGCAGATTAAAGATGAAAAATAAAGGCCCTATAGTTTTCTTCACCCACTCCCCATTCCAACCCTGACATGGAATGAGGTTTTCATGAACTTTATCATTGAATTTCCTCATAAACCCTAAATAAATAATTATTTTTGGGTGCTTATTGACCATATGACCAAGACCGCCCATTTCATTTCAATCAAGGATTCAACCAAGGTGGATGATTTGAAATGATTGTATGTTTATAAAATTTTTAGGTTTCATGGAATGCAAATAGATATTGGTTCAAACATTGAAACCCATTTTACTTCTTAGTTATGGGAAGGAACTTAGAAGGAAAAGGGGTCACATTTCAAATATAGTATGAAATATCACCCTCAAACAAATATTCAGTCGGGGCGGGAAAACCAAATTTTGGAAGACATGATTTAAGCATTCCTGTTGTATTTCAGAGGACTATATGATAAAAATTAGGGATTGGTGGAATTTTTTATAATAAGGTTTACAAATCATTGACCAATATGGCTCCATTTGAGGCTCTTTATGGTCAGTTGTGTCAGTCACCTTTGTTCTAGGTGGAAGTAGGTGAGACTTCATTCCTATGACCGAGCCTTGTGAAAGAGACATCAGATGAGGTTTTATTAATTATGAAGTGGTTGTTGAAAGAGTAGATTCACCATAAATCTTATGCTGATCTATATCACTGAGCCATATCATTCTTAGTTGGTTACATGGTGTTTCTAAATGTGACACATCACCTGAGTCACCAATGTAATGAATCATATTTGATATGTATTATTTTTAAATATTACACAACTTATTTTCAAGACCATGAGATGAGATAGAGTGCGATTCCAAGGCTCGATGCACTTGGAATAAATGTTTAAAATATATTAAATATATTAAATAGAATGCATGCATAGTTTTCCTGAAAAGGGTAATAACTTCTTAAAAAGTTCTTTGATCATAAATCCAAGGGCATAATTGAGTTCAAAATGCGAGGTATACCCTAGGTGTGACTTAACATTAGTTGGCATGGGTCATTTTTAGAAAATTAGTCATGGGAAAAAAATGAATAAAATTATTTGATAAAATTATTTTTAATTATTATTTTTTGATGTAGGGGTTAACAATATCTAAATATACATTTTTCTAAGAATCCCATGGTTAGCCTCATAACCCTGAAACCTATAGAGGATATTTGGAGAGAGACTTGGAGAATCCTATCAGGAAAACGATGATGAAATTGTATATCGAAGATTGAAACACATAAATTTCAATGGATCTTACCTATGAAAACGAAAAAAAATCATTCTTGATCAGTAAGCAATCCAAATCGAGGTAGGGCATGTATTTTATTTTTTTTATTTCCCGGTTCATTATTTCTATGATGAACATGAATCACTCAATTAATGGATTGATTCACAGAATGTGTGTACTGTGGGTTGGGATTACATTTGCGGGGTTTTAAAGAGAGATTAATATTTATGATTATTTTTTTATTCAATTTTCATTCTAATGGTGATGGTACAAGATCGACATGAACATCGATCGAGGTTTGTTCCTCTCTTTGGTTCTTGTTCTCTTCTCCCTCGATTCATCACTCACCGTGGGTGTTATTCATTTGGCATGTGACTCGATACATCCTGATCAATCGATTTTTTAAAACCCAATTCTTAGTATAATGATCCAATATTATAGAACTGGGATTGGAATGACACGATCAAGGTTCAATGACAGAGATAGAACGATTCAAACGATGGTGGATCCCTGAAATCTCATTCTTCATCATGAAATAAAGAACAATGATTTGATCCATTTTGTGAGAATATTTTATGATGAAACACATTGTTTGATGATGGAATTTCTTGAAGGAGCTTGGATCTTATATTTCATGTTGAAACAATCACCGTCTCAAAGGATGGATCGAATGGGAATCAGATATGGGATTATAGAAAATCCCAAACAACACATCATGTAAACCAGATCTACATGCTGTGTGGGCCTCCCCTGAGCAGAAGATAGGTTTTTTGATGGAATTTAAATATCACATGACATGTGGCTATGCCTACATGGCATGTGGTCCATTCTATATGAACTTGGTGTGTACTTTGGAAAGTTCAAGGGCATGGGGTGGAGTACATGGGATGTTTACACGACATATATTCCACTACACGGACATGGGTTGTACCAGGTACATAGGCTAAGTCATGTACTACTACACAAACATGGGTACATGAGTTGAAGCCATTTATTGTCACACGGGATGCCTACATAGTGTGTACTACTACACTGACACAGTTTGATGACACATGTCATTTGTACGGGCATGACTCGGGGCCAAGGGACACGGTGTGTAGCGCTTATACACACCGTGTGCTCTTTATTACAAGTATTAGATCTCTTATACTCCATATATTGGACATGATTTGTTAGTGTTCATTTCCCATATCATTTCCTTGAAGGTTAGTATGAATCATTTCCTACTCCTAGGACAATGATCCCTTTAGTGGGACTTCCTGGATAGAATTTTTGGAATCCCCTTGAGAGGCCCAGAGTGGGATCCTATATTAATCTTCCTTTCATAGAACTACTACAAAAAATGGACTTTAACAGTGCTAGAATATGCCTTTATCAGTGCTAAAAAATCACTGTTAAAGGCCCCCTTTAATAGTGCTAAAAAAGTGATGATAAAGGCCCCACTGATAAAGATTATATAATTTGTCCCATGCCCCACCTACCCCCTTCATCAGTACTTCCCACCTCCACATATTTATCAAGTATCCCCCATCCCTTTATCATCACTTTAGATAATCCCACCCTCCCACGCATGCCCCTGCCTCCAGTGAGTTTTGAACCCCAGACCTCCATCATATACATTAAAGCCTTTTCCACTCCCCTATACTATTTTGTTTCAAATTTTATGATATATCTATATATTTATATATATTTTGTTAAATTTTTTATCCATATATTTTTATATACATTTATATATTAATAAATAAATTTAATATGTAAATATGTTTATTTATTTATTTATAAAATTAAATTTTTATGAGTGAATATAAAAAAAATATGTATATATTATTATATATTTGATTATAAATAATACTAAATTATGAAAAATGATAAAATTTCAAAACCATAATATCAATATGAATGTAATACCTTGGACTAAATTCAGTACCCACCAAAAAAGGGTAATATGACCCCTATAAATGAGCCTAAAAATCCATCGAATGTTAAAAAATTGGGGTATGCCGACTAAAAACTAAGTTTTGGAGGCCTTATGGACTTTTTTTCCCTAAAAAATGTAATATAGGTTTATCTACATCACTAAGGTCATAAATATAATTGTATACTTCGATTCTATATGTGGTAGAGCTCAAACGGACACCCAAATCAAAAGTTATGATCGTTTGAAGTTTGAGTTACCTTTTCAATTTATTTTAGATCTTTTATTAATTTTTTGATTTTTTGTCTCTTAAAATTGTTATTAAATGATTATTACATGATAATTATTATAAAATTATTAATTTAAAATATTTTTTTAATTATTTTATAAGTTATTTCCACAAAATATCTTATATATTAAGTGTAAATGCCAATTTACCTTATCTAAAACATATTTTTAAAAATATAAATTATATTTATATCAATATAAATATATTTATATATTAATATTTTATTTTTAATGAAATATAATTTTTTAAGCATACTTTTATCATTGCTTGTAAAAAATCACTGATAAACGTGGGTCTTTTATCAATGCTTCTAAAAAAGCATTGATAAAAATCCCCCCTTTATCAGTGCTTTTTTACAAGCGTTGATAAAATACCCTATTTATCAGTTCTTTTTAAAAATCAATAATAAAGGGTGGGCATTTATCAACACTTGTAAAAAATTCTAATAAATGCCTCACTTTAACAATGCCTTTTTAGCACTGTTAAAGACCCCCTTTAACAGCGTTAAAAAAAGCGTTGTTAAAGACCCCCTTTAACAACGCTTTTATAGCATTGAATAAGGGGGTATTTAATAAAATTTTTATCTAGTTCTGTTAAATATCTAGTATCGGATAAACCTAGTTTTGTAGTGGTGTAGGTAGATTCTTAGGTATCAATGTGACCAATCCTACCAGGCGCCTATCCTCTACCTAGCAGGTTAATCTAGATTGAGTTTTTTGGTATCTCCCCATGGACTTGGAAGTGATCCTAATTTGTGAATCATATTCTCTTTAGATCTATCATTGTATTTTTCTCATGAAGAGACCCAATGAGAAGTACCTCTCAGACAGACGTCATCAATGATATCAGAATTATGAGTGTGTTCTCCCAGATGAGTGCTTTGTGGAATCCTCGAGCTAGAATCATAGGCTGAGTATACTATGGTTATGGATTACCTAGATCATGTATATTTCTTGAGTATATATGGATATTATTGTTATATGTGTTATAGACATATATCTATATAGAGATTAATATACTTTCCTTTATTTATTTATTTGTGGTTTTGGGGTGCCCTACTGAGTATTGTTAAACTCAACCTTGCATGGGATTTGCCTAAACGTATTGTGTATTATGCTGATGATCAACCTTTTGAAAAATTCCTAGGAGCACTTGGACCAGATGGTTCTTAGAGATACTGGACAGACCGAGGTGTGTTCCTATGGCTTTTCAGACAGTAGTCCTAGTACCTTTACTTTCAGGTTTTATTTGTGTTATAGACTCTTTTGGTAGTCTTTTATTTTACCTTGTTTACTTTCTTTACTTCCTATCATACTCTGGTTGTGGGATATAGATGTATTCTTGCATTCATTGTTTATTTTTTTTTTTAAATTTCATCATTTTTGTGGGCTTCGAGATTTGTGCATGTGTATAGGTGCTTAAGTAATTCCCCCATGTCAGTGATATGCCTACTCAATGCTAGTCACCAGCCCATGACCTACTAGAAGTAGTCTTGAGGAGTCATGACATGGACCCCACTAGAATGGGTCATTATAGAGTGGAATCATAGGTGTTCAGTTCTACCTTAGGACTGAGATTCCATGAGATTGGTTTGGGGAAACAATGTTAAGTGTTTCGAGATCGGCTTTTAGGTCAGGGACTCCTGTGTTAGTGCGGAAACCGACGTATCCATACACCAAGAATACGATGACCTACTTTTCAACTCGGTACATGAAAACAATGGTTATAAAGAAAAAAATGGTACATACATCATATAGGAATGGGTTGTGTTTTCATGTCCTTCTTACGTCATCTCTCCAGATATACTCATTGACAGTGGTACATATTGTTCACTTTCAGGATTCCTCTAAAAAGTATACTAGCTAGGATTCAACATGATAATCATGAGGATGATCCCCTCAGTGATGAGGCATTGATACTGAGATTATTTCTTGAGATGTTACCTCAAGGTGGTGCACTATCCATACCACCTATATAGTAGCATGTGGTACCCACAATACCAGCGAATGACGAGCACAATCTAAGCGTGCTTTGTGAGTTTCAGTGACAGATACCCCTCAAGTTATGAGGCAAGCTTGACCTATAAGCAACTGAGGACTGTCTTGAGGTGGTGACTAAAGTTTTTCTTCTAGTTAGGACACTAGAATATCAAATGGTGGTCCTAAAAGTGAACCTTTTTCATGTCTCAGTAGGGTGATGGTGGGGTTTAGTTACCCTATCTTACGATGATGTGACTCTTTCATGGAAAAATTCAGATAATCTCTTTAGAGAGAAGTTATCTCTATCTATAACATGGTATATTTGTATCTAGGAGCTTCTACAACTTTAACAGGGCAACATGATATTAGTTTAATATTCATCGAGGTTTAACAATCTATCTAGGTACTAGATGGATATGGTTCGAGATCAATTTTTCTGGGCTCATACCTTAGAGTGAGGTCTATTTAGAGACATATGATATAATTTTATCCCTCTATGAATTCCTAATTATTATGGGGTTCTAGATAAATCTTTATCGGTCAAGAGTTTCTTTCATGAGCAGATACGACCAGTGGTTGTCAGTAGTGGGAAAGCAGGAGCGGAGACCTCAGTAGTAGGGATCCAACTTCAGTCTCATAGACTTTGATGGGGGAGATGTTTTTAGAGGAGGTATTAGGATATCAGATCTATAGTTGAGGACTTATAGGGTGGGTCCAGTAATCCTAGAGAGAGGCAGTGTTTCTCATGTGATGTACAGGTACATATCACCTGAGATTGTCCGACCCACTGTACAGCTGATAAAGAAATAGTAGACATGCCATTGAGGTAGATATAGTAGTAGGAATAGGCTAGTTTACAGGTTGGTATACATGGAAGAGAAGCAGGGAGAGTAGTAGGAGGTGTTCAAAATTTTGACATGTTACCACCACCACCCTCGGGTGGTCCACACTAAGCTCAGGGAGCTGGAGGAAAGGAGAAGGGACAACTACATGCAGTCAAAGTTTTCAACCTAGAGGCTCTGAGAATGATTTGATGTACAATATATGTCTTTTTTTACTTTAGCTGTAGTACTGATAGACATAAGTTCTAGTAATTCATTTCCTGCCACGTATATTGTTTGAGACATGGAGATTCTAGTTGAACTGTTGACTCGACCCTTACATTTGGATACTCCTACTAGAGAAGACTCAGCGATCACACAGTTATGCCGATAGTGTGACCTAACTATTGGTGGTGAGAGTTTTGATTGGGATCTCTTGGTAGTAGCATCAAGGTATTACGATGTAATTCATGGAATGTACTAGTGTGAGGTGTGTCCACTATAACAAAACCAAGTTTTCTTTTTTCGGTGAAAAGGAAACCCAGATATCATAGGATAGACTCGTACATAGGAGGGTGTAGCTGATTACTAATCAGTTGGATAGTATAACCCTTAGTGTAGTGGATGTCATGATTTCCAGTTTCCTACAATATTGGCAGAGTACAAGGATGTCTTCCTCAAAGATATTCCAGGGTTACCTCTCCACTATAAGAAAAACTTCTGTGTTGATATACACCCTAGGAAAACACTAATATCTACACCAATATATTGGTTGGCTCTTGAAGAGGTTTGTGATCTGAGGGTGCAATTGGAGAACTTCTAGAGTAAGGGATTTGTTAGACCCAGTGTTTCACCCCGAGCAGCTCCAATCTTGTTTTCCAAAAAGGAAAATGGGATCTTGAGGTTGTGTGTGGACTTCCGACACTTGAATTAGGTGACCTTGAATAAAACATATCCACTACCAAGGATTAATGACCTCTTTTTTTAGTTGAGAGGGGAATGATGGTTCTCGATGATTGACCTCATGTCAGGTTATCACCAGCCGCGAGTACGAGATGAGGATATACCAAAGATGACATTTAAATGTCGCTTTAGTAACTATAAGTACTTAGTGATGCCCTTTGGTATGAAGAACTCCCCAACAGTGTTCATGAGACACATGAACCAGATCTTCCAGCCTTTCTTAGACCGATTTATGGTAGTCTTCATCGATGATATCCTTGCGTACTCTGTGTATGAGGAGGAGCATACGAGAAAATTAAGGATTGTTCTGGACATACTATGAGAGAACTAGATTTACAGAAAGATCTCAAAGTGTTAGTTCTAGATATAGGTGGTCCACTTTTTGGGGACATGTTATCTCATCGAATGGAGTGGTAGTGAACCCAGCCAAGGTAGGGGTAGTGTTAGATTGGGATCCAACCAAGATCATGATGTAGGTGAAGAGCTTCCTTGGGTTGGTAGACTATTACCAAATATTCATACCTGATTTCTATAGCGTATTATCACCCATGATAGCTTTGAATAAAAATGGATAGCCTTTCTTTTAGACAAAGATGTTTCAGTAGGCTTTTCAGTAGTTGAGGAAAAGTTTGAAGAGCGCTCCCATCTTGATATTACTAGAGGAGAGTGTCAAGTATGTAGTGTTCTACAATTCATCAAGAACTAGAAATATATGTTTTATAATGTAGAGTTAAGAAGTGATTGCCTATGGTTCATGGTATTTAGGACCACATGAATAGAAATACATGACCCACAATATTGAATTAACAATGATATTCTTCTCTTTGAAGATGTAGAAACACTACCTGATGGGTGAGGATTTTACCATCTACTTTGATCACAAGAGTTTTAAGTATATATTCTCTCATAAGGATCTCATCTTGAGGCAGAGGCGATGATTAGAGTTACTTCAGGATTATAACTTTAAAATTTTATGCACTCTTAGGAAGGGGAAAGTGGTAGCAGATGATCTCAGTAGAAGATCTTGTTCATAGTTTCTGAGCAAGGAATCAATGCAGTTGGTCTCATTGTAGTTATTATTTGTGGATGGATATGGATAATATTACCTCCATTCATTGGTTGTCACCCCTACACTCTTATAGTGATTTAGGGAGACACAACTTGAGTATGTCGACTATGCGACCCTACGTGCTCAGATATCCATAGGGCATGCTCCTGATGGATATTCAAATGGTGGGGAGCATTCCATTCTTTTTAGAAGACACATGGTAGTACTAATGATGTTATAAGAGTAGTTTTTGAGATAGTTTCACATATATCCTTTGGCGGTACATAAAAGGTTATAAAAGATATACCAGAACCTCCAACATCATTTTTGGTGGCCAAGGATGAAGAAAGGAGTTTCATAATGTGTCTCTCAATGCCTTACTTGTAACCAAGTGAAGGCTTAGTGCCAAGTTCTAGTAGGTTTGACCCAACCCCTCGAGGAACCATAATGGATGTGGGATGGGATATCTACATACTTTTGGGATAGTATTACCCCATATGATAAAAGGACACAATTCTATCTGGGTGATCATAGACTGGCTCACCCAATTGGCCCACTTTCTAGCTATATGAGAGCATAGTTCAATAGATATCTTGGGACGACTCTACATTCAAGAGATAACCCGACTCCATGGATTCCCATCGATGATTGTTTCTGATCATGATACTCACTTTAAATCCCAATTATGGAAGGTATTACATGAGGTTTTTGGGGCCCAATTAATCTTGAGCATATATTTCACCCACAAAATAATGTCTAGACTGAGTAGACCATTTAGTTTTTGGAGGACATGCTATGAGCTTGCATATTGGAATTTGGCCATAGTTGGGAGGATAAACAACCACTATTGGAGTTTTCGTACAACAACAACTACCATTTCACCATTGGTATGACACCATTTGAGGACTTGTATGGTTAACCCTATAGGTCACAACTTTTTTGGACTATCCTAGGAGATTCAATACTCATAGACCCAGAGTTAGTGTTAAATACAATAGAGAAGGTTTAGGAATATAGGTGTAGATGAAGACTGCACAGATCCATCAGAAGTCTTATGATGATAGGCGATGGAGGCCTTTGGAGTTTGAGGAAGGAGACCTTGTGTTCATATGGGTTTCACCTAGACATGGATTACATAGAATTTTCCATGTAAGTAAGCTATCTATGAGATTCCTTATCCCTTTCCATATACTATGTAGATTTGGATAGGTGGATTACCACTTAAATCTACCTCTATAGTTATATTGGGTGCATGACATATTCCACATGTCATAGCCAAGGATGTACATACATGACCCATCACATGTTATCAAATGGGGGAAAACTAGACATCATGGATAGAGAAAACCTTGTTGAGTACCCATTGGAGATCGAGGGTCATTAAGAGATGATCCTTTGCAGAAGATTGATTCCATTGGTGCAGGTCTGGTGGCAGCATGAGAATCTTTAGGAGAGAACATGGGAGTGGGAGGCTCAGATTCATGCTCAGTATCCTCATCATTTTGAGTCTCCCTTGTTTTGGATTTTTAGTACGTAAATCCCCAAGGTGGGGAGAATATAATGACTCAGATTTTCCAAGTATTATTTTTAAATATTATATGGATTATTTTTGAGACCATATGTTGTGACAATGTGAGATTCTGAGGCCCAGTGTTCCTGAAATAACTGTGTGAAATATAATAAATATATTAAATAGAATGCGTGCATAATTTTCTGAAAAAAGTTGAATAACTTCTAAAAGATTTCTTAGATCAGAAATATGAGGGCACCGTTGAGTTCAAAACATGAGGTTTACCTTAGGAGTGACTTAAAATTAGTCGGTGTAGGTTGTTTGTAGAAAAGTCGTCATGGGTGTGGAAATGGATAAAATAATTTTAACTCATTTTGTTTGATATAGAGGTTAAAAATATTTAAATAGATATTTTTTTAGAATCCTAGGGTTACCAGCATAACCTTGGACCCTCTGGAGGATCATGGAGATATCCTTGGAGAATCTTCTCTGGTGAATGATAAAAGAATCATAGATGAAAGTCGATGCACATCGATTTAAATAGATCTTTCCTATGAAAATGATGCAACAATCCTTATTCTTTATCAAGTGATCCAAATCTAGGTAGGACTTGTGTTTTAATTAATTTATTTCCCCATTTTTTATTTCTACAATGAATGTGAATCAATCAATTAATAGATTGATTCACGGATCGTGCGTATTGTAGGTTGGGATTACACTTATGGGGTTTCAATGGGAGATTAATCTTTATGATTATCTGTTTATTAAATTTTCTTTCTAATGAAGATGGATCTATATCTACATGAATATCGATCGAGTTTTGTTCCTTTATTTGGTTCTTTTTCTTTTCTCCCCCAATTTATCATTTGTCACGAGCGTTCTTCGTTTGACCCAAAACTCAACATAGCCTGATAAATTGATCGTTGCACACCCGATTCTTGTAATAATGATAAAATATCACCGATATGGGATCGGTATTCTATGATGGAGGTGTAATGATAAAGATATATTTATTTGGATGATGGTGGACCTATAAATTCATGTTCTTCTGTATTCTTCATTGTGTAATGAAGAACAATGATTTGATCCATTTTGTGAGTAGATCTGATGATGAAATGCATTATTAAATGATGAAATGGATTGGATGATCTTGTATATTTGATTTTGTGGTGAAACAATCACTGTATCAAAGTCCAGATCAAAGGGGAAGTAGATCTGGGATTTTAAAAAATCCCAAACAATAAGGTGTGTAAACCAGATCAACATGTTGTGTGGCCCCCCTGAGCAGCGACGAGGGATTCCAAAGAATGTTAGGTATCACATGACATGTGGCTATACCTACACAACATGTGGTACCTTATGTATGAACTCAGTGTATACTTGAGAAAGTACATAGACATTGGGTGGAGTACACAAGATGACTACACAACATTTACTTCACTACATAGAGATGGGTTGGACTAGGTACATGGGATAAACTGTGTACTGGTACATAGACATGGTTACATAGGCTAAATCCATGTACCAAAACATGGGTAGAGTACATGGGTTGGATAAATGGAATGTACTACTACATTAACATGGTTTGATGACATGGACCATTTACATGGGCAGGAATCTGGGTCAAGGGACACAACATGTAACTCTTATATACGCCATGTACTATTTATTACATGGATTAGATATCTTTTCCTCTGTATATTGGAAAATTTTCATTAGGGTTTATTTCCATTATCCTTTCCCTGAAGGATGGTACAAATTGTTTCCTAATCCTAGGAAAATTATCCTTTCAGTGGGACTTCCTGAATAGAGTTGTTGGAATCATCCCCTGAGAGGCCTAGAGTGAGATCCTCTATTCATCTTCATTCCCTAGGTAGAGTCCTGGGTATCGATGTGACCAATACTACCAAGCACAAATCCTATACCTTGTAGGTCAATCCAGATTGAGTTTGTTGGTATCACCCCATGGCCTTGGTAGTGATCCTCATCTGTGTATTGTATTCTCTTCGGATCTATTAGTGTATCTTTCTTATGATGAGGTCAAATGAGCAATACCTATCAGATGGACGTCATCAGTGCTATCATACACAAGAGTGTGTTTTCCTAGATGAGTGACTTTTGGAAACTTAAATATGGAATCGTAGGTTGATTATACTATGGTTTTGGATTACCTATACTATGTGTCTTTCTAGAGTATATCTATATATTCTTGTTATATGTGTTGTAGACATATACTTGTGTATTAATGAATGTACTTTTTGTTGTTTTATTGGTTTTTGGTTTCAGGGTGTCATACTGAGTATTGTTATACTCACCCTTGCATAGTATTTTCCCACACATGTCGTGTCTTGTGATGATGATCGACCTTTTGATAGAGTCCTAGGAGGACTAGGACCAGATGGTGTTTAGTGAGACAGGATAGATCAAGGTGTGTTCCTGCAACTTTTTAGATATTAGTCCCAGTACCTTTAATTTTAGGTTTGAATTATGTTACACTCTTTGTGGTGGGTTTTTATTTGGCCTTGTTTACTTTCTTTACTTCCTGTCGTACTCTGGTTGTGGGATATAGATGTATGCAGGCATCAATTTTTCAGTTGTTTTTATATTTTAGTATTTTGTGGGCTTGGAGATATGTGCATGTGTACAAGTACTTAGGAAATGCCTCCTATGTTAGTGATATGCCCACTCGGTGCTAGTCACTAACCCTTGGCCTATTGGAGGTGGACTTGGGGAGTCACGACATAGGCCCCACTAGGATGGTTCGTGACAACGTTCATCTTAGTAAGAAGGGAAATATCATGCTGAGGTATGTAAAACCATTAGAAATTAACAAAATAGTCAGTAAAGTGGCATATCGATTAGCATTACCATTCCAGTTTATGTTGATCCATGACTTTTTCCACATCTCATAATTGAATAAGTACAATACAGACCGTTCTCACATGCTGAATTAGGAGGAATTGGAGTCGTAATATGATTTTTTCACGTTCAAATGACCAATATGGGTTGTGGATTCCCATGTGAAATTGATTTAGTGGAGATCCATACCATTGCTTTGGTTCCTATGAAAACATGAAAATGATAAACATGAGTCATGGGAATGATATTCTAGGGTGGAGGAGTAGTATCCCCATTTATTCTATGATCAAAATTTAGTTTTTCTTTCTGAGGGTAGATAGTTTTTATGTTGGGGATAATTTTAACATTAGTAGTGAAATGTTACGGTATTGTATCATTTATTTTCAATATTACATTTATTACATGTATTTCCATGTGTTTATGAGAAAAATGATGGTTTTTTTGGCCAGACAAATGTAGGCGTAAGGTTTGTGAACAGTTTGGGTAAACCATGTGCTAGTCTAGTTCAAACCATGTTCCCTAGATAGTGTTATGGTGTAAAGACAAAAAAATTCCATATTTTTTTAATTACATGGAATTATTTTGAGACTTTGAAATTCGATGACATGTGTTTCCATGGTATGAAGAGCCCGAAATGGATTTTTGAACTTTTTTAAGGTACGTTCAGTAAACATGTGAGCAAATTTTTTTATATTTTGAAACAGTGCTCGGATTGAAAATTCGAGGGAACCGTTGAATTCGAAGTGCCTGGATTAGTTTAGGAAAATCTTAACTTTGACTGGAAAGGGTTGGACAAAAAATTAATTTTTGGAATTTTCAGAAAAATAATAAAATAACTCTTTGAGTTATTTTAATATTTTCTTCAACTATTGAGTGATAGTTGGTGAAACTGTAGTGTAACTATGAGCATTAAATGAGGGTCATTTAATGAATTGTTTCTTTTTTTGTGTAACTGAAACACCCTTTTAATTAATGGTTCATTAATTAAGGTTCATTAATAGACCACATTAATGAACACAATCTCAAGATTGTTTTATTTTTATTATTCAATCCATTAGTGAACGGATGAACAGACACAGGGGAAACCTCTGACATAATGCTAATGACATCTCCCTCTAATGAAGAATGAAGAACGAGCACTGGATGTTGGGGGATTCTATCCAGAGATCTACAGGAAACAACAAGCTCCAATGAACGTGGAACATCTACAAACACGAATCTTCTCCTTCGTCCACAACACCAAATCCTAGTAGGGGATTTATTTTCTCTAAGTGTTTTATGATTCCTCTTATCTCATTCTTAAATAATACAATGAACGCAGATCAACTGACTAATGGGTTGATCCATGACTCGTTCAATCTTGTGGGAGGTTGTCATGGGGATTTGATTTGGGGTTATTCTTAATCTATGTGATGATTGTTATCTTCCCCATGATAAAACACTAACGCGAAGGGCGCGGGCCGATCTGAACAAGGCTCAGACCCTCCGCCGATCTTGGATGTTGTGCGTTATTCATGAGCGACTGAGCAATGTGAAGGCAAGGCATTTTTTTAGGCTTTGTAGTGAAGGCAGTTACTTGAGAGGCCCATAGGTATAGACAAGATGGAAAATTGAACATAGGGGAATCTTCGGTGGCCCGTGGAAGGTGCCGATAGCCATATGGAATAGGCGGCACTCGCTGGCGCCACTACGATAAGAGGCAGCCGACTCTTGCTGGCCATGCTGGAGGATAGCGGCACGCCCATTGGCACACCGCAGTGGCAAGGTGCTACGACCGAACGACCGCAACATTGGAGGATGTGGTACCTATTGGCACCGCGTGGAGATGGAGTAGCCTTTTCGGGCCGCTCATCTGGAGCACAAATGACCAGATTGTGCCAACCGTTATAGGGATATAGGGTAGTGCCTGCTAGTGCTGCCAGCTAGAAAAACTGGATGCCACATGTCTGATCTAGCAAACCGGCCCGCACCGCTTGGGCCAGGTTCCTCAGTTGGGCCGCTCCCCACCAGGCGGGTCCAACCACCCTTGGACCGGACCTGTCATCATGTTCAGAACCACCCCAACCAGGCCAGACCCACCACCAGGCCAGACTGTGGGCCCAACAGTCCAGTTGGGCTGGGATCCTTACCAGACCCACGCCAGATCCGACCAGCCCTATTTTACTAAAATGGCTATAACTCGCAGACCGGGCATCTGATTGATGCACCATCTACGACATGAGGAACCTTGTGATGAAGCAGTACCTTTGAGATACTCCAATTTAGTTTTGGTAGAAGTTGGTATATGAATGGGTTGGATTAGACTCAAATCCAACCTACCCCTTTTTACTATTTTGACTATATCTTACAGACCAAGTGTCCGATTTACGCAACGTCTATCAATTTAGAACACTTACAACAAGACGATCCTTGGGGTTACTTCTAAGTAGGACTTCATGGTAGTTTAGAAATGACCAATGGATTGAGGAGTGGATCCTCCAGAAATCAAGCGTGTTAGTGAGGGAATCCAGTGGTTGGTTGTGGCTTGATGAAAGAATAGTGATCCTATATGGTTCAGCACTAAGCGATCCTCTATGGGTCATAAATTAGATATCCTATGTGGTTAATCACTTATTAATCCTTTGTGGTCTAGTGTGTAGCGATCCCCAGGGGATTAGTACCTAGCGATCCTCTGTGGGTCAGCATCTAGCGATCCTATGTGGGTCAGCACCTAGCAATCCTCTATGGGTCAGTACCTATAGATGCTCTATGGGTTAGCACCTAGCGACCCTGTGAGATCCAGATAAAAATCATCTCTATAGAATAAGATGATCTAGATTTATAACTAATCATTTTATTCATGTTCTTTAAGTTGTGTACTTGGTGTGAGCTGTCTTTTACTTTGTGATTTGTGATTGAGATCACACTTTGGTGTTTTTACCTTGTGGGATTCTGAGAGACCTTTGGGGGTCTCAGGGTCCCTACTGAGTATTGTTATACTCACCCATGCATGGGATTCACCCGCACCTTAATGTGTATTATGCAGATGACGGACAACTTGACTGATACTTTGGAGAGCCAGGGCTAAATGGTGCAGGGAGGTGACCAATTAACGTAGTGAGACGCAGTGACGAGTTGTACCTACCCTTTAGGTAGGATCCTTCACGGATGATATCTTGAGCTTGTTTTTCCTTTTTCGGTACTACTCTTTTAGTTGGGATTGTATACTGGACCCTTTTACTTTCAGTACTTACTTTTACACTTAGTGGTGGTTTTTAGTGGTGATGGAACTAATCCTTTTCTACAATGTTTTTCTAGTGTGCAGTGTGCCATATCTATGTGTGTACAGGTTTAAAGGAAATGCCTTCCCTTTTTGGGTTTTTCTTTTCTAGTGATAGTCACCAGCCCCTGGATCATGGAAGGCGGGCTTGGGGTAGTCACGGCATGAGCCCCGGGGGACGGGTCATGACAAAGTGGTATCAAAGGGCGGTCGGTTATACCAGAAGAACTAAGAGCGTGTATTTTCAATGGGGAAATAGTGTTAAGTGTTTTGGGTTCAGTATTCAATTCAGGGAGTCTGGTGTTGGTGCGGAGGCTAACGTATCCATACACCAGGACCTTGAATTCTATTTTTTTGACTTGGTACAAAAAAACACTAGTTGCATGTGTTTTGAAAATGTTTTTCTCTTGATCTCTTTTTAGTTAGATAACTAGATATGAATTATTGACAATGGGGAATCTGTTTCTCTACAGGATTCATCCATGAATACAACAAACCATGATTCCAATGATAGATCATGAAGATGGTCCACCGAGTGATGAGGCATCGTTGCATGGACCACTTACGGTAGTATCACCTTTGGTTGGTGTACCAGCACCACCACCACCCGAGGAGCAGCAGTTGCTACCAACCCCACGAGCAGATAGTGCATGCTGACTGAGCATGTTGCATGAGTTCCAAATATAGAGGCCTCTGTGATTTCGAGGCGATATAGATCCGCAGGCAGTTGAGGACTAGCTAGAGGCTATGGAATGAGTTTTCTTCTTGGTTGGGACACCAACAAACCAGCTGGTGATCCTAGCTACTACTCTCATTCAGGAAACAACAAGGAGATGTGGAGCTTAATGATCTAGACACACAAGGAGACGACTCTTTCCTAGTAAGAATTTAAGAGATTCTTCAGGGCAGAGTTCATACCAGTGACTCTATACTCTATACGTATTTAGGAGCTACTGCACATACAGTAGGGCATCCTAACGGTGGCCCAGTACTCGACGAGATTTACTGAACTCTCTTGATACCCCACCTACATGGTATATGAACCTTTCTTCAGGTATCATACCTTTGGACATGGTATCCTATGGGAGATCAGAGCAATGATGATTTCACTCAACATTCTGACGCAGGCTGGAGTGCTAGAGTGAGCCCTACTGGTGGAGAGCTTCCTAGATGAGCAGACACCGATGGTGAGAGCCACCACTAGATGAAAGGTGTCCAAGTAATCTATAGAAGGAAGTAGGAAGATGATGTAGAGGCCCAAATGGTCTAGACCTTTTGGAGGATGACCCCAAGATGCAGAATCAGAGGTGCTGATCTCGGGAGGAAGAGGAGGTCATCTGAGGAATATAGTTTGTTACTCTTGCGGTGGACAGGGGAACATGGATCTCAAATGTCCAACTCCCTACACGGATGACCAGTAGGCAGTTGAGGGATTGTCGATACAACGAAAAAGGTTCGAGTGAGGAGGTCCGCAAGGCGGCAGATGTGGCATAAGAGCAGGTCGTGCAGCAGGCAGTGGGTGACAGTTTGAGGTACTATCACCACCACCTCTAGGTGGTCCACCCCAACCTCAGGGAGCAGGTGGATATGGATGAGAATATATTTAGGAAACATAGGACTATGACCAAGGTTCTCAGGATATGATTCAAGGTAGGATCTATGTCTACTCTACCCTAGATGTAGTTCTTATAGACATAGGTTCCAGTCACTCTTTCATTGCCACAACTCTCGTTCGAAGCTCAGAGATTCCGGTGGAGCTACTGGCTCGATCATTACGATTAGAGACTCCTAAGAGAGATGATTCGACTATTACACACTAGTGTTGGTGGTGTGAGATTACTCTAGGAAGTGAGAGATTTGACTGGAATCTCATAGTAGAAGTGTCAAGGCCTTACGACGTCATCTTGGGTATGGAATGGATATCAATATTCCATGCTAATATTGACTGTTTTAGGTGTAAAGTACGGTGTGTTCGTGAGGATGGGACAAGTTTTTTCCTTCACTAGTGAGAAGGGAACCTTTACATCACAAGATGGACTCTCTTGGAGGAGAGTCTATCCAATCACTCATCAGTTGGATAGCCTCACCCTCGATGTAGTGGATGAGAGGAGTCTAAGCTATCCTATTGTGGTGGACCTGTATACTGATGTCTTTCTTGAAGATGTTCCAGGACTACCTCCTTGCAGATAGGTAGACTTCTACATTGACATGTACCCCGAAACGACACCAATATCTACACCAGCATATTGGATGGATCCTGTGGAGCTTCGTGAGTTGATGGTATAGTTGGAGGACTTTTAGAGGAAGGGGTTCTTAAGACCCAATGTTTCTCCATGGGCAGCCCCAGTGTTGTTCTCCAAGAAGGCGGATGTGATCTTGAGGCTTTGCGTGGACTATCGATGCCTGAATCATGTCACCATGAAGAAAAAGTATCCTCTACCAAGGATTGATGACCTCTTCAATCAACTGAAGGGATCTCGGTGGTTTTCAAAGATAGAACTCAGAACATGCTATCATCAGCTTCGAGTGTATGATGAGGACGTACCTAAGACAACCTTCAGATGCCAGTATGGCCACTACAAGTTATTGGTGATGTATTTCAGTGTGACCAATGCTATAGAAGTGTTAAAGGGACTCATGAACATGATCTTGCCTTACATCGATTGTTTTTTGGTGGTTTTCATTGATGACATCTTGGTGTACTCAGTGTTAGAGGAGGAGCACGCCATACATCTGCAGATAGTTCTGTATACACTCTGAGACCACCAGATTTGTGGTAAGCTCTCAAAGTTCTAGTTCAGGATACTGGAGGTCCACTTTCTAGGGTATGTTGTCTCAGAGGATATATTTTCAGTAGATCCGGAAATGATAGAGGTAGTGATTTCTTTGGAGCCACCCAAGAGCATGACTGAGGTGTGGAGTTTCTTGGGGTTGGCTGGGTACTACTGAATATTTGTACCTGACTTTTCTAGAGTAGCAACACCTTTTTCATCTTTGAAAAAGAAGAGACAGCCCTTCGTATGGATAGACAGGTGCCAACAGAGTTTCTAGGAGAGAATGCAGAGACTAATGAGTGCCCCCATCTTGAGGCTACCAGAAGAGGGCATTGGGTATGTAGTCTACTAAGACACATCTGGGACCAAACTAGGATGTGTCCTAATGCATGAGAGAGAAATGATTTCCTACGACTCATGATAGCTGAGGTAACATGAGAAGAACTATGTAACCCATGAAGTGGAGTTAGCTGGAGTGTTATTTTCATTGAAGATGTGGAAGCACTACTTGATGGGTGAACATTTTACTATCTTCTCTGATCACAAGAGTCTCAGGTATATCTTCTCACATAAGGAATTGAACGTGAGACAATGAAGATGGATGGATTTCCTCCTGGACTATGACTTTGAGATATTCTACACTCATGGGAAGGGGACGTAGTAGTAGATGTACTCAGTAGGAGTTAGGGTCTACACATTTTGAGTGAGGTGAAAGAGCAGCTAGCCGTGTTGAAGATATCCTTCGCGAATAGTGATGGAGTAACATACCTACAGTCTATGACTGTCACTCCCCCACTCCTTCAGCAAGTTCAGGAGGTACAGTTTAGGGATGTTGACTTCGAGGCCTAACGTGCTCAGATATCCTTAGGATAGGATCCTGATGGATTTTCGATAGGTGGGGAGCACATAATCCTTTTTAGAAGATGCACCATGGTACCAGTGATGTTACAGGAGGAGGTGTTGAGGGAGTTCCATACATCCCATTTGGCGGTACATCCTGGTGTGGAAAAGTTGTACCAAGACCTCCAATGTCAGTACTGGTGGCCAGATATTAAGAAATCGATGGCGGAGTTTGTTTCACGATGCCTCATTTTTCAGCAAGTGAAGACTGAACATCAGGATCTAGCAGGCTTATCCCTACCACTAGAGGTACTAGAATGGAAGTGGGATGGTATCTCTATAGACTTTGTGACTAGGTTACAACGCACATCCTGGGGCCACAACTCTATCTAGGGGATCATTGACCAACTCACCAAGTCGGACCATTTTCTACCCATCCAAGAGTAGGGATCAATAGAGGTATTGTGATGCCTCTATGTTTAGGAGAGAGTATGACTTCATAGGATACCATCGACGATCGTTTCAGATCATGATGCTCATTTTACATCTCGGTTGTGGAAGGGATTACAGGAGGAATTTGGGACTCAGATATGCTTGAGCACTAACTTTCACCCTCAAACAGACGGTCAGATAGATCATACCATACATACACTTAAGTACATGGTTTGTTCTTACGTCCTTGATTTTGGCCACA
Source organism: Viscum album (assembly GCA_963277665.1). Classification (NCBI taxonomy): domain Eukaryota; kingdom Viridiplantae; phylum Streptophyta; class Magnoliopsida; order Santalales; family Viscaceae; genus Viscum; species Viscum album. The sequence goes on along the minus strand of OY728138.1, from coordinate 735,599,976 downwards.
GTTGGAAGGACCACTTTAAACTGGTGGATTTTGCATAGAACAACAACTATCACTCCACTATTGGCATGAAACCATTTGATGCCTTGTACGTGTGACCATGAAGATCAACTCTATACTAGACAGACCCAGGAGAGTCAGTACTTATGGGTCTAGAGTTGGTACGGGATACCCCTGGGAAGGTGCAGATCATCCATAAGCGAGTGAAGATTGCACCGAGATGGAAGAAGTCTTATGCTAATAGGTGATGAATACCCTTGTAGTTTGAGGAGGGAGACCATGTATTCCTATGGGTATCACCCTGACGAGGATTGCAGAGATTTGGATGGGGTGGAAAGCTATCTCTGAGATTCATCGGACCTTTCTAGATTCTCAGCAGAGTTGGAGAGGTGGCATACCACTTAACTATTCCCCCACAGATGCACCGAGTGCACAATGTTTTCTAGGTGTCACGGATGAGGAGATACGTGCATGACCCATCGCACGTCATCAACTGGGGAAAGATGGACATTGATGATGGGGTGACTTTTGTGATGTTGCCGATGGATATATAGGATTCATAGGAGCAGGTCCTTAATGGACGGTTAATTACTTTGGTGTGAGTTTTGTGGCAGCACAGAAACTTCTAGGAGAACACATGGAAGCGAGAGGCTCAGATTTGTACTCAGTACCCACATTTGTTTTCTTAGATTTTTTTTTGTGGAGTTTAGGGACATAAATCCCTAAGGTGGGGAGAATGTAGAGACTTGAAAATTCTGTATAATTTTTTTTAATTATATGGAATTATTTCGAGACTAAAAAATTCGACGACACGTGATTCCGAGATCCGAAGAGCCCAGAACAAATTTTTGATCTTTTTTAAAGTACGTTTAGTAAATGTATGAGAATGATTTTATATCTTTTGAATTGGTGCTTAGATTTAAAATCCAAGGGCATCATTAAATTTTTAGTGCCCGAATTCACTTAGGCTAAGCTTAACTTTGACCAGAAAGGGTCAGAAAGAAAAGTTAAATTTGGGAATTTTCGAAAAAATAATAAAATAAATATTTGAGTTATTTTATTCTTTTCTTCAACCGTTGAGAGATGGTTGATGAAACTACATCATAAAGACGAGCATTAAATGAGGGTCATTTAATGACTCATTTAATTTTTTGTATAACTGAAACACCCGTTTAATTGTTAGTTCATTAATTAAGGTTCATTGATGAACCACATTAATGAACACAATGTCAAGATCATTTTATTTTAATTATTCTATCCGTTGGTGAATGGATGAATGACCATGGGGGAAACCTCTGACATAACACTGACGACATCTCCCTCCAACTAATAATAGAGAATGAGCATTGATCTTTGGAAGATTTGATCCAGAGATCGATGGGAAACGACGAGCACCAACGAATGTGGAACGTCTATGAATTAGGATCTTCTCCTTCATCTGCAACATTAAAACCAAGTAGGGGATTTGTTTGCTCTAAGTGTTTTGTGATTCCTATTTTATCCTTCTTGAATAATGAAACAAACTCGGATCAACCAACCAACAGGTTGATCCAAGACTCGTTCGATCTTGTGGGAGGTTGTCTCAGGAATTTGATTTGGGGTTATTATTAATCTATGTGATGATTTCTATATTCCCCATGATAAAACACTAATGTGGAGGGTACAGGATGATCCAAACAAGGCCTAGACCTTCCACCGATCTTGGATGTTGTGTGTTCTTAATGGGTGATTGAGAAACATGGTGACAAGGCATTTCCGTGGGCTAGAAGTGAAGGCGGTGACCTAATAGGACTATTGGTGAAGACAGGATGGAAAAAAGACCACAGGAATATCTCTGGTGGCCCGCGAAAGGTGCTGCCGATGTGACACCACCAGCGCGGTAGCCAGCCCATGCCAGTTGCATGGAAGAGGTGGCACCCACTGGCACCACAGTGGAAAGAGGCATCCAGCTCTCACTGGCTGCAATGGAGGATAGTAGTGCTCCTGTTGATAAGGTGTTGCGACTGGACAACCACGATGGTGGAGGACACGATACTCGTCAGCATCTCATGTAGATGGAGCAGTCCACTTGGGCCTCTTGGCCAATGCACAAATGGATGGCTCGTGTCGGCTGTTACAGGGAGATGGGGCAGCGCCTGCTGGTGTAGCCAGCTGGAAAAACCGGACGCCGCACATCCGGTCTAGCAAACTGGCCTACACCGTGTTGGCTGAGTTTCTTGGGGGGGGGGGGGGGTTCCCCACTAGGAAAGCCGGACCACCTGCGGGCTGGACCTATGATAGCCGGGACAAACCCGCGACAGTCAGGCCGGACCCGTGCCAGTCGGGCCGGACCCGCGCCGACCAGGTTAGACCCACCGCCAAGCCATACCACTGATCCAATAGGCATGTTGGTCCAAGATCCATACTTGACCCACACTGGACCCTCGGGTCAGGTCAGGTTGGTCCGACTGGGTCAGATTGGACCCGGACCCGACCGACCCCATTTTACTAAAATGGATATAACTCACAGACCGATCATCCAATTGACGCACTGCCTACAGCATGAGGACCCTTTCAAAGAGGCGGTCTATTTGAGGTACTTCACTTGAGTTTTGGTAGAAGTTGGAATATGGCCGGGTTGGATCAGACTCAAATCCAACCAGACCCTTTTTACTATTTTGACTATATCTTACAGACCGGACATCCGATTGACGCGCCGTCTATCATGTTAGAATCCTTACGAAAAGATGGTCCTTGGGTTACTTCTAAGTGGGACTTTTTGGTGCTTTATACATGACTAGTGTCTTGAAGAGAGTATCCTCTAGAAATCAAGTGTGATAGTAAGGGAATCCAGTGGCTAGCTGTGGCGTGATGAAAAAATAGCGATCCTATGTGGGTCAGAACTTAGTGATCCTTTATGAGTCAAAACATAGATATAATCTATGGTTTAGTTCTTAGAGATCCTCTATGGGTCAGTGCTTAGAAATCCTTGGTGGATTAGAACCTAGTGATCTTTTGTGGGTCAGCACCTAACGATTCACTGTGGGTCTGCACCCAGCGATCCTCTGTAGATCAAAACCTAGAGATCCTCTATGGGTTAGCATCTAGAGACCCTGTGTGGTCCTGCAGTAAAGTTTCTCGATAGAATAAGATGATCTATATTTATAACTAATCCACTTTATTCTTGCTCTTTAAGTTGTATACCTGGTGTGAGTTTCCTTTTACTTTGTGCTAGGTGATTGAGATCATGCTTTACGGTTTTTACCTTGTGGGATTCTGAGAGACCTTCAGGGGACTCAGGGTCCCTACTGAGTATTGTTATACTCACCCCTATACGGACTTCACCTGCACCTTGTTGTGTCTTGTGCAAATGACAGACAACTTGACTGAGAATTTGGAGATCCAGGGATAGACGGTGCACAGAGGTGACCGATTGATGTGGTGAGCCATAGTGACTAGATGTACCTAAACTTAAGGTAGGATCCTTGGTGGACTATCTCTGGAGCTTGTTTTTCCTTTTTCTATAACACTCTTTCAGTTGGGATTGTATACTGGCCCCTTTTACTTTCAATACTTACTTTTACACTAAGTGGTGGTTTTTAGTGGTGGTTGTACTACCCCTTTTCTATAGTGTTTTTCTTGTGTGTAGTGTGCTCTATCTTTGTGTGTATAGGTTTAAAGGCAATGCCTTTCCTTTTTGGGTTTCACCTTTCCGATGCTAGTCACCATCCCCTGGCTTGTGAAAGGCGGGATTGGGGTAGTCACAACACATGCCCCAGGGGACGGGTCATGACATATGGTCCATGATACATGGCCTAGAACATGGTCATTCCCCCTCACCAGGAAACTATGTAGACCCATTTTCCTCCTGGATAGAGGAGATTCACGGTGGCACATGGTCTAGAAGGACATGTATCCAAAATGTGAGGCCTTACATATCCTTAAAATTTTGAAATTCTTAAACTACCAATCCAAAATTTTAACTCTAAAACACCTCCCCCTTTCCCTATTCAACCTATGAAATCCTAGGTACACATCCCACTCCTCCACCCCTCCTCATATCATTGAAATTTGGTGGATTTTATCTTGGATCCTTTAAGGAAACTTCAATTAATCTTCTCCTCTCTTATCTTCTTCCTTCTTTTGGTAACTTTATTTCCATTTCTTAGGTACTCTTCTCTACATCAAGGGTTTTGACCAAAGTTTGGTTTAAACTCTCTTCATTCATTTAAATCATGTGGTTTTCATGTGCTCTTTCATTTATAGGGTATCCTCTAGGTGCGTCCTTAGGTTTCCACCTAGATTTATGAATATTTCAAAGAAAAGTTTAGTGGTTATACATTTTATACTATTTTATGATTTAGATATTATTGTATGAATATTAATAAACATATAAAACTATTTTAGTGAGTGTGAAAATGATCAACTTGTTATTTTTGGTGTGTGTGTGGTTTTAAATATGATAAAACCCATTTTAAATGGAATATGTGATTATATGATGGCTTGTTTTGTGAAAGAGAAGGATTCCATGGTTGAATAAAGGTGAAATAACATGGGAATCTAGGTTCTTAGGTGTGAATACTTGGAAAATTTCACTGGGAATGATCCACCCTACCTAGATAGTTCATGATACAACACTAAATAAACATTTATGATGGGGATTGGTTATCTTGAGTAATAGAAGGATCATAACATCTAGGTTTGAACACTGGGAGTAAGAGTATCTTAGGTCCTCACTAACCCTATTTAACTAGATATTTTCCATGGTTCTTATAATGTTTTTCTTGTTTTTATTAATCATTTTATTATATATCAAAACACGTTTCATGAAAAATTGTTTTTATTTCTTTTAAACACTAGTATGTTTGATTTTATTATAATAGATATGCATGGAATCATCTGGTGGTATCCTACTTATAAAGTGAGATCACACCCTACATACACTCTTAGGTGTATTTAGATCTTTTTTTACCTAGGTAAAGGAAATGTTTTTATTAGTGGTGATGGTGGTTCTATGCATCAGTGGTTCCTCCTGGGAAGGTGTTGGTGGTGGTTTTGTGAGGGTTTCAACCCACATGTTTCATAGAGGATTGTTTTTCTAGTTGTATACCTCTCTATTTTTTTTTGGAAATTTTGGTTTTTGGTAGTGAAATATATATCTTTAACCTATTATAGTTGTTTTTTATTTGATCTATAATGTTATGGTCATTAGTTTTGATGTGATGATAAATTATATATTGATAATAGTATCTATACATGGGATAAACTATTCCCAAAGGTGTTACTCAATGAACAAGAACTAGTTTCCAGTCCTTGGGGACTGATAATGCTCTTTGGGACATGCCATGTGATGGGTCAAGTTTGTGGTTTGATGGAAGCCCATACCAGTTCATGAAAGGATTGAAAAAACTATGAATATTTGTTCTGTGATGTTTACCCTAAATGGGAAAAGATTGAATTCCATTGAGGAGCTAGTTGTTGAGGTAAAAAATCCCCCAGGCCTGTGGGATAGGGATATTTCCATTCCAATTCAAAAATATATCAATACTGATCTTCTCACCTCCAAGGTAGTGTTAAAAATCCACTATCCTTATGTGATAGGGTTCCATTTGGGTTGTTTTGGATACCGTGGCTATATATATATATATATATTTTATTTTATAGATATTTTTTAGAACATGGCATGGGCACATTGTATGATTTGTAATTGGACACCAGCTTCCAATGATATTGGAAATGCTTGATGATTTCCCTCTATTAAGCGGGAGGTTTACTCAATATTTTCATATGCTTGATGTAAGAGTATTTCAGTGGATCTCTCTCTTCTTGACTTATGTTTTAGAGAATATTTTAAGGATATCTATTTATGAGAGTACCATATTTTTTCAAAAAGATTTTATTTTCAAAATCCGGCCTAGGGATATGACATTGCATGATGTTATTTTTGAAAATATTTCTTGATCATACAGAAAGGTGAATTGGAATGCCCTATGTTCTCCTCATCCTATGATATGAACATAAGATGGAGTGTCAACAATCAACAGATGCAACTGTTTTAATGCATTGGGACATGCACATTAAAGGGATATTTTCTTCTTTACAAATTTCAGTTGTCATGTAGCAATGATTTCCAACAATTCAATTTGACAGTGTACCCATTCATTTACCATAACATGTCTTGGATATTAGTCATAAGTTAATACATTCAATTTTAAATGAAAAAGAGTGGTCTATATATTTATGAGGATTTCATACACCCAATATTCTGAAAATACCTTTGGAATTCCATATTGGGGAGTGGATAAATGCAGAACATGACAAGTATGTTGTCTTTATCCCACTATCACCTCATGAGGAACATGTCTTCTTCATCTTCCATAAGTGTCTCCTCAACCTAGTCTAACCAAAGTGTATGGTCCCCTACTGCTTAATTATAAACAACAAGATGGTTATGTATTTCCTCTACTATATTGAAAGGTTGATGATCCATGGTTGGTTCGGAGAAGGACCATTTCCTTGGGCTAACTTTTGGTTGAGAAAGGTTTTCACTTTTCAGATATTAAGCATCAGGCATAAAAGACCTCATTTTCCAAATTGAAATGTGATATGAGGGATTTATCGTACTTAAATAGAATAGGGGAGTACCTCATTTATAAAGTGACGTGTCTCTGTGGGGAGGACCTTCGTAGAGAATTCCATTATGAGGAGTAATACCATCACATTTTTTACTTTCGAATTCCAAGATTATTCTTGAAGCATATACCCTACGAAGGAAATTTATGGTGAATGATAATAATAGGTGAATCTCATTACTATTTTACCTTCTAGCCATGTGGAGGGTTGTTGCATTTCTCATTAGTAGATGGGATCTCATGGTCGATCATGTTCTGGAAATTAAGTCTACATTCATAGTGAGATGACCAAGGAGGACCTCCAAAACTCATGGAAACAATATTTATGGGAGGACTTTGAAAATTGAAACTATTATTTCCATAATTTGGTAATAGAGGAGTAGTATCCTAATCCTACATAGATAAATGATTGAGGGATTCAAGAAATCCAACATTAAGTAGAGTGGGATCATAGACTATCTCTTAATTTTCCAATCACTATTGGTGAGGCTTCTTTTTATATTCACTCTTGTGGGTGATTGAGGACACTTTTTGTGGATAAAATATTTCATATACTAAATATTTTTTGGTTAGATCCATTGTTGTTTCTTGAATTTTTCGATATGTACCTGGATTTTTGACAGGGATATATGCCTACCTTGGAATGGCCATTGCGGTAGATCAATGGAATCTAATTAGAATAGGGGTATGGACCTCATTCGTTTTACAAAAGTCTTGGATTTGTCCCTTGACCATCCTATATGGGAGAAGAGGTGTGTTTCTGCTCTAAACCAACCCTTGTTTTATGCTAAGGAGTCACCCCAGTTGTGGGGACATGGTTGTGTGTCCACCCCTCTTCCACTACTGCTACAATTATTATTTCATGGAATGATTTAGGATGTGGGTAGGAATTTGTGTATTCCCTTTTACCATTGTAATTATTTTTTGGGTAACATCAATGGTGATAACATGGATATATTCCCACATAGTATTTGGATAAGGGGTGTGTTCCTACTCTTATCCCCCATTTTCTATCAGTATATACCACCAGTTCTCAGGTGCAGGGGAGAAGATATGGGCCCACCCATTATTTTTTGTCAGGATATGATGAATTGTTTCTCTAAATGCTATTAGACTAGGCTATAAGTCCTAATAGACACAGAAAAGTGTGTTAACCTTCTCACCATTTGATAAAATATTTGGTTGGAGGGCTTCTCTAGATGATACCAAACTATGTTGGAAGGCTTGGAAGGTGTAGACAAGTATTCATTACAACTCTCAGTTTTTTGATGTATTTTATTGGAAGACTTATTTGGATTCTACCAAACTATTCTAGATTTATTTGTAGGTGTGGGTAGGTGTTTTTTCCTACTCACAATTTTCCATTATATTTGATTATAAGGATTATTTATAGGGAATAGAGGTATGTCCCTATTCTATATTTCTAGTTTTCTACCCTCTCTAGGATATTTTTCATGCCCAGGTCTAGGTGACTTGGGAGAGACTCCTGAGGTAAAAACCCCCATCGTGATGGGGGTTTATTATCACATGGTGTTGGTAGAATTATCTTTTTCCAGGAACCCTTTAGAGGGACCCTTGTGTCATCTGGATGAGGTTGTCGGTGACCTCTTGATCTGCATCCCTATAATAATGGAGGATCTTGTTATATCATTTCATGGATATTATACTGAAATTATTTGATAGGAAAAATGGTGTCATCAAATTTTGGGCCACAAACTATCATTGGGTTGATATTTTGTGGGGATTCATGAGCTGAAGCGATGTTTGAGAAACCTATAGGTTTGGGATGGTACCATTTAGGTGTTACTTTCAAACCAGTTCATTTGAAACCCAGCATTGAAGATGCTAGGTTAGCGATGGTTTCCTTTATTTAGATGAGGACCCAACATGTTTAGTGGGTGAAGCATATGTATTCTATAACTAGTAATAATTGAAGGGAGTTTTGATTTAAATTATATGAAATACACATAAAAACACAGAAAAGAAAATCTCATCAAAGAAGAATCTTAGTAAATGAACACATTCATAATTAATTATTTTGAATCCATGTTCAGCCTGATTTCATTTTTTAATAACTCAAAAGTGTCCTAAAATGTGGGTGACATAGTCATCATGATTAAGGATTCATGTAGGGTTCACATTTTTTGTTTCTAATGAAAATTATGTGGTCTTTTGATGGTTTATTTTGGTGGGTTAACCATTATACAAACATTAATGTCAGGTTCACCCTTTTCTAGTGGCTTCTAACGGGGTTTGTTCATGGAGCTAGAAACACCCAATGATTTCATTATTCATTATGTTTTATGATACTTCTTTCTATTGGAATAATGTTATTGGGAAATAGTCCCAAAACACTTGGGGACTCACATTTGTTGATATGATGGCAGGTCGATCTCATCAAAAAAATTTAGGGGGAATTATTACCCACTATGTGACTCTCTTATAGATTAAAGAAATATTTGTGAAAACATTGTTAAATTCAAAATATAACACGAGTAGACAATGAATTAAAAATAAATTATTAGAATGTATTAGACTTAGAATCATCTACATGTATCCAAGATTCTTCATCAATGGATACATCTCTATATATTCGTGGTTCTCCATTGTTGGTACCATTTTGTTTGTGGATTAGTGATTCTTAGGTTTCTTATTATTAAGATGACATTTTTAATCCACAGAGTGGGTTACTCTGGAATTTATCATTATCTAGGAATATGGGAGTTGTTTTGATGTTGGGATTAGACCCAAAAGATGATATTACTACATATTCGGGTGAAAATAATCAAAATCCATGTAGTTCGATGCCACTTAACAGGATACATCACACCTATTTAGGTCATGTGTGAGGACCAAACTATGTATTTTAATGTCATTTGATAAAGAAATCTAATTTAATGGTGCATAGTCAATATTTGATGTTGGACTAATGAAAAAGTGGACCAAAGAACCTATAAGGGATGTAGCCTCCTAGTATGAATGTGACCCTAATGGTGATTTGGTCGAGAAAGGATTATGTTTATTTTAGGGTGTTGGGTTTTATCATTAGAGATACTTCCAAACATATCAAATTTGTTCGGGAATCAAATACCATATAGTATGGAATATTGGGGAATACACCTATTGAGGATTCCAATTTTGAGAGTTTTCTCACTGAGGATAAGGCCCTTTGAGATAGATACATGGATTTGAAGACCCATGTCTATAGAGGCCCCAAGGAGGATTCCTTGTAGTGGATATGACCATTTATGATGGATACATGGATTTGAGGACCCACACCGATGGATTCTATTAGTAAGGTTTATATCACAAATTATATGGAATTTTGTGATGGATACATGGCTGTGAGGATCCACACCTTTGGAGATCCTTAGGGAATGTGAGAGGAAAATTCAGAAAAGGATCCTCTAAAAAGATATGTATTTGATAGTGAGGATTTCATGGTCATCACTAACCTCTAAGACCACGTGATTCATGATTGATTTAATAAACAAGAGGAAGTGGAAGATATGAAAACCAACTAATCTCTATTGCCTACAAGTGGATGATCAGAGAGAGAAAGGGTATTGATGTACCTATCTCTTCTCTTTTTTCATAACCAGTATTATGACTTATACTCCCATACAAATATTTCCCTCAAGAAAGATAAAAATATTAATTAAGGAGGGATTCATTATTCCATGTTTTAGAGAGTCTAATAGGGGGACAATCCACTAGACCTCATTAAAGGGAAAGGTAAGTGGATCCCCTCACTATCTGAAATGTGAAGGTCCCCATTTTAGAGACAACAAGGTAATTAAAAGTCCATATCTCTCATTCAAAAAACATGGTGGTCCCTAGAATAACCCCATGGATAGTGTCCTCATAACTGAGGGGATGCACAACTATTAACACCCTGAGGACCCTACCCATCAGGTAGAAAAAGTGAAAGACAACTCTTACTGAGGGAATGCATAAAAAAAGGGAGACATGATTTTTTTCCTTTTTATATTATTATGAAAACATGGAGGCCTCAGTGGAGGTTTTAGTTTGTCCCCTCTAAAAAAAGAGTCCCAAGGGAAGAGGTTCCCTGCCATTGGTTGAATTAAAAAGGGTCCCAAAGGATGGGTTTCATAAGTGTTGGATGGGGGAGATAAATATGGCATATTCAGGTGAGGGGTGGGTGAGCTGAAGATGGATTTTGAAGGTGAGAGATGGGATAACTATAGATGGATCATATAGGGTAGACCTAGGAGAGCTAAAGTGATCCTTGAGAGATGAAAAAATAGTAAACAATACTTGTGTGAGTCATTTCTCTAGGATCCTAGGGTCTCCTCAAGTGTCTATAGATTATTGGAACTTAAGTCCATATCACGATAAAGAGACTTCACCATAGCGTTCTGGACATAGAGTAGGTGGATCACACTTGTGTTCTGTGCTTAAAAATCTAGGGGAACTTTCATCCTAAAACACCACTTAAGTTAATCTTATTTTTGGGATTATAAATATACCTAAAAGGTTACAAGGACCCGATCAAAGGAATAGTTTGACTAGATCTTTGAGGATTCTTTTGGGTTTTCCAGTTTTTTCAAATGAGGAGCCTATGGGTCCTATTTATAGGCAATTTTGGGACCATGGGTGAAGAAGGTGGCTCACACTAGTATATCATACTAGTTGTAGCATAGTTTTTAAATGAGAGATTCTCCTATGTGCACATATCTGGGGCCTATGTGGTAGAATCAGATGGCATTTTGTACCTACACGGTGCCACTGACACACAGGCTGGACATGTGTGGTAATACTGGTTTGGGCTCACATGATTCACCTAGGCAAATGCATGTGATCATTGATGTCATTCACATCTCATTTTCTTGAAAAATTACCCTTTTAAAATTTATAATTATCACATGAAAAAGTTAGTGTCAATAGTTTCATAATGATTTAATATAATCTAGTGTATTCCATCATCTAGAAATAGTGCCTATTAGAAGGAATTATAACCACATTAATGCACATAATTTAAAGAGTTAGAATGATCATTTATTTGATTGGATTAAGCTAATATTTCAAAGGGAACTAGTATCCCAAACATTGTCATCATATGAGGACATAGTTTAATGTTATAACAGGATAGAGAAAGAATTATCGAAGTATTATTGATTCAAAGGGAATCTTGAGAAGAAGAGGATGGTAGAGAAAAACAAGGATAAAGTGAAGAAGGGAAAGAAGTATTTTCCCACATGTGACAATTGTTGAAACAAACACCTTGGTACTTACTTAAAGGGAATGGGAGTGCATACAATTTTGGAGAGAATGGCCACCATTATGGTGATTTCAAGGGAATAAAAATCTTTCCAATATTTAATGCTTCAACTGTAAGGAGATGTAGAAATAAAAAAATGAATACCCCAAGCATCAAAGGTATATACATCAAAAGTAGCTAATGGGTCATGGACACGATTATTATATTACCAAAAAATGAACTGGAATGATTAATGCCCTTGTTTTTGGATTAAAGAATTATATCATTTGATTATTTTATCAGGGATATACTAGTAATATTAAATATGAATTATATAAGGATTTTTCTGTAATACCTTTTCATTAAGGATTTGAAAGCGTATGTTGAATGGTACTGATGACCATGAAAAAAGATTCAGTGGAACGTTGAACTTATTGTAAATGAAAATATTAAATGAATTTAAATTATTAATATGTTTCTGATGTTGATATACTAATGTTAGGATAAAAAGATTATTGATATGGATAAAGTAAATTTCATAGTACTAACCATCTTGGAACTAATTAATGATTTGTTGAAAAATTTGATTATGTTATCATTGATAGAGTTGAGAATGTTTTCTTCTTATTTAAGGAGTATATCCGGAAATATGAATTATATTTTAGGAATAAGTAATAAATCATGTTTTCAATATGTTTTTATGGTAATTTATGTTATTACCATATTTCAATAGAATACACGATTAAGGTATTCACATGGTTAGTATGTGATGATTAAGAGCTACATCATATTTTTAGGTGAATAATGATAAGTTCATTTTTAAAATATAGTGGAATTTTTTCTAATGTTTTGGGTATTAATATTTTGTAAGGGTCAAAAGGTTAACCAGTTATGAAATTGATAAATTTTAAATATGTATGAGGTTTTATAGATCAATGGATTACTTCACCATATGAAGATTTATAAATATTGGATAACCTGTACTAACCATTTTATTATTATAATATGTAGTGATAAAATAAATGACATATCAATCTATTATGGATATTATGACCCATAAAAATTAAATTTCAGTTCCTAGGGAATAAATAATTCATATTTGGATATTAATTTCTTAGCGTAAGTGAATAATTGAAAATTTATCAAAGTACAAAAAAGGATAAAACTGTGATTATGAAATAAAAACATATCAAGTATGTATATTTCCTTATATTCATAGATAATACAATAATTCCTCAACAATAAGAAAGGATATTTTAAATTTTTTTCCTTGTACCTTCATTCTTGATGAATCAAATGTTTCATTAACTCCTCATAGATTTATGGTTTTTTTATCGTTAACCTTCTCCAGATAACCAAATTTATTGGGATCATTGATCTCTATCACTCTATATTAATCCTTTTGAATTAGTATTCTATTCCATGTCCTTGTTTTCATTTCCCAACTAAAAAATCCTATATAGAAACCTATTTAAGTGTTATTCCATAAGTTATTTATATTTTCCTTTCTCTCTTACTAATAGCATGTTTTATTAACACATTTTATGATGTATGTTTTTCAATAGTGGTATTTACAAATAGAAAAACCTTGATTACCAAGATTAAGTTTAAATAAACATGACACAATTTCTTTAATTTTGGGAGAATGTTACACTCTAATATTATAAATTAATAACATTTTATTTTATAGCATATGTGAAATTCAACACTGAGTTTAAACAAATCACAAAATATATCTCTTTAACATTAATCTCTTTGATAGACTGTGGAACACACAAACCCAACTGAAAATGTACCATAATATAGTATAATATTATAACCTAACAATTTAATTTGTGGGTACTAATATTACTATCAAAATTATGAAAATTATGAAAATTGATTGATTATAAATAAAATAAGAATAATTTGAAATAAATAAAAATGTTTTACAAAAAACTATATTTTTTCTAAAAGAAGGTTTAGTAGCGCTTTACACCCATAATTTAAAATTAATTTTTCCACATTTAAAAAAATTATTTGAAAAAATAAGCTTAATTTTTTAAATATTCATATAAAAATTATATTAGGGTGAATTATTTGGGATATTTTAGAAATGTTTCACGTTTCGATTAATAGTGAAAAATATTGAATTTTAATTTAAAACTACCATTTTTTTAAATTATTTATAAAGTTAAATTATATTTATAATTTTTCTAAAAGTAATATTAGTTCATTAAAATATATATTTATCCAATTTAGGTCATTGGAATCATTTTTATATTTAAATTTCATATAAAATAATTTTAAACTTGTGAAGACTTTCTCATTAAAAACCCGATTTCTGATCGCATTTCTGGGATTAAATTAAAATTAAAATTTTCTACTTATATGGATAGAATTTGATAAAATGAATTGAATATTTATAATCATAATAATTTATATTATACAATATGAACAACTTAAGTTTTGTCAGTAATTAATAGTAAAAATAGTAAAAATTATTCACTGCTGTTAAGGTAAAAATTGCTTAACCACTATAGTTAAAGTAAACATATAAGGATCATAATTACCTAAAAACATGTCTAAAATATATAGTGTGGACATATTTTGATCCTATAATGTCTAAGAATCCAGTTTACTCCATTTTGGATCCTTGTGGCATGTTAAAAACATGGGTACACCTTTTTCCATTCGAAAATTACAAGTGTATAACTCACCTCACTTGTAAAAGAACACCCACTCTTCTCTATTCTTTACAACATCACCCCATTTTGGTATAGAACATACCTACAAAAATAAATTCCAAAATTATATCCCATAATCCTAGAAGCCTTATTTTTTTAATAACTCTAACATTGGAATTCTTTAGGTGAAAACATAAGGAGGTTACTGGAAGATGGATTAACGTTATTCAACAAGTGTTTATTATTATTTCTCTCTACACCTACTTAAATTTATAATAAACCATGATGATATAATAACCCCATTATTTTATATATACTTAACATTTTTCATTCTAATTTAATTAATTATAACCATCCCCAATTCAATCAATTGGGTTATGAAAAGATCATTCGTGTGTACGAAAGACTACCGCCTCACAAACTGATGTCATTCTTTTTTTCATTATCACCTCTCAGGGTTGGGTATGATGATGGATAAAAATTATATATATGATTTTAATAAAATAATTATTCCTAGGGAGTATTTATATCATATATAATTTTTTTTACTTTCCATTCTATAGGGGCTATGATAATGTCTCTAGTGTGTATGTCAGAGTACTGCCTTACAAAGAAATGCGATTAGTCTTTAAATAACATGTTAAATGGATGGTTATAAGGATAATATAAATTAATATATGTTATATAAATGAAATAATTATTATATTAATGGAATATTTATCATTCTGAGATGATAATCTATGATATCCATTCTTACACAGATAAATGACAATGCCGTTCCTGTATGTGTAGACTACCGCCTTCACGAATCGATGTAAATATCTTTTCATCACCAACCCACATAGATGATATAAAATTATATTTAAATAAATAATATCTTATATATTGTATTATGATCATTTTGGGAATATAAAATATTACTTACCTTCTTTCAATAATGATTATTGAAAAATGGAAATGTTACTCATACGTACGTACGACCTATCATCTCCATTATTATAATATAATTAATTTTTCATAAAGATATTTACTGATTGTTTTCAAAAGTATAATTGATGTATAAATATGATAATTATTTTATTATTATTATTCTGGATATGTTTAAATAATTACCTCTTTGACCATTGTCAACCAACCAAATTTATTTTGGCACATAAGTTAAATACTGTATAAACATCTGATGTAAGCATAATTGATTATGTAATAATAATATATATATAATGGTTATAAGTAAAATAAAATTATTAATAAATGTTAAAAAGGTTATTAATAAAGTAAATAATTATCATAAGTTTATTATTCAAGAAGATAAAAAACCTAACTGATGGGTTATATTCAAGGTAAGGGTTTCTCATATCACTTTTACTTCTATGAGAAATATGCCATATTCACCAATTATTCCTTTTATATCGTGTATATAATAAAATTTTTTAGTTATATAATTAATTAATTTATATTAATAGTATTTAATGTTTCATTTAATTTTATTTATTTTATGGGGTTTATTATCCAAAATTTACTAAAGTGGTATGGTTTTTTTACAACTCATCATTATTCGAGATTGTTTTTGTTTAAGTATACCATGAGAGAATTATTTGATATTAATATCTTAATATAAATAAGTATTATTATACTATGTTTATTCATGAATATTTTCATGTAATAATACAATTTTACTCTCTTTGGTTCTTAAAATTATTAAGAAAAATGTTTTTAAGAAAATCTGACTTTATTTCTCCCCTCGGTCAAAAATCCCTTTTCTTCCAACAACATATTTTCAAAAAATATTTTAAAAATATTTTAGAATTATAAAAATGATTTATTAAAACCGTTTTTATCCATTTTTTAATTTTTATAAAATTATTTTAAAATAATCTTCTTATCGTTTTATGAATAAAGAAATTTTCTAATCTTCTTACTATACAAAAGGAATGTTCTTTACAACTTATACAAAATGTATAGAATTACCTGATGTCATGACTGCCATTTCTTTGAAGATTACTTTGAAATTTTACAAGGTTCTTTTTAAATTTTATTTAATAATATTATGTAAATTATTAGTTTTTATAATTTATTTTCAATGAAAATTATTTTAACAATATTTTATGAATTTTTTAGTTTTAAAATAAAAAGGGTGATTTTCAATAAAGGTTATTTTTCCTCAAGTAATGTTCCCATTGATCTTTAAAAATAATCTTCTATCTAATAGAACACCATTTTATGTTTTTTATTCTTTATTGGGGAAATAATACAATGATACCACACTTATTCTTTCTCCGCGTGGTTTATGATCAATTCGAATGGGGATGTACTATTTTGATACAATTCATTTTACCTCGAATGGGATATGGTTATGTTTATTAACTTGGGAATGTATTTACTTTTCATATACTAGTATAAATACAAATTATTATATAGATTATATTTTACACATTTCATATGAGGATTTAATTGGACTTAGTATGTGAAGGGCGGGGCCCGCTATAGCCCCTCGAGGCATTAGTATGTCTCTTGATATTTGGGTTTGGACAAGGACTTACCCATTTATATAGGTGTTTTGGAACAAGGACTCAATGGTATTATATTTCTTGGCATAATGAAATGATGGTATGTTTTAGATGTCCATTATGAGGCATTTCATCATTATAAATTCAATTATTTATATTCCATTTGATTATTCTATTAGTTAGAATATCCATGGTTATGTATCATGACCATGTGATTATTTAAATGAAATTATTTGATCATCCTTTATTCTTGCCATATTATGCTCAAGTTATTGATTAAATGGAAGGTGTTTCATTTATTAACCTTTTCATATTTATCATGCCTTATTTATTTATAGATTCCATTGTACGCTTACCCTTACTGGGCATTTGATCTCACCACATTCTTATGTTTCATTTTCACCAATATACAAAGAATTGATTTTTTTAATATATAGGGATTCTATGAGGTAATTAATTGTGTTCTAAAATAAAATACTTTCTATATTTTATGTTTTAAATTGTAATATTAATTTCAACTGTGTATGTTGTTTACCTAGACTACTAAAATATGAGTTCCTTTAGGATGGGATTCCTTATATATTATGAAAATGTCACAAAGTAGACACCAGATCTATGCTAATAGGTCTAGTTCACTACAATATTATAGGAAGCTATGAGATCTATTTTTTTTGCAGGTGACTTTCGTGGTTAGGAGTGACCATGTGGCCTAAAAATACTGGTCACTAAAGCTTGTCCAGTGCAAGTCAAATGGTTGGAATACATTTTACCTAATTGTTTCACCTAACCATGAGAGCTTCCTACTTACCATTTACATGTGAAATTACCAATTTTAAAATCTAATATTAATGGTTTTTACCCTTTCTCATCAATCATATTGATAGTCTAAACACTTTGTATCCCAACAAGGATTTTCACACACATTACCCTTATGTTTTTATCCCTCATTGTTATATTTCAAGCATTAATCAAGGATACCACCCAATTTTATCACCTATTCTCAATTCTTCTATTTTAAATTCCATATTTCCTTGGTTTTCTCTCCTACCATTACACTAAATAATTATGAATGATAGTATTTTGGTTTCGCATGGTTCCAACCTAAGGTTTAGATTATTTAAGACCTATAAAGGGTATTTCAAGGGTCGTCCAGGTGTTCTCCATGATATGTGTCACATTTCAACTTGATTATGTGTATTTTGAGGTAGGTGATTCCATTATATTCCATTTATATATATATATATATATATATATATATATGATAAACTTATTTAGGTTTTAATTTAATTTATTAAGAAATTTTAGTTATACATGGTGTCACTATTATATTGGTAAAGTGTATAATATTAATAATATAATTGGTATAAAGAGTTTTCTAAATTATTTATGAGATTTTTTTTAGAGATAAAATTATTTCACTTGATAATTTTTTTTGAAAATTATTACGAGGATTATTTTCAATGATTTTAGTAGTTATTGGAATAATACCCCATTTTGTTCCTTAAAAATGGAGAGGGTGTGCTGTTAAAGGAATAATGGGGTGTTTTTAAATTTTATAAGGACTTGAATTAAAAAAATAAAAGATGATTTTTTCAAGTGATTTTATAGATTGCCTTCCATGTGTTGGCTTAAAAATAATATTTAGAATTTGATTTCTTGTGGTGTTAAAATTAATTTAAATCCCAATATATATTTTTTTAAATCCCCATTTGGAACATTGAAGACATTTTTTATGGATTTTTTGTCCCTCATTTATTTTTCCTTATATTTTTACTTCCCTTATGGGTTGGTTATTACTATGTAATGGATTTATAATGTGGAAATGGGGATGTTTTGTGCAATGGAATTAGAGGTGTTTTGTGAAACATTTATTTTTTAATTAATGTAATTATAACTATTTATTATTTCATGGAATGATTTAGGATGTGGGTTTGAATTTGTGTATTCCCTTTTACCATTTTCATTATTTTTTGGGTAACATCAATGGTGATAACATGGATATATTCCCACATAGTATTTGGATAATGGGTGTGTTCCTACTCCTATCGCCCATTTTCTATCAGTATATACCACCAGTTCTCAGGTGAAGGGGAGAAGATATGGGCCCACCCATTAGTTTTTGTCAGGATATGATGAATTGTTTCTCTAAATGCTATTAGACTAGGCTAGAAGTCCTGATAGGCACAGAAAAGTGTGTTAACCTTCTCACCATTTTCTAAAATTTTTGGTTGGAGGGCTTCTCTAGATGCTACCAAACTATGTTGGAAGGCTTGGAAGGTGTAGAGAAGTGTTCATTACAAATCTCAGTTTTTTGATGTATTTTATTGGAATACTTATTTGGATTCTACCAAACTATTCTAGATTTATTCGTAGGTGTGGGTAGTTGTTTTTTCATACTCACAATTTTCTATTATATTTGATTAGCGGGATTTTTTATAGGGAATAGAGGTATGTCCCTATTCTATATTTCTAGTTTTCTACCCTCTCTAGGCTATTTTTCATGCCCAGGTCTAGGTGACTTGGGAGAG
The DNA here is from genome assembly GCA_963277665.1 of Viscum album. NCBI lineage: Eukaryota > Viridiplantae > Streptophyta > Magnoliopsida > Santalales > Viscaceae > Viscum > Viscum album. The sequence continues at coordinate 735,580,446 of OY728138.1, read as the reverse complement.
AGTCCTGAGGTAAACACCCCCATCGTGATGGGGGTTTATTATCACATGGTGTTGGTAGAATTATCTTTTACCAGGAACCCTTTAGAGGGACCCTTGTGTCATCTGGATGAGGTTGTCAGTGACCTCTTGATCTGCATCCCTATAATAATGGAGGATCTTGTTATATCATTTCATGGATAGTATACTGAAATTATTTGATATGAAAAATGTTTTCATCAAATTTTGGGCCACAAACTATCATTGGGTTGATATTTTGTGGGGATTCATGAGATGAAGCAATGTTTGAGAAACCTCTAGGTTTGGGATGGTACCATTTAGGTGATACTTTCAAACCATTGCATTTGAAACCCAGCATTGAAGACGCTAGGTTAGCGATGGTTTCCTTTATTTAGATGATGACCCAACATGTTTAGTGGGTGAAGCATATGTATTCTATAACTGGTAAGAATTGAAGGGAGTTTTGATTTAAATTATATGAAATACATATAAAAACATAGAAAAGAAAATCTCATCAAAGAATAATCTCAGTAAATGAACACATTCATAATTAATTATTTTGAATCCATGTTCAGCCTGATTTCATTTTTTAATAACTCAAAAGTGTCCTAAAATGTGGGATACATAGTCATCATGATTAAGGATTCATGTAGGGTTCACATTTTTTGTTTCTGATGAAAATTACGTGGTCTTCTGATGGTTTATTTTAGTGGGTTAACCATTATACAAACATTCATGTCAGGTTCACCCTTTTCTAGTGGCTTCCAAAGGGGTTTGTTCATGGATCTAGAAACACCCAATGATTTAATTATTCAATATGTTTTATGAGACTTATTTTTAAAGGAAGAATGTTATTGGGAAATAGTCCCAAAACACTTGGGGACTCACATTGGTTGATATGATGGCAGGTCGATCTCATCACAAAAATTTAGGGGGAATTATTACATACTATGTGACTCTCTTATAGATTAAAGAAATATTTGTGAAAAAATTGTTAAATTCCAAATATAACACGAGTAGAAAATGAATTAAAAATCAATTCTTATCATGTATTAGAATTATAATCATCTACATGTATCCAAGATTCTTCATCAATGGATACATATCTATATATTCGTGGTTCTCCATTGTTGGTACCATTTTGTTTGTGGATTAGTGACTCTTAGGTTTCTTATTATTAAGATGATATTTTTAATCCACACACTGGGTTAATCTAGAATTTATCATTATCTAGGAATATGGGAGTTGTTTTGATGTTGGGATTAGACCCATGAGATGATATTACTACATATTCATGTGAAAATAATCAAAACCCATGTAGTTCGATGCCACTTAATAGGATACATCACACCTATTTAGGTCATGTGTGAGGACCAAACTATGTATTTTAATTTCATTTGATAAGGAAATCTAAGTTAATGGTGCCTAGTCAATATTTGATGTTGAACTAAGGAAAAAGTGGACGAAAGAACCTATAAGGAATGTAGCCTCCTAGTATGGATGTGACCCTAATGGGGATTTGGTCGAGAAAGGATTAAGTTTATTTTAGGGTGTTGGGTTTAATCATTATATAGACCTCCAAACATATCAAATTTCTTCGGGAATAAAATATCATATAGTATGGAATATTGGGGAATACACCTATGGAGGATTCCAATTTTGAGGTTTGTCTCACTGAGGATAAGGCCCTTTGAGATAGATATATGGATTCGAATACCCATGTCTATAGAGGCCCTAAGGAGGTTTCCTTGTAGTGGATATGACCCTTTATGATGGATACATGGATTTGAGTACCCACACTGATGGATTCTATTAGTAAGGTTTATATCACAAATCATATGGAATTTTGTGATGGATACATGGCTGTGAGGATCCACACCTTTGGAGATCCTAAGGGAATGTGAGAGAAAAATTCAGAAAAGGATCCTCTAAGAAGATATGTATTTGATAGTGAGGATTTAATGGTAATCACTAACCTCTAATACCACGTGATTCATGATTGATTTAACAAACAAGAGGAAGTGGAAGATATGAAAACCAACTAATCTCTATTGCCTACAGGTGGATGATCAGAGAGAGAAAGGGTATTGATGTACCTATCTCCTCTCTTTTTTCATAACTATTATTATGACTTATACTCCCATACAGATATTTCCCTCAATAAAGATAAAAATATTAATTAATGAGGGATTCATTATTCCATGTTTTAGAGATTATAATAGGGGGATAATACACTAGATCTCATTAAAGGGAAAGGAAAGTGGATCCCCTCACTATCTGAAATGTGAAGGTCCCCATTTTAGAGACAACAAGGTAATTAAAAGTCCATATCTCTCATGCCAAAAACATGGTGGTCCCTAGAATACCCCCATGGATAGTGTCCTCATAACTGAGGGGATTCACAACTATGAACACCCTGAGGACCCTACCCATCAGGTAGAAAAATTGAAAGACAACTCTTACTAAGGGAATGCATAAAAAAAGGGAGACATGATTTTGTGCCTTTTTATATTATTATGAAAACATGGAGGCCTTAGTGGAGGTTTTAGTTTGTCCCCTATAAAAAAATAGTCCCAAGGGAAGAGGTTCCCTGCCATTGGTTGAATTAAAAAGGGTCCCGAAGGATGGTTTTCATATGTGTGGGATGGGGGAGATAAATATGGCTTATTCAGGCGAGGGGTGGGTGAGCTGAAGATGGATTTTGAAGGTGAGAGATGGGAGAACTATAGATGGATCATATAGGGTAGACCTAGGAGATCTAAAGTGATCATTGAGAGATGAAAAAACTATAAACAATACTTGTGTGAGTCATTTCTATAGGATCCTAGGGTCTCCTCAAGTGTCTATAGATTATTGGAACTTAATTCCTTATCATGATAAGGAGACTTCACCATAGAATTCTGGACATAGGGTAGGTGGATCACACTTGTGTTATGTGCTTAAAAATATAGGGGAACTTTCATCCTAAAACACCACTTAAGTTAATATTATTTTTGGGATTATAAATATACCTAAACAGTTCCAAGGACCCGATCAAAGGAATAGTTTGAGTAGATCTTTGAGGATTCTTTTGGGTTTTCTAGTTGTTTCAAATGAGGATCCTATGGGTCCTATTTATAGGCAATTTTGGTACCATGGGTGAAGAAGGTGGCTCACACTAGTATATCATACTAGTTTTAGCACATTTTTTAAATTAAATATTCTCCTATGTGCACATATCTTGGGCCTATGTGGTAGAATCAGAAGGCATTTTGGACCTACATGGTGCCACTGACACACAGGCTGGACATGTGTGGTAATACTGGTTTGGGATCACATGATTCACCTAGGCAAATGCATGTGATCATTTATGTCATTCACATCTCATTTTCTTGAGAAATTACCCTTTTAAAATTTATAATTATCACATGAAAAAGTTAGTGTCAATAGTTTCATAATGATTTAATCTAATCTAGTGTATTCCATCATCTAGAAATAGTTCCTACTAGAAGGAATGATAACCACATTAATGCACATAATTTAAAGAGTTAGAATGATCATTTATTTGATGGGATTAAGCTAATATTTCAAAGGGAACTAGTATCCCAAACATTGTCATCATATGAGGACATAGTTTAATGTTATAAAAGGATAGAGAAAGAATTCTTGAAATATTATTGATTCAAAGGGAATCTTGAGAAGAAGAGGATGGTAGAGAAAAACAAGGCTAAAGTGAAGACGGGAAAGAAGTATTTTCCCACATGTGACAATTGTTGAAAGAAACACCTTGGTACTTACTTAAAGGGAATGGGAGTGCATAAAAGTTTTGAGATAATGACCACCATTATGGTGATTTCAAGGGAATAAAAATCTTTCCAATATTTAATGCTTCAACTATAAGGAGATGTAGAACTAAAAAAATTAATACCCCAAGCATCAAAGGTATATACATCAAAAGTAGCTAATGGGTCATGGACACGATTATTATATTACCAAAAAATTAACTGGAATGATTAATGCCCTTGTTTTTGGATTAAAGAATTATATCATTTGAGTATTTTATCAGGGATATACTAGTAATATTAAATATGAATTATATAAGGAGTTTTCTGTAATACCTTTTCATTAAGGATTTGAAAGCGTATGTTGAATGGTACTGATGACCATGAAAAAAGATTCATTGGAACGTTGAACTTATTGTAAATGAAAAGATTGAATGAATTAAAATTATTAATATGTTTCTGATGTTGATATACTAATGTTAGGATAAAGAGATTATTGATATGGATAAAGTAAATTTTATAGTACTAACCATCTTGTAACTAATTAATGATTTGTTGAAAAAATTGATTATGTTATCATTGATAGAGTTGAGAATTTTTTCTTCTTATTTAAGGAGTATATCCATAAATATGAATTATATTTTAGAAATAAGTAATAAATAATGTTTTCAATATGTTTTTATGGTAGTTTATGTTATTACCATATTTCAATAGAATACACGATTAAGGTATTCACATGGTTAGTATGTGATGATTAAGAGCTACATCATATTTTTAGGTGAATAATGATAAGTTCATTTTTAAAATATAGTGGAATTTTTTCTAATGTTTTGTGTATTAATATTTTGTAAGAGTAAAAAGGTTAACCAGTTATGAAATTGATAAATTTTAAATATGTATGAGGTTTTATAGATCAATGGATTACTTAACCATATGAATATTTATAAATATTGGATAATCTGTACTAACCATTTTATTATTATAATATGTAGTGATAAAAGAAATGACATATCATTATATTATGGATATTATGATCCATAAAAATTAAATTTCAGTTCCTTGGGAATAAATAATTCATATTTGGATATTAATTTCTTAGAGTAAGTGAATAATTGAAAATTTATCGAAGTACAAAAAAAGTATAAAACTGTGCTTATGAAATAAAAACATATCAAGTATGTATATTTCCTTATATTCATAGATAATAAAATAATTCCTCAACAATAAGAAAGGATATTTTAAATTTTTTTCCTTGTACCTTCATTCTTGATGAATCAAATGGTCCATTAACTCATCATAGATTTATGGTTTTTTTTATCATTAACCTTCTCCAGATCACCAAATTTATTGGGATCATTGATCTCTATCACTCTATATTAATCCTTTTGTATTAGTATTCTATTCCATGTCCTTGTTTTCATTTCCCAACTAAAAAATCATATATGGAAACCTAGTTAAGTTTTATTCCATAAGTAATTTGTATTTCCCTTTCTCTCTTATTGATAGCGTGTTTTATTAACACATTTTATGATGTATGTTTTTAAATAGTGGTATTTACAAATAGAAAAACCTTGATTACCAAGATTATGTTTAAATAAACATGACACAATTTCTTTAATTTTGGGAGAATGTTACACTCTAATATTATAAATTAATAACATTTTATTTGATAGTATATGTGAAATTCAACACTGAGTTTAAACAACTCACAAAATATATCTCTTTAACATTAATCTCTTTGATAGACTCTGGAACACACAACCCCAACTGAAAATGTACCATAATATAGTATAATATTATAACCTAACAATTTAATTTGTGGGTACTAATATTGCTATCAAAATTATGAAAATTATGATAATTGATTGATTATAAATAAAATAAGAATAATTTGAAATAAAGATAAATATTTTACAAAAAACTATATTTTTTCTAAAAGAAGGTTTAGTCGTGCTTTACACCCATAACTTAAAATTATTTTTTCCAAATTTAGAAATATTATTTGAAAAAATAAGCTTAATTTTTTAAATATTCATATCAAAATTATATTAGGGTGAATTATTTGGGATATTTCAGAAATGTTTCACGTTTTGATTAATAGTGAAAAATATTGAATTTTAATTTAAAACTACCATTTTTGTAAATTATTTATAAATTTTAATTATATTTATAATTTTTATAAAAGTAATATTAGTTCATTAAAATATATATTTATCCAATTTAGGTCATTGGAATCATTTTTATATTTAACTTTCATATAAAATAATTGTAAACTTGTGAAGACGTTCTCATTAAAAACCCGATTTCTGATCGCATTTCTGGGATTAAATTAAAATTAAAATTTTCTACTTATATGGATATAATTTGATAAAATGAATTGAATATTTATAATCATAATAATTTATATTATACAATATGAACAACTTAATTTTTTGTCAGTAATTAATAGTAAAAATAGTAAAAATTATTCACTGCTGTTAAGGTAAAAATTGCTTAACCACTATAGTTAATGTAAACATATAAGGATCATAATTACCTAAAAACATGTCTAAAATATATAGTGTGGACATATTTTGAGACTATAATGTCTAATAATCTAGTTTACTCCATTTTGGATCCTTGTGGCATGTTAAAAACATGGATACACCTTTTTCCAATCGAAAATTACAAGTGTATAACTCACCACACTTGTAAAAGGCCACCCAATCTTCTCTATTATTTACAACATCACACCATTTTGGTATAGAACATACCAACCAAAATAAATTCCAAAATTATATCCCATCATCCTAGAAGCCTTATTTTTTTAATAACTCTAACATTGGAATTCTTTTGGTGAAAACATAAGGAGGTTACTGGAAGATGGATTAACGTTATTCAACAAGTGTTTATTATTATTTCTATCTACACCTACTTAAATTTATAATAAACCATGATGATATAATAACCCCATTATTTTATATATACTTAAAATTTTTCATTCTAGTTTAATTAATTATAACCATCCCCAATTCAATCAATTGGGTTATTAAAAGATCATTCGTGTGTACGAAAGACTACCGCCTCACGAACTGATGTCATTATTTTTTTCATTATCACCTCTCAGGGTTGGGTATGATGATGGATAAAAATTATATATATGATTTTAATAAAATAATTATACCTAGGGAGTATTTATATCATATATAATTTTTTTTTACTTTCCATTCTAATGGGGCTATGATAATGTCGCTAGTGTGTATATCAGACTACTTCCTTACAAAGCAATGTGATTAGTCTTTCAATAACATGTTAAATAGATGATTATAAAGATAATATAAATTAATATATGTTATATAAATGAAATAATTAATATATTAATGGAATATTTATCATTCTTAGATGATAATCTATGATATCCATTCTTACATAGATAAATGACAACGCCGTTCATGTTTGTGTAGAATACCGCCTTCATGAATCGATGTAAATATCTTTTCATCACCAACCCACATAGATGATATAAAATTATATTTAAATAAATAATATCTTATATATTGTATTATGATCATTTTGGGAATATAAAATATTACTTACCTTCTTTCAATAATGATTATTGAAAAATGGAAATGTTACTCATACGTACATACGACCTATCGTCTCCATTATTATAATATAATTAATTTTTCATAAAGATATTTACTGATTGTTTTTAGAATTATAATTGATGTATAAATATGATAATTATTTTGTTATTATTATTCTGGATATGTTTAAATAATTACCTCTTTGACCATTATCAACCAACCAAATTTATTTTGGCACATAAGCTAAATACTGTATAAACATCTGATGTAAGCATAATTGATTACGTAATAATATATATATATATATATAATGGTTATAAGTAAAATAAAAGTATTAATAAATTTTAAAAAGGTTATTAATAAAGTAAATAATTATCATAATTTTATTATTCAAGAAGATAAAAAACCTAACTGATGAGTTAGATTCAAGGTAAGGGTTTCTCATATCACTTTTACTCTTATGAGAAATATGCCATATTCACCACTTATTCCTTTTATATCATGTATATAATAACATTTTTTAGTTATATAAGTAATTAATTTATATTAATAGTATTTAATGTTTCATTTAATTTTATTTATTTTATGGGGTTTATTATTCAAAATTTACTAAAGTGGTATGGTTTTTTTACAACTCGTCATTATTCGGGATTATTTTTGTTTAAGTATACCATGAGAGAATTATTTGATATTAATATCTTAACATAAATCAGTATTATTATAAAATGTTTATTCATGAATATTTTCATGTAATAATACAATTTTACTCTCTTTGGTGCTTAAAATTATTAAGAAAAATGTTTTTAAGAAAATATGACTTTATTTCTCCCTTCGGTCAAAAATCCCTTTTCTTCCAAAAATATATTTTCTAAAAATATTTTAAAAATATTTTAGAATTCTAAAAATGATATATTAAAACCATTTTTATCCATTTTTTAATTTTTATAAAATTATTTTAGAAGAATCTTCTTATCGTTTTATGAATAAATAAATTTTCTAATCTTCTTACTATACAAAAGGAATGTTCTTTACAACTTATACAAAATGTATAGAATTACCTGATGTCATGACTGCCATTTCTTTGAAGATTACTTTGAAATTTTACAAGGTTCTTTTTAAATTTTATTTAATAATATTATGTAAATTATTAGTTTTTATAATTTATTTTCAATGAAAATTATTTTGACAATATTTTATGAATTTTTTAGTTTTAAAATAAAAAGGGTGATTTTCAATAAAGGTTATTTTTCCTCAAGTAATGTTCCCATTGATCTTTAAAAATAATTTTCTATCAAATAGAAGGCCATTTTATGTTTTTTATTCTTTATTGGGGAAATAATACAGTGATACCACACTTATTCTTTCTCCGAGTGGTTTATGATCAATTTGAATGGGGATGTACTATTTTGATACAATTCATTTTACCTCGAATGGGATATGGTTATGTTTATTAACTTGGGAATGTATTTACTTTTCATATACTAGTATAAATACAAATTATTATGTAGATTTTATTTTACACATTTCATATGAGGATTGAATTGGACTTAGCAAGTGATGGGCGGGGCCCGCTATAGCCCCTTGAGGCATCAGTATGTCTCTTGAGATTTGGGTTTTGGACAAGGACTTACCCTTTTATATAGGTGTTTTGGAACAAGGCCTCAATGGTATTATATTTCTTGTCATAATGAAATGATGGTATGTTTTATATTTCCGTTATTAGGCATTTCATCATTATAAATTCAATTATTTATATTCCATTTGATTATTCGATTAGTTAGAATATCCAAGGTTATGTATCATGACCATGTGATTATTTATATGAAATTATTCGATCATCCTTTATTCTTGCCATATTATTCTCAAGTTATTGATTAAATAGAAGGTGTTTTAGTTATTTGCCTTTCCATATTTATCATGCCTTATTTATTTATAGATTCCATTGTACGCTTACCCTTACTGGGCATTTGATCTCACCACTTTAATATGTTTCATTTTCACCAATATACAAAGAATTGATTTTTTATTAATATATAGGGATTCTATGATGTAATTAATTGTGTTCTAAAATAAAATAGTTTCTATATTTTATGTTTTAAATTGTAATATTAATTTCAACTGTGTATGTTGTTTACCTAGACTACTAAAATATTAGTTCCTTTAGGATGTGATTCCTTATATCTTATGAAAATGTCACAAAGTAGACACCAGATCAATGCTAATAGGCCCAATTCACTACAATATTATAGGAAACTATGAGATCTATTTTTTTTTCAGGTGACTTTCGTGGTTAGGAGTGACCATGTGGCCTAACCATACTGGTTACTAAAGCTTGTCCAGTGCAAGTCAAATGGTTGGAATACATTTTACCTAATTGTTTCACCTAACCATGAGAGCTTCCTACTTACCATTTACATGTGAAATTCCCAATTTTAAAATCTAATATTAATGGTTTTTACCCTTTCTCATCAATCATATTGATAGTCTAAACACTTTTTATCCCAACAAGGATTTTCACACACATTACCCTTATGTTTTTATCCCTCATTGTTATATTTCAAGCATTCATCAAGGATACCATCCCATTTTATCACCTATTCTCAATTCTTCTCTTTTAAATTCCATATTTCCTAGGTTTTCTCTCCTCCCATTACACTAAATAATTATGAATGATATTATTTTGGTTTTTCATGGTTCCAACCTAAGGTTTAGATTATTTAAGATCTATAAAGGGTATTTCAAGGGTCGTCCAGGTGTTCTCCATGATATGTGTCACATTTCAACTTGATTATGTGTATTTTGAAGTAGGTGATTCCATTATTTCCATTGATATATATATATACATATATATATATGATAAACTTATTTAGGTTTTAATTTAATTTATTAAGAAATTTTAGTTATACATGGTGTCACTATTATATTGGTAAAGTGTATAATATTAATAATATAATTTGTATAAAGAGTTTTCTAAATTATTTATGAGAATTATTTTAGAGATTAAATTATTTCACATTATAATTTTTTTTGAAAATTATTACGAGGATTATTTTCAATGATTTTGGTAGTTATTGGAATAATAACCCATTTTGTTCCTTAAAAAATGGGCAGGGTGTGCTGTTAAAGGAATAATGGGGTGTTTTTAAATTTTATAAGGACTTGAATTAAAAAAATAAAAGATGACTTTTTCAAGTGATTTTATGGATTGCCTTCCATGTATTGTCTTTAAAATAATATTTAGAATTTGATTTCTTGTGGTGTGAAAATTAATTTAAATCCCAATATATATTTTTTTAAATCCCCATTTGGAACATTGAAGACATTTTTTAAGGATTTTTTGGCCCTCAATTATTTTCCCTTATATTTTTCCTTCTCTTTTGGGTTGGTTATTACTATGTAATGGATTTATAATGTGGAAATGGGGATGTTTTGTGCAATGGAATTAGAGGTGTTTTGTGAAACATTTATTTTTTAATTAATGTAATTATAACTATTTATTATTTCATGGAATGATTTAGGATGTGGGTAGGAATTTGTGTATTCCCTTTTACCATTGTCATTATTTTTTGGGTAACATCAATGGTGATAACATGGATATATTCTTACATAGTATTTGGATAAGGGGTGTGTTCCTACTCATATCGCCCATTTTCTATCAGTATATACCACCGGTTCTCAGGTAAAGGGGAGAAGATATGGGCCCACCCATTATTTTTTGTCAGGATATGATGAATTGTTTCTCTAAATTCTATTAGACTAGGATAGAAGTCCTGATAGACACAGAAAAGTGTGTTAACCTTCTCACCATTTGCTAAAATTTTTGGTTGGAGGGCTTCTCTAGATGCTACCAAACTATGTTGGAAGGCTTGGAAGGTGTAGAAAAGTGTTCATTACAACTCTCAGTTTTTTGATGTTTTTTATTGGAAGACTTATTTGGATTCTACCAAACTATTCTAGATTTATTCGTAGGTGTGGGTAGGTGTTTTTTGATACTCACAATTTTCCATTATATTTGATTAGCAGGATTATTTATAGGTAATAGAGGTATGTCCCTATTCTATATTTCTAGTTTTCTACCCTCTCTAGGCTATTTTTCATGCCCAGGTCTAGGTGACTTGGGAGAGAGTCCTGAGGTAAACACCCCCATCATGATGGGGGTTTATTATCACATGGTGTTGGTAGAATTATCTTTTTCCAGGAACCCTTTAGAGGGACCCTTGTGTCATCTGGATGAGGTTTTCGGTGACCTCTTGATCTACATCCCTATAATAATGGAGGATCTTGTTATATCATTTCATGGATAGTATACTGAAATTATTTGATATGAAAAATGGTGTCATCAAATTTTGGGCCAAAAACTATCATTGGGTTGATATTTTGTGGGGATTCATGAGGTGAAGCGATGTTTGAGAAACCTCTAGGTTTGGGATGGTACCATTTAGGTGATACTTTCAAACCAGTGCATTTGAAACCCAGCATTGAAGATGCTAGGTTAGCGATGGTTTCCTTTGTTTAGATGATAACCCAACATGTTTAGTGGGTGAAGCATATGTATTCTATAACTGGTAAGAATTTAAGGGAGTTTTGATTTAAATTATATGAAATACATATAAAAACACATAAAAGAAAATCTCATCAAAGAAGAATCTCAGTAAATGAACACATTCATAATTAATTATTTTGAATCCATGTTCAGCCTGATTTCATTTTTTAATAACTCAAAAGTGTCCTAAAATGTGGGCGACATAGTCATCATGATTAATGATTCATGTAGGGTTCACATTTTTTGTTTCTGATGAAAATTATGTGGTCTTATGATGGTTTATTTTGGTGGATTAACCATTATACAAACATTCATGTCAGGTTCACTCTTTTTTAGTGGTTTCCAACGGGGTTTGTTCATGGAGATAGAAACACCCAATGATTTAATTATTCAATATGTTTTATGAGACTTCTTTATAAAGGAAGAATGTTATTAGGAAATAGTCCCAAAACACTTGGGGACTCACATTGGTTGATATGATGGCAGGTCGATCTCATCACAAAAATTTAGGGGGAATTATTACCTACTATGTGACTCTCTTATAGATTAAAGAAATATTTGTGAAAACATTGTTAAATTCCAAATATAACACGAGTAGACAATGAATTAAAAATCAATTCTTAGCATGTATTAGACTTAGAATCATCTACATGTATCCAATATTCTTCATCAATGGATACATATCTATATATTCGTGGTTCTCCATTTTTGGTACCATTTTGTTTGTGGATTAGTGACTCTTAGGTTTCTTATTATTAAGAAGATATTTTTAGTCCACACAGTGGGTTACTCTGGAATTTATCATTATCTAGGAATATGGGAGTTGTTTTGATGTTGGTATTAGACCCATGAGATGATATTACTACATATTCGTTTGAAAATAATCAAAAACCATGTAGTTTGATGCCACTTAACAGGATACATCACACCTATTTAGGTCATGTGTGAGGACCAAACTATGTATTTTAATGTCATTTGATGAGGAAATCTAATTTAATAGTGCCTAGTCAATATTTGATGTTGAAATAATGAAAAAGTGGACCAAAGAACCTATAAGGGATGTAGCCTCCTAGTATGGATGTGACCCTAATGGAGATTTGGTCGAGAAAAGATTAAGTTTATTTTAGGGTGTTGGGTTTTATCATTAGAGAGACTTCCAAACATATCAAATTTGTTCAGGAATCAAATATCATATAGTATGGAATATTGGGGAATACACCTATGAAGGATTCCAATTTTGTGGTTTTTGTCACTGAGGATAAGGCCCTTTGAGATAGATACATGGATTTGAAGACCCATGTCTATAGAGGCCCCAAGGAGGTTTCCTTGTAGTGGATATGACCCTTTATGACAGATACATGGATTTGAGGACCCACACCGATGGATTCTATTAGTAACGTTTATATAACAAATGATATGGAATTTTGTGATGGATACATGGCTGTGAGGATCCACACCTTTGGAGATCCTTAGGGAATGTAAGAGGAAAATTCAGAAAAGGATACTCTAATAAGATATGTATTTGATAGTGAGGATTTCATGGTCATCACTAACCTCTAAGACCACGTGATTCATGATTGATTTAATAAACAAGAGGAAGTGGAAGATATGAAAACCAACTAATCTCTATTGCCTACAGGTGGATGATCAGAGAGAGAAAGGGTATTGATGTACCTATATCCTCTCTTTTTTCATAACTAGTATTATGACTTATACTCCCATACAAATATTTCCCACAAGAAATATAAAAATATTAATTAAGGAGGGATTCATTATTCCATGTTTTAGAGAGTCTAATAGGGGGATAATCCACTAGACCTCATTAAAAGGAAAGGCAAGTGGATCCCCTCACTATCTGAAATGTGAAGGTCCCCATTTTAGAGACAACAAGTTAAGTAAAAGTCCATATATCTCATGCCAAAAACATGGTGGTCCCTAGAATACCCCCATGGATAGTGTCCTCATAACCGAGGGGATGCACAACTATGAACACCCTGAGGAACCTACCCATCATGTATAAAAAGTGAAAGACAACTCTTACTGAGGGAATGCATAAAAAAAGGGAGACATGATTTTGTTCCTTTTTATATTATTATGAAAAAATAGAGGCCTCAGTGGAGGTTTTAGTTTGTCCCCTCTAAAAAAAGAGTCCCAAGGGAAGAGGTTCCCTGCCATTGGTTGAATTAAAAAGGGTCCCAAAGGATGGGTTTCATAAGTGTGGGATGGGGGAGATAAATATGGATTATTCAGGTGAGGGGTGGGTGAGCTGAAGATGGATTTTGAAGGTGAGAGATGGGCGAACTATAGATGGATCATGTAGGGTAGACCTAGAAGAGATAAAGTGATCCTTGAAAGATGAAAAAATAGTAAACAATACTTGCGTGAGTCATTTATCTAGGATCCTAGGGTCTCCTCAAGTGTCTATAGATTACTGGCACTTAAGTCCTTATCATGATAAGGAGACTTCACCATAACGTTATTGACATAGGGTAGGTGGATCACACTTGTGTTCTGTGCTTAAAAATATAGGGTAACTTTCATCCTAAAACACCACTTAAGTTAATCTTATTTTTGGGATTATAAATATACGTAAAAGGTTCCAAGGACCCGATTGAAGGAATAGTTTGAGTAGATCTTTGAGGATTATTTTGGGTTTTCCAGTTGTTTCAAATGAGGAGCCTATGGGTCCTATTTATAGGAAATTTTGGGACCATGGGTGAAGAAGGTGGCTCACACTAGTATATCATACTAGTTGTAGCACAGTTTTTAAATGAGAGATTCTCTTATGTGCACATATCTTGGGCCTATGTGGTAAAATCGGAAGGCATTTTGGACCTACACGGTGCCACTGACACGCAGGCTCGACATGTGTGGTAATACTAGTTTGGGCTCACATGATTCACCTAGGCAAATGCATGTGATCATTTATGTCATTCACATCTCATTTTCTTGAGAAATTACCCTTTTAAAATTAATAATTATCACATAAAAAGTTAGTGTCAATAGTTTCATAATGATTTAATCTAATCTAGTGTATTCCATCATCTAGAAATAGTGCCTACCAGAAGGAATGATAACCACATTAATGCACATAATTTAAAGAGTTAGAATGATCATTTATTTGATGGGATTAAGATAATATTTTAAAGGGAACTAGTATCCCAAACATTGTCATCATATGAGGACATAGTTTAATGTTATAACAGGATAGATAAAGAATTCTTGAATTATTATTGATTCAAAGGGAATATTGAGAAGAAGAGGATGGTAGAGAAAAACAAGGATAAAGTGAAGAAGGGAAATAAGTATTTTCCCACATGTGCCAATTGTTGAAAGAAACACCTTGGTACTTACTTAAAGGGAATGGGAGTGCATAAAAGTTTAGAGAGAATGACCACTATTATGGTGATTTCAAGGGAATAAAAATCGTTCCAATATTTAATGCTTCAAATGTAAGGAGATGTAGTACTAAAAAAATTAATACCCTAAGCATCAAAGGTATATACATCAAAAGTAGCTAATGGGTCATGGACACGATTATTATATTACCAAAAAATGAACTGGTATGATTAATTCCCTTGTTTTTGGATTAATGAATTATATCATTTGAATATTTTATCAGGGATATACTAGTAATATTAATTATGAATTATATAAGGATTTTTCTGTAATACCTTTTCATTAAGGATTTGAAAGCGTATGTTGAATGGTACTGATGACCATGAAAAAATATTCAGTGGAACGTTGAACTTATTGTAAATGAAAATATTGAATGAATTAAAATTATTAATATGTTTCTGATGTTGAGATACTAATGTTAGGATAGAGAGATTATTGATATGGATAAAGTAAATTTTATAGTACTAACCATCTTAGAACTAATTAATGATTTGTTGAAAAATTTTATTATGTTATCATTGATAGAGTTGAGAATGTTTTCTTCTTATTTAAGGAGTATATCCAGAAATATGAATTATATTTTAGGAAGAAGTAATAAATCATGTTTTCAATATGTTTTTATTGTAATTTATGTTATTACCATATTTCAATAGAATACACGATTAAGGTATTCACATGGTTAGTATGTGATGATTAAGAGCTACATCTTTTTTAGATGAATAATGATAAGTTCATTTTTAAAATATAGTAGAATTTTTTCTAATGTTTTGGGTACTAATATTTTGTAAGGGTCAAAAGGTTAACCAGTTATGAAATTGATTAATTTTAAATATGTATGAGGTTTTATAGATCAATGGATTACTTAACCATATGGAGATTTATAAATATTGGATAACCTGTACTAAACATTTTAATATTATAATATGTAGTGATAAAAGAAATGACATATCATTCTATTATGGATATTATGATCCATAAAAATTAAATTTCAGTTCCTTGGGAATAAATAATTCATATTTGTATATTAATTTCTTAGAGTAAGTGAATAATTGAAAATTTATCAAAGTACAAAAAAAGGATAAAACTATGCTTATGAAATAAAAACATATCAAGTATGTATATTTCCTTATATTCATAGATAATAAAATAATTCCTCAAAAATAAGAAAGGATATTTTAATTTTTTTTCCTTGTACCTTCATTCTTTATGAATCAAATGGTCTATTAACTCATCATAGATTTATGGTTTTTTTATCGTTAACCTTCTCCAGATCCCCAAATTTATTGGGATCATTGATCTCTATCACTCTATATTAATCCTTTTGAATTAGTATTCTATTCCATGTCCTTGTTTTCATTTCCCAACTAAAAAATCCTATATAGAAACCTAGTTAAGTGTTATTCCATAAGTTATTTGTATTTCCCTTTCTCTCTTATTAATTGAATGTTTTATTAACACATTTTATGATGTATGTTTTTCAATAGTGGTGTTTAAAAATAGAAAAACCTTGATTACCAAGATTAAGTTTAAATAAACATGACACAATTTCTTTAATTTTGGGAGAATGTTACACTATAATATTATAAATTAATAACATTTTATTTGATATCATATGTGAAATTCAACACCGAGTTTAAACAACTCACAAAATATATCTCTTTAACATTAATCTCTTTGATAGACTGTGGAACACACAACCCCAACTGAAAATGTACCATAATATAGTATAATATTATAACCTAACAATTTAATTTGTGGGTACTAATATTCCTATCAGAATTATGAAAATTATGATAATTGATTGATTATAAATAAAATAAGCATAATTTGAAATAAAGATAAATGTTTTACAAAAAACAATATTTTTTCTAGAAGAAGGTTTAGTCACGCTTTACACCCATAATTAAAAATTAATTTTTCCACATTTAGAAAAATTATTTGAAAAAATAAGCTTAATTTTTTAAATATTCATATCAAAATTATATTAGGGTGAATTATTTGGGATATTTCAGAAATGTTTCACGTTTCAATTAATAGTGAAAAATATTGAATTTTAATTTAAAACTACCATTTTTTTAAATTATTTATAAAGTTAAATTATATTTACAATTTTTATAAAAGTAATATTATTTCATTAAAATATATATTTATCCAATTTAGGTCATTGGACTCATTTTTATATTTAACTTTCATATAAAATAATTGTAAACTTGTGAAGACTTTCTCCTTAAAAATCCCATTTCTGATCGCATTTCTGGGATTAAATTAAAATTAAAATTTTATACTTAGATGGATATAATTTGATAAAATGAATTTAATGTTTATAATCATAATAATTTATATTATACAATATGAACAACTTAATTTTTTTCAGTAATTAATAGTAAAAATATTAAAAATTATTCACTGCTGTTAAGGTAAAAATTACTTAACCACTATAGTTAAAGTAAAAATATAAGGATCATAATTACCTAAAAACATGTCTAAAATATATAGTGTAGACATATTTTGAGCCTATAATGTCTAAGAATCCAGTTTACTCCATTTTGGATCCTTGTGGCATGTTAAAAACATGGGTACACCTTTTTCCATTCAAAAATTACAAGTGTATAACTCACCTCACTTGTAAAAGGCCACCCAGTCTTCTCTATTCTTTAAAACATCACACCATTTTGGTATAGAACATACCTACAAAAATAAATTCAAAAATTATATCCCATAATCCTAGAAGCCTTATTTTTTTAATAACTCTAACATTGGAATTCTTTTGGTGAAAACATAAGGAGGTTACTGGAAGATGGATTAACGTTATTCAACAAGTGTTTATTATTATTTCTCTCTACACCTACTTAAATTTATAATAAACCATGATGATATAATAAACCCATTATTTTATATATACTTAAAAATTTTCATTCTAGTTTAATTAACGATAACCATCCCCAATTCAATCAATTGGGTTATGAAAAGATCGTTCGTGTGTACGAAAGACTACCACCTCACGAACTGATGTCATTCTTTTTTTCATTATCACCTCTCAGGGTTGGGTATGATAATGGATAAAAATTATATATATGATTTTAATAAAATAATTATACCTAGGGAGTATTTATATCATATATAATCTTTTTTTACTTTTCATTCTATAGGGGCTATGATAATGTCGCTAGTGTGTATGTCACACTACTGCCTTACAAAGTAATGTGATTAGTCTTTCAATAAAATGTTAAATGGATGATTATAAGGATAATATAAATTAATATATGTTATATAAATGACATAATTATTATATTAAAGGAATATTTATCATTCTGATATGATAATCTATGATATCCATTCTTACACAGATAAATGACAATGCCGTTCATGTATGTGTAGACTACCACCTTCACGAATCGATGTAAATATCTTTTCATAACCAACCCACATAGATGATATAAAATTATATTTAAATAAATAATATCTTATATATTGTATTATGATCATTTTGGGAATATAAAATATTACTTACCCTCTTTCAATAATGATTATTGAAAAATGGAAATGTTACTCATGCGTACGTACGACCTATCGTCTCCATTATTATAATATAATTCATTTTTCATAAAGATATTTACTTATTGTTTTCATAAGTATAATTGATGTATAAATATGATAATTATTTTATTATTATTATTCTGGATATGTTTAAATAATTACCTCTTTGACCATTGTCAACCAACCAAATTTATTTTGGCACATAAGTTAAATACTGTATAAACATCTGATGTAAGCATAATTGATTACGTAATAATATATATATATATAATGGTTATAAGTAAAATAAAAGTATTAATAAATGTTAAAAAGGTTATTAATAAAGTAAATAATTATCATAAGTTTATTATTCAAGAAGATAAAAAACCTAACTGATGAGTTAGATTCAAGGTAAGGGTTTCTCATATCAGTTTTACTTCTATGAGAAATATGCCATATTCACCACTTATTCCTTTTATATCGTGTATATAATAATATTTTTTAGTTATATAATTAATTAATTTATATAAATAGTATTTAATGTTTCATTTAATTTTATTTATTTTATGGGGTTTATTATTCAAAATTTACTAAAGTGGTATGGTTTTTTTACAACTCATCATTATTCGAAATTATTTTTGTTTAAGTATACCATGAGAGAATTATTTGATATTAATATCTTAATATAAATCAGTATTATTATACTATGTTTATTCATGAATATTTTCATGTAATAATACAATTTTACTCTCTTTGGTGCTTAAAATTATTAAGAAAAATGTTTTTAAGAAAATCTGACTTTATTTCTCCCTTCGGTCAAAAATCCCTTTTCTTCCAACAACATATTTTCTAAAAATATTTTAAAAATATTTTAGAATTATAAAAATGATTTATTAAAACCGTTTTTATCCATTTTTTAATTTTTATAAAATTATTTTAAAATAATCTTCTTATCGTTTTATGAATAAAGAAATTTTCTAATCTTCTTACTATACAAAAGGAATGTTCTTTACAACTTATACAAAATGTATAGAATTACCTGATGTCATGACTTCCATTTCTTTGAAGATTACTTTGAAATTTTACAAGGTTATTTTTAAATTTTATTTAATAATATTATGTAAATTATTAGTTTTTATAATTTATTTTCAATGAAAATTATTTTGACAATATTTTATGAATTTTTTAGTTTTAAAATAAAAAGGGTGATTTTCAAGAAAGGTTATTTTCCTCAAGTAATGTTCCCATTGATCTTTAAAAATAATTTTCTATCTAATAGAACACCATTTTATGTTTTTTATTATTTATTGGGGAAATAATACAATGATACCACACTTATTCTTTCTCTGCGTGGTTTATGATCAATTTGAATGGGGATGTACTATTTTGATACAATTAATTTTACCTCGAATGGGATATGGTTATGTTTATTAACTTGGGAATGTATTTAATTTTCATATACTAGTATAAATACAAATTATTATGTAGATTATATTTTACACATTTCATATGAGGATTGAATTGGACTTAGTAAGTGATGGGCGGGGCCCGCTATAGCCCCTCGAGGCATCAGTATGTCTCTTGAGATTTGGGTTTTGGACAAGGACTTACCAATTTATATATGTGTTTTAGAACAAGGCCTCAATGGTATTATATTTCTTGGAATAATGAAATGATGGTATGTTATAGATGTCCATTATTAGGCATTTCATCATTATAAATTCAATTATTGATATTCCATTTGATTATTCGATTAGTTAGAATATCCAAGGTTATGTATCATGACCATGTGATTATTTATATGAAATTATTTGATCATCCTTTATTATTTCCATATTATGCTCAAGTTATTGATTAAATGGAAGGTGTTTCAGTTATTTACCTTTCCGTATTTATCATTCCTTATTTATTTATAGATTCCATTGTACGCTTACCCTTACTGGGCATTTGATCTCACAACTTTCTTATGTTTCATTTTCACCAAGATACAAAGAAGTGATTTTTTATTAATATATAGGGATTCTATGAGGTAATTAATTATGTTCTAAAATAAAATACTTTCTATATTTTATGTTTTAAATTGTAATATTAATTTCAACTGTGTATGTTGTTTACCTAGACTACTAAAATATTAGTTCCTTTAGGATGTGATTTCTTATATCTTATGAAAATGTCACAAAGTAGACACCAGATCTATGATAATAGGTCCAGTTCACTACAATATTATAGGAAACTATGAGATCTATTTTTTTGTAGGTGACTTTCGTGGTTAGGAGTGACCATGTGGCCTAACCATACTGGTTACTAAAGCTTGTACAGTGCAATTCAAATGTTTGGAATACATTTTGCCTAATTTTTTCACCTAACCATGAGAGCTTCCTACTTACCATTTACATGTGAAATTCCCAATATTAAAATCTAATATTAATGGTTTTTACCCTTTCTCATCAATAATATTGATATTCTAAACACTTTGTATCCCAAAAAGGATTTTCACACACATTACCCTTATGTTTTTATCCCTCATTGTTATATTTTATGCATTCATCAAGGATACCATCCCATTTTATCACCTATTCTCAATTACTCTCTTTTAAATTCTACATTTCCTAGGTTTTCTCTCCTCCCATTACACTAAATAGTTATGAATGATAGTATTTTGGTTTCTAATGGTTACAACCTAAGGTTTAGATTATTTAAGACCTATAAAGGGTATTTCAAGGGTCGTCCTGGTGTTCTCCATGATATGTTTCACATTTCAACTTGATTATGTGTATTTTGAGGCAGGTGATTCCATTATATTCCATTTATATATATATATATATATGATAAAATTATTTAAGTTTTCATTTAATTTATTAAGAAATTTTAGTTATACATGGTGTCACTATTATATTGGTAAAGTGTATAATATTAATAATATAATTGGTATAAAGAGTTTTCTAAATTATTTATGAGAATTTTTTAGAGATAAAATTATTTCACTTGATAATTTTTTTTCAAAATTATTACGAGGATTTTTTTCAATGATTTTGGTAGTTATTGGAATAATACCCCATTTTGTTCCTTAAAAATGGGGAGGTTGTGCTGTTAAAGGAATAATGGGGTGTTTTTAAATTTTATAAGGACTTGAATTAAAAAAATAAAAGATGATTTTTTCAAGTGATTTTGTGGATTGCCTTCGATGGATTGTCTTAAAAATAATATTTAGAATTTGATTTCTTTTGGTGTGAAAATTAATTTAAATCCCAATATATATTTTTTTAAATCCCCATTTGGAACATTGAAGACATTTTTTAGGATTTTTTGGCCCTCATTTATTTTCCCTTATATTTTTCCTTCCCTTATGGGTTGGTTATTACTATGTATTGGATTTATAATGTGGAAATGGGGATGTTTTGTGTAATGGAATTAGAGGTGTTTTGTGAAACATTTATTTTTTAATTAATTTAATTATAACTATTTATTGATCATCGCTATATTAGATTGGTCATGGGAACCCTGGTATCTAGGTGGGAGGTATTAATTTATGCTACCGTAGATGGAACATAGGTTGTTAAGGCCTTATAGTTTGTTATAATCTAGGTATAGTGTGGAGCTTCCATTTAGATGTTTAGATTTTTTTAAAGTGGCTTTTATTATTATTAGAAACAATATAATATGGATATTGGTCCATGTATTTATTTCATAGTTAAAATTTTATAAATTTAAAACCAAGGGTTCGCCCCATGGATTGTGTTCTTTTATTGTTTATTCCTCTAATGGATTTTCGTTATTTCATTATCATATACCCTTATAATTTTTATAGGTATAACAATATTAAATTCTTGTTTTGTCCTTGATGTATAAGTTATAGCCTCTATTTTCCATTTATTATATATTATTGGGATTTATTTTAAAATAATTTCAAAAGCCATTCCAGGAGGTTGTTTAGTAATTTTTTTAAATACAAGTGGTATGTATACTTAAAGGATGATTGGTTTAAAAATATTTTTAATGATGAGTTTTCTTGGTTATACTAAAAAAAATGATTCAAAAGTTTCATTTAAGTATAGTTTTAGCTATTTAAATTTTGAAAATTGATGCTTTAATATTTATGAGGGTGTGCAAGTGCCTTTGTTTCCCTTGTTATGTTACTAAAATAGAAAAGAATATTTTATGTTTTATTTCAAAATATAATTTAAAATCTTCTTATTTAAATGAGTTATGTAGACTTTATTTTGAGATCCTACTCAACATATTTTCCCTCACCCTACATACACACACATTGTGTGTGTGTGTGTGTGGGGGGGGGGGGTATTTGTGAAGATATTATGTCTAGTATAGTTTCTATGTTTATTTTAGATTGAATATCATTCTTTAAGGTTGGATATAGATGAGTTGGGATGTGTTGAGAAACCATGGGTAGAATGTAGATATCCTTTAGGTTCTATTCTAGTTTTGGTTTTATTTTGATATGTTTGTGTATCTACCAAGGTGACCTATCATTTATCAGTATTTAGCCTTTTTTACTTTATGTAAATTATTACCTATTCATTATATATGATTATTATATCTCTTTTAAAATGGGATAAATCATTACTATATTAATTATGACACATATGGGTTATTTATTTATTTTGTAAAGGCTTATTGATGTTACATTGACATATAATGTATCTATAATCCTTATAGGACTTCTATTAAAATATTCATGAAATTTTTAACTCTGATTTGTTAGTGAAATTATTTTAAAGATGTTCATAATTGATGGATAGGTATGAGTGTAGCAGATCTGGATCGAGAACACCCTTTAGGCGTGGTGGTAAATTGAGTTTTTTGATATTTCTGGTCAACTTAAGAAGGTTCATTATAAATGTTATCAGATCCTAGGTTCATATAATTGTGTATTTTTTGGTTATTTTCCTATTTTTATTTGGTATGTATCATTTTCGTATGAATATAAGTGTGTTAAAACTTTGGTGGATTGTAATGGGAAGTGATACTCATGATGAAAAACAAGTTACCATTGGTCGTTGGGGATGAGTTTTAGATTTTGATTTATGTTTTAACTGGTTTTGATGTATTTGATGTGGGATGATGGTATTTGGAACCCTGATGTGATTAACACGTGATTTTTGGGTTTCTCATATGTTTTTGTGTGAAATTAGATAAAGAAATGAAATCTCTTAATTATCCCACATTTCTTGTAAATGTATGGAGAAATTCTAAAAAATCATGGAGTCTGTTTCAAGATTAGTGCAAAACACACCAAACAATGTGACTAAACCATTCATAACCCTAAATTATCTTGAATATTCTATTTTGGCCACTCTTTTTAACAAATTTATCATAATATTTTTAAAACTTATAAAATGATGATTAAATATGGTTTTATTAGGTTTTAATGAATTTGAAATGGTTTTATTTTACTGAATTGTGTTATGATTTGTTTTTCCTAATGTTATTCTTGTTTATTTTGGAGGTAAAGGAGAGTTTTATAAAATTTCAATTAAATAAAACTATTTTAGTGGGTTAACATAAAAGGGATTCCTTATTTATTTAGTGAAATAAAAAAATTGGTTTATTTTATTATAGTGTTTGGAATGCATTATGAAATGGAAATGTAATTTTATGAAAATTCCTTGGATTATTTTATAAACTATTGATTTTTAAAATAGTTTAGGGTGTTATTTTGAAAAGAATTCAAATGTTTCCTAAGATATATTTTAAAATTTGATTGATTACTTTATAAGGTTGGTTGAAATGTTCTAAATATCATTATGAGAGATTGTAATGTAAAATTATAATTGAATTGAAAAGTAATTTCTAATTTTGGTAGCATTGTTAAATAATCCCATTTGGTTTTTAATATTGGAATAATCATTTTACCATGGATGAAATATTTTTAAAATAATGTTTAAGAACCCGCATCTTCTTTTTAGGTATGGGTTCTCTTTTCTGATGTTTTTAAGAAAAATAAGAGTTTCCGGAGTACATGCCGTGTACTTATAAGTACACGCTGTGTACTCGGTTGCCGTGAGTGACTGTGTTTTGGCCGTGTAATGGCCAAGTAAATGGCTGTGTGTGGTGACCTGGAGACCGCCTAATGTAGGGGTTGGTTAAGGAAAGTACACGCCGTGTACTTATAAAGTACACACCATGTATTTTCTTTTTTATTTCATTAAATGGACTGGGGTCGCGTCTAATTGGTAGATGTATCTTATTCTTCACCTTATTCGACCGAGAGCATCCTTATGACACCGATCCTTCCCCAAGCCCCTGATTGATCATCTGTTCTCTGATTCAATCACTGTTGATTGCGTTGGGATCACCACGGTAAGCTCTTCCTTATTCTAGAGCTTGATTTCCTGATTCCATCTCTTTCTCAAGTTATCCTCTGTTGGAAATTTAGACGTTTTTATAGATCTACCACGTTCTAGGTCGATCCAAGGGACGAAGCCAGAGTATATCGATCGTACAATGCTGTGGTAGGTGGTTTGTGCCTTTCCATAGATAGTCTTTGAGTTATATGTGAAAAAGTGCCCAATACCCTCGTTTGGGGGTATTGCATCGTCTGTACGGTGCTGATCCTTCCCCAAGCCCCTGATCGAGCATCTGTTCTTTGATTTGACCGTTGTCAATTGCATTGGGATCACCATAGTAAGCTCTTCCTTCTTCTAGAACTTCATTTCCTGATTCCTCCTATTTCTCAAGTTATCATCAGTTGAAAATTTTAGACGTTTTTGTAGATATAACGCATTCTAGGTTTATCCAAGGGCCGATGCTGGATTATATCGATTGTACAACACCAAGGTAGGTGGTTTGTTCCTTTTCGTATATAGTCTTTGAGTTATATGTGAAAAATTTCCCAATACCCTTGTTCGGGGTATTGCGTGTTAATGGGTTTTAGCCCTGTTATTGCCTACTATGCCTTGTTTGTTTGGATAGAGGTTAATTTTTTGTGAATAGGGTTAAATTTTCCATGCTATGGATGCTTTTACCATGTTTCTTGTTATTGACCGTTTGGTCTAGTTTTTCCTGTTAGGTTGCTACTTTTCTTTCCATGCCTAGTGTTGTTAGGATGAAGTGATTTTATGTAACATGCTATGATATGCTGTAGATTTTTTAGCCAAGTAGTTCTTGAGGTTTACTTTGGCTTCCATGTATCATTTATGTATGATTTCTTTGCACGGGGTTGTGGGAACCTGGTGTAGTGGGACCATAGGAGAAATTGATGTTGAGGGCTTTCCTAGAGTGTCTGTTATAATTATCACACTACGAGACCATAGGGGGGATTGACGTTGAGTGCTCCCTCTGAGTGTCTATAGATACATTACGAGACCACATGAGGAATCAACGTTGAGTTCTTCCTCAGAGTGTCTGTAGTTTACTATTAAAAGACTATATGGGGAATTAACGATGAGTGATTCCTCAGAGAGCCTTTGTTTATATGAGACTATAGGGGGAATTGATGGTGAGTGCCTTCTCAGAGAGTCTTCACTATATCCTTTAGATTTTTTTTTTCTGAAATAGAGGGGATAGGTTGTGAGAACTTCCTAGAGGGTTTCTTGTATTTTTTTGGTTGGTTAATTGTTAAATGTAAATTGAATTCACTAAAACTGTAGGATTTTTTCCTTTTTAGTACTTCCTTATTTACTACTTCTTTTTCTTATTTCCTACCATATATATTCACTGACTGTTAGGCACAGATATTTGGGTGGTTTCCTACTGGGATTAGTCTCACACCCTATTTGGGTCATGATTTGGGGCCCAAACATATTATATTGTTGTAGGTGTAGGGTAAAGCGACCTTCTACTTCAGGTACTTGACTGCTTTGGAGATGGAGAGCATGGGACCAAGCTGAGGATTGCGATGTTGAGAAGTTGTTTACTTGATTTTATTTTTTACTTGGTTCAGTACTATATTCCAGCATTGTGACTTGTTTGGATCTTTTACTAGATATATTTATCATGCATCATTCATATATATATGTGTGCTCTAGTTTGTTATTTCCAGTCTTCCGCTGTTTAATTTTGTATGATATTATTACTGCTTCCGCTATTGTTATCAGTTTACTTTCATTATATTACTCTTCCAGTGATGGCATAGTTTACACACTATCACACCCAAGGCCCTCACTGCTAGTCGGTAGCCTCTGACATTTCGGGAAATATGCTTGAGGCCATGTGACCAACCAGGTACAGGGCATCTCTGGGAGACTTCTGGAACTAGGACGTTACATAGTGGTATCAAAGGGATCATTTTCTTCTCGACTTAATATTTGGAGCATACATCCAGGGATATGAAGGAATAGGTAATTAGTAATAAGACGTGCTTGGGAGTAGCTAACCCATGTATAGGGAAAAGCTAATTTACCTCTATTATTTCAATTTTTATGGTTTTTTTCAATTTTACAGTTGATTGATTTCACCGTTGGGTGATTAAAATGTTTTGTGTTGTTATCATTTATATTATCGAGGTTCTATTTCTATTGCAACTTGATGAGATGAGGGTATTCCATCTCATACATCATATAATAACTTGCTAGAAATCACATGTCATACATTCTTGCCATGCCATTTAGGGTGCATTAGTGATTGCATGTTGTTGTGATAGATGCTTTGAAAGATATTCATGTTGTTGTGATAAATGACTTGATAGAATACCTACTATTTGATAGGGTATTGGATTGTGTAAGGTTTTGTTTGAATGAACAACAAAATTTGGTTCTTGAGGTGTTATGGCCCCTCATGGACCAGAATTTGATGGATTATCACAATTTTATTCTTGTTTATGATATTTATAAAATTCCAAGATTTGATTTGCCAGGAGTATGGGCCCTTATGGATCAGAATTTGGCACCTTATTGTTTGTTTATGTGTTTTTTGGACTTTCGGAGTAGTTTCTGAGGTTTACTGTCTGGAAAAACCTAGAATACATGGTGTGTAATGATGAATACACACCATGTGTCCTTCTATTCAGGAAGGAACTGTTTTTCTTGAGTACACGCTATGTACTTATGTACATGCCGTGTAGTCTCTAACCCTGTCACTGGATATGTCAGCAGAGAAATGGGGTTGGGAAACCTTAGGTGGTACAAGACATGTACCTGATATACACGCTGTGGAGTAGAGACCTTGTGTCTGACCGTGTGACCAATGACATGGGTGGATGAAAATAAGGAAGTACACGCTGCGTATAGCATGAACACATCGTGTAGCGTCAGCCATGTAGCTGACTGTGTAACTAACAACACGGGTCAGTGAAGCTTGTCTAGTACACACTGTGTCTGGAACGAACACGCCGTATTGCATCAGCCATGTAGACAGATGTGTAAGTAACAACACAAGCTGGTGAAGCTTGTATATTACACACCGTGTCTAGCATGAACAATCCATGTAGAGTCAGCCATATAGCCGACCGTGTGATAAAAAATATGGGTCAGTGAAGTTCTTTTAGTACACTCCGTGTTTGGCACAAACACACTGTGTAGTCTTGTTTTAATAGAACCTCGTGGGTTAGCTGTGTAAGGGAACTTGGATAGGGTAAAAGGATTCAAGTACACGACGTGTGTTAGGAAAAAACACCGTGTGTTTGGGGTGTTACATGACTAGAGTCGACAGGAGTACATGACCATGTGATGGCTTAAGGTAACACACTATGTAGGGGATATACACGATGTGTAGTCATGTTTTGAAAAAATTTAATGCTTTATTTCTCCTATTCCCTCCTTATAAATCTATTTTTCAGTCCTTGATAATCTTGATCTAAGGTGTGCGCTTGGATTTCTAGAGTCATGCCACCGAGACGTCCTCTGGTTGTACGCCAGTTATAGGGTAGTGAATAGAACCCAGACATGGATGATCAGGGACTACCAATAGATCCTCCAGTTGTGACGGTCTTGGCACCAGCCGTCATTCCAGACACAGGTGATGATACACAATTACGAGAAGGCTTTATGAGGATGATGTAGACCTTACAAGGAGCACCGCCTCCTATTCCATAGATGGAAGAATTGACGCAGGTCTTTTAGCAGCAACATCCTCCCACTTTCTTAGGGGATAGAGGACCCCAGACTATATATTCATGGCTTGAATCCATGCTAACAATCATCGATCATTTGGAGACTCCTCTAGATAGGAGGGTCAAGCTTTCTATGTATATGCTGCAGGATTCTTCCAAGAGATGGTGGGATGTGATCTCATAGGTGGGAAAGAGTTATACTATTTTCCCAGATCCAGGAAAGAGTTATACTGTTTACTATGATGCTTTAGGTATTGGGCTGGGAGCTGTGCTTATGTAGGGAGTGTGTATGGGTCTCGGCAGTTGAGGCCACATGAGAAGAATTACCCAACGTACGATCTCGAGTTGGCTGCAGTTGTTCATGCTTTATGATATTGGAGACATTATATTCTGGGAATGAATTTTTTGGTTTTCACCGACCAGAAAATTCTCAAGTACATATTCACTCAGCATAACCTGAATTTGAGACAGCGAAGGTGGGTTGAGTAACTTCAGTCATTTTACTTTGAGATTGCCTACACGCCTAGGAAAGGCAACACAATGGCTGATTTGATAAGAAGGAGGACTCAGATACAGACATTTCTAGAGAACAGTAGTGAGTGTTAGCTTATGGATATGTTCTCTGAGATGCATTTGGAGGTGCATGACAGATAGGGGAAAACGTCTCTTTATTTTGTGGATATTACCTCTAACCTACATGATCGAGTGCAGGTGAGGCGGCTATCAGATTCATAAGGCATAGTCCTGCGGGAAAGTGTGTCAGGAGAGGACCCTATTTCTGGATGGACCATAGGCGAGGATGAGATATTTCATTTTTATGGGTGTGTGTGGGTGTCAGCAGACATACCTAAGGAGCTAATGCAGGACTTTCATTCCCCAGTTTGGGCAGTTCATCTTGGTGTCACCAAGATGTATCATGATCTACACCGTCAGTACTGGTGTCCAGGTGTGAAGAGAGATGTTTCTAGTTTCGTCATGATGTGTTCCACCTGTCAGCAGGTGAAGGCAGAGCATCAGCGACCAACAAGTATTTTTCAGTAGTTACCCATTCCCAAGTGGAAGTGTAATGATGCCACGATGGATTTCTTGACCGGTTTAGTGAGGTCGCATCGAGGAAATAATGAAGTATGGGTTGTCATTGACAGACTCACGAAGGTTGATCACTTCTTACCGATCAAGGAGACCTTTAGTGTTGATGAACTAGGAAGATTTTACATCCAAGAGATTGTATGTCTACATGGGGTTCCACACTCCATTTTTTCAGGCAGGGACACACGTTTTACTTCTCGGGTCTGTTAGGGACTATATAAGTCTTTGGGTAGACAGGTACTTTTGAGTACAACTTACCATCCCCAGGAAGATGGATATTCCGAGAATGAGATTCAGGTGCTTGAGGACATGCTTCAAGCATGCATCCTGGATTTTGGAGGTTCATGGGAGAAGCACATACCTCTTCTGAATTTTTCCTACAATAATAGTTTTTAACAACTATTCAGATGGCACCTTATGAAGCTTTGTATAGTAGGCCATGCCGATCACGCTTATGTTGGCAGGAGGTGGGAGAGGCTACTATGCTGGGACCTCATCTTGTCCAAGAGACCACAGAGCAGATAGAGTTGATTTAGAAGAGGATGAGTACTGCACAGTCTTGACAGAAGTCTTACGCTGATCGACGGAGACGACCTTTAGAGTTCGAGGTCGGGGATCAGGTTTTCCTACGTGTCACATAGAGGTTGGGATACAAAAGGATTAAGAGATAGGGGAATCTTTTTCCAAGGTACGTATGGCCATTAGAGGTGTTGGAGAGAGTTGGGTCGGTTTATTATCAGTTGAAGTTACCTCAGAGGTACCGGGATATGCATGAAATCTTCCACGTTTCTCAGCTACGACACTACTTATCAGACCCATCTCATGTTTTTCAACCTAAGGAGGTTGAGTTAGAGGTGGATTCATCTCTTAAAGAGTATCCTATCTGGATTGTTGATCATAGTACGAAGGTTATCCATGTCCGGTCTATTCCTCTGGTATGAGTACTATGGAAGCACAGGCAAGTACAAGACGAGACATGGGAGAGGGAGACTGATGTACGATCGCAGTGGTCGGAGCTGTTCGAGGATCCTTCTTCCACGCCGCCTTGCTAGGGAAATTCAGGGACATATTTATTTAAGGGGGGAAGTTTGTAAGAACCATGATCTTGTTTTTAGGTTTGGGTTATCTTTTCTGATATTTTTAAGAAAAAGAGGAGTTTCTATAAATTTCTGGAGTACATGCCGTGTACTTATAAGTGCACTCCGTGTACTCGGTTGCCGCGGGTGACCGTGCACTATTCGTGTAACGACTGAGTAAATGGCTGTGTGCGGTGACCTAGAGACTGCCTAATGCGGGGGCCGGTTATGGCAAGTACATGACATGTACTTATAAAGTATACACTGTGTATTTTCTTTTCATTTCATTAAATGGATTGGGGTCACGTCTAATTGGAAGAAGTATCTTCTTCTTCGCCTTCTTCGATCGAGAGCGTCTGTACATCGCCGATCCATCCCCGAGACCCTGATCGAGCATCTGTTCTTCGGTTAGACTACCATCGATTACGTTGGGATCACCACAGTAAGCTCTTCCTTCTTATAGAGCTTCATTTCCTGATTCTTCCTCTTTATCAAGTTATCCCCAGTTGAATGTTTTAGACTTTTTTATAGATCTACCATGTTCTAGGTCGATCGAAGGGCTGACGCGGGAGTATATCGATCGTACAATGACAAGGTAGGTGGTTTGTGCCTTTCTGTAGATAGTCTTAGAGTTATATGTGAAAAAGTTCCCAATACCCTCATTCGGGGTATTGTGTCATCCATACGGCCCTGATCTTTTCCTGATCCCCTGATCGAGCATCTATTCTTCGATTCGATTTCCATCAATTGCATTAAGATTGCGATGATAATCTCTTCCTTATTATAGAGATTCATTTCATGATTCCTCCTCCTTTTCAAGTTATCCTTTGTTGAATGTTTTAGACGTTTCTATAGATCTACCACGTTCTAGGTCGATCCAAGAGCTGACGCCAGAGTATATCGATCGTACAACACTGATGTAGGTGTTTTGTGCCTTTCCATAGATAGTATTTGAGTTATATGTGAAAAAGTGCCCAATACCCTCATTCAGGGTATTGCATGTTTATGGTTTTTAGCCCTGCTATTTACTGCTATGCCTTGTTTTTTTGGATAGAGTTTAACTGTTTGTGAATAGGGTTAACTTTTCCATGCTATGGATGTTTTTCCCATTTTGCTTGTTATTAACCGTTTGGTCTAGCTTTTCCTGTTAGGATGTTGCTTTTCTTTCCATGCCTAGTGTTGTTGGGATGGAGTGATTTTATCTAACATTATATGATATGTTGTAGATTGTTTATCCAAGTTGTTCTTGAGCTTTACTTTGGATGCCACGTATCGTTTCTGTACAATTGATTTACATGGGGCATCAGGAACCTAGTGTAGTGAGACCATATGGGAAATTAACGTTGAGGGATTTCCCAGAGTGTCTGTTATAATTATCATGATGTGAGACCATAGGGGGTATTGACATTGAGTGCTCCCTTAGAGTGTTTATAGATATATTACAAGATCAGAGGAGGAATCGACATTGAGTGCATCCTCAGAGTGTCTGTAGTTTACTGTTAAAAGACTATAGGAGGAATTGACGATGAGTGCTTCCTCAAAGAGTCTTTGTTTATAAGAGACTATAGGGGAATTTATGGTGAGTGATTCTTAAAAGAGTCTTCACTATATCCTTGTGATTGTTTATTGAACCAGATGGGATAGGTTGTGAGAACATAACAATGGGTTGCTTACTTTTGTTTTTGGTTAGTTAAATTATTAAATGTAAATTGAATGCACTGAAACCATAGGATTGTTTACTTTTGAGTACTTCCTTGTCTACTGATTATTTTGATTATTTCCTGCCGTATATATTCACTGACTGTTAGGAATAGATCTTTGGGTGGTTACCTACTGGGATTAGTCTCACACCCTGTTTGGGTCATGATTTTGGGCCCAAAAAGATTATATTGTTTCATGTGTAGATAAGGGAAAGTTCCCTTATACTTCAGGTACTTGACTGCTTTGGACTTGGAGAACATGGGACTAAGCTGAGGCTTGCGATGCTGAAGAGTTGTTTACTTTATTTTCTTTTTTACATTGGTTTAGTACTATATTCCAGCATTGTGACTTGTTTGGCTATTTTCCTAGATATATGTATCATGCATCATTCATGTATATATATGTGTGCTCTAGTTTTTTATTTCCAGTCTTCCACTGTTTACTTTTGTATGATATTATTACTACTTATGCTATTGTTATCTATTTACTTATGTTGTTTTACTCTGCCAATGAGGGCATAGTTTCCCCACTCTCACACCCAAGTCCCTCACTTCTAGTCGGTAGCCTCTGGTGTTCAGGGTAATGCGCTTGAGGCCATGTGACCAACCGGGTACGGGGCGTCTCTGGGTGGCTTCCAGAACCGGGACGTTACATAAGGGATGATTTGATATTCAAAATAACTCATTAGTAAAAGGGATTAAAAATTATTTATTTGATGATGGTGATTTTAAAATAAGTTTCCTATTGTGTGGTTCATCAATTATTTCTAGGGTGATTATGGTTCTTGGATTTTTCACATGGGTAGTAATGGGACCATTTATCTTTGAATTAGGTGGTATGAATTATATCCAATAATTTCGTAAGATACATAGAGTATACATCATATAAAGGTAAAGAATGAATTTATAAGGATTGTTTCAATATTTAATTCACTCAGTGAATCCTATCATTATTTGGAGAGGATCCATTCAATTCTAGAATATACATAGATTCTGAATAGAGTAGTGGACTTGGAACATCATTTTCTATTTGACCATGGATTCACTATTAAAGGTTAGTCTCACTGTAGATGTGGGTATTATCATAGGAATAGGTAGCCTATCAAACATTCTAGTATGACCTTTTGGATCATCATTATGACTATTAATAGTTTCATTATTAGAATAAGTATCTATCATAACTAGTAATGTAATGATAAACTATTTTTTTTTGTTTTCCTCAATCAATGTTACATTATGGGTTCTAAACATGAATCAGATTTCAAAATAAATGAAAAAAGTAGGAAAACATACCTAGGGTACCCTCTCATAGAAAACCAAAAATGATTTAAATCAACACCAACAAGTGCATAATCTAAACTAGTTACATAACTATCCTAGAAACACAAATCACACACAAAATACTATGAAATATCAATGAAATGAAACTAAATACATGAACAACCGTCACCATAAAGACAATATCAACAAAAAAAATCCTTTCAATGAATATATAATAATGAGGACGGAACATTTAAAACAACCACAACTCAAAAATGAAAACCTAAAATAACACTAAAGGGTAACACCAAGATAAACCCACCTTGAGGTTTGTGTCTATAAAATCAATGTTAAAAATCCTCAAAATATACCATCACCCATAATCCCAAGGAGACCAGTCCTCATCATAACACCCAACTATATATCCAAGAATCACTAATCATTGTCTCCCAAGTGTTACTAAAAATAATGTATAACACAAAAATACCATTGAAATGTGGGGAAACAATTCTTTACACTCCCTTCAAATTATAGGATAGAGAAAAAAACATGGGATGAACTACCCCTAATGATAAACACTCCACATTCATTAAAATATTTCTAAAAGAAACAATTTTATATAAAAAACATAGAACAACCCCTATCGTGCATCCCAAATCAAAACAATGGGTCCCATCCCACTTGGAGGAGAACACAAAATACAAAAACATAGATCATACAAGGAAAACCAAATTCCAAAACCTCAATTAATAATAACTAAAACATTTCCAAGTGAATAGAGTCACATTTTCTAAAAAAATATGCTTTTACAAGATTATGACCATTTAAATTCACTACAATTAATTTGAAATTCATATTATCCAAGGGGATTTTTGAATCATTAAACCCATAATTAAAACCATTAATTCCATTTTGAAAAAAGGGAACTCACCCAATCTTATTTAAGATCAATATTTAAAACGTTTTTAAAACATTTTATTCCCTTTTAAAAATGTTTTAGAACATTTACTATATCATCATTATTCAATGATAACAATATGTTTTTTAAACACATCCCAGGGATCTAAATTTATATTTAAACAAAATAACCAATGATTTTTAGAACCAAAACATTTCTTATATTCCACTAGAAAATAAAAAATTTTAAAACCTAAAATATCAAAAACTATTCTGAAAGACCAATTCCATTTTATAAACATTACCAATGGCTTAACCCCACAAAACACAATTCTATCATGAATTTTAAACCTATTTTGTAGAAAATCCCAATGTATTATTTTCAAAAATGAATAAATTTTCAATAAAAAAATCTCTTTTACTAGAATTTATTTACAAAATTATAATAAAATTGATTCACACTAGAAATACAAGAGAAATACACTCCACATAAACAAAATATCATAATACCCACCTTGAATCATCCCCTATCTTTGGATATTTCCGAATATCGATCTAAACAGCATGAAAAATGGTATGTGGAACCATGTTTGACATGAACACATGTTCTGATTCTCCATGTTACTATCATACAATAATTCCTATAATGTTTAGATAATTGAGAATTCTATTGATTATAAGTTTATTAGGTTGTACAAAACAAACTCATTTCATTGATCTAATTTTTGTTACCATCCCAAAATCAAACCAAAGGAACAAGTCGACCTATATAATGCTAATGAGGATCAAAAAAATATCAGCTGTAACTCAAATGAATGGTTAAATTCAAAATTCACACCCCACTATCAATGATAACTCAATATCTACCATGATGGGTTTTGAAAAATCACCCACTCATGATGATCCCTGTAAATCCATAAAAAAACCAATTTTAATATTATGAAGACACACAAAATAAAAATAGGGTGATTTCAAGAACCTAGGTCCCCAATATGAATCCTAGGTTTTGATATCATTTTTAATGAACCAGTATGAGTAGCCACTTGAACTGATACACCACTAGGATAAAGGGAATTCCCAATCTCCACATTCTATAAACTCCTAGATATCAACAATTCTCATTGGGAATGATTTCACCTTCTGATATCAATATAAAATAAACAAGCAGTGGAAAGGAATAAAAAACCCAATCAAACATGGAATAAAAAACATTTATAACAGGATTAACATACAACTAAAATAAATAAAAAATCCAAGAAGGTACATAAAAATATTAGGATAAAATTCTAATAAAACATCCCAAAATAATGATAAAAAATGGATACAAAACATGAATATCTCAAAAATCACCACTACTATCACCTATTAACTTTCCAAATCCCACTCATCGATCCATGAAATAACCTGAACCCAAAAAACTAAATATTGTATGGGTACCATAAACCTATCGAAGTTCTATATATGTATGAGAAGAAGATAATAGTACATCACCACCCTCTAATACAATATAAATACATTAAAAAAATAAATCAAAACTATTAGTTTTAACATAATGCATAAAATATGTTTTTTATAGACTTTATAAATTATCTTTTATAATATTCCACTTAAAATTTTAAGAGAGAAACTATTTTTATAAAATGAAACATGTATAGAAAAAAAATTATAAATAATTTCATACCGAGTAAAGAGGATACAAAATAACCACAAAAACTATCTAAATAAGAATTAATCCCTCTTTTATAAAATTACACAAAAAAATTTTTTCATAAAAAATTCAAGGAAAAAAATCCATTTTATAGAACCCTTTTTAAGAAATAATAAATGATTTTTTATTTTTAAATTACACATTGAATAATTTTTAACAAAATATATTTGAAAGTGAACCAAAACTCACCTGTTGGTGATATAAAAAAAGGAACCAATGTATCAAGGAAGAAAAATAGACAGAATAATCAAATACATGGGCTATTAAATCAATCACGCTATAAGATACATTTCAATCATGGAATCAAATACTGTAATAACATCCAAATATAGACATAACATCATGGGAATAATCATATGGTTATAATAATAAAGATCATAAATAGAAACAAGGATCCTAAGATGACATTACTAAACTTTTCCATGTCCTTATAAGTCTAATAAAATTATTTGTAAAAACACCTCAAGATCTCCTTCAATATCACAGGATTTAAATGTTTGTTAGCGCATGAACCATTTTCCCTTAGTCAGACTATTCAGTTGGATTTAGAAAAAATTCTCCATAAATATCACTATTTTACTCTAAAGAATTATCATATAAAAGTCACATACTTTATACCTAGGAGTACCATGGAATTTTAATGGCGGTGAGAAAAAATATCCCATCAAACATAACTGGTATAAAGAATTAGAAATAAATCACACCTCACCTCTTACACCCTTATAATGAATGTCCCCAATTGCATATACTTATAAGAAACACATAAAGATGAATCAATATTAAAAATATCCTCACATTATCATAATAAATACAATGTAAAAATAATCACAAGAGGATAAATTTTGGTCTCACATGTTTAAAAAACCACTTAACAGAAACTGTCAATTGGGCAATCACAAATGTACTCAGGAAGCCAAATCATTTTCACACCATTAAAAAACCACATTTCAATTATAATTTGAAATCCATTCTCAAGATTCACATGAACTACTATTTGAAAAAAATTCCAAAAATACTATTATAAATATAATCTACTCTTATTATATGGAAATAAATTGATACAAATAACCCTTTCATATAATTACAATTAAATTTTGAAAACATTTCATTCCACAATGAGACCCATGTTCCAAAATCCATTTAAGAATAATTAATGTCAACACCATTTATTTTAAAAACACACTTTTATAACATTACACACCAATATCAAAAATTGAATTGTAATTAAAAATTATTTCATAAAATTTATATTCCATTAGAAAATCATCTCATGAATTGAAACATATATTTGGCATGTGGCATATTTCTATGAAAAATATTTAAACCACTTGAAATCCATGTAAATACCAACATGTATTTTTTTACAAGTCATATTTCTTAAAGGCCCATTTCAAGGAACTTAAAACATTTAAAATAGGTACTCATGAATTTTCACATGTTCTTGGCATGCAACACACCCAATAAAAGCATAAAATCCATTTAAAAATAATTTCTATCCTACTACGAGATTATTATATTCTTTAAAATATGAAAAAAATATTTCAAAAATCATAATATTTTTAGAACATACATTACATAGTATTTAAAAATAATGACTTATACCTCTATGTGGAAACATGACCTAAATTCATCATCTTCAGTAGAGAGCATAAAAATGAGCTAAGAAACCACATTCCCATTCAATGATAGCATATAGAACCATCATTAAAACCATTCCAAACCCTATTCCCAATCTGAATAATGTATATGTTTTATAGGACCATTAGTTTTAAAGAGAGAGGGAATGAAATGCAGAGAGAGGATGAATATTTGAAGATAGAGGGACCTATCTATGTGAAATTGAAAAGAACAATGCCCCAAATCAAAAGTTGAAGAAGGGATAGATCTTCCACATTTACAAAATTATTTAACATAAAAAGAATAAGATATAGTGTGTCAAAGTAATAAAAATAAAATTGGAAAAAATAGACATTTTATACATTAAATGAAATTTGGGATGACAAAATGGTTTTCCAAACTGGGTTACAATTGTGTTATATCTACTTCCTAGAACAAAACACTCTTCACGATTCTCTTTATAATGCCGCACAATTGGAATAACCATATTCTAAACATACCAAATAGAATTATTAAATAAAAACCCATACTTAATTCTTATGGAATCATTTATTCTACCCTTGTTTTATCCATATTCTATCACTACAATCCATAAAGTATCCTATAATATTTCAATTAATACTTTCACGTTTTAAACAAAACTGTGTCCTTTTTGGGAATTACAAATCATACATTTTCAAAATGGACAACACATAGGGGTCACCTAATTCCACATAAGGATAAATTTATGGTTTCCCTTAATTCATGCAACCATAATCCCCCACACAGTAATATTTATATAATATCGAAATTTCAACTAAAAAATAAAAAAATAAACCAAAATAATTCAAAATATAATGTAGTAGTGGCACATGGGTATCACGGGTGACATGTCAGGTCAGCCCAAACCAGTTCATTATAGTGTATATCAAGACACTCCATGAAGGAATGCATTTAATATAAGTACATAGTACAAGACAAGGACTATACACAATAATAGTGAGAATCCATGTTGAGTGACAATACACACTATGTATGATGGTTTGATTCTTTTGAAGTTTTGTGTTATTATAATTTATCCTCAAATATTTAGTTATTTAGATATCAATTATTTTTATTCTTAAACCAATGTCTCTAGAAAACCATGGATAATAATAAACATTTTTAAGGAATTATGGGTTCCCATAACCCATTGATACCCCAGATAATGGATTATTTAGCTGCTTATTTATGATATAAATCAAGATATTTTGGGGAATCATGTACATTCTTTATCATTAAAGGTGTATTATAAACTATTCTATCATAGTTTTTTATTGAAATAATTATTTGTGTATGATTTAGTTGCTTTTGGTTTTATATTGGAGTATTTCATCTACCTTTGGATTTATTTTGTACCATATGAATCCAAGATGATTATAAAAATACAATTAATGATTTATATGTTTTACTAAGGATTTATATATATCATATAATATTAATACTGGTAGAGTATTGTTATCATCAATTTCTAGGAATATATGAAGAATCTTCATGTGAAACGAGTAATGAGAAATGATTTTTGATGTGTTTATTTTTTAATGTATATTAAATGAATTCATATGATGGGGAGTGATCTATTGAATATTTGGAGGAATGAACCTCATTTAAAGAGTGATTGGGAACATCAAGAGTAATGATATTTCTAAGATGAAATTTTTAGAGGTTGATGTTTCTTATAGTCACTTGAGTATAAATACTTTTATCATTTATAGTAATTTCATTTGGTGTTAGAATAGATTTGGGATTAAAGAATCATGTATTTTGGTTCAATTATCTGATATTATAGATACTCTATGGTGACAATCATCTTATTTATCAAATTGTGTGGGATCCAAACATGAACAGTTTCTAAAGTATAGTGGAATCAGTATATTGGTGTTTAAGATTCCAGTAATAATAATAATAATCTATAGTTATTCTAACATGTATCTATTTCCTCAAAAAATAGTATGTAGGTACATGAACAATGGTTTTTGGTGGAGTTAGTGATTTGGGTTACTAACATGGGGTAAAATATGTTGATCCATCAAATAAAGACTTGGATTTGGAGTATATCAAAACATGCAGATTGATTTTGAAAGATTATTATTTGGGTTTAATAATTTTTGTGATATGACACTAAGAGTTTAGTTGGAACCCTAGTGTTGGAGTATGAGTGATTTTAAGATTATTCTAGGAGTTGTTGCATTTTTAAATTCACCATGAACATATAAAGTTTGATTTTGACCTAAATTTCCCAATAATATAAGTATTTTAGTTATTTATTTTTATTCTTCACACTAATTTATAATTTTAATCATCACAAAAAATCTTATAGTGTTCAATATTTTCTTGTTATAACTCCTTGAATAATCATTTTTGAATTCATTAAATTATGTTCCTAGATAAAAATGAAGGGTTTTAAGAAATATAGCTTAAACATGGTGCAACCCTCAAAACTATACTAAAAAACCAGGATTATGATACAACCATAAGGATAACTACATATCCTAGATTTGTAAAATACCATTGTGAGATTTAAGTAACACATCTCAGCATTCATGACCTAGTTAAAAACATATATCCAAGTAACTCAGGCAGCTCCACACCGCAAGGTATGATTTATATAATAGAATTTTATTTTTTTGAATATTTTGATGGTATAGAGAAGTGTATACATTTTAGTAGCCTTGAAATTAGATAAACCATAATATCATCCTATAAATCATTATAATGAAACATTAATGATAAAACTATAGAGGATTTCTATATGGATCATAATTCTAGACCACAACTCAATAATAAATTATGAGACATATATTTATTATTATGAAGATTCACTAAACTATGAAATCATCGACATTATACCCCCAAAGGATTTTAAAACTAAAAAAATAAATTTGGAGGTCTATAAAAAAATTATCAACTTTCTCATCAAATTTCTAATGTGATCAATTTTTATACTATCTTCAAAGAATTTCAAGCTCATAAAGTTCTCTCTTACTCAATCAATATTCTTTCCATAGATGAGTTCATTCCCATTTTTATGTAATTTTTAGTATAACTATTTTCTCACTATCTTCTAGTGTTTCATCATATTCCTTTAGAGATTAGAAACTAAGCTATGATGACCCAATTCCTCCTCTTACTTATAATTTTGTAGCTTACTACCATGAAAGTATTAGACCATAATTTTCATTCCATTTAATTTAAAAATGAAATGGACTAATTATTTTGAGGCTTTAAGATTTATTGTTAAAGAGATAGTTTCTACTATACCTGTTTTTTAATATTACATTTAAATAAAGCATCAATTTTCATATCTAGGATACTAATAAAACCAAGGGGCAAATACATTAAAGATCATAGTGGTTGAGGTGGTAGATATAGTGGTTCCCTTATGTACCATTTCTAAGCATACTTAAAAAATATGTTATCTCATTTTCATTCTTTATTTTCGATTAATTATCACATTTGATCATCCTTTTATTAAATTTTTTAATTTAATATTAATACATTATGATTTTTATTTTCCAAATTTCTTAAATTATTCATTTTAAAATTTCTTAATCATATAGAACTCTATTTTATCATCATTGTTAGTTTTTCTATTTAATTATATTTACTAACATTCAAAGGTTTACTATTTTATTATAATATTCAAAAAGCCTTTAATTTTTTCATTATTTTATAATTATTTTTTAAGAAAACATAATGTTCCATTAATTTTTTAAATGGGAATTCACCCACCACCATTTCATATTACATATATTTGACCTAAATTTTTTATCAATGGATTTTTGATTTTTTTAAATGTCATTATTTTAAAATTCATTATTTTATTCAAAATAATTATAATATTTTTAAAATATTTTATTTTTTTAATTACTCTTTCAACCATCAATGGTGGGCCCGAATGACATCCCTTGGTTTTATTCCATTTTTATGGAACAAATTATGATTATTTGAAATCAATTATGACTGATTTTCTAAGATCAATTGACTATCCAGTTTATAAGTGTGCAAATCTTGGTTATACTCTTTCAACTCAGATATAATAAAAATAGTCCACTGATGATATTTGTACTTTTGAAAATGATTGTAAAGTTATAAATGAATTACATTGTGGCTCATATAATAATTAGTTGAGTAGAATTTCTTCATTTCAAAATACTCATGAAATTTTAAATTTTTTAAATATTCCAAAAAGGTACCAATAAAGATAATTTTTAAAGTATTGGCATGGGTGGGGAAGACTTTGATAGTTTATCAATGCATCATAATGAGTATATCACTTTCATGTTTACTATATTTAATAATAATTGTAATAGATGAAAAGCTATTGGTGACTATATTTTTAGAGAACCATTTTTTGATAAAATAAATTGGGTTTTACTAAGAAGTTTAGAACCAAAAGTTACTACAATTAAAGAATATAAATAATATTTAAAATATAGAAGTTGAGGAACTAAAAGGCTCTCGCATGACATATGAGACAAGAATGAATTTTTTGGATGAAAAGGAGGTCAATGATACTAAATGAAATATTTCTTTTAGTGATAATAATCAAGAATCATCTTGAAGTGTCTTTGACATCACCAAAAATACAAAGATGATGGAAAAGAAAAATTTAAATAAGATATTCAATAAAAAAAATAATTACAAAAATCATTAAGTTGGGGTAATTTGTTTTGGATGAAAAATTAAGGGCCATATAAAAGCTGACCGTCCCTTGGTAAATAAATGGAAAATGACCAAAGTAAATGAAAGAAAACTATAACAGTTTGAACTTATAGTGCAAGAAATGACTCGATTTCAACATATAACTTATGTGATAAAAGTCCTAAGTATCCCATGAAACATGTTGAGGTTGAAATTGGGATTAGTTCTATAATTCACATTTACCCTTCTCATTCCACTTCTTACTCTTATATATCTTATAACTCATTAAATTATAAAGATTATATTCATGATAAAAATGAACTTAAATGTAGTTTTTTTGATCTTATTTAAAAATAAAATGATCTTGAAGAAAGGGGATTTGATGTTTTTGAAAAAGATCAACCATTAAAAGAAAAATAGGCTTTTGTTTGAAAATTTAAGGGAAAAAAATTGATGAAAATTAGTAATTTCAAATTAAATATCTTAAAAAATCTCTTTAACCAAAGGGAATAATATTCAAATAATATTTTTGGT
This sequence comes from Viscum album, assembly GCA_963277665.1. Taxonomy (NCBI): domain Eukaryota; kingdom Viridiplantae; phylum Streptophyta; class Magnoliopsida; order Santalales; family Viscaceae; genus Viscum; species Viscum album. The sequence continues at coordinate 735,537,115 of OY728138.1, read as the reverse complement.
TCCCAAAAAACTATTTAAAATATATGTGGTTTTTATTATTCATATCACTCAAAATTTTCAAATAATTATAAAAATTATACATTCATAAAGTGAATTTATAAAAATAATTTTTTTACTAATAAAAAAAGTGGTCATCTTATTTATGAATGGAATTATAAAAATTCTATATATGGTAGACCAAAATTAATTGATCTTTCATGTCATATTTCAAATTGGAAAAACTTGTTCTAAACAAGTGTGGACTAAAAAATCATTATTAGCTAACATATGTAGACCAATGACATGGGTACCAAAAGATATATTTTATTATTATTATATAGAAAAACATAAAAACCTGATAAGATACATAGTATATAGATATTGGTTTCTCAGGACTTATGTGTGGTGATCCTTCCAAATTCTTACATCCTAATGATTTTTAAAGAGGACATGTCGGTTTTAGAGATAGTTCAAAATAAAAAATTACAGGTATAGGTATGATTGATTTTACAACTCTACACTTAATAAAGAAGTTTTATTTATTAAAGGATTGAAGGATAATATACTATATATTAGTCAATTATGAGATAGATTTTTTAAAATTAATTTTAAAAATGTTTCTTGTAACATTTTTAATTCAAAAAATATATATTTTATTTAAAAAATCATATTTTAAAAATGTTTATATTATTTATTTAGAATCTATATAATGTCAAAATGAAAAGTGTATAATTTCACAAGATAATTATTCTTGTATTTGGAATCAGTTCCTATGTTATTATAACATTAATTATCTTGTAAAACTCATTTATATTTGACTAGTATGAGATTGATGAAAATATTAATTTAATGATAACATAGTTCATTGACTTTTTCATTAATATACCAATATTTTATGATTCAATTCCCTTCAAATAAATTTTTTCTATACCTTGCGATATAAGAAACCCTGAGTACAAAAGAATGATAATATAGTATACCGTTAAAACCTAGAAATTTAAATGGAATATATGAACAAGAATAAAAAAATTATGGAATATTTATGGTTTACACATGCATAAAATAAATATACTATCCATAAATTGATTTGAAATAAAATTAAAACCATTTAAAAGTAAAAGAGTTGATTTTCTAAAGAAACTTTTTATGCACGCAATGTGTTTTTATCTTAATAAATGAAATTGATTACTATTTTTTAATGAATTTAATTATATATTTTTATATTATATATTCAATATTTTTTTACTTTTATCTAATATTTTTTATAGGAATGATATATGAATAAATCATGATTTATGATTGAAAATATATATTTTTAAATAGGTTTGTTCATTTTTTTTCTTATTCTAAAATAAATTTATGAAAATTATAGACATGTATTCTTGAAAAATTAATCCAATGTTTAGAATTATGGTGATAAAATTTGGTATAAAGAGTGAAGTGTCCAAGGATCAGTTAGGTACGACTAGGGGGGGAGAATCAGCGGTACACTATTCTAAAAATTATTTATTTTTAATCCAAACTCTATGATTGATTAAAGTATTGATCCACCATATTTAAATATAAGCTTCTCTCTACAAGAAACAATTAAATGAAATCACAACACACATGGATTTTTTACAAGGTTTGATACTAAGATCTATTTACTTGCTGTAACTAGTTATACTCTTCGATTACAGATGTTTCATTATATGTAGATGGTTACAACCCGAGAAAGTCCCATTCCCATAAACACTAAGTCCCACAATGTTCCACTATAGAGTACCAATAGAGTTTACAAGTTCCCAACTACACTAGTGTCTATTGAGTTCTATAAGAGGATATTTATACCATGTCATATAGTGTTATCATCATCCCACCTACCTTCTATAGTGTCCCACTGAAGACTTCAACTAATCTTGAGTCACACAAGATATGATCCTTTGATTTATTGATCTCTTTAAACTTTATAATACTTATGTACTACCTCAATATGATGTATTTATACACAAAAAAACTATATCACCTAATCTGTTTGTATATAATATTCAAGAACTTAAAAAATTGATAAACAACTATCTAATCCTTCTCATTGTCTACTAATCATCAACTGATCTGAACTTGACTAAGCTCGTTGAATATTCATGAATATATCTTCTAAATTACACCCGACTTCAGTATAAAAAATCACTACCCACTATATAAATGCAACGCATATATTATATTTGATTCTAAACAACGTTCACGTGTGAACATAAATGTATTCATGACTCATTCTTCATGTATGTATAAATAATTCATGGTATTCTCATTTTATGCAAGAAATTATTCATAATTCACACACTTCCCATTCACTATTTTACCTCAATTACCTCTTAACTATGGTGTCATATGTAAAATTAAAAATCACACAGAGTTTCAATTATTTAATACTCAATGCAAGTTTATGTATGAATATTGCATATACCACATACTGTCTTCACATTGTATGTGACCTTTATCAAAACCTTCACACAAAAGATATTCACACACACTATATGCTAATAATAATACTACCTTAATTTTTATTCTTCAATGCACTTGTAAAATGCATACTTCTTGTGCAAATAAAAATAGTATTGTATTAATGAAAATAAAAATCTCAAGTGTGTGGGATTCTACCACCTTCTTCCTTCTTCCATGAAAATAAAAATGGATAAAGTCTTGATGTGTACAATGATTTCTTCATAGGATGTGGTGTATGTATACACTATTTTGTAGATCCTCAAAGATGTCTGCACAAACACAAATGGATACAATGTAACATACTAGATAATTATAGAATAAGATATTTTCATATCTATTAATATTTATGAATTAGATATTAATTTTTACATTAAAGGGGATTCTATGTCTGATAGAACACCCAACACACAACAATGGGTTTCTCTGAAATCTTACGTTGCACACAAGACTGAGTTATACCGAAAAATAATATATTATTAATATTATTATTTTAAATAGTAATTAACGCCTAGCCTTTGTATTGGAAGGAATGAAAAGAAATAACTATATTATGTTTGAAAATGTATATACAATTAATTATTTTTTGAATAATTAATTATAAATTAATGTAAAACCCGTTTTAAAATAAAAGGGAATGTTTTTCTGAAAAACTATTTAAATTTGCACAAGTGTGTTTTATACCAATAAATGATCAAATCACACTTGTTATGTTATATTAATGTTTATATATATATATTATATTTAAAATAATGTTTAAAATTCATCTTATGTGTTTTCTATATACTATATAAGAAAAAAAATCAATTTTATGGATAAAAGGAGTATTTTTCTAAAAATGATGTTTTACCACCTTTTGATGGTTAACCCATTTTAAATATATTTTTTTAAAACTTTTATAATTTATATTTTAATAAATAAACATATTATTTGGAATAGGGACATCAAAATTTAATTTAGTTTAAATTTTGGTATTTTTTTTTGATAAAATTCATATTTTAATGAATAGTGAAAAATTCGGCATTTTAATTCAAAACTACTTTTTTCATCTAATTTATTTATATATCTAGATTATCCTTTTAATTATTTTGAAAGTCTAATTAAATAATGTTTTTATCATTTAATCCAATGAATGTCATTGGAATCATTTTTATATTGAAATTGGATATAAAAACTATGTGAACTTTTGAACGTTTTACTTAAAAAAACTGTTTTCTCAATCCATTAATGGGATTGGTGTTAAACCTAATTTTACCAATTTAGTGAATTTAATTTTCAAAAATTTACATACATGGTTTTAGTCAGTATGAAAAATTTGGTCTAATAAGATCAAAATAAATCTTTTTGAATAGTAACTTTAGTATTTTATTTACCACAATTAAAGGTAAATAGGGTAATTAAAGGTAAAATTAACATTATAATATTATAAAATTACCCTAAAACTTATAATAATATTATTGGATGAGTTATTATCGACCATGACCAGCATTGGGATGAAATTGTGACCTATGGAAGCCACTTGGGTGTGATTATGACATTTATAACATTTAATTTATAATAAATGAAAATATTTTATAAATATGTCTCACCTTACTAATTTTTTTTAATATGAAGTTATATAGGTGATATATTTGAAAATTAATAGTAAATAGAAATATAAAAATATTACCTACATAATGGTAATTTATTTATAATTGTTAGACATTAAAGAATTAAATTTAATTATGACACAAAGATGATGCAGTAATAGATTTATTAAAGAAAGAATTAAATAAATGGTATTACTAATATTAAAATAAATAAAATTTTCAATATTTTATCCCATACACGAATTTTTTGGATGAATATGACTTTTTAGGATTTAGTTAATGTATTTTTTTGAAGGAATCACGTTGTTATGTTTTTTAAAAAAAAGTCAAGTATGAATAGTGTCAAAAATGACATAACTCATAACTTAAAATATAAAATATTTTATTAAATGATATAAAATTTATAAAAATTTAATATTCATAGAAAAGTTTAGATAACTCTAAAAATGTCATTAATTACTCATTCATTGGTTATTTTTTATATTTTGGTAATTATTTTAACTCACAAAGTGTAAATTAGTTAATAAAACGGTAAGAGTTAAAAGGGGTTAAAACAAAAAAGATAAGGATTAAAAAATATCAAAAACTTTTATAATTCTATTTGGATTATTATATTTAGAATTATAATCATAATATATTATAAATAACTGAATTTGGACCCATTTTTAATCGAAATTGAATTTATATTAATTTAATACTTTTAATAATTTCAAGGGTGCTCCTCCTCTCTCCAATAAAAAGGAACCCATTACTATCTATTAATCACACTTACAAAACCTTTCGGTTCAGAAAATATCTACCCAAAAATCTTTATATAATTACTACCCAAATTATTTAGGCCTTATTTTAGGCATAACACCCTCTTTATATGTGTTAATGTTCTTTTCAAAGGTGATCAACTGAGGAAGAGGTGTCATTTTCTTTAAGTATTTCTATTTTATTTCATCTTCCACTTCCTTAAAATATCTTTCAACCATGATGAAATAATAAATCCAGTATCCTTAATATACTTATATGTTTTTATGTTAATATAATCACCTAAATCCATCTTCAGTTCCATTAAATGGGAAGGTAATTAATCATTCATGCGTATGTGTGAACTATCACCTCCACAAACTGATATAATTTGTTTTCCATAACCGTATATCATGAGTGTTTATAAAGATGGAATTAATATTCATATTTCATTCTTACTTTACATGCACATAAAAATGATAACACCGTTCATATGTACGTGTGAACTATCACCTCCAAGAAGCGACGTGACTTGTTTTTATTAATTACATCAATTTTATGATATATATAAGTATATTTAAATTATTAATATTATATTAATAATTTTATGATAATTATGGAAATATAAAAAAAATACTTAACTTCTTTCCATAATGATCAATGAAAATTGGAAAACGTTACTTATGTGTACGTACAACTTACCGTCTCTATGATTATAATGTTATTCATTTTTCATAACCACACTTAATGGATTGATTTAAAGGTATAAATTATGTATATAGATGATAATAATTTCCTGAATATTATTATGTATATTATGTATTAATGAACATATGGACTATTGACATCATACCAAGTTCATTTTCAAATCAAGTATCGAATATCAACAAAATGTCCGACATGAACTTAAATAATTATGTATTTTTTATAAAATAGTAATAAGTGATATAAAATAAATAATAAACATGAAAAAAGTTCTCAATAAAGTATAAATTAACATATTTTTATTATTCAAGAAGATATGTAATGTACGAGATGATTCAGACTCAAGGTAAGGGACTTTGTCTCAATCACCTTTCATTGAGTCATATTTTGATATTATAAACCACCTTCTTTTATAAGGTATATAATCTACCCCTTTGACTTTTAATTTCATTAAAATATTTTCAAAAGAAGTCTTTTTATACAAATAATTTTAATTTATTTACAAAATGTCAAATGGAATGCTTTTTTAAGGTATGCGGAGACAATGAATTCTCCACCACCATAACCATTATTTTATATTCAACTTCCTCTATAAGACTTAATGTTTTAAAAGGAAAAATAAATACCTTATTCCCTTTTTTGGGTGTTTTGTTATTGAAAATGGTTTTGAAAGTGTATTTACTATTTAAATATCATGAATTAATTTCTAATGATTGAAAATAAAAATTTATGAGTGAAATGTTGATATTTCAATCTTTTATGTGTTATGATTATATAATGGTACTTGGACATTTTACGGGTGGTTACATGATAAAACAAATATGAGTGGTTATGTCATAAACTGGATAAGGGTGGTTTTGTGATAAACCAAGGTTGGTTGGTTATGTTATAACCTCTAATGCATTGGGTATGGAAGTCGGCCGTATGACTATTCCATTTGTAAGAGTGGTATGTGTGGAAGTCAACCGTATAATTATTCTATTTAAGTATGATTATGTCCCAAGTTACCTTTATATGTTATATGTGATTTATATGAGTTTTATGGTAATATTTTTATTACAAAAGGGTAAGCAATGAGCTTATATTTAGTGAAGAGTATTTACTACTTCATAAAGGTGAAAAGTATTAATTTATGATAAAGTATTCATGGTTACATGTTTTCACAAGGCTAATTTTTTTTATTTGAGTACCCCTCACTGATATTGATCATACAATGTTTTTAAATAGTTTTCACTGGATTTAAGGTATAATAGAGTCAAGGATGGAATCAAGTAAAAGTTTTGATGATTAAACATGAAAAGAAATCATGTTTATTTTTAAAAGTTTTTGGGTTATAAAATAAATGGATACTATTGTAAGTGTTAATTTTGTATTTATATGGTTTTGTTATGTATTATTTATTTCCTAATTTTCTAAAACTCTAAACCTGAAAATATCCTCACTGTTAATTCTTGACTAAACTCAAAATTATGTAATTTTTAAGGCCGTGACCTTATAGTTGGTATCAGAGGTCAGTTTAGATAACTTTAGAGGTTAGGGTGTTATTTAAGAATAAGTTAAAAGTTATATATAACTATAATGGTTAGATTTATAGGAAGATTTATAGATATTTTAAATAAATTAAATGAGTTTAAGATAACATGAATAAGTATATCATAGTTTTTATCTCCCTAAAAAGGTAGTATATGATGATTTTATTAATATAATCACACTAACCTTCTTGATTTTCATAAATTGATGGATATAGTAGGCACCAAAGTAACAATGGATGTGAATGAAATTATGATAGATCTTTTAATAAAAAACCAAATGAAATGGGAGGTGTGATGAGAATTCTTATGGTAATTCTAAACCAACTATTAGGAGTCATGATTAACAACTTGAACCTTTGTGATATTTCTAATGGATCATTTATGAATGAAATGAATCCATATAGAAGTTCAGGTAATGATCATAAAGGTAAGTATATTCAACGACATAAGTGTTGAGTATGTGGAAAGAAACACCTAGGAAATTTTTTCAAAGGGGTGGGAAGATGTTATAGATGTGGTAAGGAAGGTCATAAATAAATAACCTTCCAAGGAAATAGGAAACATTCATTTGACTCCATGAAAGGGAAATAAGTTCTTTCTGAGTTATCAATTGAATGTTTTAAATATGGGGAGTATGGTCATTATAAAAATCAATTTCCTACAAAGAAGTTTTGAGAGTGGGATCAAGAGGACCATAAAAATATATGTTTAGAAATACCTAATTCCTTTCTAATTTAAGATTAGGAAGCTGAGAATGAACCATGTAAAGTATGGATTATTTCTTGACTCATGTTTTGAAATTATTTAATATTAAGACATGATTCATGTTTTATCTTATAGTAAAGAATTATTATGGAATAATATGTAAAATTGTTGTTAAGGGAACATGAATAATTCTTAATTATTAAAAAGTACACATATAAAGGATTCAATATTTACAGTAGACTATAGGATGATGAAATGTTTAAAATTATTAATGCTCTTTTGATGATGGGATTACTTTGGAAGACTTTTTTCCAGTATGTGTAGCCCTGAATTTTGTTATGTGAAAATGTTATTCGAGGAAGAATTATATTTTCTTGTGTGGAAATAATTATAAAGGAATTAATAACCTTTAGGTTTTATATGATCTTTGGTTTTGAGGTAATTGTGAGATATTATATTTTGGGATGCAAAATGAAAGGAATGAGATAAACTTTGTGGTTAAGATATCTTATGGTTATTTTTAAGGATTTACTATTATTTTAGGTATGTTATAATAATTATATAATTTTAGAAAAAGGAAAACCCACAAGAAGGGAGATAACCCATCACGTCGGACAAGGCTGCAGGAATAGAACCCACAACCGAAGGGTGATAAGGCTTTATCACCTACCACTAGCCGACATGAAGTACCTGATTAGTATGGTTTTTTAGTTAAATGAATTGATGGAATAAGAAGAAGTTTATTTCTAGAACTTGTGTTTTATAAAATGGATATCCTTGGCATTAGAAAATGATTTTTGGATTAAGTGATAAATGTTATTTTAGAAGACATTCACTATTTTGGAAACTTTACAAGTTTAAAGTAAATAGAATACTATGGGATTTTAATTGAGGAGTAATGGGTTAACTATATTTTGTAAGAATCTATGTTTTTAATGTGTACTTATGGAAATTAGGTTTATTTATAGAAATGATTAACCTATCTTTTATAATATGTGATTTTGGAAATTACATTTTTGGTATGAGACATTATGAGTGGTTGATGTTATTTAGAGTTAAATGTTATAACTTATCTTGGAAAATTATTTGATTAAATCCTTCTGTTTTTTTGGATTTAATATTAGTTAAAATATTTTTGAGGAATTTTAAGGAAAGTTATTTTTTTAATGGTATATGTTGGACTTTGGACATTACTTTTGAATTTTGGAGATTAAAATTAGTTATTCTTATTTTAAATTTTATTATATTTGGGGAATGATATTATTTTATCCTAACTTTTTGGTTTTGGTTAATGTTTCAAGTTAGGATGAATAGATAGTTAATATTTTGTGGATTATGTGATTATTTAGAAGTTGATTCTAGTATTTCAAGCATGAAAAAATTCCTCTTAAATACTCACAATTTAGAGAGAAAGATAATTTTGTGGTAGAATTTGATTAAATGATGAAACTCTACTTATCAATTTAGAGTATTTTATTATGATCTTAGTCCTGGTAGTAAATTAATTCCAAAAATCTATGAAAAGGATCTTAAAACAAAAAAAGTTTTCAGTTTACTTTTACTACTATGAAATCAAAGACAGGTTAACCCATCATATAGTTTTTGTTTTTTGATTGTTAACTTTTTCCTAACCATGTTTTCTATCACTCTCAATCAAAACTTGATGGCTAGTTTTCTATTACATATCCATGTTTTTCTACATGGAACCCTAGTATGTGTTATCTCGAGTTACCTTTGTACGTCAAATTATTTCTTTAAAAGTGGAAGTTTTGTTAATATTTTTCCAATGTGGGATTGTAATAAAGGTATTTTGAAAAGAGAAACCTTAGTTACCAAACCCAAATTTAAAATTTCAAGGATTCAATTTCCAAAAGAAGAAAGGATGTAACATCTAAGGTAATTATATAATAAGCATTTTTCATATCTATTAATATTTATGAATTATATATTAATTTTAATTTAAAGGGGATGTTATGTCTGATAATGTACCCAACACGCAACAATGAGTTTCTCTGAAATCTTATATTGCACACAAAACTAAATTTTACCAAAAAATAATATATTACTAATATTATTATTTTAAATAGTAGTTAACGCCTAGCCGTTGTATTGTCAGGAACGAACAGAAATAACTATATTATGTTTACACATATATATATAATTAATTATTTTCTGAAAAATTAATTATAAATGAATATAAACCCCTTTTTAAAATAAAAGGGAATGTTTTTCTGAAAAACTATTTAAATGTGCACAAGTGTGTTTTATACCAATAAATAGTTAAATCAAACTTGTTGGATTATATTAATGAATATATATATATAATATTTAACCTAATGTTTAAAATTCATCTTATGTGTTTTCTAGACATTATATAAGAACAAAATCAATTTTACGTATAAAAGGAGTTTTTTTTTCTAAAAATGTAGTTTTACCACCTATTGATGATGAACCCATTTTAAATATAGTTTTTGAAAATTTTATAAGCTATGTTTGAAAAAATAAATATCTTATGTATTATCATGAAATCAAAATTTACTTTGGTTGAAATTTTAGTATTGTTGTGATAATATTCATATTTTAATGAATAGTGAAAAATACTACATTTTAGTTCAAAAATAATTTTTTGTATAATTTATTTATATATTTATATTTTCATTTTAATTGGTTTCTAAATATAATTAAATAATTTTTTTATCATTTAATCTAATAAAGGTCATTGGAATCAATTTCATATTGAAATTCGATATAAAAACCTTGTGAACTTTTGAATGTTTTACTTAAAAATACTCGTCTTCTTGATCCGTCAATGGGATTAGTGTTAAACCTAATTTTACTACTTCTGAAAATTGAATTTTCTAAAATGGACGTACATGGTTTTAGTTAGTATAAAAAATTTGATATAGTAAGATCAATATAATTTTTTATGAATAATAACTTTAGTATTTTATTTACCACGACTGATGGTAAATAGGATAATTAAAGGTAAAATTAATATTATAATATTATAAAATTACCCTAACACTTGTACTAATATTATTTTATGAGTTATTATCAACCATTAACATCCTTGGGCTAAAATTATGACCTTTTATATCCACTTGTGTGTGATTATGACATTTGGAAAATTTAATTTATAGCAAAGGAAAATATGTTATAAATATATCTCACCTTAAGAAAAAAAATTTAATATTAAGTTATATAAGTGATATATTCAACTATAAATATTTCTTATAAATATATAAATATTTCCTACCTCATGTTAAGTTATTTATAATTTTTATGAATTAAGTAATTAAATTTAATTATGATACAAAGATGATACAATAATATATTTATTAAAAAAAGAATAAAATAAATGATATTAATAATATTAAAATAAATATAATTTTAAATATTTTATGCCATGAAATAATTTTATAGGTGAATATGACATTTTAGGATTTAGGTAATTTAGTATTTTCGAAGGAATCAAGTTGTTATGAATTTTTTAAAAAGTCAAGTATGAAAAATGTCAAAATTGACCTAACTCATAACATAAAATATAAATTATTTAATTAAATGATATAAAATTTATAAAAATATATTATTCATCCAAAATTTTTTATATAACTATAAAATTTTTATTAATGGTCCATTAATTGGTATTTTTTCATTTTTTCATAATTATTTTAACTCTCAAAGTGTAAATTACTTAATAAAATGGTAAGAGTTAAAAGGGGTCAAAACAAAAAGATAATGATTAAAAAATATAAAAACATTTTATAATTCTTATTTAATGATTATATTTAGACTTATATTAATCCTATATTATTAATAACTTAATTTTGACCCATTTTCAGTCTAAATTTAATTTATATTAAATTAATACTTTTAATAATTATAAGGGTGCCCCTGCCCTCTCCTATAAAAAGGAACCCATTCCTATGTGTTAATCACACTTAAAAAACATTTTAGATCAGAAAATATATACCCAAAACCCTTTATATAATCCCTCAACACATTCTTGATTCATTATTTAATTCATAACACCCTCCTTAGAGGTGTTAAGGTGTTATTCAAAGGTGATTAACCGAGGAAGAGGTATTATTTTCTTTAATTATTTATATTTTATTTCTTCTTCCACATCCTTAAAACCTAATTCAACCATGATTAAATAATAAATATATTATCTTAAATATAATGTTATATTACTATATTAATATCATCATTTAAATCCATCTCCACTTCCATTAAATGGGAAAGGAATTAATCATTCGTGCGTACGAGTGTACTATCACCTCCACAAACTGATATAATTTATTTTTCATAACTGTATATAATGAGTGGTTGCAAAGATGGAATTAATATTAATATTTTATATTCATGAAATATTAATCATTATATGATAATAATATATTAATTATGTTCTTACTTTCCATGCGTATAAAAATGATAACGTTGTTCGTGCGTACGTGTGAACTGTCACCTCCACGAAGCAATGTGACTGGTTTTTATTAATTACATAAATTTTATTATATATATATGTATATTTAAATGATAAATATGATATTAGTAATTTTATGATAATTCTGTAAATATAAAATAATAATTAACTTCTTTCCATAACGATCAATGAAAATTTGAAAATGTTACTCATGCGTACGCACGACTTACCATCTCCATGATTACAAAGTTGTTCATTTTTCATAACCACACTTAATGATTTGTATAAAAGGTATAATTGATGTATAAATATGATAATATTTTCATGAATATTATTCTAGAGATTATGGATTTATGAACACATGGACTGTTGACATCATACCAAGTTCATTTTCGACTCAAGTACCGAATATCGACAAAACGTCCGATATGAACTTAAATTATTATATAATTTTTATGACATAGTAATAAGTGATATAAAAGAAATAATAAATATAAAAAAGTTTCTCAATCAATTATAAATTATCCTAAGTTTATTATTTAGGAAGAGAAAGAATGTACGAGATGATTCAGACTCAAGGAAAGGGACTTCATCTCAATCTCCTTTCATTGATGCATATTTTGATATTATAAACCACCTTCTTTTATAAGGTGTATAATCATCCCATTTGAATTTTAATTTCATTAAAAGGTTTTAAAAAGGAATATTTTTATACAAATCGTTTTAATTTCTTTAAAAAACAACAAAAGAATGTTTTTAACATATGCGACGACAACAACTTCTCCACCACTATAACCGTTATTTGATATTTAACTTCCTCTGTAGTCCTTAAAGTTTTTAAAAGCAAAAGAAATACCTTATTCCCTTTTTTTGGTGTTTTGGTATTGAAAATGGTTTTTAAAATGGATTTACTATTTCAATATCTTCAATTAATTTATTGTGATTTCAAATAAAATTTTATGAGTGAAATGTTGATAATAGTAATATTTTAGGTGTTATGATTATATAATGGTACTTGGACATTTACGGGTGGTTATGTGATAAATAAGATATGGGTGGTTATGTGATTGTTTCAACCTGAGGTGACGTATTCGGGGTGATGACAAAATGTCCTGAAAAGGATCCTCATTCATCTCTTATTGTAGAGATAGTCTCACATCAAGTTCACCATTTCTTTTGTTTCAACCTATTATGCATACTTATACTTTAAATAAGGATTGTATTAATCAAACTGGGACAGGGTAGTTTACCATTTCTGTATTACAAAGGAGGTTCCACAGTCAGATGGTCCCATTAGACGATTACATGGGGTTAAGTACTTGTGCAATCGATCTTCCTAGGATATAACTTCCTCAGATGGCCTCCAATGGGTTATTCATGGATCCAAAAATACCCGACGACCCTGGTATCCCTGATTCATGGTTTTTCATTCCAAAGGCTGGAACCCATTGGATGAGTATTTTTCCAACAACACTTAAGGACTCCATTGGTTGAGAGGATGGGAAGTCAGGCTCATCTTACCCTTTTGGGGGGAATTATTACCTATTCTAGGACTCTCTTATCGATTTAAGTCATCTTCATATGTTTGTGAATCCTTGGTTCATTATTGAAGAGTGTGTACATGGGTAACACCTATTTTTTAGGATTTTTATAGGCATACTTGGATTGGATTCTATGAAGGTAATACTAAATTAATCCATTTAATAAGGTGCTCTGGAGTTTATCATTATCCAGGGGGGACAAAAGGTGACTTGATGTCAGGATCAGACCCATAGGATGGGTTTCTAACGTATCCTTGGGAGAGGAATCAAAACCCACATAGTTCATAATCTATAGGGATTACGCATGGAAGATGACAATTTGAGGGGATATGATTGGGTGAACCCTCTTGGAAGGGCACAATTTTGAGATCGGGCCATCAAGCAGGCGTCCTAAATATCTTGGCTTGACCAGGAATTAAAGTTCTCATAGTTCAGAATTTCTGGGATCTTATGCATGGAATCTTCCCATTTGAGAGGATATTGCTAGGTAGACTCTCTTAGAAGGACACCCTTTTGATCTTGAGCCTTCAAGCAGGTGTCCTTTGTATCTTGGCTTGACCAAGAATTAGAGTTTTTTTTGTAGTTTAGAATTTCTAGGGCTTATGCATGAAAGCTTCCCATTTGAGAGGAAATTGTTGGGTAGACCCTCTTAGAAGGGAACCCTTTTGATCTTGGGCCTTCAAGAAGGTACCTACATATCCTAAATTGATTAGGAATCAGAGTTCTCGTAGTTCAGAATTGTGTGGATGTTATTATAATTACAAATACCCAAGCCCATGTAAGTCATGCTCGATGTGAGAAACAATAGAATGTGAGAAGTCCAACCAACCATACACTTCCACCCCTATTGATGGGAGAGGGCGGGCCTATGGCGGAAGAGGATGGGGCGACTGTGGGAGAGGGAACGAAGCGATGAACCTTTTAATGTGGGATGACATTAAAGGTCACATGGCTCAGAATTTGGAAGATTGGGGACTTACCTTAGTGGGAGTTCCCTAGAATGCATTCTAGGAAAGGGGAGGAGTATCAACCTCATCACAAGGATAGGCGAACTTAACTCTTTCTATTGATCACTATTCCTCATTGAATGGAAAAGAAAGTGATCACCCTTAATCTATAGAACGGGGAGGTTTAGGTTAGCATTTCAATATTGGACTCCGATTTAACATTAGAATATAGACTTATAGACATCCCTGGAGTCCGAACCATTGTGGGGAGAGCCTTCGCGACTCCACTTACCATGGGTTTGTATACTCAAAGGGGCATGCTGATGCACCCCATGATCTAATCATAAGGGTCTAGTGGCTTTAGAGGAGGCTTGGGCCTGATGCTAGGGGACTAGTTTGCGGAGGGACTATTGAGGAGTAGACAGTAACAAAGAGGTGATATTGGAACCAGAGGGAAGAATACCCAAAAATACCCCATTTTGTGTACTGTTTTCTTATGCGGGATGGGGGGAGTTCCACATACCATAATGGTATGTGGGCAGAGGGGTCGTCCACGTACCAAAGTAGTACATGGTCTTGGGAATGGATCACTGCACACCACAATGGTACATGGTCCTAGATATAGTCTTTCGTGCTTCTTTGGGTTCCATCCATGTACTGATACAGTACACAGTGCCGAGATAAATCTGCATAGTGATACACTATGTGGAACACCATATCAAAGGAGGGTCCTCAGGACTATCATTCATGGGGAGTTCATCCAAAAGAAATATTTGGTTCATTATTTCACCAATTAGGTTCACAGTCCTTTTATTATTATTAAGTTACTTCATATTACAGTTCGTTTCTAGTTGTTCATGCAGAAAACATGGTTTTCAATTTGGGCTTTGCCTATGATTCAAAACTGAAGATGGAATACTCTCTGAATTCTTTATTCCAACCTCTTTGGTCCCCATCATGATTTCTTTTTTTGTCCTCCCTCAATTATTTTTGTTCTCCTTTTATAGAGAATTAGAGAAATCGTATCTAAGGGAATATGACACCATTTGTGGAATCCCATTAAGGGATATCTTGACCTGCAGATGTCTCAGTCAACTAGGGTTTGTGGAGGATATGGTTTGTGAGTCATGGTTTGCAGAACCCTACCGATTTGCTTTGTCTATGAATTGATAAGTTTTCAAGATGGTATGTGGATGGAATTCATGTGAATGATTCCCTCCATGATATGGTTTTTGAGCGCCTGAGTTTTCTGGCCATCACTCTGCGGGATAACACCTCATGGGTCATTCTACGTACTGGTGATTCATGGTTCATTCGGTCTAGAAACCCTTCCCAGTGATGGTATGTGGGTCTCTTAAAAATATTTGAAAAGTTTAATTCCTTCAAGTTTTTTCTAAAGTTTGCAACTCAATTTGAGTCCATTCACTTTGTTAAATTTTTAGGAATACTTTCTTCCTTCTACAAAGTGGTTGTGGGAGTATTTTCTTCCCTTGGAAAAATTTTCAAGATCCTACAAATCCCCCCATCAGAATGGGGTCTGTTTAGAACAAAATGGAGACTATTCTGATGTAGAAGCAGTCCTGAACTGAAATGGTTCATGGTAGAATAGATAGGTTCAGTAGTAGGGTACCACACCTATATATAGGGGCCCATGTCATTTTTATTTACCATTTCTCATGGAAAAAATTTCTCTTGACTCTCCATCGGCTTTCTCTACCTTTTCGTAATGTTTATTTTAAAAAATCCTTGCTCTCTAACCACTTCGTACGTGTTATGAACCAACCTCATCACCATTACATCTACCCACGAACTGAAACATTGGTTTCATGAAAGACGTTGTGGAATTTAAAACCATAATCTGAATTTCTGCATAGGAGAACATTATACGACTTTTGTTTCTGTACACTGAGCTTGAACCGAAAAACTGAACTTTAAGACTTAATAATCTGAGTTTAAACTTTTTAATCAGAAACTTTGAACATGGACTTGGTGAGGATTTGGTTCACAGTATCCACCTTTTGTGAACCCTTCTGTTCATTGGAAAACACTCTATGGGCTAGCGCATTGTGAGTGTTTCACATACAATAGTTGTATGCTGTATAATGCTTCTACGTACCATAACAGCATGCGGGGATTGCTTCTATGTATCCTATAACATGTGTGATATTTCTACCGCATACCATTTCTGGGAATAGTATGTGGAGCCCTATGCAGACATATTTTTAAGTCCTTTATCCATTTTCCATGGCCTTTATCCAATAAATTTTTTATTGGACTAACTTTTTGTAGGCTTTTGGATCTTCCTGTGTAGGATACAATGGCTCTTTCACAGGCTGTGATGAAATTGAAAAAGACGAGGGTGACTATGGTGGTGGATAATGAGTACTATATTCAATCCTGCATTATTCCTCATGAAAGATTATTAAAATATATCCTCACGCCAGATCACCTAGCTTACCCATTGTCCATATAGTTTCCACTTTATGGCTTTGGTATTCCTGATGATGTTCCTCTGCCATTGGATGACCCCAATACCCCTTTAATTCTCTTAGAAGAATTGCAAAGACATGATCGGTATACTATTTCCCCATAAGAAGAAGTCATAACTACTCTGATTTAGGAAAATGTGTTCATATTAGAAGGATCAGTGTGGACTCTGGGTGATCACAAGTTTCATAACATTGCCTCCAGACTAGTCGCTCGAGAGTACCCATATATCATCATCCTTTCCTGAGAAAACCCTAATGGTGGGTGAAGCCCCAAGTGGAATTTTTGGGCAGGAGGATGTTTCTTCGATGAATGGTCCTATGAATTCTGGGTACACTAAACCTATTTGGATTCCCCTAAATAGTTGAATGTGGTGAACTTATATCAAGTTGCATGGGTTTCCCAGTTCACAACCTTCTCCCCCAGTGAAATCCTTATGGAGCTACTGAGCCGTTGGTGCTCAAGAACCAAAACCTTACACTTGTCACATGGGGAAGTGGGAATCAACTTATGGGACATCTACCAACTCATAGGACTCCCCATCCTTGGAAAGATGTATGGTGATTTTCACCCGGCAGCCGCTACTTGGGATAATACTGACCATGTGTCCCCATTGACAAGGAGCCTGTTGGTTATGGAAGAGGGATTACTGCATCATCCCCTCCAGGCTTGCTCTCTTATTCCATTTGAGGCATGGATGGGATTATTCTTGTAGGAAAATAGAACTAAGACGAGAGTTCACCACAATTGAACTCATCCATCTCATCAGTATCGACGGACTCTAGGGTCATATTGCGCTACCCTCAAAGTAGGACGATTTACCACCTAGGGATATGAGCTTCAATTGGACGTGTCACCTACACTTAGATTAAAAGGTTTCTCTTCCATGTTTTAAGTGGATGGATTTTACCATCCCTCAATGTATATACTGGGGTCTAGGCCTATACTTTGATGATGGAGGCTGTGCTGGAAGAGGGTCGACCAATTAACATGGCCATTCCCACTCTCTCTCAACTTTACAAACTATTGGGAAAGATACAAGAAGGTAGGCCTCCACATCATCTTAGCAGAATTTTTCAATTCCAATATGGGTGGATGGTAGAAAACTTCCCCTGAAATGAGTATCAATACACTACAAAGGTTCCTCATTCCGACATTCAACCCACCCTTCTCAACATTTCCGTTGTTCTCCCTAGGACTTTAAGCATTAATGATGCAGTTGGGTTGCTGAATGACACTGCTTTCTTTTCATTTACACCGCATCCTACTCCTCATGGGTAATTAAGAGGTGAAAATGGTGGTTCTTTAGAAGAACGCTCATACATAATTGCACTTTGGGATGGGATGCTCATTTCCTATATAGATCGAGTGGCTATTTGTGAGCCATACCTCCCTTACTGGTTATCCAGGTAATTTTGGTGCCTTCAAAAAACCACACCTCTTCCTACTGTCCAGTTAAGGGGAGAGTCTCATCCCATAATTATTCACTATTTATGGACTATGATGATGTGAGAAGGTTTTACTATGGTAGTTATCATCACCAACACAACGGGATCCCCTTTTCTGACTCCAGAATATGCCAAACTGTGGGTGAGATATTATCCTGACGGGGTGCTAAGAAAACCAGTTTTCTGGGCCCAGAAGCCTCTAACCATTATTTACCCAAATATGAACCCAAATACTATTCCAAATATTCCTTCTTATACAATGAGTGTAATAGCTACATATTATACTCCTATACCTACAACAACCATGATGGATATGCCACCTATTCCCACCCTTGTGGTAAGAAGATGCTCGATTCACCGTCAGAAGTATCTGGAAGGGGATTTATTAGTACAACCTATCTCAGTGGGGAGTGAATATCCTCTCTTATGGATATTTCCCATGACCCTAATGAGGCTGTCCCCAATAGAGTATCACCAGAAACCCTGAATGTCGCAGCTAAATCTCCGCATCCAGCTCCAGCAGTCAAAATATCTGAGGGAAAGAAGAGCCCCCCATATTGGGTAACCTATCTTAGGTCCCTTCCCAATCCTGTAATGACACTACCTATGTATAGAACCATTGCGGTGGGGGCGGATCAAGATACTAGTGCCACAGGGAGGTACCAAGCAGTGCGAAAATAGGCATGGTGTTAGTTATGTTCCCTTTCCGCGGAAACACCTATGGATAGCTTCGTCGACGATACTGATAACTTTTGTAGGTTATTCACCGAGATGGGTTCTGGTGGATTTGATTATCGGCACTTATATCTCCTTATATACTAGATCATTATATCTTGGGAAGACCTTGCTTCTTATGAGGACAAGCTGGCCAAGTTCAATTATTCCCATCATTAGGTGATGACCTTATGAGATTTTTTGAAGGAACTCGATCACCTAATGGCTGAAGAGGTGAAGGATAATGATTTAGTGATTGCCCAAAAGGAAGAGCTGCAAAAGTTTGAGGCCCGAGATGTAAGGTTGAGGGCTAAATTGTCCTCTTCGTGTGGCAATTATGAAGCTATCCAGAAGTAAGGGTGGGGCCTTAAAGTTGTTATGTAATGGGTGTGTCCAATGGTCAAGGCTAAAACAGATGAGAGAGATTCTTTAGAGAAAACTCTTGATGGCCTACGATAGTCACTTTCCATTTTTATAGAAAGGGCGAGTCAGGCCTTATTGTGACTTTCCTTAAATCATGATGCGTACTCTTTTTTTTGGATATTTGGAGAGACTCTAAACTGAGGATGTTTCTCTATTTTTTTGTTGAACTCAATGAAACTATTTTTCCATCAAATGATTTTTTATTTTTCTTTTCCTATCATGTAAATTGATCAAAATCAATTTTATAGACATCATTTCGATCAAGTATTAATTTTAAACCATGATTTGAAACTAGTAAATTGAAATAATTGAACGAGGCTCTAAGTTTTTCCTGATCTGCAGGAATCAGTGAGCATAGTTCGACTATTACTGAGGTTTTATGGAAAGATTCAAAAAATTCTGTGTCCTTTTCATTATTACCCTAATTTTTTCCTAATCTTACTTGACATGGGATTAGCGGGTATAACTTGACTTTTCATTAGGCCACACTTTGTAGGTTTTTGACCCAAAAATCCTTATGTCTCTTTTGATAGCTTGAATTTTTTTTCTAAACAATACATGGTGTAGGTTTAACAAGATGATAATAAACTTTTATCCATATGTGTCCTCTGCGGATTTTCACTTTGGTGAGTATGGAGTCTTTTTTTTCATTGGTAGTTCACAGTCCTACTAATCAAACTTATTACTAATGTTTTAGGTCGAATATCTTTGACCAAACTTGATGGGTTAGTTTCCCCAATTCATAATTCATCTACCAGGAATGTATTATTATCTTTCAGACAAGAATGGTGGATTTTTAACCCTTTATTTGTAATTTTTGGACATGCATGAGGCTCGGGAGCTATTTTAAGCGTACAAAGGTAAGAGAGGACTCTCTTTCAAGAGAATATGTCTTTGATTTATAACAATTTTTTAGCCAAAATATAAAGATCCACCAGGGCATGATGTACATTGTAAAACAAGGGTGTCTGTCGGACACCGACCTTCCATTTCTGATGGACTAGGAGGATTCACAACACTTTGAATTTATTTTGATTTTGGGAGCCATAATGGGTGGCCTGTCTAAGTGATCATGTCCGAAAGTATTAGGTACATTCATATCTTCTTTGAGAAGGCAACTTTTCCCACATGATTCTTACTTGTATAAGGGAGAACTGGTGAATGGTCAGTTCAATTATAAATCTTTTTCATGTTGGGGAATTCAAAAAAAGAGAGGATGTGTGAGCCACTATCCAAGGTGTTTTCCAAATCCAAGGGGATGATATGTGAAATGTATTTCCTTTGAGCATATAGAAAATGTAAATCACTCTCCTAAGGAAAAATTTTCCTTTGATTGATAGCTGTTTTGTAGGAGATATATGTAGAGCCTCTAGGGCATGATGTGCATAGTCAGACAAAGGTGTCTGCAGGAAACTGGCCTTCCATATTTTATGGCTCTACTGGATTTGGATATTGGGACCTTTCTAAACACAACACATGACCTTTAATAAGGGGTTATCCTTAACATTAAAAGGAACATTTCTTTTAGCTTAACTTCTCTGGGAAACTTAGAAATAAGAAGGGGTGTTTTTTTACTCTTATATTTGGAGAAACTTCAGGCATATGAATTGGGTATGTTTACTTCATAGAAACCTTAAGAGAGACCAGAGATGAATGAGGCCAGCATGTTATGATATATCCAGGACTTGGGTAGGAAGGAGAATGTAAATGATGACTTTGAGGGACCTTGAATCAGGAGGGATGTTACGAGTCTTGGAATCCATTGGGCATACTAAGATAGGATAGGACTCTCCTGGGGATAAATTTACCTTTGATTTATGGCCATTTTGTAGTATACATATGCCGAGCCACCGGGGTATGATATGCATATCAAAACAAAGGTTTCCTAAGGACAATGGCCTTCCATATCCAATGTCCATGGAATATTATGGGGATTTAGGATTACTCAAAGCAAAAATTTTGAGGTATGGTAAGAGTGTATCTAGATATATTAGAGACATTTAGGCTATGATTTACTCATGGAATCAGGTATCCCTTATGTAGATCTGACTCATACGCAGGGTGAGGCATTCGTCCCATCTTTGGGGTACCCTGTAGTTTAATGTCATATGACTAGGACATATGGTTCCTCACAGGGAAGGGAACTGTGACATGCCTTTTAAGGTCGGGCTGCTAGGACCAAATCCCTGGACTATTTTTCCATAATGTCAAGGTGTATTTCTTGCTAATATCTCTAACATCATGTGATCTATGCTCGGTGTGAGTAACAAGGGATTATAAGGATTCTAGATCACCACATAAGAATAAAAAATCAACCTTAGAGAGTAATTTAGGCCTAAACCAATGCTATGTAGTTCAATTTCATACAAAAAGGATAATTTTGACCATACTATTTAATGTTGTGTGGTGAGGACATTATGCTGTCACAAAGATCATTAATAGTTTGAGTTAATCATGATTATGTTGTTTTGGTGTTCCTTAGATATGAGTGTTGATAAAAGGTGTAAACCATAGTACCCCAAGGGGGGAGACTTGGATCTAAAGGTGTGACATGGGGCTTAGAAGCCATTGGGCATACTGAGATAGGATAAGACTCTCCTCGAGACGAATTTTCTATTGATCAATGGCATTTTTTTAGGCGACACATGCATAGACACCAGGGCATGATGTGAATAGCCAAAAAAAGTTGTCTGCAGGACACTAGACTTCCATCTCAGATGGCCATAAATATTTATGGGGATCCAAGTTTTCCTAGAGTGTGGAGTTTGATAAATGGAAAATATGTGTTTGGGAATGTAAGAAATACCCAAACCATGATTATCTGTGAACTACTAGAGCTTCCAAATAGGTATGACTCATATGTATAAGGGGAAGCATGGTTTTTTGACTTCTTATGAGTGGGGGAGTAGGTGAGGGATCTCGTAATATTGAGAATCGGGCCACACATGACTCTTAAAAAATATCGTAGTTTATTTTCATGCAGTTAGGTAACTTCATGGAATCCTCATACAAGTCTGAACTACACACAGAGGAAGGGGAATTTTTTTAAAATGGTGGATGGGCTGATATGCCAGATCCAGGCATCACTACATATCCTAAAATGGAAGTAATCAAGACATATGTAGTCATAAATGTTCCTCACAAATGTTTGGTCCATGCACAGGGACATGAGAGGGCACTGTTTTTCAATGGTTGGGCCGAGATGCCAAATCCAGGCATCACTAAGTATCCTGAAAGGGCTAGAATCAAGACGCACATAGTTCCGAATATTCCCTGTACCAATATGGATCAGACATTGGGGTAGGGACATTATTGTTTCATCCACTATGGATGCTAGGTCTACCATATTTCTTTATAGTTTGTTTTCATAAAGGAATCCTTACCACTAATACTAAGCTCATGTTAGTTATACTCGATGTGAGAAACAATGAGTGACAAGGGTTTCCCTCATAAATGTGGGGAGATAAAGGATCTGATAGTGTAATTTTTTTGTTTTTTTGTTTTTGTGAGGGGGATATGCCAAGATTGAGGATCGAGGCGTCACTACGTATCCATTTAATGAATGGGAATCAATCCATAAATAGTTATTTGAGGGTTTTTGTAGTTTATCATCATGTGATTTGGAGGATTTAAGCTATGCAGTTTAACATCTTGAAGCTTAGATGATATGTTGTGCAGTTTAGTATCATACATCGAGGACATGGGTCTCAGTTTACCATTATGTTTTAGGGAAGAGTTCCATACAGTTTAACATCATGTGGATAGCATTGTAACTCATAGTTTATGGACATAGAGTTTGGACTGCAAATGGGCATTGTTGCAACGTGAAGTACTTCTTTAGAAACTTTTCATTTGTGGGAGCAGTGATGAGTTGTACGTCCATTGATATCAAGGAATATTCTCTATTTAAATAGACCTTATGTATGACATATGGTCCCTCCCACTTTGGTTTAAGCTTTGAGGGATTGTTCCTGAGTATCATCGGGGTTTTGAGGACCAATACCATCTCTCCTTCAAGGAAAGATCAAAGGAAAACCTTTTTGTTGAAGGCTCGTGAGATCTGATTTTGGTAGATTTCAGAATGGTGAAAAGTGTGTAGCCTTTTCTCATCTAGCTGCTCCAACTCATAAACCCATCTCTGAGATTTCTCATCCATAGAAAATTGACTAAAAATGGACACACGAAGTGATGACACTTGAATTTCAATAGGAAAAACTGCTTCTTCCCTGTATACTAGCGAGTATGGTTTCACCTGGGTGGCAGCGTGGTTTGTGGTTTGGTAATCCCATAAAGCATGAAAGATATTGTCTGGAAATGATTTATTATCCTTATCTACCATCTTTTAGAGTATGTTTTACAAAGTCTTGTTGAAAGCCTCTATCTTTCCATTAGCCACCATGTGGTAGCGGGATGAACGATTGACCTTGATTCCATACTCATGGTATAATTTTTCCAACTCAGCAGAGCATAAGTTTGTGTCATTGTCCATCAATATTTTACGAGGGACACCAAATCTGGTAATGATGTTGACCTTCACAAAGCTAATGATTCTTTTTGCCCTGAATTCTTTAAGGGCTATGGCATCGACCCATTTGGAAAAGAAGTCAATTGCAGTGAGTATGAAACTAAATTGTCTGGATGTAGTGGGGGGATATGGTCTCACAACATCCATCCCCTAGGTGAAAAATGGCTAGGATTACTTAGTTTTATGAAGTAAATCTGAGGGTCGGTGAATAAAATTGGCATGAAAGTGGTAGGAATGGCACTTCTGGGCTAATATGGAACAATCTTGTATCATAGTGGGCCAGTAATACCCAAGCCTTCAGATTTGATGAGAGAGCTTGGTCACTGATTGGTGCACTCCACAAGCTATGGCGTGCACTTCCTTCATGATGGAATCCGTCTCTTCTCTATCAATTCACCTAAGAAGGACTTTTTCAAGGACTTGTTTCTAGAGAACCTTTTCTTGGTTTAACCCATTATACAAGAAAAATTTGACTTCACATAATCAGACTTTTTCCCTTCCAGACCTATCTAGTTGGATTTCCCCCTTATGAAGGTAATTTTTAATGGGCGTCATCCAGCTGGTGGTGTAACCATATGGATCAGAAATAGGGATGATTTTGTCGATCACCTCCGTATTATTTTGGATAAATGGCAAGACCATCCAGTAGTGGGCAATGATAATCACCATTTCATCTTGGTCTGGATTGGCTAGGGTTGTGGCTACATTTTCCAACATATCATCTTGAGCATTTTGTGACCGGGGGACATAGGTTAGTATTGTTTCTGATGGGAATTCCTCCACCAGTTCTCGAATATGGTTTATCAAGGGGGATAATACCTATTTCTTAATGGCAGAGTCACTATTGACCTAACTGATGACTAGATCTAAATCTCCTTTTATCTTTAGGTGTTTGGCTTGTGCATTAAGTGCCAGCTCTAGGCCCACAATGAGGGCCTTTTATCCTGCTTCATTATTTTTACATCCCTCCGAAAGCAGGAAGGAGTAAGGAAAGATGACCTTTTCAGGGGATACAAGTATAACATAAAGCCCCACTTTGTTGAGCTTGGGATCCTCTATCCTTTTCCCCTTCGGGCTTCTGGAAGCACCATCAAAGTACATTTCCCATGTATGGGGGCCCTTTTGGATGGATAACACTTCTTTATTTGGAAGTTTGGCATCCAATGGTGTTGTTTCTTCCAAGGGGTGATCTGCCAGAAAGTATGTTAACGCCATGAATTTGATGTACTTTTGGGGTATGTACCGTATGTCAAAATGTTGTAGCATAACCTCCCATCATGATAGGCATGTAGTTAGAATTGGATGATTGAGGATATATTTTAGCGGGTTATAGTGGGAGACCAGGTGGACCTCATTGTGTTGCAGGTAATGCCTGAGTTTCTGAACTGCAAAGATTAGGGTTAGGCAGTTCTCTTTGATTCTTGAATATCAAGTTTCAGCATCAATCATTATTCAGATGAGGTAATAGAGGTTTTTCTCACTACTGACATCATTTTTCTATGCGAGGAAGGCGCCTAATGACCATTCTAAGGTGGTTACATAGAAAATGAATGGTCTCCCCTCAACTAGCGGCATCAACACCGGTGGGCTTAGGAGATATCTTTTGAGATTGTTGAACGCTTCTTAAAAATCATTATCCCACTCATATGTAACCCTTTTCTTCATTAACCTACTGAATGGTAAACATTTACCCTCCATGTTGGCTATGAAGCACCGGATGTAGGCCAGGTGCCCCTGGAGACCTCTCAACTCAGTGAGGTTGCGATGTGGGGACATGCAATGGATGAATTTTGTCTTCTCAGGGTCTACTTTAATGCCACGATGGCGTATGATGAATCTGATGAATTTCCCAGAGGTAACGCCTAAGACACACTTTAGGAGATTTATCTTTAAACTACACTGTTGTAATTTGTTAAAAACAATTTCAAGATTGGTAAAGTGGTTTGAGTGCTATTGTGATTTAACCACCAGATCATTGACATAGTAGTCAAATAATATTCCTAGGAAGGTCTTGAAAATGCAATGCATGGCATGTTGATATGTAGCGCTAACATTTTTTTAAACCAAATAGAATAACCTTATAACAAAAAAATCCCCAAGGGGCCCAAAAAGTAGTGGCTTCTTAATCTCGTAGGGTCATTTGGATCTAGTTTTATCTAGAATAGTGGTCCATGAAAGAGAGAGCCTCATATTTGGCGGTTTCATTGATTAAAAATTCTATGATCGAGACCGGGAAATCATCTTTCGGGTAGTGCCGATTAAGGTCCTTGAAGTCGATGCAGATTCTAATATATCCTTTCTTATTTTTGGAATGGACTATGTTTTCCAGCCATATCAGATATTATACTTCTCATATTAAGTTGTCTTTGATCAAATTTTCCACTTCATCCTCTATTTTGGTAGCATGCATCATGTGGTTCCTTCTGGATGCCTTCTTATAGCCCCAGTGATCTTCTGGAAAACCCAGATGATGAGTAGCGACCTTAGGATCGAGGCCTGACATTTCTGTGTAGTTCTAGACAAACACATCTTGATTAATATTTAGAAAGGAGGTATATGTCTCCTACTCCTTGACATGCATAGTCACATTGATCAGAATGGGCCGTGGGTCATCTTTGGTGCCTAGGTTTATCTTCTTAAATTCAACAATTGTGGTGGAGACACCTTCTTCGAATGTGAGAGGGGCATCTTTGAGGTCTTATTATTATTCTTTTTCTTCTTTATCATCCTCTTCATCACCTTCTTTCTCTTCTGATGGGGATATTATTCTTGAGATGAACTCTCCAATGTTGGGAGAGTAATCGTATTTTACCTTATTGAGTAATGAAGAGGCATTTTGATGTCCTAAGGATGAGTCAAAAGAATATTTTCCAGGGATTTTCCTATCATTACAGGAGTCAGCATATTATTCCGTATCTTTGGACTTGGCAGTCATAAAGGAAATCATGCATACAATTGAGTCTATTTCCAGATTTGAACTTATGTATTCAACTTGGTTTATGGATAATATATACTCTTCCCAAAGATTTTTGAGGGGGTCGGTGGGAGCCATTTCCAATCAATTTGGGGTAGTGATCTAGTCAACATCATCGGCCAAAGACTGCTTCTCTTCTGGTTCATAGAACCCTATGTCGATGTAATATGACTCACAGGACTTAAATGGGGATTTATTAGTGTGTAATGTCCTATTTTACCATTATTGAAATATTTGATGCACTGATGGTATGATGACAGAATTGTAGCGTGTTGGTGTAGCCAGGGACTCCCTAACAGGATGTTGAAGGCCATACTTTGCCGCACTATCAGGAACTTGGAATCTAACATGAGGTCTCCAAGAAAAGTATTAAGCTTTATTTGTCCCAATTACTTCTTCTTGATTTTATCATATCCCATTATAGTTGTAGTGTAGGGTGTCAAACTGTATTTATAATAGCCCAGATGATAAAGTGTTCGTAGTGGGAGGAGGTTGACTCCAGAGCCGTTGTCGGTGAAAATCCTCCAAACATCAATGCCATTTATCTTTCCAGACAAATATAAGGGTTTTATGTTCCCTTACATGATGGTGTCCTCATCCCTGTCTATGAAGGAGATAATTGCACGAAATTCTTCAAGATTGGTCTCTGTCCGATAGACTTCGGCTGATGCTACTTTGTCCTCAAATTCCTGGAGACTTAGTAAGGCTTTGATGAGCGCCTCCTTAAGGTTTGAAGATAGACTGAAAGCATATAGGATTGAAAAATTTGTCAGTACTAAAGCCAACTTTTTTAGAATATCATATTTCTCCTCTAAAGGTCGGTGCTTCTTGGATCAGGGTTTCTCTTTAATAGACACTTTAGGGGCTTGAGATTTGGACGTAGATGGTTCAACCTATGTGATAGGAGATGGTGACACTATTGTCCTTTCCGGGTTCTTTAGGACTAGTTCACCCATATTCCTTGGGAGATTTGATATTTGTCTTTCCTCCAATAGGTAATTCAAGATAAATTGGATCATATTTCTTCTAGTGAGGGTGGGGGAACATTTTGGTTCTCGTTATGTCGACTGGAGGTTCCTCTTGTGAGTTTCTGCGATGTTAATGGTTTGAGTTAAAGCGTGGCTGGAAATTTGATTATTGCCACAATCATGCCTTCCCAGACACCCTTGGCCTCTATGACCACTTCTAATGGATCTTTGGTTGGATTTGTGGAATTTGGTTTCGTTTCCATAGTCTCCATCAGAGAAGGGGTCCATCAAGTGAATGGAATTAATGGAGTCGAAGATCAGTTCTTGATCCGACAATGTTTCTGTCTGACTGTCTTCTTTTGATGGTGTCGTTTGGTAGGGAGGTTCTCATAATACTATTTGGAGGAGAGGTTCCCTTTGTAACAAGTATATTGGAATGAAGTTTGAAAGTTTCATAACTGGCATCATCTTTGGTGGCAGCCCATCTTCTTGCTTCTTCTTTCTTCCCTTCTATCCCTTAGAGGACTGCAGGGTTGAGGATGATGGATGTGTTGCATCCGGAGCTTTTGGGGGCATGGTTGATTGTCTCAACTACGTCTAGAGGATTCTATGAACTTGGTTAACTATTTTTTGGGTCATTGAATTTTCAATTTTTTGATCCATCTTACTGGAAACTGATTTCCATTCATCTTCCTATCTTGAGTCTGAGGTGGAAACATACGCCACTTGTGCTGCCAGCGGACCCAACCTGACTTGCCTGGAATCCACCATCTTTTATAGGAGATCATTGAATATGAAGCATTCCTGGATGGTGTGTCATAGTATTTTATGATAGGGACAATAATTTGGATAGTCGTTGAGACATACTTCATCATCTCACTTTAGCTCTGGTAGCCGGAGCTAATTGTAAATCATGGAGGCTATGAAGTATCCACAGACCTGGTAATCTCAGAATTAGTAAAGTTTATTTCTTCACTCCTTGAAATAATTTCTTTTAGAAACCCTTCTCTCATCTTGCTGAGGTGGGGGTGGCTGTTGGCATCCAGGGGGTCCCGTACGATTTGGTGGGGGCCTCGCAACTAGATCTGGTGTCGGGGGTGGATTAAGTGTGATGAAAGCCGCTTTAAGTTTCCCCACTCTTTTCCCTAGGGTTGATGGGGCCACTCGGGACATGAGATTGGTCTACTACAAAGCATCTTCTATTCTTTGGGCAATAGAAAGTGAAATCTCGGAACCCACTTGTGCATTTCATCAGGATGAGTGGTGTTCATAATTCATTGTGAAGATTATTGATTCACATGGAGATCATTTCAACTTAGGGAAGCAACCAGTTTAGTGAATAAGTCAGGATTTTCCATATGAAAATGAAGTATGAGACTCTTTCATTCTCTCACTACTTGTAGTTCATGAGATCACTGATCATTGTCTTAGGTAGCATTGAACTGAACTGGAAGAGAAACTATTGCTGAAGGTCCTCCCAGCTGGTGATTGAGTTAGCTGGCAAGCTAGTATACCATACGAAGGAAGATCCCTATAGGGTTTGCATGAAGCATCTGAGTTTTACTACATCTTATTGCTCTGGAGTACCCATCATGGGGTCACAGTAATAGGCATAGTGCATTCGATGCTGTTCCAGGTCTCCCAAGCCATTGAACACTTGAAATACAGGGTTTCTAAAGTTCAGCAGTGGTAGAACTTTTCTCACCCAATTTGGGTAGGGCTGGCGCTCTGGTTGTATCGGAGCGTGCCAACCCTCCATGACTTCTGGTCGAGATGTTAATTGCTCAACAGTACTCAAGATCCCTTGATGCATGTCTGGATGGGCTTGAGCTTGGGCTGGTACGGTGGAAACCAAGGCTGGGCATGCCGATGCTGCTGGAATTTGGGTTGGGTACCCAGCTGGGGGTATCCTTTATGGGTTTACCTAAATATATTCTGGCTACCCTCCTAGTGGGGGGAAGTCTTGATGTCCTTTTGGTTCTGAGTTTAAGTAGGTTGACGGTCCCAGTACCAGGTTGGACGTGCCTCCAATATTGACTTATTTCACTGTGATAAGTGCATGTGGCAAGGGAACATCTTCTGAGAATACTTGTTGACGTTCTGTAGGGGGAACACAATCAGAAATATATCCCCCTCGAAGCATCTCGATGTTAATTTGCCTGAGCTCTTTCATTTCTTCCTCCTGCTTGGTGAATCTTTCCTCGAGAGTGAGGGACACATTTTCAGGGGGAGGGTGAGGTGGGTCATAGACAACTTGGGATTTATTCTTCTATTTTTTGGGGTTTCTCATAGGAGGTAATGACAGATTAACTAAGGGGCACCCAAATTTAGTACTATTCTCTGGCTCCGGGTATGCACACCATCAGGCTCGGTGTGGGATGCCTCCGAGAGGGAACCATATTCCCTTGGATCCTCTCCCTTTATATCATTTCCTGTGAGATCCATGGGGTTGATGTTTACCATGTTCACTGATACATACTACATTGGGGGTGGTGTACCCGGTGCCGAATGGTAGGAAGGCTTTCTGCATCCTTTTTTGTACTTTCTCCTTCCATTATGTGGTATTCTTTGGGTTTCTTAATAAAGATTGACCTAAAGGGAGCCCTAATTTGACCTCATAATACACCTTTGTCTTGGAGGGTGCGAACCACGAGATGAGGTGGAATGGTTGACTTTTCTACTCATCATTCTTTATAGGCAGAAGAAGACATACATCCACTGTGTGGAAACTTGAGGTAAAAATTCCCCCAGCCCTATAGTCTAGAGTTTTTCCAGTTCTTCCATTGATGTGCTATGACCTAGATTTTTTTTTCTTATGGGGGTAATTTTGAATTAAAAATTCCCCCAGCCCTGTGGGCTTGGGTTGTTCCAGCATTGTGGAAGTAGCCACCGCTATTTCGACCTTTTTGATTTCACACACTCCCTTGAGGGTGTGACCTGAGTATGGAATTGGACCTGTATGGGGTCTATGGGATTTTGAAGACATGAGAACTACTTGCTGGTTGATTTTCCTTAGGTGGGAAGCCTACTGGATATTCTCAGTTTCCTGGCTCAGAATCTTTTTGATGTCTTGATCTCTTCAGTCCCGATGCATTTGTGACTTACTCTACACCATTTTTTGTTGAGTATTCCATCTTTCCTGAGCATATATTTCATTTGACTACTACCTTTGGGTAATGAAATTGCAAGATTCCATTTCTAATGATGTCTACTGGATGGGATATGGGGTGAATTATAGAGCTCCATGCTCTCCCCATCCCCAAATTTGAACTCCAGTCTGGGAATCATCAATGAGGCAACATAACTTATACAGTGCATGGAGGTAAGCTAGTTCAAGGTTTTTCTTTCGCCTTTCTAATCATGGATTCCATTTATTTGAAAGGGCTTCCATGTCGATTAGACGAAAAAGATCTCTTATCATGTTGATATGGTCTGTATACCCTTTGTAGAACAAGAATTTTTCTTTTAACTGGTGAAGGTTCATCCATATATTGAAGATAATTTCATGCATAAATTACCCAGAAAAATCCCTTGGTATATCAAAGTGAGAAGTGGATATAAGACAATACATCACAAGTATATTTCCCTTTGCTAGTTTTCTTTCTTACGAGAATGATATCCTGCTATTGTTTTTCTAGGGGTCTCCTCTACTTGATATGCCCATCTTGACTGATTCTTAATAATTTCATTCAAATCAATCGGGCTAGTGGGAGCCTCATTAATATGTGAACGACACGAGGGTGGCACAAGAAGATGAGTGTGGCCCCGGACCATCCTTTGGTTGAGAAAGGATATCGCTTGTCATAGAAGGAGTTCTCGATATGTTTGAAGCCATCTTTTCGAGAACCTTGGGATATGAGGGCTTTCTCAAATTTGTTTCGGAAAGGGTAGGGCCTTATTGCCAGTATGAATTTTGATTGTAGGGAGGACCTTCAAAATTGGTGCTACAATTGAAAGGGATACCATTGCAACTTGATTCCCAACCATAGTAAATGTATTTATGGAATATACCCTGGTGAGAACATTCATGGTGGGATACAGAAAGGAGAGGACCTTCTTGTTACTTGATGTCACTGAGGGGAGGACCTTCTCTAAGACTGCTATGATGGTAATGACTACTATCACAGACTGATACCTGGGTACATGGAGAATTTATGTAATTTATATATTGGGGAGGGACTTCAGGATGTACTGTAATGAGGGGATGACCTTCTTGTTTCTTGATGTTACTATGGGGAGGGCCTTCACAAAAACCTCTATTGTGGGGAGGACCTTTTCAATGACTGTTATCATGATGATGACTACCATCATGACTCGACGTCTGACTGCAGGGAAATGCATATCTACAGCATATACCCTGTGGAGGATCGTTAGGGTGGATGACAACAAGGGGTGTACCTTCTTGATATCTAATCTTCAGGTCAAGGGGAGGGATACCCTGACACTCATCAAGATATATTATCTTGCTATCAATCATTCCTATCCCATGGAGTGAGCCCCCGTGAGTGCTCGGGGGATGACCTTCAGAGCTGATGGTAGCAATATTGCAGGGATGTTCTTAGCAACTACTACTACCACTTCCATAATTTTGTAATATATTGAAAGAGTCTTGAGCCTTTATTTATATATATTCTAGGGTGTCAAGAACCCCAAATTCTAGAATATCAGGATCATGTGTGTAATCTTCATTTTCCAGTTACCTTTGGAAAATTTTATTTTTGAACACTCTCTTGCGGGTAATAAGGGTTGTTTAATGTTTGTAACGACCTTTATATATGGTTCCCTATCTTGTGGGGTACTGTGATGCTTCCAGGATATTCCAACATGCATCATGAGTTTTGGTGGGAATATATGCCTTCTCTGGAGCAACAACCACATTGGACTATCACCCCCTAGTTGGAACAAGTATTTTTTCTTGATCCGATTGTTTTTGTATCATGTGATATTGTTGTCGACCCTCCTGGACTGAAGTAGGGATGTATAACTTCTCTCGAGTGACTGAAACATTTTGCGAGTAAGTCATTCCATTAGAGGAAACTAGGTCATGGGCCCAGTTTCTCACCTTTGCCGCTGATGCAATGATATCTTGTCATGTTTGGAGGATATGGTCTCTAATAGACAATTGATCTTCTCTCATTTCTAGGATGTTATAAGATACATATTTGGCCAGAATGGGTATGAAGGCCCATTCTGATGTCGGAGTATAAGTTTGTTCCTGCTCTGGTCCTGCATGAGTTTCCAGTAGATACTGGATATTCTCTCATGTCGGGATAGAGGAATGAGTTTTCCGCCAGTTGTCTTCTCCAGTTTCCACCATATTTGACTGATAGACTTAATATTCATAAGTGGGGATTTTCATCTGCTCTCTTTCCACTGTATTTTTCTCACGGGCTTCGTATACATCTGTAGGATTTTGAATCTTCTCATATTTGCTTGCCGCCCTTTTTGGATGGTGGTATTGATATGCATCAGCAGGTATTTGTACCTTTATATAGATGGTTTCCACCACATTTGGATGAGAAGCTTGTTGTGCATTGGAAGATATCTCCATATTCCTGTAGTTTTCCACTCTGTCTATACGAAAAGAATGAAAATCACTTGTTGGAATGTGCACATGCTCGTATCATTCCATCCTATTTCTGTGGTGGGCTTGAGTGAAGGGGGCAGAGTCGTACATTTGCCCATTGAATTCTGCCATGTTTTTATGGCCGAGTTTCACCTTAAGAACTAGGGTGATAGAATGTTCCTGATTATATATTCGCTAGCCTTGGTATGTAGACCAAGGGGCCCTGGTCTCCTGGACCTCAATAGGTTCCCTCAGTATAAGGTCCTCTTCAGTGTGAGGAGGCTTGGTCTCCCGAAGTCGGTGACGGTTCTCTCTAGTAGGGGACCATGAGTAAGACTATTGTGAAGTTGAGATGAAGTTGTCAGCATTGACTTCATCTTCCTCCCTAAGATAAGGGAGATACTCATTGTCACGTTCTGTGGATAGGCTCCCGAAATGGTTTGAGATGACCACTAGTGCTGCCTTTTTCTGGGGCACAAGCTATGGATGAGGAGGAAACTGGTGATACTTCATAGAGTGGAGGGATTTTCTCACGACCTCCACTATGGGGAGAGTACCATTTTGGTGGTACTCTTTGATCAGCTTGTTGGATACCTATCATTGAAGATGTTGGGTAGGAGAGGGGGTCCTTCTCTATTTTGGGGCCTTGGCCGACTACAGGATCGCTGATTCATGTGTCTACATTGGTCGTTGGGGTGTCATTTGGATTGATGGTTGCTCTGCAGGAACCTTCAATATGCATATATGACATACAAACCATAAAATCCCATTAAAGTACCATTCTTTTAAACATATTCATATTTGACGATTCAGATTTTCCTCCTCCCTCTTCTTTTTTTATCGTGAGGTGAAGGGGCTTGAGTGGGGTGAGACCGCCACCTTGGTTAAGGATCCACACTGGGTTCACCATTTTTGTTTCGACCCAAGGTGATGCATTTGGGGTGATGAAAAAATGGTCTGATGAGGGTCATCATTCATCTCTTATTTTAGAGATAGTCTCACATCAAGTTCACTATTTCTTTGGTTTCGACCCATTATGTGTCATTATCATTTAAAGGAGGATTGGATTAATCCTTCTCGGACTAGGTTGTTTACACCTTCTGTATTAGGAAGAATATTCCATAGTTAGATGGTCCCAACAGGAAATTTCATGGGGTCAAGTACTTGTGCAATCAGTATTCCTAGGAAATACCTTCCTTGGATGGTCTCTAATAGGTTTATTTGTGGATCCAGAAACACCCAACAGCCCTGGTATCCCTGATTCATGGACCTGATTTCCAAAGACAGGTGCTCATTGGATGATTATTTGACCAATGACACTTAAGGAATACATTGGCTGAGAGGATGAGAAGTCGGGCTCATCGCTCCCTTTTTGGGGAAATTATTTCCTATTTTTGGATTCTCTTATAGATTTAATTCATGTTCATATGTTCATGAATCCTTGGTTATTTCCCGAAGAGTGTTTCCATGGGATTTCCCTAGTTTACAGGATCGTCATAGGCATACATGGATTGAATTCTATAGAGGTAATGCTGACTTAAGCCATGAAATAAGGAAATCTAGAGTTTATCGTCATCTATGGGGGACATAAGGTGACTTAATGTCAGGATCAGACCCATAGGATGGGTTTCCTACATATCATCGGGATAGGAACAAGAACCCATGTAGTTCAGAATTGTTGGGGCTTATGCATGGAAGTTTCCCATTTTAGGGGACATGATTGGGTGAATCCTCTTGGAAGGGAACCATTTTGATCTTGGGCCTTTAATAAGGCATCCTACATATCCTAGATTGACCAAGAATCATAGTTCTTGTAGTTAATAATTTATAGGGATTACGCATGGAAGATTCCCATTTGAGAGGACATTGTTGGGTAGACCCTCTTAGAAGGGAACCCTTTTGAGCTCGGGCCTTTAAGAAGGCATCATACGTAAGCTAGATTGACCAAGAATTAGAGTTTTTGTAGTTTAGAATTGCTGGTGATTATGCATGGAAGCTACCCATTTGAGAAGAAAATGTTGGGTAGACCCTCTTAGAAGGGCCCCCTTTTGAGACCAGGCCTTCAAGAAGGCATCCTACGTATCTGTGCTTGACCAAGAATCAGAGTTCTTGTAGTTTAGAATTGTGTGGATGCTATAATAATTACAAATCTATAATCCCACGTGAGTCATGATCAGTGTGAGAAATAAGATAATGTGAAAATTCCAACCAACCACAAACTTCCTCCCTTATTGATGGGAGAGGGCAGACCTATGGCAGAAGAGGCCAGGGCGACTATGGGCGAGGGTGCATAGCGATGAAACTTTTAATATGGGATGACATTAAAGGTCATGCGGCTCAGCCATCATAATATTAGGGACTTACCTCAGTGGGAGTGCCCCAGAATGTGTTCTAGGAAAGGGGAGGATTGTAGACCTTGTCACAAGGAGAGGTGAACATAACTCCTTCGACCGATCTCTATTCCTCATTGAATGGAAAAGAAATTGATCACCCTTAATCCCTAGAATGTGGAGGTTCAAGTTAGCATCCCAAGGTTAGACATCGGGTTAACATGGGAATGTAGAATTATAGACATCCCTGGAGTCTGAACCATTGTAGAGAGAGCCTTCATGACTCCGCTTACCATGGGTATGTAGAATCAAAGGGGCACACTGATGTGCCTAATGATATGATCATATGGGTCCAGTGGCTTTGTAAGAGGCTTGGGTATGATTCCAGGGGAGTGGTTTGCTGAGAGACTATGGAGGACTGAATGGTAACGGAGGGGTGAGATTAGAACTAGAGGGAAGAATACTAGAAAATACCCCATTCCGCATACTGTTTTCTTATGTGGGATAGGGGGAACTCCGCATACCATAGTGGTATGCAGAAAGAGGGGTCATCCATGTACCCAAGAAGTATAAAGGCTTGGGCATGGATCACCACACACCACAATGGTACACAGTATTGGATGCAGTATTTCACACTGCTTTGGGTTCCATCTGCGTACTGATGCAGTACGCAGTGCTGGGTTAAATATGTATAGCGATGCACTACACGAAAACCATATCTAAGGAGGGTCCTAGGGACTATAGTTCACAGGGAGTTCATCTGCAAGAAATATGTGGTTCTCTATTTCACCAATTAGGTTCATAGTACTCTTATTATTATTAAGTTCCTTCGTGTTATGGTTTGTCGCTGGTTGTACCTACAGAAAATGTGGTTTGCAATTCGAGCTTCGCTGATGATTCGAGACTGAAGCCGAAATCCTCTACAAATTATTTCTTCCAAACTTTGGGCTCCCCTTCATGCTTTCTTTGTCCGTTCTCCCTCAATTCATTCTGTGTTCCTTTTACAGAACATTGAGGCAACCGTATCTATGGACACGTGACACAATTTTCGGAATCCCATGATGAGATATCTTAACCCACAGAACACTCGGTCAATTGGGGTTTACAGAGGCTATGGTTTGCGAGTCATGGTTCCTAGAACCCTACCTATTTTATTTGTTTGTGAATTTCTATGTTAGAGAGACTGTATGCGGACAGACTTTGCGTGCATGATTCCCTCTATGATACGGTCCGCTGGTGCCTGGGTTCACTGGCCATCACTCCGCGGGCCATCACCGCATGGGTCATTCTTCATACTGGTGATTCATAGTTCATTCGTTCCGTGAACCCTTCCCGGTGATGGTATGCAGGTCTCTAAAAACTCTTTGAAAATTTTAATTCCTTCAAGTTTATTATGAAGTTTTCAACTCAATTTGAGTCCATTCACATTGTTAGACTTATAGGAATGCTTTCTTCCTTCTGCAAAGTGACTATGTGAGTATTTTCTTCACTTGGTAAAATTTTCAAGAACCCTACAGTGATAAACCAAACATGGGTGGTTCCATGAGAAACTAATGATATGTGGTTACGTTATAACCTTCAATGAATTGGGTATAGAAGTCGGCCATATGGCTATTCCATTTATAAGAGTGGTATGTGTGGAAGTCAACCATTTGGTTATTCCATTTAAGTATGATTATGTACCAAGTTACCTTTACATGTTATATGTGATTTATATGAGTTTTATGGTAATATTTTTATTAAAAAAGGGTAATAAATGATCTTATATTGAGTTAAGAGTATTTATTACTTCATAAAGGTGAAATGTATTACTTTATGATATAGTATTCGTGGTTACATGTTTTCACAAGGCTAATAGTTTTCGTTCTTTGAGTATCCCTTACTAATCTTTTTTTTTCTCATACCATGTTTTTAAATGGTCTTCATAGGATTTAAGGGACAATAGATTCAAGGATGGAATCAAGGAAAAGTTATGATGATTAAACATGAAAATAAATCATGTTTATTTTTAATTTTTTTTGTGTTATAAAAGAAATGGATACTATTGGAAGTTTCCACTTTGAATATATATGGTTTTGTTATGCATTAGTTGTGGCCTAATTATTCAAAACTCTAAACCTGAAAAGATCATCAATGTGAATTCTTAACTAAACTCAAGATTATGTAATGTTTAAGTCAAGGGCCTTATATAAAAGAATAGTTATATTGTGATATATTTATTGCTTCTTAGAAAACAATTCTTCATGAAGCTCTATGAGTGTGTGAAGAACATATCACACACCTGTGTAATAACTCCTTCATCACACAAACAATGTCTATACAAATCTCCTTTCTGCGAAAAAAAGAGATTCACAAGGGAAAATTTTATTAGGAAAATACAATCCTCTCAAGATCAAAAACTAAACTGAACACCTAAGGTGATATTTATAGTATAAATTCCACTGACCTTTCTCGTATTCACTGACTTACTACCGTGATATCGAGAATCACTGTCTTGAAATATCAATATTTTAAAACTTTCTATATTTCTTTGATTTTAACTTTGTTAAATGATGAAAATGAAGTTGAATCATGTTTTGATCATCTTCAGATTTTTAAAATGATGAAACAATGATGATAGGCCCCATGTTGTGCTTCATTCGACCTAGAATGAAGATCCTAATGAATAGGATCTCCCAGTGTATTACTAGAGAAGATGACACAACTGAAGTGATCAAACATAACAGATCTTGAGATTGGAAGATCAGATGGTGGTGGTTAATTTGGAGCTACAATAAATCATTCCCACATCAAAACACCTCTTGGTTTTCATCTCCTTTATAATACAAGTGACATCCTCCATGAACCTGATTGGCTACTGAAGACTACCAAAAACCGCTAGCACCACCCCAGGCCGATGATCCCATCCACTGTCATTCCTTCTTTCACGGAATCACCACAACTCACTTCATGAGTAGTCAATCCAATATAATTTTAATTTAGCTCATCATTGTTGTCTCGATTTAGGGTCTTAAGCTAGGCTTCCCATAGTGGTGCTTCTCCCTTAGTCCAGATGGCTTGGTGTAGCTTAATTTCTGAAAGGCTTATTAAAAAATTATGGACATAAATTAAACCAACCAAATCCTTCTTCTCAAAAATTCATCATGAAAAATTAATATTTTTCATGTTCATAAAATTACTTTTTTTTCAACTCCTTAATTCATAAATCATTTGACAATCAAACATTCACGATCATCAAAACATTATCCATCTTCACTTTTAAACATTTATTCAACATACTTAATGATAATCAGTATCATAAGTCCTACTTAAAATGTAACAAACAATGTGAACTCTCCTAATTCCATTTTCACATGTCTTGGTCATTAAGAACAATAATACAATGTTTACACTAATTGGTTGAGGATATTTTCATAACCATCCTCATCATCACTTCATTACAACTAACATATTGACACCATATCCATATCAAATTAAATCATTAATGTTGAAAATAAATGGAATTCAACTAAAAAAACACTTTATAAGGACCTTCTATTTTTGGTCATTATGAAGAGTAAGTGTGGTAAATTTTGAAACCTCGGTAAGTGTATAATAGGTAAAATAGGGTTAAAATATTGGGATAAGGAATTAATTTTTTTTCCAAAACATCCCTTTATCCAATTTTATGAGTGTATTTTTTAAATTTTCCTCCACATATTGAATATATCACTACATTGTTCTTTTTTTCTTTGATATTTACCATTATATAATTTTATGTAAAGAAAAAGACAAAATTTAACTCTCTTGAAATTAAACCTAATTTTTTTGTTCACATAGAAATAGAAAAAGTTTTGAATGAATATTAAGGTTTATTTTTTGAAAATCGAAATATATTTTTTGATGTTAATTTATTTCTAATTTATGGTGATTATATAATTATCTTAAATTCCTATACAACATCAATAAAATAATTACTAAAATAATGGAAAAATAAAATAAATGTTTTTTAAAAATTAAAAGTAAAAAAATTTCAAGGAATTTTTGTTTTTTAAAAATTTAATAGATGAATATATCATATTAGTTATTTTATAAAGTATTATATTTGAATTAAATCTCTTAATTGATGTATTTATAGTAAAATAAATTGAATAGTGTCACAAATTAAAATGATGATATTTATGAAAACAATATTTTATTAAATTATTTAAAAATCATAAAAATATTGAAATAGGAAAATGGGGATAATATATGGTTGAAATTTTCATCCCTTTGAGATTTATTTAACAATTTATACCTTATAAGTAAAATGATTACCTTGTAGGATTGAAAAATTTATTTCTATAGTAAAGGATAAAATTCTTTGACCAAGGGGTTGATCATATGATAAGGTTTAAAATTAGAAAAACCAATATAAATTTCATTGGATAACATTATTTTCACCATATCCTATTTTTATATTAATATACATCCATTTGTAAGGATTTATATTAATAATGACATAATTATATTTTAATATTATTTGTAATTCCTAGTGTGTTATTTCCCTTTATTGAAAAAGGAAAACCCATACCAATCATCTTTATAAAAAATTATGGAACCTATATTAAGAAATCATAAAAATCCCATATTCTAGAATAACTTATACAAGTTCTAGAGGTTATTTTCATCCCATAATACCATCCCTATGTTCCAAAAGAAATTATGAAAAGAATTTCACTCAAAGAATACATAATAATCATACCAAACCTCTGTCAATGTATTTATTATTCTACCTCCTATAAATATATGGTGTTCATTGTAAAATAACATATTTAATATTATAAATATACTAAAATTTTATTATTATCTTGAAACCATCATTATCCACTATCTTTTCATTCAAATTATATGTGAATGTATCGGTTGTGCATACACGTGGACATCTGCCTACCCACAATGATACAAATCATTTTTAATTTCTGTATTTCATTGATGGTTATTATGATGGATTTAATTTTTATTCATTATATTCATGTAATTATAGTGATTATAAAATTATAATATCATATATAACTTCATTCCTTTCAAACTTTTGGATTATAATAATGTCTCTCGTATGTATGTGTGGATATTAAGCGATGGTGATGGTTTTCATCTCTTTGTATTGAATAGGGAGGGGCAATCCCATTAGTTTGGTTCTGGGTTTTATGGTTTCAAGAGTTTGTAATATGGATTAGGGGTTTCTCACTTTTCCTTAAAAGTGTTTTAATAATAATAAAAAATAATTTTCAGTCAGTATGTACGTGTGGACTACCACCTCTATGAAGCAATGTGATTAATTTTTCATTTTTTCATTACATGGATGAAAATAAGGATGAAATTCATTAATATATAAGATATAAAAATTATTCTTTGAAGTTTAATTATAATTTAACTTTATTTTATTTGATATGTAAAAAAGTGAAAACAATATTCATGTGTGCATACGACCTACCATCTCCATGAAAAATATAATCCCTTTTTTATCTATAACTTTAGGGATGAATCCAAATATATTAATAAAAAATATATATGATATTTATATCATGAATTTTTTTTAGGTGATATAAAAATTATCAATATATAAAGACCAGAATTTTCAAACGAAAACATATATGAAAAATAGAGTAGTAA
Organism: Viscum album; assembly: GCA_963277665.1. Lineage (NCBI taxonomy): Eukaryota > Viridiplantae > Streptophyta > Magnoliopsida > Santalales > Viscaceae > Viscum > Viscum album. Next base: position 735,495,406 of record OY728138.1, on the reverse strand, counting down.
TCATCCAGGACAGTTACTTTAACATTGAATTTTTAATTCATGTTTAATAAAAGGTTATAAGTATAAAATATATTGTATGGTATTTAAATGATTCTAGTACTAAAATATATTTTTAATAAATCTATAATCATTATATAATAGGTTCAAACATGTATGAAGGAAATGAGACCTATGGTATGGACTTATTTTACAATCTCATCATTTTTTAGGATTGTGTGTATTTAAGTCTCCACTAGGAAAATTACTTTACCTTTCTAAATTAAATTAATTAAACTTATTATACTATATTTAATTTTATAAATTACACATTTTATTATAATTTTTCTCTATTTAATTACTCAGGATAAAAACAAATATTTTATATAAAACAAACATTTTTTTCTACTTGGTCGAGAATAAATTTCTTCCACATCCATAGTTACCAAAAAATCTTTTTATAGAATGTTTTTTAAAATTATTTAATGATTTATTATATAAATTTTTACTCATTTTATAAATTTCAAAAAGTTGTTTTTTAAAGGAATATTCTTGTTGTTTTCTAAAGGAGTTGTTTTTTTCTTTTTACTGGCAATGTGAAAGGAATGTTTGTTTTAATGTACATGACATGAATAAAATTTAATACTATCATGAACTCTAAATATTTTAAAGAATATTTTAAAATTTTAAAATTTTCATTTCAAATAAAAAGTGTTCCTTATTATGTGGTAAATTTTGAGGCTTTGAATATGTTATTTTGAAGAGAAAAGATAATTTTCCTCAACAATTTTCCAGTGATCTTTTTAATGTATATCAGCCATGTCAACATCCTTTGTTTTATATTATGATTTTCTAAGGATATATTACAAATATACCATCCATCATATTTTTATGCATTTTTTATAATATTTAGACTTGGGAATGTATTGAAATTTTATTTTCTATTTCTTATAATATGACATGTTATTTATTTTTAAGGAATATTGATTAAGTTGTATTTTTTATTGATATAATTAATGGATTGGAATTATTATGAAATGGTTGGAGACCAAAATTAAATATCCTCTATATTACTTAGTCGGTATCATAAGAAAAAATATATTGGGTATTTGGTTGAGGCCTTACACATTTATGTAGGTATCTTAGCATGAGGGTTAAATGATATTTTTAAATGTCTTATCACAAAGACTTAATGATAAGATTAATATGTACTCCATTTTCATTCCATAATTATGAAATTGTTTATTGATTTACATTTTATTACTTGAAAATTTTTATCCATAAATGGATAATTTAAAGTTTATGTGATTATTAACATGCCATTATTTGGTCATCACTTGTTCTTGCAATATTATTCATTCTATATTTATCTTCTACTGTACACATTACCTTACTGATCATATGACTCACTAAGTTTTATATTTCTTTTTCTGAGGACTCTATGAAGTGTGTTATTATAGATAATAAATTATATTCTAGTGAGAATAATGATATTATCCAATAAAATATCATGTTGAAAAATAAGTTTCAAACTTATTTTGTGATTCAAGTATGTATGTATTTTATGAATACTACTAAAATATTTGGTACATTAGGATGTGATAAAATGGATATATTTCTAGTGTAATAATCTAAACATTGACTCTGGGATACTAGGTTTGGGGTATTTACATTACAGACATGGAATAAAACACAAGTTTTCATTTAAACCTAAAAAATGGATTGAACTTCAAAAAGACTTATAGCATGTCCACCGTCATCATTTTTTACTAACTCACAGTTCTTATTTTTGAGGTAAAAATTTATATTTTTATTTATCAAAGAGGTTACTAGATTAACATGGATATTTTAATAACATCATAATAATAAGGAATTTAATTTCATTATTAACTTCTCAAGAAAATTCAAAAATAAAAAAGGAAACATACACTTTTACTTTTGAATCGACCATGGTGGAGAATTTTATAACCAATAAATTGATGAGTTTTGTGATTCTAAAAGTTTTTATCACTCCTTTTTCTCTCCTAGAACACCTCAACAAAATGGGGTTGTTGAATAATGAAATAACCACCTCCATGAAATGTCTAGAACTCACCAAAATGTTTTTCCCTTCTATAATTATTTATTTTTTGAGTCTCTCAATAAAACATGATTTATCCTTAATTGTTTTCTTATAAGATCAATCTTAAGAAAAACAAATTAAGAACATCAAAATAGAAAATTCAAATAGTTAGATTCTTTGAAGTATTTTATTTTATATTCTTTATCATTAATAACAAATATAATTATAGAATGTTTGACCATACATCTTATGTAGTAATAATTCATGGGTTCTATAACCCAATTAAATCATTTTGAGTCATTAATAAGTGGTATAAGACTATAGAAGTGTTAACTAACATCAAATTCAATGAGAATCTTCCTAAATCACATCCTCAAGGTGATGATGACATTTACCAACCTATTTGAATTTTATTAAACCTTAATCATGTAAAATAATTGAAGATTCCATGTAATACCCATCCTCAACTATACCCATGTATTGGATTGAATCAAAAAATAATCCTCTTTTGAATGTTATTATAGAATTAAAATTCAAAAATCGTACTAGAAGGTCAATATTAAATTTGGTTGAACATCAAGCTTTTCTCACTCACCTTTAACCTCATTCCCTTGATGATGTTATTAATGATGATAATTGGATATGTGATATGAAATAGGATTTGAACTAATTTCAAAGGAAAAAATTGAACTCCCATGGAATGTATCAATAATCATCTTATTATGGGCACTATGTGAGTTTTTTGAAATAATCAGAACAAATAAGGAAATGTTATTTTTAACAAGGCTTGGTTTCTTGATAAGGGATATAATCAAGAAGAATTTATTTATTATTTTGAAATATTTTCACACATTTCTTAACTCTAATCCATTATAATTGTGTTGGAATTCTCCTCTAATTATAATTATAAAATTTTTTAAATGGTTGTCAGTAGTTATTTTTTAAATAGTTTTATTTCTGATAATGTTTTATTTCTGATAATGTTTTTTAAATATTTTTATTTCTGATAATGTTTTTGGAAAAAAACATTGAAGACATCCTCAAAGATGATCCAGATGGAAAGGCAAACAATCTTCAATGGAGTCTCCATAGAGGTATGTTTTATAAAATGCTTAAGCTGCAATTGGAAGATATGATTATTACCTATGGTGTTGGTTGATTGTTTGGTTGTGTATGGACCAGTTTCCCACTTTTTTCCTTAAAATTGGTTTATTAATAAAATAAAAATAAGTTTTTTGTTTGTGGTAAAAATATTGAATTTATAAATTCATTTATCATGTTTAAGAATGATATATTTGGTTTAAAAAAATACCCTTATTATTGGTATTAGAGGATAATTAATTTTTTTATCAAATTATTTCCAAATATTAAAAGATGATTGTACTATTTTTTCCAAAAAATTTCAAATGTATTTTTAATCATTCAAATTTATGTTGATTATGTTATATTCATATCATATAAATAATCTATTTATAATAATTTTTTTTAATTTCATGAATAAAGGGTTCAAAATGATTTTTATGGGAGAACATAAAATATTCCTTAGATTTAAATTTTTTGAAAATTCCAATGGAATTTTTTTAAACCCAAATAAATATGATAATGACCTTCTAAATTTGTTTGGAATAATCCATGATATGTAAATTATAACTCCCATGAGTATAATATGTATGATTAGATTGTCTAAATCTGGTAAATCAGGTAATAATTATTTTTTTTGATGTATGATTTTTTGTTCACTTTACCATACGACGACCTATCTAAACATCCTGTTTATGTTATGTATTTCTGATCATTTTCAATCCAATCCAAAATAATCTCATTTAAAGACCTAAAAAAATTCATTATATTTAAAATTAATAAAAAAATTGGACCATTTTATCCCATGGAAAACTAATTTGCACATTGTTATTTGTTTTTAATGATTTTTGAGGATCATAACTTTATAGAAAAAGAAAAATTGGAAATTTTGAACTAATAGGAAAATTTCATGTCTTATTGCATAGTGAGAAATAAAATTCTTTTTCACTATTTATAGAAAAAATAAAAAATAATGTCACGATTAGTTTTTGATACCATGATATATTTAGAGAAAAAAAATTTAGACTTTGGGAAAACACATTCATCGATCCATGTAAATTTTGACAACACTAGTGCAATCAATATTTTTAAAAATCCTATCCAAGAGTTTCACACTCTGTAAATTATATGGGTAATTTTTTTCTATATGATCACTTTAAAAAAAGAGGTATCATTCATGAAAATTTTTTGTATAACCCTTCAAATTACTGATATCAACACCAAATCCCTTCCTCTTGATCAATTTTACTTCATAAAATGTTACTTGGATATGATTATGTTGTGATAATTATCTCTTAAACTTGGACTAATTGAGAAATATTTGAATTTCAAAAAAAATAAAAAAATTTAAAATGGATTTTGAATTTAAATATATTTAAAAAAATTCAGAAGTTATCATAATATTAGAATATAGAGTCAGTATTATAATCAAAGGAAAACATTTATATCTGGATACAAACAAGTGGATGTGGTTATGGACCAAATTCTGATAGAGATTTATCCTAAAAAGAGAATATTGTGTTTGTTAACACTCTCTCCATCATATCTATTGTGAGTAGGACTTAATACACAACTAGTTTTACACTTATGGTAAATTTAGTATAGTTTTCTAATGGTACATTTAACTAACAAAAATACAAGAATAATTTCTCAAATAATATTTATATATGTTTTATCTAATTTAAATTATTTTATTAATTTATTATGGTTATAATAGCTATATTAATTTTATAATATACCTATTAATAAATTTAGGGTGATACAATCATATCAACAATGAAATTATCATAGAATTAAAAATTTCTTTTTCAAAATTATCATCCAAAATTAATGTTTTTTATTTTCTCAAACAAATTAATTTATCCTTTTTAGAAATTTTTTATTCAATGTTTTATTTTTAATTTTAAACTCTTTTTAGGAAATAGTTTTGGAATTTTTTTTCAAATATTCTTTTTTAAAATTTTATCTCCTTCTCTTTTTAAAGATCATTAATAGTGATAAATTTTGATTTAATTTTTATATGTTTATTCTCTAACCTAATATATATTCTTTTTGATAATTTTTATGTGGAGATGGTTTAACCTTTCTCATAATATGGGAGATGTTTTAGTCATTATATCATAGGGGGTGTTTATTTTTTGAGGAGATTTTTTTTAAAATAATTATTTTGGGGAGATGTTTTTCATTACAGGATAAGAAAATATTGGTTTTATGGAATCTATTTATTTTTAAAATGTTGTATAATTTAATTAATATTCAAGTGAATGTGATAATTAAGGTGGGAGATTGTTTATATTCTTACTAGTGTTTGACTTTAATAACTATAAATAATTTTAAATTATCTAACATTATCTTATTATAACTCCATAAATAATCGTTTTAGAACTCATTGAGTGATATTCTTGCACCAAAATGATGATTTTTAAAAATTAATAGCTCAAACATGGCACAAACCATAACACCACAACATAGAATAATGATTAAATCACATCATATATAACCATGAAACATCCCAGCTCGACTAAATGCATGATTTATAACACAAATCTTGGCATTCACATAGATGTTAAAACCTCTGATTGAAGTAACACTATCATCTCTATGTAATAAAGTATGCTCTATACTATAGTGTTTTATCTATTGTATTTTACCATGACACATATTAGGGGATATTCCATAATGAAATAAAAATTGGTAGAATAATAAAATCACCATAAAAATATCCACACAACATGAATAATTCCAATTTGGAAGGGGCCTTCTCTAATATGTAGAATGTTAGACCATGCCACAGGAATCTAGTCCGAGCACTGCATTTATTAAGTTCATGATTAATTAAACATGGAAATCATTTAATTTTAAACCCCTAATAGATTCTAGAACATTACAAAAGGATTTTGATCCTATAAATAGGGACTTATAGGCCATTAAAATAATAACAACTTTCTCATTAAATCATAAACTTGCTCAATCGATCTATAATATTCAAATATTTTCTTTCTTTTAAATCTCTCTTTTTATAAATAAAATTTCTTGTCTTATAATAGTGTTTTCCAAATTTTATATCATTCTCACTCTCATTATTTTATCAGTCTCTTATAGTATTTCATCATATTCTTCGGTCGATTAATAACTATGATAAAAATACATTGTTCCACCTCTTTCTTATATTTTTTATTCTTAAGACCATTTGTATATGGTTCAATGGTTTTTATTCCATTTCCTTTAAAAAAGAAAAGGGAAAACAATTTTGTTATGTTTATATCTTCATCAGTAAAGATATAGTTTCTATTATATCAATTTTCTTCTTCATCAGTAAAGATATAGTTTCTATTATATCTATTTTCTTAATATAACTGAAAAATCAAGTGATATTTTTAGTATATTGGATACCAATAAATTAAAGTGACTAGTACATTAAATTATCAAGTGATTGTAGTGGGAGATATAGGGTTACCTTTAGATACTATTTTGAAAATTCTTTACCAAATATCTTATCTCTTTGACATTTAAAATTTTCAGATATTAGTCTCCCTCAATCAATATTTTATTAAATTTTATAATCCATAAATTATTTATTAATAAATTTTAAATTTTAAACCTTTTAAATTTTAAATTTTCATATTTCATAATGGAATATCTCTATTTTTTATTCATCTTATTATTTTATTATATTTGATTTTACAGTTTTCCTTTGAAAACTTAAATAATTTATATTTATATTCAAAGGGATTTAATTTATAAATTATATTATAATGATGATTTTAAAATTATATTACTTTCATTTAATTTTTTAAGGTAAATTAACTTATTCTATTACCATTTTTCATATCTATGACCTACATTTATGAGAGTTAGACACATTGGAGGAGGATTGGTGGGATGTTTCAAGAAGTAGGGTAGGATGTTTGGGAATCTGTCCTTTATGAAATATTCCATTGGGTACCTATTATTCTTATAATAGGTATTGAGTGGGAATAGATTTGGAGGTAATAAACTCTAGATGGAAATCATGTTCCTAGTTTCCCTAGGGTAGGTACTTAGTGGGAGACTACATACCCAATGATGATGGGGTTGTTACTCAGTACCCCCTTTTAGTTTATAAAAAAGTATAAATTAATTAAATTATTGATTGATTTCATATATTATAAAAATTAGAATAATTTTCCATTTATTGGAAACAAAAATTTTACCTTCCACTATGCTTCCCATTCATTTTTTTCTTCTAATAATAGATTATCTCTGTTTACCATCAGTTTTTATCTTATTTTTCATAGCAGTTCTTCACCGAAAAGTCTATGAATCATCCCAACTTTAATCATAGTTTATCTTATTGTATTTATAAGAATCATGGAACAAGAAATATTTCGGTTTTTTGTTAGTTTCTATGAATTCATCATTTTAAGGATGAATTAGACATGGGACTTTGAGGAGAAAAACTCTACTTGTCTTATCCAGGTTGGAACTTACATTCATGTGTATGTTTATATGAGTGGAATTAATCCTAAGAAATATTGTAAAGTATGAATTATTTTTTATTACATAGAACTAAATTAAATTAGTTTCCATAGATTCCTATGATATTATTATAAACTAATATTCCATGAGTGGCCAATGAGAGGTTTATGTTGTAAAAAATATCCATTGGTGATAATCTTTCATGTGAATTATGATATCAAACTATGTCTTTAGACCAATTATAGATATTATATATGATACCCAACTCTATTGGCCTAGTGTAGTTCCTTAGTGTATTATTCGATGAGAATTGGCTTCAAAACGTGTTGGGCTAGTGGTATGATAGAATAAGAATTAGACATTTAAATGGTTGATGGAATAAAAGGATAACCCTTGATTTTATGATAATTATAAATGAATTTTATTTATATTAAATGATAAATCATTTATTATGATGGATGATATTTTTATAGATATTCTTATTCCACTTAATAATAATTGGTTGTAGTGTCTCATCAACTTGAATATGTCTTATGATTCATTTTTTACCCATTGAGTAATAACATTGTGGAACTTTATATAATTGGGATTTTATATTAGTGTTATATCTTATACTTGAGGTTTTTTATTGGTGGAGCATAATACAATTGTGAGAGTAACCTTAGTGGTTCATTGTCCATTTGGGGAATTTATCTAGAGTTATACTATTAGAATAACAATAGATGTATTTAGTGTATCTACCATGTTTGATGTGATATTAGTGGTTTATTATCCACCTAAAGGATTGTAGCGGTGGTGCATTGTCCAAATATGGGTGATTTCCCAAAATTTCTTTATCAACATGGTAAATTGAGATAATGTAATATTATCTTCCTTGAGAGTGATAATTTTGGTGCATCATCCACCTAGTTAGTAAGTCACAATGGTATATTTTCCACATGAGCATAGATAGTGGTAGTGTATCACCCACCTATGTTTTGTGATGCTTTGTTCTATGGGCGATTAATTTATTTCATTCATTCTAGTTTGGTGTTGGTTCATTCACATGGATGAATTATAATAATGATAGTTAATTGTTGTAGAATATTATACAAGGATTAATATATCATTCATCATTAATGTTTGTTTATAACGTGGTTATATTTTATCATTCCATTATGATCCAAGGTAGGTAAGGCCAAACATTATTTTGTAGGAGCACTCTGTTGGGAATATGTTAAATTATTCATCTCTATAAGTAAACTACAAAAGCACCACGCATTAGAAAAAAAAACTTATATAACCCCCTTTATCTATAAGGATCCCCCATGTTTGATGTTCCAGAATCAATAAAGATAAAATACCACATCCTAATTCCCCACACAAATTTAAACTTATCACAAACAATAAAAAAAGGACTCATAATATTTCAGAGAACTAAAAAATTATAAAAAATAAGAAAAGAACACTTTAGGGTTTATGTATTTTAGACATGATTTCTATGTCCATAGGATAACATTGATTCAATTTTTCCTTCTATCATAATTTTCAAGAAATTTTAATCAAATTATCTTAGTAAGGTAATTATATCACTAATTATTAGAGATCCTTTAATAACATCATCACCCAAGACCAATTAGTTATACATATATAAATTTTGTTTTAGTTGATAATATACCATTCATTGAATTTATATCATTGTCTACTTCAATCTATTGAGCCATAGTGACTACCAATCACATGAATAAAATGAAACCAACCATGTAATTCTAGTTAATAGTGAATATTACCCATGCATTCCACCAAATGACTCTTACATTTATCCATCAAGGATTTTTAAATATATTTCCCCTTGTTGTGAAAATACAAGGAAATAATTCATTAATTCTATTTGATATCTATCTAAATAACTGGCCACTGTAGATAATACTTTCTAAAAGTATAACATTCGAACAACTTCCACGACCATATTCTCTCTCTACTATTTTAATTAAGAGTATGGTTTATCTTATAGAGATTATATTTCTAGTAAATTAAGGAAACATGAATTAGGGTTCATTATTCATAAAAATATACCACATTACATTTAATTCAATAAATCCATGACAATTCTCTTAAAAATAGGGAAAAATTCCTCACCACTAAAACATATAATGTCTACAGCCCAATTTTGATCATCATTGTCCCATTGAGGAACATTTTTTCATATATATTTCTTGAACTAAAACCTTTGTGAACATGTAAGTAAATGTTTTCTTCAATGTCATATTCTATAAATCAAGTACATTATCATTTATATTTCTCTAAATAAACATATATTTCAGGATGGTATGTTTTATCCATATGTGAATCAATTGATTCTAATCCAAATGGATTACACATTAATTATCAAATAAAAAAACTCATCCCTCCTAAGTTCCTTCTACAATAGGATCAAATATACTTGTTCCTTCTAATATTATATTGTTTCCACATACCAAAAATCAATTATAGATAATTTAACTACCATTTTCATCTTTGGAATTAAGAATGTTTTTTATCTATTGTTGATCACAAAACCTATGGTTATCTATTGAGTGTGAAAATATCTATCAATTTCAAAAAAAAACATTCATTTTATCATAAATAATGATAACAATAATTATTCTATCCAATTATTTAAAATACCTAATGATCAACTTTAGTGACTCCCAATGTTCTTTACAAAAATTAGATATAAAAATGATGATGAATCCAAAAGTAATGCATTGTATGAGTGAGTACATACAATGGAATAAATCGTGCTTACTACTAATATTTATAATAAAATTTTATCTATATGTATAACATCATAATTCATTTTTTATTATTTCTCCATGAATAATTTAAAGTATCCAACTATTGAAGTGGATACCAAATTATGAAAGGGCATTCCAAAATTTTTAAAAATCATCTGGATTTTGTTATTACAATTTAAATCAATTCTATATATCTTAACATTTATTAAAAATATTTTATAGGAATAACTAATATTTTTTATATAGAATATTTCTCCCAAATCATGCTTCAATTACAAAATCCTTTTAATTTCCAAATCCACATGAAACATTTAATCCTAGTATAAGAGAAGCATGTTGACACTTCCATCATAAAAAAACATTAATTAGAAACAATTATTTTTATTGTATATAGTAAGGCCTCACATAGCCATAAGAAACTTTATTTTCATACTCCACTACCATGGTTCCTATTTTAATCAAGATAATATTTGATTTACCTTGTAAATTTTATCCCCATTATGATTATCCTCAAATATAACTAGTTTTTTCATGTAAATTTATTATTCAAAATCAGCAAATAAAAATTATATCTTTACTTATATATTTTATATGTAAAATTTTCTATTATACACCATTCTCATCATTATATACATGGTTTTACTCTTAACTAATGGTGATTTTTTTATAATTAAATCACTTCCTTTTGATGAAATCAAATCAGTACCAGTTGTTTCATGTATCTTTTTATACATTCCTCACCATCCTTCAAGTGTAATACTTACATATTATCATGTTATTTCTTCAAATATGTTTCCTAAGATAACTCATAATATTTATTAGAATCTAGTGGATACATTTCTTCTATCATTTATATCTCCCACTTTGTTGATTCACTGAGTATAGATTCTTCATTTATGCTTTTAGAAACTCCACTATCTATCTATAGTAATATGTTCATGTCAAATACAAACCACTAAGATGGTATTAAAACTAAGGTATATATATAAAATTATAACTATGTATCTTATCATTTTTGTACAAAAATATCTAGAAAATCATCATCTAATTCCCTTAAGTAATCTTAATTAGTCTTATATTTCTCTTATATATCATCAAATAGTCTAATTTTTGGAATTCAAGTGCTGATATATGAACTCTTTTTATTTTTTTCTATTATTCCCACAAAAAATTATATATATATAGATTATTACCTCTTTCTTCCAAGAATCATTCTCATAAAAATTTCTATAATTACACAAAAACTTACAATTGAAGAAATTATTCCATCATCAACTGAATTTTTTATTATTATCATCCTAATTTCAGAAAAAAACTTCATCACCATAGCCCATAAAGAAACACATGATATTTAGATTTGAGTTTATCCATTTCTTGAAAATACAAATGGAAATTGTTGAGATTACTAAAAGCATTTAGTGATTTTATTCAGTTAGTTTACCAGACCAAAACTATTCAATAATTTATTACCCCATTAGGGAATATAATGTATTTTTAAATAAGTACACTTTAGTTTTTAGTATGTTTCCAAAATATCCATAGACATTCCTATGTATATCCTTTTTCTCTATGCGTTCTATGTTAATGTATGATTCATCTATTAAACAAAATTATTCTTTTGTAGGGTACCTGGAATAATCTTTTTAAAACTAATCCATTTATTCCAAATTAAAATTTTTAAGTCTCTTATAATATACTCACCACCATTATTAGATGATAAGAAGTTTAACTTCTAACCAATTTCCTATTTCACCATTTCCTTCTTTTGAATAATCACTCATACACCCTTGGAATTTTGTTTCAAATATTAAAAAAATATATTCCTTGTTGTATCATCAATGAATACTAGAAAGTAAAGTTAATCTCCATGAGATTAGATTTAGGGTTTCCCATAAATATCTAAGTGACCATACTCCGAAAATGAAAATTTAGGCATCCATTTATCTAAGTGAAAGTACACCCTCTTCTAAATCCTAATTACATAACTCTCACAATAAACTAACTTTGTGTTATCAATATTTAGTATAAAATATTCTATTAGAACTCTCATATTCATCTCATTGATATGATTGAGACATCAACACCAAAACTCTTATCTTTTAGAAGTACTTACACTAAAAATTATCACTCCATCTAATATTTTGGTAAGATTCAATATCCCATAATTTAATACCATTTTCTAGAACCATGGATTCATGAGTAACATTTTTTACTCTATTTTTGATGATTTTTCGATATCCCACTTCATCTATCTGACCAATGAAAATAATATTTTTTATTGATGTTTTTTGTTTCATAACATATTTCATCATTATAATGTTCTCATTTGTAATCTGAATATTACCAACTCCCTTCCCACTTCCTTTAAGAGAATCAAAATTAGAAAAGTTAACCTAAGTAAATATTATAGTAGTATAATTCACCATACAACCCTCTCTAATCCATAGATTAAAATGGTGCATCAGAAAAACAACCTATGATTCCATTAAAATGATTATTCTTAAAAAAAGATAGTTATTACATGATTTTGAGTTAAAAAACATGAAATTCTATAAGTTTTCCTCCATGGATATTCATTTCATCTCATGTAATCCTTATTTATATCACCTATATTCCCTAAATGAAAACATATGGGTCTAGTCCCAATTGATTCATATAAAATCCATTCAATTATTTGAAATTAAGGATTTCCTTGACCCCTCAATTTAGTTGAAATCCTTCTATAATAGATGTTCATTTCTGATTTCATAGTTTATTTGACATCCCTCCACTTTGGGTCTATGTTTGGGTGATTAAAGTAGTTTGGGATGGTGATGGATATGGCGTTCGATGCTCTTCCCTTATACTGTGCTTGTTTTTCAACCCATTAGTCTCAACCCCATCTTGGTTGGGCTCAATGAGAGTTTTGGGACAACTTGGGATGGTGTTGGAGTGGGGTTGGCGATGGTATCCATGATTTTCTCATCGGAATTGTTTTTTATTATCTTTTGGGTTCATTTGCCTTCTTCGGCGTCTTTGGTGTTTCTTTCAGTGGATTTATTACAGTTTTCATCTGGTTTCCTTTCTATTCGTTATGGTTTTATTGGATGTTTTTGGTGTGTTTTGTTATTTTATTTTTCTATGGAATGTTTTTAGACTTGTTTCTCTATAGGAGATGATGCTAGTGCTACGTTCGTGATGTCAATGATGAAGATGACACATGGTCTATGATGAATGTAGATATCTCAATAGATCTGGTCTGTTTCAGTTTCCCAAAGGGTGTTTACTCCAAAGGTTAGATATAGTTATGGTTTTTGGTTCGCTTCGAAGGTGATATAACTATGGAGAGAGTGATGGTGTTTCTGATGATCATGGTTTAAAGCTTCAGGTGTACGATGTCCTGTGTATTTTTTTGGCATCTCAAAGAACATTCACCAGTTATAGGCTTAGGCATTTTTATGGAAGGTAGTGGTGAATGGTGTTAATCAATTTTTGATGATGTATATTTCTTGATGATGTGTCTTTCTTGATGATGGTGCATGTAAGAGACCATGTATCAAGGATCTCATGGACTGGGGCGTTTATGTGGTGCAACGATTGATGCAGTATTTTCAAATTTTGAAGTTAGAGTGTTGAATTTGGCACTTTGGTGTCTATGGTTTTTTATTCTCATATTTGGTTTTATGTTAAGTGTTGTATGGTTATGTATTTTGAAATCTATGGTTACCATTTTACCTTAAAATGGTTTTTTGATAATATAAAAATATGGATTTGGAGTTCTATTTTTCATACCCACCAGTTTAACTCAATCTAATATAACTTTTTGGTCCTTTGAATGAGATATTACTCTATCTTGATTATATAGAATCCAAAAAATATTCCCATTGAACTTATTTACCTATACTGTAACTCCTTCTAAAACTACTCCTTTAGATAATAGTAAATTCCCATTGAATCAAAGAAATATTTAAGGAAAGAGTAATGTTTCTTGAGTCTGATGAGTGTTTTACCGAGTCATCCTAAAAAGCTTTAATAAAACTTTTTTTGAATCATTAAATTTCCTAATATATATAAGTAATATACCAGGATCACCATTTAGTATAAAAAAAAGCAAGAACTCACTAATTTGGTTATACTCACCTGATCTTAATGTACAATTTTTTTGGAAAACAAGAAACTGTACCCTAAAGCACTGCACAAAGTTGACCTTTTCACACACACTAAAAATTTTCTAAATGAAAATATAAAAAAAACGAGAAATGAAAACTTATGGATGTGACAAAATTTTATTAGTGTGGTGCAATTTAGGTATTTATAATCTACTTCATTCATAATAGAGCCAAAAAAATGATGGATGTGACAAAATTGTATTAGTGACTATTTTATTTTTCTTTACAATTTGGGCTATGATATATAGAATATTTGATATCTCTAGATCATTGTATAAATATTTTTTCTAAGATTAGTTGACCCACGTATGGTGAGTTTCCATGTTACTTAGAATGGGTTGGATTTTATTGAGTTTTGAATCATGCAGTTGTTTTATTCTCACAATATGATTTTAATTTTTTTTGGTTTTCATTATTAGGTTAGAGAAGAGAGAGAATGATTATTCATGATTTATATTTGGAATATAGGGATCCTATAAAATTCATATACTTTACTATGAATTATATCCTTATTACAATGTAGGAATGAGTCATTTATAATGTTTACAATAACTTATATTGTGTTTTCCTATATAACTACTTAGTGGAATTTTATATGACTAGAACATGATTAGTTACTAACACTATGATATTGTATAATTTTTATCTAATCCTATATGAGATTTTACCTAACCTAAGAGTGGTTTGGTAAGGCTAAAGATGATACTTGTGTAATACATTTATAATGTATGGTTTGTGTGGACTGACTTGGTTTGTTGTATATTGCTGACGTCCATATATTATGTAAAAATATGAGTTGATGATTATAATGACCAATGATTTTAGTATATATTTTATATTAATTAAATACTATATTGAATTTCTTTCATCACATGTAACTGCAATCTAAAATTAACCACAATATATTGTTGAAAAAATATTACAATACATGATAAATATAAGAATATTATGAGAACAAAATATGAAAAAAATAATGATAATATATAATTAAAACATTTTATTAAGAAAATATAAACATATATTTATGGATTATATTTTTATTATTATTACTACTCTTTTAATGAATGATTCTATGTATTAATAAATTTCAATTAATAATTCAAATACGAATGTATTAATAAAATTTAACAAATTCATATAAAATATGTAATCAATATAAAGGAAGTAGGAATAAAATAATTTAATGATAAATACATATTCATAATGAATTATAATTTTTCTACATATTAATCAGTTTTCATCATAATATTTTCCCATAACATGGAATATTAATAATTATTTTATTAAAAATTATATTATGCTAAAATATATTATTATGTGTTATAAACACTTCTTTGAAAATCACGTTTATCAGCTCTTTAAATCTTATTTAATATAATATTTCTCATACTTTTTATCATAATATTTCTTTTTAATTAAGATAAAATTCATTTTTATTATAAAAATTTACCAATGTAGATATTAGTTACCAATGTAAAAAATTAGTTTTCAAATATACTATTTTTATTAAATTTATCTAATATTTATATATATAAATTATATTGATATATTTTAAGTAATGAATCCAATAAAATGTTTAAATATATTTAAAAATAATTTAAAAGTCATATAATAAATAATTTATATTAAATAAGTATAAAAACACTCAATGTACATAAACATTTATTTCTACAAAAACATATTTTTTCCATATTTTATTAATTAATATAAAATTATTTTCTATCATATTTGGAAGTATAATTATATTATAATGATTCCAAACTCATATTTAGAACTTCTTAATTTGGTAAGATGGAACATATTATGTTCTTTTAAAAATACAATCAAAATATTAAATATTTAATATGGGTTCATATGGGGAAAATGATGTAACATAATGTTGCTCGAATTTTATTTTGTTAACATGACACATATCCCTTTTATAAGACAATTTTTTAGTTATAAATTCATACCCACATGTCTCAACAACTATTTATCACCTAACTCACCTAAATCCTAGGGGATTCCATTTTTACTCCTCCCATACCAATCAATTACAAATTAATGTCCCCCTTTTTAACCTTTTAGTAGAGTTAAATTTTACCCATGTCATGCCACACATAACTAGAGAAATCAATTGTAAACCATTCCTATTCTACCTATCCTAGAATACCCTTAAATTGAGGTGACACAAGTTAAACAAACACATTTATTTATTTAATTTAAATAAATAAATATTCAAAACAAAAATATCCTCTCTAATCGGAGGATGAAAGGTTTAGTTCAAAGGTATATTATTAACATAAACAACTTATATTACAAAAAAAATCATAAACATCCCACTTAAATTAAAAAAATCTAGACCCAATTCTAATAATATCACTTTTAAGACCTATCTTTAAATCCTAGGGAAATAAATAATTAGAATAATGTTTTCTATAACACTCAGTAAGAAAGATATATATGTTATTCATAATAGTTTGATCTTTAAAATGAGAAAAAATGAATAATTTATAAATATATAATAAAAATTCATGGAATAATTTGTGATAACCACTAAAAAATATTGACTAATTAGGATTATGGAATAGGAATATAAGACCAAATAATTGTTTCTAGGAACATCACATCAGGTATTATAACAAAATTTAAACAATATTGAAAATTGATGCATAATAAATAAGGTTATATTTAGAACATAGATCATTATAATAATTTGATATAGACTGAAAATAAGGTAGATATTAGATAAGTGGAACAAACTTAATCATTGAAATACATTGTTCACAAATTCAATTACATCCTCCATATAAGATTTTAACAAATCAATTTATGTACACACATTAGTTTTGATAAAAACCAAGAATATCCAGCTATTATATTTTGGAAAAAATACATGTAATTCCACCCTTAAGTTTTTTGAACAAATATATTTATTTACATCTCATAGTAATGTTGAAAATTACAATAATTTCCACCCTTTAGGTTATTTAAAAAATCCTTGAATATCTACCCATTAGTATATCATGATATATAATGTCTTAGCTAATAAATTACATGGTCTGATATGATCCCACACACCATCATCCATACATATGAGCACTACTTAAAATCAAATCATTCATCTTATCACAAAGAACCATTACAATTAAAATGGGTTTCATAACATTTAAAAACTAAATAAAATAATTTGGATCTATTAAAAATTTATCTAATGATACAAAATACCTGATCTACCAAAATAAGTTTTTAAAATGTTCACATATATGGGTAATTTACACAACATTACTCCATTGGAGAACCTATCAAAATAGAATTCTAAAAATACATTACATCTGAGAAAAAAAAAATACAAAAATCATTTTTTAATGATGAATAGAAGATATATTAAAAAATTTATTTAAAACCAATTCAAAATAATGATATCATGAAAATAAATCAATTATATTTCAAAAATATAGAGTAGAGGGGAAGAATATGAGATAGTGTAGAATATTTTCTATTAAATATTTGAATATTACTTTTTTTAAAACCATCATCATTAAATGAATATTAACATTTTTAAATGAATAAATATGAATATAAGAATCATAAGAGAAAACATAATTTTGAGTTTCCACTATATAAAGGATAACATTTGTAGGATGTAAAAACTTGTATTTGGAGGAAAAAACCATTTAAAAGTTATTAGAATTATTATTAACCATAATATATATTAATGAAACAATATAATCATCAATGAATAATCCATTGGTGTCATGATTTACCTATAAAGAAGGTCTAAATTTAGAAAAAAATCATAAATTATTTTAATAAATAAATCTTGAATGATTATAGTCAAAGAAGAGTGATTATGACTTAGGGAAAAGATTTGAGTCAAGAAGACCACATACATTTATTCCATCATTTTTTAAAAGTTATATAACCTTATTTAAAAAACAATAACCATCATAATAATATATTTAAAATCCCCTTTTATATAAATTACCGTTTTTATAATACATTTAAAATAATATTTTATGAATATATTAGATAATGATTTATTATTTTCACTTTTGGGTGTTGGTTACTATAATTGTAACAAGAATGTTATATAATGAAAATATCTGTTCCCACTATTTAATACCAAGTCCATATCTCTTATATAAATTATAGTAAAGGTTTAGATAACTTATATTGATTTAAAAATCTCTAATCGCATTCCATAAGTTTTTTATATATCTTATGTGAAAACTTTATCAATGAAAAATCATTCCAGTAATTTTAGAGATTGAAGATAATAAATTAATAATGTGTTAACTACATAATATATCCTTTTAATAGCCATGAAATACTATTATTTATTATTAAATTATAATAATAGTATTTTTTATGTTCCCATTTTCATCCAAGATAATGTTTCATCACATCATTTATGTATGTGGTGAAAACTGACCCAAACAGAAATACTCGATATGCCTTGATTTTTGAATGTGGTTAATTAAATGTTACTTCTAACATAATTTCATGATAATTGAATAATTAAGATGTTATTTATATTTTAAAATGTTTTTACACATATTTCAATAGGCTTTACAGCAAATTAAATATAAAAAATAAGAATAAAAATGTTACTTCATGGAAGAGGTAGTCCACAAAACACATAGTCGACAATCATTTGATTTATTATTCTTTGGGAATGAATAAATTATATTTTTTATATAAATATTATTAAACATTATCATTATAATTATGTAGGTTTCATTATATTACTATGTCTAAGGTAGGTGTATAAGAGGAATATTAAGAAGAAAAGAGTATGGAGTAAGTAATACTTATGTCGAGACCTTGACCATCTTTTTTAAAAACTTCTTAGAATTCACTAAAATAAAATAACTTGTAGTGACCTTTGGATTTAGTAAATAAAATTTGGTTATAGGATTTTAAAATTGGTTAGGGTTTTAATAAAATTTTAATAGAAGGAGGATAATTTAATGGGTAGAAGTGATCCTGTTTTATACGTGAAAATGAGAAATTTTGTCAATACACATTACTTTTCAAGGATATCATAATAATATTCATGGGTATATGGATTAAAAAGAGATAAATTGGATTTGGGGTTTTATTTGGTCAATTGTGCCTCAAAAAATAATTTCCAAACATGTTTTAAACATGATTTAATTCATTAACCCTTTTATTATTTTCCTTTAACATATTTCTTGTTTTTACTTGGGAATGTGTTTTTTCCTAAGAAACATATGTTTTACTAAAGATATAAAATAACCATTGTTAAATTTTTTTATGATGAACTAAAATTTAAATTCTATTTAATATAATTAAATTCTTAAGTAATATAAGATTAACTTTTAAAATAGGACATCTGTATATATAAAAAATGTTTTGTTGTTGAAAATTAACTTTTTAACATTACATCATCTTAATAATATTTCACATTTATTACCAATTAAATATATGTTCATATTGTGTGTGTGTTTTTAAAAATAAATTTTGTGATTATATTTTAAAAAATATTAATATAATTGATTATATTGAAAGTAAACAATATTAATAAATAATATTTTAAAATAATTTTTTTTCCATTATTACGGTAATTAACATCAATCATTATAATAATATTTTTACAAAAAAATTCATTTTATATAATTTGAACCTAATAATTTTAAAGATGTAATACAATTTAACAAAAAAATATTTAATGGTGAGAAAAAAATTAATTTTCATATTAGCACACATAATATGTAAAAAAATTAGAAAAAGATCTTATCCAAGTGTAAAATTACTTATGTTTTATCATATCATTCTATATATTTTTTATAAATTGGTTTATTATGTTGATATAGTCCAATTTAATGTCTATATAATAATGGTAATATTTAATATTTTTATTAAGTTAACATGGTTTTATTTTTTAGTTAACTATTGTGTACAAGACTAAATACTAACACTATATTTAATTAAGTAAATATTTTCACTAAAATTGTGATTTATAAATTATACCCCCATAAATGAATTTTTTCCATGAAATTTTTTTATAGTAAATAAAACATGTGATGATAATTTTTCCTAATTATATTCTAAGTTCCCCATATAGCTTCCTGGAACAAGTTATTCCTCCATACAATAGTAACCATATTTGTGGTCTTGTTTCTCAACAATTTATCTATCCGATCAAAGATATAAAATTGTTGTTACTTATATGAGATATCATTTTCTAATTGGAATAAACATATGTTTAGTACATTTTAATGTCTTGGTTTGTATTTAATTATAATTTATTATTGGAAAATATCATGAATTTATAAGAGTTTTGGAGGGAGTGTTAAATGACATGCTACTGTCCTGACACGATCAAGTATCTCTAAGGGATCAATTTATGTAGTGTTCAACTTATTTTCCTACTAAATACCATAACATACATCATTGTAAATATATATAGGAAGACCATGTCACTATCATCAAAATATAAATCTCATTTATAATTTTATATATATTTATTTGGCCTAATTTTTCTCCTTTAAAAACTTATTGAATGTTTAAAACCATCTCCCCATTTCATGGACAAGGTCAGGACCTATTAGCTTCCATAGTATAACATCATCCCACCAAGTTGGATTCCTACATATTATCCCATACATATCCACACATGTTTTAACAAATGGATATTTTATGATATTTTTCTCTATAAATAAATTAAATTTCATTGATATCTTGTTTTATATGAAACATTTAGTTTAAACAAACCACGATACACTATTAAAAAATTATTATTTAATGTTATTTTTATCACCTAGAAATTGGATTGGAATATAAAAATATGAATAACTAAATTATGAATAATATTTGGTTTAAATGTGTATAAAATGTAGTCATTGGTTATAAATTAATTATAAATATAAATAAAAATCATCTAAAAGTAAAAATATGTTTTTCTACAAAATTGTTTTTATGGGAACAATGTTTTTCAATCACAATAAATCAAATTAATCACGATTAGTGAATTATTTTAATGAAATTAAAAATTTTAAAATTAAATATAGTTTTTCCATTCATCTAATGTTTTCTTAGGCAAGACATAAGAATATATATCTAGTTTTTTTATTAAAATGTATTTTTCTTAAATACAGGTTTCATCCCATTTTCCAAACTCATTTTATAATATTTTCATCTACTTATAGAAACTTAATATTTAAAAATATATTACTTATTTGGAATTAGGAGAGTAAAATTTGGTAAATAGGCAACTTTTATGATTGTTCACTATGAATAGTAACCACATAAAAATTTCATCACCCTAGTAATAGTAAAATAGTTAAAATAGGATTAAAAATTTCACCTAAGGTTTTAAAATTTATCTAAAACATTAATTTTCCCTATTTTATGTCTAGATTCCCTCTATTTCCATCCATGTATCAAATATATGGTAACCTGATACCATATTTCTTTGATTACGCCCCTTATATTATTTTATGAAATAGATAAATAAAAAATGACCCTCTCTTGAATTCAATAACTCTAAATTATTATTATAAGTATAAGAAAAGGAAAATTTTATTTCTAAATGTTTATTTTAAATATAAATTATTTTTTTGTCATAATATCTTATTTTTATTTTTTAGTAATTGAATAATTTCCTCAAATGCTTACGCAACACATACATATTAATTATCCTATTTATAGAAAAATAAAATAATTTATTTTAAATATTAAAAGTAATATAATTAGAATTAATTATAGTGTTTATAAAAATTTATATAAAAATAAAATATTAATGAATTTTAAAAGGTTAATATTTTAATTTCATTTTTCTAAGTTTTTTTCAATGTCAAATTATCTGAATAGTTTCAAAATTGAAATTAATGATATTTTATGAAAATAATATTTTATTAAATTAAATATAAATAATAAAAATCTCAAAAGTGTAAAATGTGGATAATATATGGTATAAAGTGTCATTAATTTTCTATTTATAATCTGTTTTTTACTATCTTTGTAAAATAATAATCCTTAATAATTAAAAATTCATTGTCATGGTTAAGATTAAAAAATGTTAAAGAGGGGTTTATTGAAATTAATAATGTTTAATATGAAACCAAAACTATATATATTACATTGGATGATGGTATTTTGACCTAATAATATTTTCATCAAATCTATGCAATTTGGAAATAGTCTTCATCAGAATGACTTAATTATGTTTTATTCTTTTTGGTAATTCTAAACATGCGATCTCCATCCCTTATAAAATGACACTCCTTACCTCTTTAAGATACACCTCATTGAGAAATATATATAAAAAACCTATCCCATTCACTTTATATACTTATCCATATTCTAGTTATTTGTTATTCCCAAAAGATAATCCCTAGTTTCTTTAAGAGTACAATTAAAGGATTTCATTCAAAAAAGTGATAATCACCTTAACTAATCACATTCCATGTATTTCTAATTTTAAATATTCTAAATAATTGGTATTTATCATTAAATAATGTCATAAATATCTTCAATATAATTAAATTATATTATGATTATGAAAATACCATTATTCTCTATCTATCTCTTCCACTAGGAAGTGAAAGTTATGATCTTGTGAACATACGACTTACCATCTCCACATAGTGATACAATTCATATTCCAAAACCATATTTCATAGATGTGTATTACGATGGTTTTAATTTTTATGTGTTATATCAATGAAATAATTGTTGTTATGTAATGGGAATATTATACTACCTTCATAACTTCTAATATTTTAGAAAACGATAACGTCCCTTATGTGTATGTGTGGACTGCATTCTCTACAAAGTGATGTGGTTTGATTTTCCTTTCCACACTATAAGTATGGTAATAAGGGTGGATTTAATGAATATATATGATGTATATGTTATAATAATTATTTTATAATTTTTAATTTTTATTTAAATTTCTTTTATTCCATCAATAAGAAAAAAGGAATGCTTTTTCAGCTGTACATACAACCTACCTTTTACAAGAATAGTGTGAATCATTTTTTATATCTCTACCTTTTAAGGGTGAATATAAATATATATAAGTATATAATTAATATATATGATATTAATATCATTTTTATAATTCTGGATATTTTGGAACCATGATCAATGTATAAATACTAAGAGTTCCAAACATAAAACTGTATGAAAAATGAAACAGTTATCACCTGGAATAGTTATTTTAATAAGGAAGTTTTTATAAACATGAGATAAGATTATATGATAAAATCCTATATGTTATGATATATATTAGTATGTTTATATTATTAATTTTTATAGAATATATATTTATTATACAGGAGTCCCAAATGAGTTTGAATATAGAAAATACTTGAGGTAATTGTCTTATGTTACAATCCCATTTTTACTAGGATTACCTATGATTAAGATAGTGATTAAAAAATATCATGATATACCTCTCAATAATTCTCATTAATTTTATTATCCTCTAAAAATTCAAGAGATTACATTTTTTCCTTTAAATTTCACCTCCTTAAATATTCATGATACCAATATAATTTCCATATAATTAACCAAAATTATTTTTATCTTCGATGAAAAACCTTTTTTCTTTCATGCCCTTGTTTTACCTAAAGTATTTTAAAAAATTATTAATTTTATTTAATACCATCATATAAATTCAATTTTACCATGATATAATTTATATACAAAAAATTAAAAGGAATAATTCATTTATTTTCTAAACAATGTGCGTTTTGACAATTTACAAAAGTGAGAAATGAATGTTTTATTTTAACTTATTTGGATTGAATAGAGTTTCTCGAAGTCATTAATGACCAATGATTTGAATCTTTCATTAAGATTTCTGAAATTTCTTTTAAATTAATTTTTTTTAATATTTCTGAATTTTTTAGATTTTAAATAAGTTATGTCAAATTGAAAAGTGAATTTTCCTCATGAAATATTCAAAAAGATTATTTAAGGAATTTTCATCTATGATAACATCATTTGATGATAATTACATTTTACTAGTTGTATAATCTATTGATACCATCATTAATATTTATATATATGGTATTTGATTATGATGATGAGATATTTATGGAATCCAATTATTTTCCATGGGAAATTCTATGATGATATGAAAATGTTCTCTAATCTTTTTACATTTACATGGATTAATTTTGATTATATGATAGTTGGGTCCATTATATTACTATAATGAATTAATTAAAGTGGTATTTATTTCACATGATATAATGATAATAATCATGGAAATGATTTTGAATATATTTTTTCACATATTGATGCAGAATTATGATTTCATTATAGTTACACCTATAAGAAAATATTTGGACATGATTACAGACAGCTTTATCCACATTTTGATGTTCAAATATTATCAGTTCCTAGACATTCTCACAAGATTGTTCATGGACATGATTTCATTTATCTATGTTCACAAGATTATGATTTTTTTCTTATGATTCCACTTTCCCATAATATGACTTTTGGATGTTGATTACCATTTTGACATGATTATTGATCATTATACTATATATGAATTTCTAAAAAATACTTTGATCTAGGATTTTTCTTGGGTATGAATATTTTATGATGAGAAAATTATCCTAAATATTTCATCATACCCTTATGATCATATTATTTTCTAATGATTGAAATCTACCATATTTACCCTTAATAATCATATGATATCACCACTTCTTTTGTTTTGATTTCCCTAATTTTTGAAGAAATATTCAAAGTAGGGTATGTATAAGAAGAGTACGATGTTGGAAAATAATTCGAAAAATATTTTCATATCATTCATGAAATAATAAGATTATATATATAGTATTTGAGTATGTTGAAACATTTTGGTCCTTATGCATGTATTATGTTTAAATTTATTTAATAATCATATATAATGATGCAATATTTATATATATTGTTCATGGGTCACTTCAGTTGGCATAAAATTATAGGTTTATTTAATATTTGGAGTTTAGGGATACAAATATTTAGAGAGAAACCTGGGGTTAAGTTTATGTATAGGATAATAACCAAATGTTTTGGTAATGACCATAGAAAACATAGGACAAACTTAAGGATCCAAATATTGAAAAGAATGTGTCATGGTTTTGACATATTATGAATTATATTTTTTTATTATATTATAACTCACTCTGTTTTTTATACCTTGATGCATACTCTATGTTTTTAGTGTTAGTAAATGGATTTAATAAGAAGAAATCATGTAAAAAATTAATGTAATGGTCAATGTAAAGACCATACTCAAGAGAAATAAAATGTTTTGGGAGCTGGGATGACATATATTTTGAATATTGTGGCAACCCACATTACTGCGCGTTGTGTTAAACTAAGGAAATTTGATTTTTTCTTCTATATTTTATTGTAGAAAATGTTATTTTCTACTATGATATGATCTCAAATAATTTTTTCCAACCACTCTGTTGGTCCTATAATAGTTTTGTACCATAGGGATATGAGTTTTTTTGAAATCTAAGTCATTCTAATTTTTAAAGAATATGTTATATTTAATTAATTAAATATTAAATTATTCTCACATGTTTGTTTGATCAAATCATTCAAATAGAGTGTTAAAATGATAATCTTTCTCTATGGATAAGTCTAGAATGAAGGGTTTTCCCCTAGGATAGGCATAACCTTCTATTAGGAATTAGTGTGTGGGGGGGGGGGGTAATCCTTTTATTTTCATTTTTTTTCCTTTCCTTTTTTCCTTTCTCAATTTCTTTTTTCCTATCCTCATATGTATTATCGCGTATGGGACACCCCATGGGGGTATCTCTTGGATGATAAAGGGAGAGAGAGAAAAGAGAGTGATATTTAAAGGATGTGGTGTTATTATAGAGCATGGGTCATGATGAATCCTCGTATGATAGCTACAGACCATGGATTAGACTGAATCTCTAGAAGTTTCTTCCCCAATGTAGGCCCAATTTATATTTTTAATCATAAATCCCAGTATATTAGTGTTTTTAAGATATAAATCCTTTTTTGTGTTACTTAGGACCCCATGGGGGTTAACCTAGGTGTAATTGGGTAGAAATGGGGGTTTTGGGCCATTTTGAGGGGTTTCTATTCGGAAATACATGATTACAAATCATGCGGTTTAGAGAACACACAATGTGGGTTCTTTATTTTTGTGAAAGATGATGTTTTTAGAAAAACATGTTGGGTAGTAGGATTGGGGTGTGGTCGATTATTCATCTAGACACCCCATGTTGGGGTATGTGGTCATGTAAAATACATAGATAGTCCCCTTGTGTGGTGAATTCCATATAGTCATGAATACTTAGGTGGGGTACACATACACGTACATGGGAAGGTGCCCCATCTGGGGTTAAACTCATGTGAGAGAAGTACACAATGTGAACTTGGGCGTTTTAGATACCAAGTGGGCTTGTGGTACATGTATAAGTACACAAGTTGGGGTATATACTGTATATATGGAATAAACATGTTTTACAATGGATTTGTGAACACTAATTGGCTTGGGGAACATGGAAAAGGAGGTCCTCTATGGGTACATGACGTCTACCCAAAGCACCCACTTTGTACTTTTCCTACCTTGGCCTATTTTTTATGTTTTACATTTTAATGTCAGAATTAGACTTGTGAGTAGTCCATTCAAATAATTTATCAATGTAAATCCTTATAGTGGAATCCTTTATACATTTTTAGAGAATTTGGATGGTGTTTGGGACTAAGATAATTTATTTGGGGGGATTCACTGAGTTCTGGTTTCATAACCCTCTTAGGTACTGGGTTGTGAGCTGTGAGGCCCAGGTGGGGTTTGTGAGCTCAATAACCTTCTTGAACCAAGTGTACCATGGAGATATATTTGTGGTTATTCTGTATAAATTCTAGAATTCAATATTATATTGTATATTTGTAGATATCATGGTTTTTCCTTGTGTATTGGGATTAGTATCTTGAGGTTTGGGCATTTTTGGTTTAGCTCCTATGTTTGAGGATCATATTTTTAGAACAATTTGGTATGTTTGACACCTTGGGATGGATGATATAACTAGGCTCTTTTGAGATGTTAAGATGAGTCTAAAGGACTCTTGAGGGTACCAATGTTTTATGGTTAATAATTTAGGGACCAGTAGATGCCTGAGTTAAAAAATGATGATTCTCCTATGTCATGGTGATGCATGGGAAGCCCTTATAAGAAATATAGTACCCATCGATGGATTGGGAACTAGGAATTGTGGTTGATATATTCTTTCATGGTAATTAAACAGTGAATTTTGTGTAAAGGAGACCTTGTAGGTTCCTAATTTTGAGGTGGTCATGAGGATTCTTTATAATTCCCCATTTGGCAGGGTTATTATTTTAAATACCCCTTCAGGCGTGTTTTTGATTAAGGATAAGTTAGAGGGAACCAATGTCTGTTTGGGTTATTTCTATATTGGGCATGTTCTGTAATTTTAGATGAGCTATAGGAACCCCTAATAGGATTTATTACTCTTGTTGTGGCATTTTAACCATATGTATATGATTCTTTAGGAATTAAATGAGAGCTTGGGAATAGTAGGGGAGTCCTCGATTGGACGTCACATTATTTTGTGACCCTAAGGACCATGGGAGACCCATGCATTTTGTTTGGCCTAATAGTGGGGCGTTGAGAGCCCATAGTGGTTGTTTCTTGGATATTGATATCTAGGGAGTTGAGATAGGACTCATGATTTGTTTTTAATAGGTGATTTAAACTGCCAGTTTCACTATTTCAATGGTCGATTTGAGGTAGGATTGTCACATGTTTTTTAGAATTAATCCATGAGGTTTGTGGTAGTTTATGGTCAATACAATGGTTTAAGAGGAGACCCTTTGGTTATATCAGATTGAGTGGTGTACCGAAGATGTGATATGGTTCTCTCCTTTTTTGGCTAGATGTTGTTAGACAGTCTTAGGGAGTTAATTTATGATCTAGATGAGTAAACCACTATCATTGTGTATTCACCCTGGATAGAGGTTATATGAGGTGTATGTTATGGTATTCTGATTATTTAGTGGATCACTAGAATAATACATCTATCTGGACCATGGGTAGAAGAGATCTCTTGGGATAGTACACATGTCATACCCATAAAGATTTGTTCCCATGGGAAATTTTATACCATCAGATCCACATTTATAGAATTATTTTTTTCTACTGTACATTCTAGATGTGATAATTTTTCAAGCCATTGTAGTGGAGATCTGTTGCTAGTATTATTATTCCATTAGATTCAGAGTGATTGGATGATGAACATTGGTATTTATACACCTAGTATGATATACAAGGGTTATACAGTAAATTATTTCCTTGTAGTAGACTTTTCAGATTCTCTTGATCTAGTAGACACATCTATTATCACGTGGTTGTGTGAGGTACATGTTTTAAATCATTTAGAATGGAAAAAATAATGGTTATTATTACTTCTGGTGTCAAACTATGACCCATGGATTGTTATTCTCCTTTTTCTTGTTATCACAATTTTTATAAATTTGTTTTAATTATTCCATACACTATTATTTTTCTTCTAGGCTGGGTATATTACATGTGCATGAACAAGTTATTATATATGATTTATATGTTCACCCTTGGGAGTCTCGTATTGAAATTTATTTATAAAACCTTATAAATTCACTTCAGTCTTTATATAGTCCCCATGAATTATTTTATTATAGAGAATAGGGTGTGCGATAGATAGGAATGAGGGTTTTTGTTATTGGATTGTGCAGTTCCACTCATGTGGAGTCCCAAGATGGCATTACTACAAATCAAGTGAAATTGAGAATAAGTATATTTTTTGGCTTAGGATTGGATGTGGATCCTATTATATTTGTTTTCAATCATTTATTTGTTATAAATGGGATTCTTATTAGGTGAATGACTATTGTATTTATTTCATACTTTGAGTTTTTATAACTATATAAAACATTCCATTTATTATAGCATGCTCTATATTAGCTTATTTATTATATGTACCCATATGTTCCTCCTTGTGTGTTAGTTTGGTTATTGTTCCCTATTATTTCACTTTGAATAGAGTGTATAGTATCCCAATTTACTTTTTAGACCATTACCACTAGTATAAACATTTAGAATTTTGGGAGGCATGCTTGAGGGCATGTGGTGTGACAAATTGGGTGACATGTTTGGTCAACCCTGGTATATTCTTTAAAAAATTGTCGCATAGTATGTTGGTTTTATGATTTTGGGAGTTGATAGACTGAAGGTCTAGGAATGTGTTTGAACATTTGATGGATATCAGACTGGTGTGTCAGGAACTTCTTTATAGATATAAAGTCCAATTTTCTTGGCCATGGAATTGTAGTTTTTGTTATTTTATTTTTTATTATTTCATGATTTCACCTAATATTATTCACTTGAGTTTGTGGATTTGTGCTTTATTAAAGTTTTTGGCTATTGTCTATTGGATATGAGTCCAATGTTCATTCATTATTCTAGGCCCAAAGGATTTTGATGACATATGCATATATGAGGTATTTTTACTGATGATAGAGATGAGGTGATTATAGTGTATCCAATGACCTATATATTTTTTCACATATATATCCTTGGTGGAATTATACTCATGTTAACTAATTGTTTATATATTTTAATTAAGTGTAAATTCATGTGGATTGTGTGGCAAGATGATTTCTTATTTTAGAGATGTAGTCCCTTCATCAAGAGATAAATGTAAACCCTTTTGGGTTGATAATGGTATTTGAGAACCCTGTTGGTGGTATGATGAGGTAAAATATTCCCAAGGTTTATTTGGATTGAGATCAAGTTTATATGAGGGTATGATTCCCTTGAAGTCCCATTTTCATTTGTCTTTTGGAGGGATAACTTGTTTTTCCACATGTTATATGACACGTCTTGCTGTGGGGATCATGCACCTTTTATAATAAGTGGCTTGGGTTTGTGTTATTCCTCTTACTTGGAAGGTCCATCGAGGTGTTCATTATCTATGGTGTGGATAGGCATGACTATGTACAGGGTTTGAGAAGTATGGAATTGGGAGATATATATGTTTGAAGGCTCGATTTGAGAGGGTAGGTTTGGTTGGTTTCCCAGCCTTGCTCATTTTTTATTTCACTTTGGGTAGCATAATGGACTTGTGGTTAGAATATTTATGATTTAGAATGAATCTCGAGTGGAGGGTGGTCGCGTGGTTGAGTGTGGATTGAGGGAGATGCCTCATTTTTGTTTTGGAGTGTTGAGGGTTATCTGGTTTATTAGAATTGTACTACATGAGGAGAAGGTTTAGTAGTTTTGGGAATGTTATCCTAATTTCATTAGGAATTGGACCATGGGAGTGTGAGACTTGTTTCACTATTGAGAGTGGAGTAAGTAAATCCTTTTGGTGGAGAATCCATCACATCCTGTTTGATGTTGTATTCCTTGTTTAAGTTTTTTTATGAGCATAGAGGTTATGGGATTTCATATTAGAACTCTAGTGTGATTAGTTTTACCACTTCTATCCATTGAGTTAGATGATGGAAATAACATGGGATTTTTGGTTTGTCATCGAGTAGTGTGGTGATGATTAGGATACTCCCGTGGTGAGAAGTGCATCACCCTAAAATTATAAAATAAGGACATTGTATTTGATAGCCTATATGATAGAAAACATTAAAATTATAAGAAAATATAACACCCCAATACATTACAATTTATTTATTTCTAAATAAATTCAATATCTTCAATATATTTCATAATAGACAACACATATTTGTCTCGTATTACACATAATAATGAGTTTTCCTAATAGATTTTGTTACATGCAAGACTATGTTTTACCAAAAAAAATATATTACAAACATTTTTATTTAATATGTCTCTGAGACATTGGATTGAAGGGTATGCATATCATTAACTAAATTATGAAAATATAAAGTTTAAACACATTTAATAGTTATTTATTGATTAAAAATTAAATAAGAATCATTTAAAAGAAAAAGAAATGTTTTTTGAGAAACTGTATTTTTTAAAAAATACAGCCTGGTCATGATTTTCATACAAAAATTAAAATTAAAATTTCATTTTTCAGAAACTTTATTTTAAAAAGGAAAATATATTTTTGAAATAATCATATAAAAATTATCATTGTATGAGTTTTTGTGATTTTTATGAAATGTTTCATTTTTTGATGAATAGTGAAAAATATTGAAATTTAACTGAAAAATGTCTTTCCATTTAAATTATTTATAATTTTAAATTATATTTTTATTTTTTAAAGTAAAATTAGATCAAAATTAGATCAATTAATCTAATTTAGGTCATGGGAATCATTTTTAAATTTAATTTGGATGTAAAAACTTTGTAAGCTTTTGAACAATGTCTCTTTGAAAACCCTCTTTCTCATCACGTCTGTGGGATTCATATTGAATTACAATGTTCAAATTCTTTGAATTTAATTTTAAAAAATGGATAAAATAATTTTAATAAAAATAATTTACATTTTATAATAAGTTCTACTTAATTTTTTTCCAAAATAAATTGTAAAATATTAAATATTAATTACTATGGTTAATATAAAAATGGATTTACTGTTGGTTTAAACTAAGAGGATAAGGGTTCACATGACATAGGAATTATTCCAAACAAACTTTTATGGCCTTATGTGAACCTTATCTATGTTATTTTAAATAATGTACCATTTTTGAGTCTTTTTTAATTAAATAACTTTTGTATCATCATTTTTTTTAAATTACAATTCTTCCACTCACCTCACTTATAAAAGGCCACCCATAATCTTCTCTTATTCACACAATAAAAACCTTTTTTTTGGAAAATACCTAACAAATTCACTTTCAAAAATCACTCCTCTCATACTAGAATCTTTTTTTTTGGAAAAAATCCAACATTTGAAGGCCTTGGGTGAAATCCCAAATTGGACACCTAAAGAAGAGGTAACGTTCATCGATAATAATTTCTATTTTATTTATTCCTCTACCTACTTAAATTATTATTAAAATATGATTATATAATAAAATAATTATATTAAATATTATTATATGTTTTTTTTTTCAAATGTAATGACCTACAACTACCTCCATCTCCATGAAATTGGTTACGAAATCATTATTCGTGTGTACAACGAACTACCTTCTTGTGAACTGATGTCATTCATTTTTAGTTAACACATTTTATGGATAGATATGATGATTCATATAAATTATATGAATTATATTTATAATTTAATTATACCTTTGGATTCATTATATAACATATAACCTTTTACATTCCATTCCATATGGGGAAAATAACATCGTTTGTGTGTACAACAAACTACTACCTTGCGAAGCAATTTGCTTCGTTTTTCTCTAATGCTTTACTAAAAGGTGATAAGGATAATTTCAATTAATATATTTAATATAAATTAAATTATAATGATATTAGTTTCAAATTTATCATTCTTTAAGGATAACATTTCATTTTACTTTTTACCTTTTCACCCAGTTAAAGATAATACCGTCTTCATGTATGTGTAGACTATATCCTTCACGGAGCAATGGGACTCTCTATTCATCACCACACCACATGCACGATATGTATAAGTATATTTAAAAAATAATAATATATTAAGGATAATTTTTTAAAAATAAATTATTACCTACCATTTTTATTTAATGATATTTGAAAATGGAAGCGTTACTCTTGCTTATGTATGGACTCTCATCTCCATGATCATAACATCCTACATTTATCAAAACAATATTTTGTGATTATTATTAAAAGTAAAATTTAGGTATAAATATGATAATTATTTCATGATAATTATTCTTGAAATTATAGTACTTTACAATATTCACAATAACTGGATCATTCATGATAAAACATGTATGAGAAACAAAGCAATTAATACTCAAAATAATAAAAGTAATGAGATATTATTAAAGAATGGGTGCTAAAATGTAATAAGAGGATAATATATGATATTATAAATATTAATATGGAACTTGAATAGTATA
This sequence comes from Viscum album, assembly GCA_963277665.1. Taxonomy (NCBI): domain Eukaryota; kingdom Viridiplantae; phylum Streptophyta; class Magnoliopsida; order Santalales; family Viscaceae; genus Viscum; species Viscum album. The sequence goes on along the minus strand of OY728138.1, from coordinate 735,461,957 downwards.
ATAATATGTTTAAAACCAATTTTTATGAGTTTATATCATGTTCAACCAAAAGTAAGCACGAGGTAATGGTTTTTATCTTAATTTACATTCCATCGTGAATTATTTGTTTTTATGCACCAATTCACTTTTATGTGGTATATATAGGGCCCCTATAACATGTAATATCATGATTAATTTATATATAATTTTATTTTAAGTTTTAATTTGAATTATTTTATCCATGAGGTTTTGAATTGAAAATTACCATGTGGTAAAAGTTATTGTACAAGCTCACTTTATTTTGTGGTTGTTAACATTCCATTGAAACGACCAATTTTTTGTAATATTTTTTCATTGTAAATTAAATTTATCATAAATATCCATATTCTTTTATAATGGATATTATTATTCCGTAAACTATATAACATTTTAATATATGGTGTTTAAGTTTATAGTTATTATATTAACTGGGGAAATATTGATAAATTTGTATCCTTTACTCACTATGGATATTTGATGAGAAGGAACATTGTTCATGAATTAAATTGATTATTAAATATATGATAATTTTTTTGGAAATTTAGAAATAGGGGGTGACTAGTTATTGATATCCACTTATTTCATTAGTAGGTCACATGAGACAAAATAGATATTTTTTGGTCATAAAATTACTAATTTGTATAGATGTCTTAGAAAGAGGCCTCAAAGGTATTAAATGTCTTAGAAAAAATACCCTATGACAATATATATCTCATAATGAGGTCTCAATGGTATGTTTTATATTCCCTTAATCACACATTCCATTATTATGAATCCATTTATTCATATACCATGTGACTACTCAATTAGTTAGAATATGCATGTTTTAGTTTAATGATACAGTAATTATTTATATAGAATTATTTTATCATAATTTATTCATAGAATATTATTCTCATGATCATGATTACATGGATTAAAGTTCAGTTATTTACCTAGACATATTGATTATGCTTTATTTATTCATAGATTTTATTGTATGATCACCCCTACCAAGCATCTAATATCACAAGTTTCTTATCTTTTATTTTCCATAGGGTTCCAGGAAGTATTTTATGACTTTTATATACCGATTTTCTAAGAGTAATAATGGAATTATCAAGAAAATACTTTTTTTATTTTATGTTTTAAAATTTAATTTTGATTCAATTATGTATCTAGTTTACTATGAATTTTAAAATATTTGGTTCTTCAGGATTCAATTCTTTGTATCTTATTTCAATGTAATAAAGAAGAAAATAGATCTGAACCACTAAGTTCAGGGTGCTACAGTTGGTATTAGATGAATTTTGTAGAAACCCTGCGAAGTAGATTTTGGAAAACATTGATTAGGGAATATAACCCTATGATAACCTTTGATGATAAGTGTTTAAGAACATACTAATGTTTTTCTTAGGTTGCGTTTATATGGGTTTTCTAATAAATACATTCTTTTTTGGATACTAAAATTTGATGTTATTCTAGAATAGTGGTATCTAGGGGTAATAGTTTCAAAAAGGGAACATTATTCTTGATCCTATCATCACTTGGTGCATGATAACGGTCCTTACTATACACCTGGTTTTACACTCCCAAGAATTTTTATTATGATAACTCATATTTTCTTTTCAAACCATTATCAAGTATTTTAAAATAAGGATATCCAAAAATAACCCATTCTTATGATAATGAGATTATATATCCATAAAATTTTCAAATTTATGTTAAGTATTTCACTAGATTTTTGATTATAATTTATTTTTGATAATGTTATAATCTAATATAGTGCATTCCATTTTTATAAATGGATCCTAATAGATTACATGAGAAATGTATCAATGTATGTAATCTATGTTGGAATTTCCTTCATGGTAAAAATAATAAGATTGGAGATGGATCCATAATTAGAAATGATCAAATTATAACCATATCAGGGTTGGAAACTCGTTTTTAGATTAATAACCATTCCCATATGGAGTAGCATACCAATCCATCATGAGGTGTAACAATTATAGACCGCTTCATGCGTTATCATCCTCAATCATTAAATTAGACTAAAAATACCTTTTTTAGGTGGGTAGTTGATCAGTTAATTATAGAATATATTTCTCACTCAGGGGTATAGGGTAAGGGAGAATGTTTTCATGGAAGTTTATCATCTCTCAGAAGGTATCGACCAATGGTGGTCATTGGTTCAAAACAATAAGGATGAGGAGGTATAAGTTTGTTCTTTGGGATGTTCCCATGATTTATAACCCTCATAGTTCAAGTATAATATTTCTAATTACTAACATTTCCAATAATCTAGTTTTATTGGAAAAGATAAACCTATCTTGGTGATTTCTCATTAACTAATAGTTCTTCCCTCAATATTTTTTCACATTTCATTATGTTGGTTATTTATTCTCAAGTCAGTAGTTAATGATATAATAAATGTTTAATTCCTGAAATAGGCCTTAAATGAGAACATAGTTTGATAATTATCTCATCTTAGATGGTTTTATTTGATGATGTGTCCAGTGGGGCCGTGGTAGTGAAATTTATTTATAGGATAAAGCCTTTGATGGGTGGTGACCTTGCTTCAATTGGTCCTAGGGAAGGCCCTCTATCCTATTAGGTTCCATTATATGTATTCACTAGTGAGATTATATTGAGAATTCTATAAAATATTATTTGATAGTCTAGAGACCTATTAGCTTTGTAAATTAAGGTTTTATATCATGGATTTAATTATTAATATAAAGGCTTTTATAACTGGTGTTCCTCTTTTTTTCATTTTTTTCTTTCTCACCCTCCTTGTTCCCTTGATTTGTACAATTATTCTATGAGTTCCTACATTATTTTTAAATTTTCAACATCTTGGTAATTTATAGGATGTAATGATCTTTTTGTATAGTTTTGGATTTACCATTTGATTGATACTTCTTTTTGTCTCACACATGATTGAGGGTTTCTTAGTAACATATGGTGGTTTCCATGGATTTCGTTATGTTTGTGAAAACATTAAATAGTGGGGAGAATTATCATAGGTCTTATCCTTTGATTACATCACTCAGATTTTAGAGATTCAACTTGGTCTATTTTTTATATGATCTTTTTATTTATGAATTATATTTTCTGTTTTTATTTTCTACATAGAACACTTATGATTTTTTTCATCCTAAAATAATATGTCACTTTATAGGAGAATAAAGTCATATAATGTGAATAATTTTCACACACTAATTTTACTTTTAGCATAATTTTATGTTTAATTATCTATTTCTTAGAATTTTTTGTATATTGGTATGGATTTTTTTTGAATTTTTAATAGATTTTAAAAAGTGCACATTTGGAACACAATTTGATAAATCGTAGAGATAATCCACAAAATTATACTAAGTCAAAAAAATTCCTATGTCATGGTTAACTCATGGTTAGAAAATACATGTGGATTCTATAAGGAATTGTGTGAGGTACCTTGGTTTGTGGGTCTCATATTCAGGGTTTCTTCACAGTTAGGGGAAATTGTACGGCCAAACTGCATGATGTCACCCAAGTTAACTAGTACTGCTTTCACGATTGGTACATAGTTTGGTGAATCATTAAGCCTAACTATAAAAACTTCTGAGGTATATGAATTCAATTATTTTGATAAAAAAGAACCAATAACATGAGAATATAGTATCCTAGATTTATATATATAGATACCCAAATTGAAATACACGTTCTTGCTTATATGTAATCAAACCAGAAAGCTAGAAGCATGTTGCTAAAAGGCTAAATCTAACATAATATTCAACATTCTAAAAATAGGAAAAATATTTTTGATAAATAAATACAATTATAAAATATAACTACTCTGGTTCCTGAAAAAACATTAAAAAATGAATTGAAAAAGAATCATCAAAACAAAATTGAAGTTCATCATGTTCTTGGTTGTTAAAATATTTTCACATCCAAATATTATAACAAAAGCATTCACTTTTAAATATCAATAAATAAATAATGGAAAGAAGTTTTGGAAATGAATTATTTACATTATTCAATCAATTTATATACATGAACAAGTTAATATTTTCACAGTTCTGCTAAAATGGGACAAGAAAGTAGTAAAAGTAATAGAAAGGGATGAGAAAACAAGGATCTTGAGAAATATTTTAGCATACAACTATTGTTGAGCTAGGTGGAACTGTTTAACCAATCTTTATTGGTAAAAAATATTCCATCATGTTGGATAGAATCAATCATGTATGTTACATAACTCATAAGAACAATCATGTGAATATTATCAAGAAACCCAAAAAAGAAAATAAAAAATATGGCTAAAACCCAATTACCATGTATCTATTTCACCTATAATCCTCCATGTAAAACATGATTTTTAGTCAACATAATCACACACTATATTCATCCCCCCTCTATGTTCAAGCACTGTAGACCAGACTACATGTAGGATAATCAAATGTACCAGATGATTGTGGAGAAGTTGCAATAAATAGTGCCAATGGAATGATCTCTAACCTCTCTTACTCTCTCCCTATTTTATTTCTCTTATAAAAAATAGGAATAAAAAATTCTAGGAAAACATATATCCTCTCCTATCCCTATTTGAAATAATTTTCTGACAAAAAAACTAGGGTTGTTACATTGTAAATCTTAGGGGCCCTCTAACAACCTAGCGTCCATCCACATTATTGAATGAGAAGAAGTTACGGAGTGTGATGAAGTGATAGGTGGATAAAAAAAATTAATTGGAATGATTGAGAGGATCTCATGAATAAATAATTTAATGAAACATGAGTAAAAAAAATAAACTAGAAATGTGGATGCATAGATCCAAAAAATATTCCACATGATGAAAATATATAGAGAAAACATACCCTAGTATACTAATAGTTATAGGATTAAAAACATCAATGAATAAAAGTAGTCCTCTAATAAGTATAGGGGGCCTATACAAGGTTTTAATAGAGAGACTCTAGGGGAATGTGAAAAAATAAAGATCCCAACATAAATATAAGCCTATCCAAATGTAAAATAAAAGTTGGAAATGAAAATAAAATTTTAATATAATAAACATGGAATATCAACATGAAAAAACAATAATAAAACATACATATTAAAATATGAATTTTAATTAAAAAAACCAAAATGGAATAATAAATTAACAATTCTATACCTTGGATATTAAATACATGAACTGGATTTAATATGAAACTAACAATGAAATAAATTTAACATATATCCACCTTTTAAATTAAATTCCTAATCATATAATTACTCTAGACCACATAAACCCATCAATTAAGGCATCACAACCTAAAAAGAACTATAGGGAACATACCACCTAAATTAAATAATATTCTAAATCATATAAGATGATTATAATTAAATAATTTTCAAATGAATAAAAAAACAAAACAAGTATATATAATTACTCGTGTCTTCCACTAAGATAATTTCAATGAGTAAATATTGGATGAGTTCACTAGTATTTTCATAATAGGAGGATCCAAAAAGTACCATCACCCAAAAAAATTGGAAAAGAAAAAAAATCTCAGAAAAATTAACATAAAAATACAATAAAAGTTTAAAAATAAAATCACAATAAATTATTAACATAAAAAATAATAAAATTGAAACTAAAAAAAATATCCCCCAATATAAAAAATTCAGATCCAAACACATGGACCATTAACCTTGAGTCAAGGCATGCCACTAGAACATTACAAAAATAGGAAGTTATAGATGTTAGAAACTAAAAAATCTATAATAGTTGGAACTAGAATATCATACTAAGGAGGTAACCACCTTAAAACTATGAAAAATGGAGAAATATTATAAATAATAACCTGTGTGAATGAACATATCTCTGAAAGTCTTAAGGAAAACCTCAAAAACCTAAAAACATCAGTAAACCAAGCATAGTGTAATGTCCGAGACTTAGTTCAACTTTTTGTGACCAAACTAGGGAAATATATACCTTTGGGGTTCCTCCTCATGTGGTAAAGAAATATGACCAGCGATGAGGCTCTCAAATACCATGGGAGAAGATTATACTTTCTAGATTAAGTACCATAATGTTTTCAAATGTATTTGTGAATATGAACTTATATTGATTGTCAATATGATTAGTTTAAAATTAAAGTATGATTTTTACGTGCTTCTCAACATAAATGAGAAAAGGAGAAAAGTTAATGGATATAAGCTATTGGAATTATTTTTTTAATAGAAATTAAAGATAGATACTATTTTATGAAGAAAACATAATTTGTATGAAGTACTTAAAGAAATAGATCTATAGAATCATGACTTATTTTGAGGATTTGTGAGCTAATATGCAAGGTTACATGAAAAGTAAATTTAATAATAAAGTGGTACTTTCTATAATAATTTTTTAATCAAGTTTCAGAAGTCAGTAATAGGGGATATTGAGGAAACAGAATTCATAAATTCAAAACTGAATAAAATTATTGAGAGGCCATCTAATGTCTATTGGAAATAAAATGTACTAAATAATAGATTATGTAATTATTTTGATAATGTCTTGAAGTGTAGAGAAGGGTTTTGAGATTATTTGAAGGTGATAAATATGTTATGATATTAATTTAGTGGAACAAAATTAATTATTTATTTGAAAAATTCAGGAAAATCAACAATTTATTAAGACTTATGAACTTTGTAAGGTGTAGTATAGAATTTTTGAGTTTCATTTATTTTTATATGGTTAATAATTGAGAAGAATTCTAGAAATTTTTCAGTCTTGAACCCTACACACTTCATAAGGTTTCCATACTTCATAATAGTTTCACTATAGTACATTTTAAGGTTCTAAAGAAGACATCATAAGGTTTTATAGATTTTCAAAATGTTTAAGTGAATTTTTCATATGGATTTATAGACTTCCTAAGGTTTTATTCATAAATTTATATGGCTAAGACAAAGATATCATAATATTATTTAAAAAACTATAAAGGTGTTGTGAGCATCGTAAGGTTTATCTTCATATGGTACATGTTTAGATGAGTTTAGCGGTTTTTGGTAAGGTTTTGAACCCAATTTTGGGAAATCATATGTTTTAGTTATTATACATAGTAAATATGAAAGGAATTATAAGGATAAAATATTTATAAGGTTTTTCTTCAAAGGGTTGATATATTTGTAGGGCTCAATGCTTTGTGATATTTTCTGAAATTACAAGAATGAGACACTTTGTAGAATAAATTCATGAAATTCTTAGGACTATTATTCATGTATTTAGAAATCATGATTATTTGAGTGAACTGAGATTCATGTATTGGTGATGAGAGGAGTTCCACACCATGATCCATAGTGTCACATTGAAATACATGGAGCCATGCATAGGCGGAGAGAGAATTAAAATATTTAAATTCCATATATTGAATAAAATATTTAAATAAATAAAAATATTTATATTCTTGGCGAATTAAAAGAATATATTTAATAATTATTTTTAGGTGATATTGAGGAAGAATTAAAACTATATAAATTGACTAGTTTTAATAATTAGGATCACATGTCTCTAAAGATTGAGGAGTTTCCAAAATTCAATATGGAAAAAATATTCATAGTATTTTTTGTGAATGTTAAATATAAGTCAAAGAATAATAAAGTTATGATGTGAATAAAAATAAATGGAGACCTTAGACATTGTATTATTCTAAACATACTTTAACCAGTTGAATAGGGAGAACCAAATAATGCTATGATTATAAGATCATCCAAGTATCAAAGGAGGAGAACCATTGGAATTATGTAACATCTTGTACATTGAATAATAATGAGAATAAGACCGATGATATAGTTTTATTAGTGAAGTAAGTCATCATATATATTCTAAAGCATATTAATAAGAAAATAAATGTTAACAATCCTTTATACCATGAAGAGATAATTTTTTGATGAACTAATTGTTGGAACAAGGGAGGATAAATCAATAACCATGTGAGGTAGTCAACACTAGAAGGAATATATTCCAATGGGTGTATTAAGACTATAATAGGTAGTATAAAAAATCCTTCACTTGCATCATATCATGATGGAAAAGGATGTAGATGATACCTACTTTTAGGAGTGAAAATAATACCGACACAACCCCCTGATCATCAGTTGTTATGAAATCGTAATCATTACAATATAATAGTGATAATAGATCAAAGATCGGGATGACTAACCAATTACATTAATAAGTTTGATTTTTCTGAAGGGGATGAACCTTATAAAAATGATTGTGTACTTTACGTTTATTTGTGACATTATTTGGGTAAGGGTGAGAGACATATAAAGAGTGGAATAATATCTTAATCAATCGTAGAAGTTGATTTAATAGGATAATAAATCATTAAAAGGAGCATTGATTCACCACATCCCCATATTAGTGATCTAACTAGACCTAGGTATTTCAATTGGTATCATAACTAACAAGGTTTACTAAAAAATATCATAAATATAAGAACCTGGTTTGTCACTTAGGTATGAATCCTTTAAATTTCTCTCTAATTATTTATTTTGGACCTAACATAGATTCCTATTGAGTTAAAAAAGGTATCAAGTGTGTCGGGGGATTTTTTGGAGATCAAAACTCATCTTTTTAGGAGAACGAGGCTTCGTGCACGATTTGTAGTAAACCTTGTAGGGAGCCTACACAGTTAGAGAAAACCATGAAGATGACACATTTTTTAGACAGATTCGTACCACAAAGTTAGTGGATGGTTTCTATAACTGTGAAACCTAACCATGTGAGTGACCCTTTTCCCTAGGTACCTGTTCATGATTTGTGCATGGTTTTGGATAACCATGCAGCCAAATCACGCACAAGATAAATTTTGGGTAATTTTACATTTTTACCCTTAATTATCTAATTAATCCCTTCTTATTCCCTAATTAGATTTCTAGTGTAAAGGGACTACATTTCTACCATTTTAGATATTTTTGAAGGCATAACCTAGGAATCAAGAGATATCCTTCACCCAAGATTTGTTCAAGATTCTGTTCATCTTGTTGGATGTGAAATAGTAAGTACTTGAGTCCATTTGAGCCGTTCTTCATCTCTCTTTCTCTAAAACTAGTTATAATGGTGTTAGAGTTTTTACCCTTTTCATAGTTCAACTCCCTTCTATGCCGAATTATAGGCTCATAATAGATTAGTAGATTCGTACAAGCCTAAGGTGGGAGGTCTATAACTCATCTCTCAAGTTTGTTGATTTTGGAAATTATGTACGGGGCTTGATTATTTCATCAGGTGCCATTTATTGAATTTATATTCCATCCTTATAATCATTATAATCGTATGATTATTCTCTTTCCAAATATGTGATTATTTTTTAGTGGTTACACCCACAAATCCATCCATCCCATGTTGGATGTTTTCCCATAATTGTTATTTTAGTGTTTTGACATGTTTGAGCCGACATTCGAGTGTTCCTTGGATTTACATTTCTGAGGTAAGATTTTCTATATTAAATTACTTCATTTAAATTGTGAATTGCATTATATAAAGTACCATGTATTCTTACCACTTGACCTTCCTAAGGTAAGTGCTTTAATTTGATAATTAAATGTGAAATGGAAATTGTCAAGTATACTCAGTATATGAATTGGACTTTTTAAATGTAATTTAATAATATGTTTCATGTATGTATCACCCATTACCACGATAATGGAAGTTAGTTGATTTAAACTTGATTTTTTTTGAAAATTACTTAAACGGATTAAATGGATGGGTGCATGCTACTTGGCCTGATCACACTAATGAAAGGAAAATATTGAACCAAATGGATTTATTGATTAATTTTGTCTTGATTAAAAGGTTGAGCACTACATGGAATTTTCACATTAATGAATGTCAAGGCTTGAACCAAATGGAATATTATATGACTTCATTATAAAATAGGAGTAACCTAACTCGATCTCACCTTGGATTCCTTAGGTAATGCCTTGATCACTTAGGAACCCCATTTTGATTCAAGGATGCATCTTTCTTTGTTCGAGACCCACCCAGAACTTGATATTTATATGTAATTAGATGATAGATATGACACCATAGGATCCCTTCAATATTATTACATGATGCCTTTTTTACACTCCTTAGATACAACATTGAATAGTAGTTTTCATGGTTAAACCCTATCAGGACTAGTCATTGCTTAGCCCCTTTTTACCTTGGATGAACTCCTTGGACTCGGTTGGCATCTTATTATGGAATAACGTGGACTATAGTCCTTTTATTACACTCTTACCATTAGATATCCAACATTCATTACTGAGTTGGTGACCCTTGAGGTCCATGTTACCTTGGTTATTACCTCGGAAATTCATTATTAAATATCACTACAGGTTACCTAGTTACATCTTGGAACCTTCACTACTAATAGCATGCGACTTATTTATAAACTAGTAATAATAAAATAATGAAATGGTTATATATTTAGAAACCATCTAAAGGCTGAAGAAGGTACTTGGATATTTAGTTACATTCTACTACTTTACTTATATATGCATGCTTGCACACTATTACATTTTCATTACATGGGTTAGATGTTATAGACACCATTGGTGGTGGCCCACTGAGATTTATCTCACTACTTATCTTGGCACCATTGGTACCCAGGTGGGCTACATGATTACTGGTGTTGATAAAGGAAAGCACAAAACTTTGAAAACTTGATTTCTTGCTATGTTAGAATGAAGCTGGTATTAGATAACCGAGATGGATCTTGGGATTCTTGGTATATTTTATGTATTTACTTTTTTATACACTAGGTTTTTCACATATTCTTGCTACCTTGTATCCATGTTTTCAATCTTACTAGATACATGAAATATCATCATCAGTTGTTGAATGTTATTCTAGTTATTTTAGTTATTTTTATCCTTTCCCCTTTCTTCTGTGCATTCTATTTACTTATATTGATTCTACTATTTACATATGTTTATATTTATCTTCAATGATATACTATGGTAATGAGGGAATAATATCCCCATATACACACCCTAGGACCTCACTGCTAGTCGGTAGCCTCTGGCATTTAGGGAGATGGAATTGAGGATATGTGGCCCATTGGACTCTAGGAACCTATTAAGTGGCATTCGGGTCCGAGGTTTCACAAAGTGGTATTAGAGGGATTTTGTTTTCTTAATTTACTATTTAGAGAAAATAGATTGGATATTAGGAATGCATAGAACTTGGTCATAAGCTGTGATTGGGCATCATGAAACCATGTTAAGGGTAAAAGTCAAGTTGCCTAAAATATAATTATTGTTATGTTTTTTACTATAATAGTTGATATCATTTCACCATTAGGTGAAGGACATGCTGTGTGGTGTTGCTGATTTTTATTCTGATTGAGATTCGATTTTATCCTTGGACTGATGATATAAGGTCAATGATCATTGTAACATGCATCATAACAAGCACCTAGAATTTACATTACATGAATATTACTAAGCCATATAGGTATATTTCACTTCTTTTCATTGCTTGTTATGCCTGTGATCGTTGATTGACCCTTGATTGTATATATGCTTGTGCCACTTTTGAGTTGTGATTGAGTTATTACCTATTTCAATTCATGAGGGGTTATGGACCCCCGTGGGCTGGAATGAGTAATTTACTAAATGAATCCTTTAATTAGAAATTCAAATGGGTGTCATTTTCAATGATAAGGAGTATGGGACCTCATTCACTGTGAATGATAGTCCATTTTAAAGGAACTTTGATACATGTTTTAAGAAAATTCTAACATAAAATTGGAATGTTTTCACATCCTTATCCCATCTTGTCATGCTAATGAAAGGTAAAGGAGTGAACGTAGTAATTAAATGTTCAATGAAATGAAACAGTTGCTGGTAAATGATGAGGAAAGGTACTGTTGTCCCTCTATCTATTGGAATCTTGAAATCTAATATCTAATAACTTACCAATACCTAGATGTCTAAGTGGGTAGTTGGGAAAATTATGTATTGGGTTGTGAGTTTTCTTACATTCAGATTACTCTAGTGATGCTATATTCATGCTTCTAAGTTTTTTTGAGGAGTGTTCATAGAATTTGTAGAACAATGCTTCCACAACATCGTAATGTCATATTCTAGGAAGGTGGTGATGATTATACTCCAGATGTCGTGGGCCCTGAGCTGCCAGTCTTACCTCTAAGAGTGAAACATGAGGCATCGCCTATTCTACATAATCTAGGAACTAATTCCCAAGTTTATGATAGTTTTCTATGTCTAGTACAATCCATGCATGGTGTTGAAAATCTATACCTACAATGGATGAACTTACTCATAAGTTTTAGATGTAACATCCTCCTACCTTCTCATGGAATGACAATCCATAGGCTGTGGATTATTGGGTAGATGTCACACTGTATATCTTTGATCATTTCGAGAGGCCTCTAGAGCAGAGGGTCAAACGTGCTACTTACATGCCACATGATTCATCCAAGAACTGTTTAGATGTGATTAACCAGGCTAGTAATCATCATGGCATGTTATGGTTTGATTTACAAACTTCCTTTTGGGATAAATTATTTCCTCATACATTGAGAGATGATATATCCATATAGTTCATGAATCTCGAGCAGGGTTCTATGTCAGTTATGGAGTATTTATCATGTTTCATAGAGTTGAAGTGATTTCACCACTTCTAGGCAGTGATGAAATTTTGTGTTCTTGATGATTCGAGGATGGGATCTAGTATGCCATCCATACATAGGTTAATTTATTTCACATTCCTACTTTCTTTAAAATAGTAAATTAGGCTCTTATCAATAAGCACAACCCGAGGGATGGTTAAAGTACCAGGTATAAAGGATGATTATCGTGATATGCAATTAGTTCTTCTAGTGGAATGAAGCATTCTCTCGAGGTTTCTCATCATGGAAGTGGAAGCCAGGGTACCCATGTAGGTAGATCTGTAGTGTGTCACCATTATAGATGTACGGGGAATCTAAAGCCTTAGTGTGATAGAGACCCATTAGAGTGTTAGGCTTGTGGCCATATGGGGAATATATAGTGTTTCTATAGGACTTTTCCATTAGATTATTGTGAAAGAGGATCTGCACTAGCTCTACCTTCATGGGTAGGTTTTTTATACCACGTTAGGTGGGGAGTTGGATTAGAACCGACAGGACTGGCCGAGGAGGAGGTTGTGCTCATGGTAGCCAAACCTCTGATCACCAACAGTGCCAGCAAATCAGTTTTGATAATGGTAGTCCATCTATCACTTAGGACCATGAATCGGGCTAGATGCATACTTTGTAGCCAATACCCAAGGATCAGGCTACAGGACCATATACAGTTTGAGGTACTATTCTAGTATCCTCCACTTATTATCTTATTTATTTGATATAGGTTCTTCACCCTCGTTTATCTCTTTATCTATCATAGAAAGCCTTGGGTTGGAAATGCAGTGTTACTATGATGTTATGACCCTAGATACATCATTAAGGGTACCATCAAAGGGAATATTCAAGTGTATGGAATTCCTCTTGAGGTAGGCAATTACCCTTTATTATGGTACATCTTTGTTCTTAAGATGATGGGTTTTGACATCATTCTTGGGATGTATTTGTGGGTTCCATATCATAAATTTGTAGACTACTATCACTGAAGGGTATAATTTACATCACCATAGGGAATCAGTTATCTACATAAGGGTGAGTGGGATGTCTAGGCTAGCAGAGCTAGACTAGAGCATCATGAGCTAGGTGGGGTTATCGACCAAATTTCCAATATCTTCATGAAGGATTAAGGTTTAGGCCATACTGAATTTCCTCCAGTATAAGATCTTTTTAGGAATGTTTTTTCCAATGACTTTTCTGGATTACCTCCTTTTAGAGAGGTAGATTTTGTTGAGTCAATAAGGTTTCCATATGACTTTTCCATTCCTATATGTTTTGAAAATCACGAACACTCTATCTTAAGGAAAATTATATTTTCCCTAAGAATTATCTTAATAAGGAAAAATTTCCTTCCCTAATGAAATTTTTTCCTTACCCATGTTTTCATTATTCCTTCTATGGTTTCTCTAAATCTAACTTTTTTATTCCTATGTGAAAAATTTAGTTTCATATCTAAAACCTCAGAATCCTATAAATAATTAGATATTGAGTATTCTGTTTTTAGGTTTTGAATTGAGGTTCTGAATTATCTAAAATTCATATTATGAATTCTCTAAAATTCAGACTCCGAATTCTCTGAAATTCATATTCTGAATTCTCTGAAATTCATATTCCGAATTCTCTGAAATTCAGATTCTGAGTTCTCTAAAAATTATATTCCGAATTCTATGAAATTTAGATTCCAAATTCTCTGAAATTTAGACTCCAAATTCTATAAAATTAAGATTCTTAATTATCTGAAATTCAGACTCCAAATTCCACAGAATTCAGACTCCAAATTTCTCAGAATTTAGACTCTGAATTCCTCAAAATTCAGATTCCAAATTTCTCAGAATTCAGACTTTTAATTCCTAAGGATTTAAAATCTGAATTCCTCAGAATTCAGACTCTGAATTCTATAGAATTTCGATTCCAAATTCCTTAGAATTCAGATTCTAAAATCTATATAATTCTAGTTCTGAATTATTTGGAAAACTGATTCTAATTATCCATGATTTATAGTTTCCAAATGTTTATTTTCTTAGACTCTAAACATTATTTTTTCCTTATAATCTGAAAAATAAATATGGTTAAGGAACCTTATTTTTGTTTACAGTTGTTATAGTTATTAAACGATATCATACAATCTGTTTCTAACTAACCGTTGTTTGAGTGACACGTGTACAGGTCCCTCCATGATTCAAGGAAAAATATGATCATTGGAGGAGGGAGACGACCGTTGGAGAAATGACTGTAAATAGGATCTCATTAAATTGATATCCATACTGATTGTAGATTGGTTGATCACTCTAGAGATTTCATGCTGTTGAAGTGATTTCTAGAGAGAGAGAGACTCTCATGCTTTCTGCGTACTGAATATCTTGTTCAGCTTGCTTCAGGTGACTCTGATTATTGCTGAGTACAATCAAGGGCTTATGTGGATAGGAAAATAGAGGTTCTGACTACCTTAAAGTTCAAATAATTCCTTGGATAGAATGACATAGGTTCCAACTACCTTAAAGTTTGAGGGATTGCGGGGATCACAAGACAGATTCTGATATTTATATCAAGGACTTACCATAGTGTGGGTAAGACAGACTTTCTTGAAAGTATAAATCAAGGGACCTTTATCCAAGGTTGTTGGATACCCTACTCTTTGGGTTAAAATATTTCATACTTGTTACTGGTTTTTGTTTCAAGTTTATTTCCATTGCATTTTGATAAAAGAAGAAATTATAACTTTCTTATACTTTATTGTTCTCTTATATAATCTGATAAGTAAGATTCTATACTCTTTAAGGTAGAATATTTTCCTTATAAGATTTCCTTAAGTTTCATTTCCAGAACCATATTTCTAGAACATATCATGTCTATAGAACTAAACTAGGTATTGTGAATTTACCATGTTTAACTTTGTTAAAAATAGTTTTCCTTAAGGTTAAGAACGAAAGTTTTTAAACTTATAATTCACCCCTCTTGTAAATTGAGCGTCTAAATCTTTATTTCGATCCTAAAATTGGTATCAAAGGAGGTCTCTGAAATACTTATATGCCCATATAAATTTTCTTGATCAAGTTTTCATTGTTCTAATTTTTCCTCACTTAGGCATTTTTTCTTTGTTTACAAACTTTTACTATTAACATAATTTTGTGGAAAGATATTTTATTAGAATGGTAGGAATGAATGTTGGTTCGATTAAAAATATAAATCCTACTAGACCAACTATATTTGATGGGAATGATTATGAATATTGGAGAGATCATATAAAGACTTTGGTTATTAATACTGGATTGGATAACTTTTTTATGCTTACTAGAGATTATAAGATTTCAGATAAAGAAGTCAGAACCTTACCAATAAAGAAAAGTCAGAATATCAATTAAACTACAAGGTATGCAATACTTTGTTGTGTTCCTTAACCAGGAATATATATAGTCATATTTATTCTTGTGAAGCTGCTAATTGTATCTAGAAGAAATTGGAGGTTACTCATTTTGGTGCAACCAAAGTTATAAAAAATAGAAGAGCTATGCTTAGAGAAGAATATCATGGATTTCTATTCCCTTATGAAGATATATTATGCAAGGTGCAACAAAGGTTTATGACAATTGTTAATAGTTTACAATATATGGGTGAGAAAGGTTTAGATGATGAGGCACTTGTGGACAAGATTATAGATATAATGCCTAATGAGTGGGACTCTAAGAGAATAACTATTGATGATAATAGAAAAGTTTCTCAAATTAATCTTCATGAGATTTTTGGAAATCTTCTTCAACATGAGACTATAATGAAAAGAGATGCTGATATGAATAAGAAGAATGTAAATGGAAGTGTAGATTTTACTACTACTATGTCCAATACTTTTTAAAGGGTTACTAGATCTAAGTCTAATAAAGTCACTATTTTATCTGAATCTAGTGAAAGTGAGTATTCTGAGAATGAACTAGATAATCTTGCTCAAAGGATGAACAAGATAGTTGTAAAGAAAGACTTCTAGTATAGATATAAGAAGAAATAAAGAAAAGATAAGAAATATTTGGAAGTCACTTGTTAGGAATGAAAAAGAGCAGGGCATATAAGGCTGGATTTTCCTATGCTTAAGAAAAATGATAGAAAGTAAAATCATTCTGAGAGGAATAAAAAGAAATACTATAGGGCTAAATCTAAGAATGTTTGGAAATCTAATGACACCTGGAGTCCAAGTGGTAGAGATTCTTCGTATGAATCCTCAGAGTATGAATCTTCTGGTCAAAAGAATCTTGATCTAATAGCCATATTATCCATTTAAAATCATTTTCTAATGGCCAAGGTACAAAATTCTAAATCTATAACTAATGTATCCTTATATTAAAATTATAGTGATAATAAATACTAGGAGTCTTCAAATGAAGAATATTCTTCTGATGATGATAATACATTACCTACTTATGAAGAAGTTTCTATGTTTTCTAAACTTCTTGAGAATGAAAATTCTAAACTCAAAAAAAATATTGATAAAGAAAATTCAAGAATTTCTATTTTAACTAAAGAAGTATCAGATCTTTCTAAAGATCTTGATAAGAATTTTTTTCATTTTGAAAGTATTTATAAAAACCTTGAGGAAGTTAATTCTGAAAAGGATAATCTTTTTAAGGATCTTAAAAACGTAATTTCTAAGAAAAATATTTTAGAGACTAACTCTAGTTCAAAAACTAACGTTTTTGAGGATAAAAACATGGTTATAAAACTAAATTCAGAAATTTCTTCCATGAGGAAGTGTTTTTCAAACTTTACTTCTGGTAAGGAAAATTTCGACAAGATATATTCTAAAATTCATTCTATAAGGAATAGTTCTGGATTTGGTTATACTCATTCTAAACCTATTTTTAGTAATAAATATTTTTTCCTCAAAGTGCTCTATTATATATAAATTTTAGTGTGGTGGAAATTGTTCAAAAAATTTTTGTTTAAAGAAAACTTAGTCTTTAGGTTTTCATAAAGCTTATTTTTCTAAGAAAATGTGGATACCTAAAATTTTTCTTTCTGAAATTCCCGGATCTAGTAAAGTTTGGGTTCCAAAAGTCTAACACTCTTATTTTTAGGAAAATAAACATATTACCAACAACAATACATAGTACATGGATTGTGCAAGTCCCCAACATATGGCTAGTAACAAAAAACTTCTTTGAGAAGATTATCAAGATTAAATAAGGAAAAATAACTTTCGGAGATAATGCTAAAAGAGAAATTATTGGTATAGGTAACATTGTTCTTCTTTGAAAAACTTTGATTTCAAATGTTTTATTTGTTAAGGGTCTTAAACAAAAACTCATTAGAATAATTTAATTATGTGATGAAGGTTACCTTGTGAATTTTATGGATGATAAGTGTTTAGTACACAATTCCAAATAAGAGTTTATTCTTTCTAACCACAGGCAAGAGAATGTATACAAACTAAACTTATAAGACTATAGAAGCCAAGACCTACCTTTCCTTAATGCAATGGAAGACAAATCTTGGCTATGGAATAGAAGGTTAGGACACTATAACCTTAGAAACTTATGTAAAATCTATAAGAAAATACTAGTTAAGGATCTACCAAAGCATAGATTTGATTCTTCAAAAGTTTTTGATCCTTGTCAATATAGAAAGAAACATAAATCAAGATTTAAATCAATTGGTGAAGTCTGGAATTATAATGCGTTACAGTTGGTTCATATGGATCTTTTCGGTCCAATAAGAATTGGAAGTATTGGAGGAAAATATTATGTATTTGTTCTAGTTTACGATTACACAAGATTTACGTTGGTCTATTTTAAAACAAAGAAATATGAAGATTTTTCTTATTTAAAATTTTTTATAGCCCAAGTTAAAAATGAGAAAAAACTTCATTTGATAACTATTCATAGTGATCATGGAGGATAATTTCAAGATTCATATTTTGAAACTTTTTGTAGTAGAAAAGACATTACTCATAACTTCTCAGCACCAAGAACTCCACAAAAAAAATGATGTTGTTGAATTAAGAAATTGAATTCTTCAAGAGATAACAAAAACCATGTTGTGTGAATATTCTATAGCAAAATTTTTTTGGGCTGAAGCTGTAAGTAACACTTTTTATACTATAAATCGAGTTTGGATTAGACCTTTTCTTAATAAAACCCCATATGAGTTATGAAATTGTAGAAAATCTATACTTTAGTACTTCAAAGTATTTGGTTGCTAAGTATTCATTCTGGATACTAAAGATAATCTATATAAATTCTCTCCCAAATCTGATGAAGTAGTTTTCTTAAGATACTCCACAACTTTTAAGGATTATAGAGTTCTTAATAAAAACACTTGTACTGTTAAAGAAAAATTACATGTTAAATCTGATGAAACTGATCCCTTTGTTTTTAAACAACCCCAATCTACATCTTCAGATGTATTTTAAAAAATTGATTTTCAACCATTGATAGAATATCCTTCTAATAAGAAAAATATTCAAGAAAATATTTCTGAAGTATTTACCTCAAAATATTTCCTACCATATGTTGATGAACAGGTTTTACAAAACCCAAATCAGTTGTTTCTTAAGAATCATCCCATTGATAATATCATTGGTGATGTAAATCAACATGTAAGGACAAGAATCTCCTTAAAAAATGAAGTATAACATCTAGAATTCCTTTCCCAATTAGAACCAAAAATCACTGATGAAGCTTTAGATGATGATGATTGGATAAAATCCATGCAAGATGAGCTAAATGAATTCAAAAGGAATAAAGTATGGACCTTGGTTGAAAGACCTAAGGAAAATTTTGTTATTGGTGTAAAATTGGTTTTTATAAATAAGTCTGATGAAAATGGAATCATTGTAAGAAATAAGTCTAGATTAGTTGCAAAAGGCTATAATCAACAAGAAGAAATTGACTATAAAGAAACCTATGGTCCAATAGTTAGACTTGAATCTATTCATATTTTACCTGCCTTTGCAGCATTCTTTAATTCAAAATTTTTCAAATGGATGTTAAATGTGCTTTCCTTAATGGTTATGTTCAAGAGGAAGTTTTGTTTTGAAAAACCTCCTGGTTTTGAAGATAAAAAACATCCTAAACATGTTTTCAAACTTACCAAATATTTATATGGACTTAAACAATCTCCTAGAGCCTGGTATGATAGACTTACAAGATTTTTATTACAAAAAAATTATGTTAAGGGAAATGATGATCCAACCAGTTTTATAAAGAAATATAAGAAAAATGTTTTTATTTTTCAAATTTATATTGATGGAATTATATTTGGTTCAACTCAGCAATCTTTAACCAATTCATTTGGGAATCTAATGAAATCTGAGTTTGAAATGAGTATGATGGGTGAGTTAACATATTTCCTAGGTTTTCAAATTTCTCAAAAACTAGAAGGAATATATATATATCAAAATAAGAATATTAAATATATTCTTAAAAAGTATCGATATGACAACACTAAGAGTATATGTACTCCCATCAGTACCTCAAATTCACTTGATCTTGATGAAGTTGGGAAACAAGTAGATTAAACATCATTTAGAGGTATGATAGGAATTTTACTATACTTAACATCTAGTCATCCAGACTTAATGTTTTTAGTATGCTTATGTGCAAGATATCGATCCAATCCCAATGAATCTCATTTCAAAGCAGTGAAAAGAATTTTTCGCTACTTAAAGGGAACCATGGATTTAGGACTCTTTTATACTTTTGGAAATAATTTTGTTTTAAAAAGGTTTTTCAGATACTGAATTTTGTGAATGTATAATGGATAGGAAAAGCACATTCATAACTTTTCATTTCTTAGGAGATTCATTAGTTTCTTGGTCATGCAAAAAGAAACACGTAGTAGCACTTTTCTCTGCTAAAGCTAAATATGTAGCAGCTGAGAGTTGCTGTGCTCAAGTGTTGTGGATGCAACATACACTCACATATTATGGTATGATTTTTACCAAAAAATACTATGTGATAATACTAGTTCTATTTTCCTAAATCTAAACCCTACACATCAATCTCGTGAAAAACACATAGATATTAGGCATCACTTTCTTAGGGATCACACACTAAAAGGAGATATAATTCTTCAATTTATTGGAATGTAAGATCAAATTTCTGATATTTTTAAAAAATATTTACCCTCTAATAGATTTTAATACCTTAAATAGAAGTTAGGAATGATAACTGTAAGGTTATCTTTCATACTAACTTTCTATTCAAATCTATCTCCTTAAAGAAACTCCTCTTCATAGGGGGAGTATATTTTCCGGATTGTCTAATTTTTTATTTTCCTAATAAAATTTTCATAATCAAAATTTTTTAACGAAATTTTTATAATCAAGTTTTCATTATCAAATTTTTTTAATCAGATTTTTGTAATAAAATTTTTGAAATCAAATTTTCATAATAAAAATCTTTAATAAAATTTTTGTAATCAAATTTTCATAATCAAAATTTCATAATAAAATTTTCATAATAATTTTTTTGTAATCAAAATTTTTGAAATCAAATTTTATTTTCTTAAGAAAATTTTCTTCAATCTAAAGTTCCTCAAGAAGAATTTTCCTCATTAAAAATAATTTTTCTAAAAATCTTGAAGGTATGTTTCCTTTCTGATTTTTTTAATCATCTTTTTACATGTTGGTATTTTTATCTTGTTTAAGAAACTTTTTCGGATTCACTTTTCCTTAAATCTGAATGTTTATCTTAAAAAACTCAAAATATTGGAACCTACCAAATTCCTTCTTCGGCTATCATCTCAACCATAAGATCTAATCAAGAGAATTTTAACCATTGGATCAATCAAGGAAGATGAACCGTTGCCTCAAATGCCTATATCAGGACCCCCGATGGTTGTCCCACATCGATCTTCAAATATTTGGCGTGCTGAAGCTCTGCTAGTCTTCTTAAGTCCATTCTGAATCATTAGGGTTTTCTGAATTTCGAATATATATAAAATATTATCCTCAGAAAGAAACATTGAAAGTAAAATAAATATCTAAATGAAAGATTTACATAGAATGGTTAGTCGATCTGAAATTCTTTGATAAGTATGATTCTATTATTTCAAGGAATATCAAGCTAAATGATTGGAAGAGCATATGTGTATCCAAACTGAAGGCGCAAAATCCAGTTTATTTAGAGTTGTTGATTGAGTTATATGAATCAGAAAGTTTCTTCAATGAAGGAGGGAGAGATAATTTTTCCTTAAATATCTATGGAAAGACCTACTCCCTTTACTACACAAAGGCTACAAGTTTAATTGAAATCCCATATGAGGGTGAAGCATAATTTTTCACCCACAAGCTACCTGATGTAGCAGTATCTTTTGATAAGGAAAAGGCTTTAGAGTTCCTTGGATTGAAAGAGGTGAAGACTCCAAATATTATTAATCTCTCTACAAATCTCCCGATTCTTCAATTACGGGTTCATGGATTTCTCATTCTGAGAAAAGGGGACAAGGATACCATGGAGAAGAGGGATATTTATGCCTTGGAATTTATGGAAAATTTCAGAAAGATTAATTTGGTGAATTATGTTTTACATAAAATTGAGAATATAAATAATTGAAACCTGAAATCTTAAATCATCATGTATCTGGTTATTATCTCAATGATTATAGTCTTTTTCATAGAATATTTTAAAATTACTTGTAGTTCTAAGACAAGGAATTTCAAAATTAATTTTAATGAGTGATGATACTTTGAGAAGGATGAAGGTTGGATTCTCTAGTGATTTCATAGAATTTTATGAGTTATCTGAATCAGAAATCAAAGCTCTATCAAATAAACCAGAAGTGGCTGAAACTTCCAAGAAGGGAGGAAGGAAGATGAAGGAGAAGGAACCCTAAGAGAAAGAAAAAATCCCTGCAGCTAAGGAAACTCAATTAGCACCACCTAAGCCAAAGAAGAAAAAGACTTATCTAGATTAAGTGGTTTCTAAGTGGAGAGAAGAAAAGAAAAATAGGAAGGAAGGGGAGCCCAGTTTTTGGCTTTGACCCTAATGAGGCAAAAGATTTGAAGTTGAAGGGTGGTAAAGATCTTGATAAACAAGAAAAATAAAATAAAAAAAAGAAGAATATTTGTGAATATGAGATAGTTCAATACATTTTCAGGGATATTGAGAAAGACTCTGAACAAATTCACGTACCAGAATCCTTTTTGCAAGAATCACTTCTTGTGACTCTGGGAAAGAAGATGGTGATCTCGGAACCAGAACAAGAAGAAGAAATAGTTCAATAAAAATAAGTAGAAGAAGAAGAATAGGAAGGAAGTGGTGATACTGATGACATGATAAGGCAAGTCGAGTTATATCATGAGAAGAAGAGTCCTTCTAAAAAATTGTCTATCCAAACATCAGAAGTTGAGTCTTCAAAACTTCCAACTCCAAGTAAGGAGAAAAATGGTCACGAAGAAGAGAATAAACGATCTGGTGATGAAATTAGCAACCATGACTTCATTTAGTAAGAAAATATTGTTCCAGATACTATGAAAGAAGATGTTGAGGAAGATAAAATTGTTCAGATATCATATAGTGAGTATGAATCACCCAATGTAGAAGAGATCATTCTGAGAGATAATAAGGGAAAGTAGGTGTTGGTTGAAACACCTAGGAAATCTGTAGTGAAAAAGAAAGATATTGGTGGTTAGTTGAAGAGGAAAGGTGAAGAGATAGAAAAAGAATCCTCACCAACCAATCATTCTTATTTGGAATCATCCTCTCTTGGACATGATTTCGTAGTTCAATCCATGAAAATTCTGGATTATAATACTCCTTTGTTTCTGAGTATAGAATTGAGGTTTTAGTTGCTTCAACATTTGTTTAATCAGAAATCATATTCGGTTTTAGTGCTTATGTATAAGTTTTTTAGGGTTGAGGCTGATTTCAAATCTTTCGTCATTGAGTATAATTCTCATAGGAGGTCACGCAAGGAAATCACCAAGTGGTCAAAGAAGAAAATCAAATACATGAAAATTCTTGATGAATTTCAAGAAAATTTCAAGGATGCTTTTCACACAAAAGATGTTAAGATCAATGACCTCACTAAGAGTTTTGAGGAAAAGGTAAGTCTCGAAAAAACAACTCGGAAGCATGAAATTAAGCATTTTAATGGGAACCTTAATTAAGTAGATATGAATTTGAATAGGGAAAGGGATCTCAGATTGAAGAAAAGTGTGCTAAGAAAGAAGATATTTTAAAGGCTCAAGAAGATATTCTTAAGGCTCAGGAAGAAAAGATCAAAGCCTTAGAGAAGAAAAATGAAGATCCGGATCAACTACTCAAGTGTATGGAAGAATATCACAAGGAGCTTAAGAAGAAAAAAACCATTGTGAAGAAGCTAACGATGAAGGATAAAGAAGGATAATTTTTCCCAATCTGATATTTTGTTGTATTTTTCTTCCTTGTACAAATTCTTTCAATCATAATAGAATTTTGGTTGCTCTTCATATATTTTGTTGTTTAGTACTAATATTTTAGGTACTGATTTTTTTCCATTCCCTTTATTCCTTTTTGAAGATCAAAAAGGGGAAGAAAGGAATGATAAAAGGAATACTAAGTAAAGAAGAAATTTCCCTAAGGGGGAGTTCATCTAAGGGTAAGGTCTTATCAAAGAAGATTTTCGTATGCAAGAAAATGTAAAAGATCATTCAGAAAATGAATAATACGATCCTTAGAGATTTCAAAACCTAAGGGGGAGTTAGTCATATTTACCATGATTCATAAGTAAAGGGAGATAATTTTTTATTTTTAGGTCCATAAAAATTCTAATTCCACACATTCTTATTCATAAGGATATTTGTTCTTTCCAAAAAGGGAGATTGTTGAGTCAATAAGGTTTCCTTTTGACTTTTCCATTTCTCTATGTTTTGAAATTAATAAACACTATATCTTAAAAAAATTATATTTTTCCTAAGAATTATCTTAATAAGGAAAATTTTCTTTCCACACAGAAATTTTATCCTTACCCATGTGTTCATTGTTCATTCTATGGTTTCTCTAAATATAACTTTTTTATTCCTAAATAAAAAATTCAGTTTCACATCTAAAACCTCAGAATCCTATAAATACTTTGATATAGAGTATTCTATTTTCAGGTTTTGAATCTAGGTTCCAAATTCTCTGAAATTCAGATTCTGAATTCAATGAAATTCAGATTTATAATTCTCTAAAATTTAGATTCCGAATTCTCTAAAATTCGGATTCTGAATTGTCTGAAATTCAGACTCCGAATTATCTGATATTCATGTTCCTAATTCACTAAAATTCAGACTCGAAATTCCTTAGAATTCAGACTCCAAATTCCTCATAATTCGGACTCTGAATTCTTAAGAATTTAGACTCTGAATTCCTCAGAATTCAGACTTCGAATTCTATAGAATTCAGGTGCCGAATTCCTCAGAATTTAGATTCCAAAATCTATAGAATTTAGGTTCTAAATTCTCTGGAAAACAGAATCTGATTATTAATGATTTATAGTTTCTAAATGTTTATTTTCATAGACTTAGAACTTTATATGTTTTCCTTAGACTCCGAAGAATAAATTTGTTTAAGGAACATTATTTTTTTAGAAATTCTTATAAATAGAAGCTCAACACTGATTGTATATCGGTTGATCACTCTAGAGATTGCATGCTATTGAAGTGATTTCTATAGAGAGATACTCTCATGATTTGTGCATACTGAACATTTTTTTCATCTTTATTCGTGCGACTCCAATCGTTGCTAAGTACAATGGAGGGCTTCCGTGGATTATAAGACATAGGTGGCGACTACCTTAAAGTTTAAGGACTTCTGTGGATAGGAAGACAGAGGCTCCAAATACCATAAAGTTTCAGGGATTGTGGGGATATCAAGACAAATTCCAATATTTCTATCAAGGGATTACCCTAGTGTAGGTAATATAGAATTTCTTGAAAGTATAAATCAATGGACCTTTATCAAAGGTTGTTGGATACCCTACTGTTTGTGTTAAATGATTTCATACTTGTTACTTGTTTTTGTTTCATGTTTATTTCCACAGTATTTTGATAAAGTAAGAATGTATAACTTTCTTATACTTTCTTTTTCTCTTATTTACTATGATATGTAATATTCTATATGATTTAAAGTAGAATATTTTCCTTTTAAACTTTACTTATGTTTTATTTCCAGAACCATATTTTCGGAACCTAGCAAGTATGTAGAACTAAAATAGGTCTTGTGAATTTACCTTGTTTAACTTTGTTAAACATAGTTTTATTTAAGGATAATAATGAATGTTTTTAAACTTACAATTCACCCTCTCTTTTAAATTTAGAATCAACATCATTATTTCGATTATATAGATTTTATGATTGAGCTTATTCTAGGAGAAGCTCTAGTGTCTATTCCTCCATATCGGATGACACCTACAAAGATTCAAGTGATCAAGAAGTGGTTAGAAGATCTAGATGCCAAAGGTTTTATATATACTATCACTTACTATTGGGGTTCTCCCATGATTTTCACCAAGAATAAATATGGAACCTTATATTTATGCATGGATTAAAAAATGTTGAACTAGATTACGGTGGAGAACCGATATCCACTGTCTTGAATAGATGATCTATTTGACCAGTACTGAGGATATAGGGTCTTATCTAAGATTGAATTGAGGTAAAGATATCATCAAGGATGATTATATCCCTCAAACATACCTCGTACAACCTTACATAATAGGTATGGTCTGTATGAGTAACTTGTTATGTCATTCGGTCTTACGAACATGACCTCTATTTTCATGGATATAATGAATAGGGTTTTCCATTCCTATCTAAATTATTTTATCATGGTCTTTTTGGATGAAATATTGGTGTATTATCATACTCCTATAGACCATGCTAAACACCTTGAGATCATTTTGACTACACTAAGAGAGAATCAAATTTATGTCAAAATTGCTAAGTGCCACTTCTGGATCGACAAATATCACTTCTTGGGTCATATAATATCAGAATGAGGTGTATCTATTGACCTAGATAAGGTCAATTCTGTAGTTATTAGGATCATAAAAATAATTTGTTTGATATAAGAAGTTTCTCAGGGCTGGCTAGACATTATAGATATTTCATACTATACTTCTCAAGCCTTGATTCACCTTTTAAGAGCCTTGAAAAGAAAGGTGTTATGTTAATATGGTCAGAAGCGTGTGATAAAGCCTTTTAGGAGTTGAAAATGAGTCATGTATCAATAAATATTCTTATCCTTCAAGATAATAGAAGAGGTTAGTTCATCTTCTGTGATTCATTAGGAATCAATCTAGGATTAGTGTTGATGTAGGAAGAAAGAGTCATTACATATAAATCTCAGTAGTTGAGGCCTCATGAGAGAATCTACCCGATGCAGGAACATGTGTTAAGAGTAATTTTCCATGACTTATGTTTTTAGAGACACTATTTGTTTGGTGATAACTTTTTGGTGTACATGGACCAAAATATCCTCAAATATGTATTTACACAACATGACATGAACCTCAAATAGTGGAGATAGGTCGAATATCTATATTCATTTGATTTCATGCTTGACTATATATTTGGGAAGGGAAATGTACCATTGATGTGCTGAGTTAGAAAACTCAAGAACAGGATGTATATTAAGCCAATAATGAATGAAAATTAATGGCCCTCTTCTATTAGATGTGTCTTGAGTTTCATGATAGTCACAAGAAGTTTTACCTATCATCCTTAACAGTTACCTCTTCCCTCCTTGAGAAGGTGAAGGGTAGAAAATTTTCAAATCCAGAGGGCTTGGATATATATGAGAGTATATTAAGAGATAACCCATATCCGTATTGTTTTTTGGACATAGAATACATCCTATATATTCATGGGAATGTCTTAGTTCTTATAGATATAAGAGAGGAGTTGATACAAGAGTCCCAAAATTCTCAGTGGTTCATCCTAGAATATTCAAAATGTATCGAGATATGTAATGTTAGTATTAGTGGACTGAGATGAAATTTCATATAGAAGGCTTTATCATTAGGTGTTACACATGTCATAAGATGAATACAGAGCACCATAGACCTATAGGCTTGTTACATCCGCTTCTAGTCCTAGAATAAAAATGGGAAGATTTTTCCATGGACTTTGTAGTCGGGTTACCAAGGTCTCTGAGGGGTAGCGATTCTATATGGGTAGTTGTTGACCGACTAATGAATGTAATCCACTTCATTTCTATTCAGGATACCTTATTAGTTGATGATATAGGAAGACAATATGTTCATGAGACCATTTTATTACATAGGTTCTCTTGTACTGTCATTTCAGATTGGGATGGTCATTTCATGTCATTATTTTAGCAGGGTTTGTAGAAATCTATTTTTATGTAGGTGAATCTAAGAATATATTTTCACCCTTAGATTGATGGACAATCTTAATGAAAAATATATATTCTAAAGAACATTCTCTAGGCATGGGTTCTTGATTTTGGTAGTTCTTGGGAGAAGAATATCAATCTCATTGAGTTTGCCTATAATAATATCTTTCATTTAACAGTTTAGATGGATCCTTTTGAGGAATTATATGGTAGGACATGTTGTACTCCCTTATGATGGTGAGAGTTAGGTAAGATAACCCTACTTGGTCCATGTATCATACATGATACTTCAAAGTTGGTTCAAATGACCAGGAAGCAAATGACTACTTCTCAGTCTAGATATAAATATTATGCCAATCAACATTAATGACCTCTATAGTTTGGGGTTAGGGATCATGTTTTCCTTCAGGTATCACCCAGGCTAGGGAATAGATTTTTATAGAAGTAAGGGAAGCTATCAACTCATTATGAAGGTCCATTTTAGGTTCTAGAGAGAGTCGGTCCAGTAGCCTATCAGTTTCTACTACCTCATAGGTACCGTTCCATGCACAATGTCTTCCATGTTTATAGCTTTGAAAATATCATAACGACCCATATACTACCTTTGATCATGAGGAATTCTAGTTAGATTCCAATGATACCTTTGAGGAGTATCCAGTACAGATCATTGACTAGAGCATGAAGGATCTCTGAGGCCGATCTGTCCCTCTAGTATGGGTGCTATGGTAGTACGACCACATATAGGATGAGACTTGGGACCGATAAGCCAATTCATATGCCAAGTGTCCAGTTTTTTTTCTCATATAGTGTTTCATAACCCTTGAAAGGTGAACTTGGGGAAAAGTTCTTTTATGGGGGGGAGACTGTAAGAACCTAGTTTTTTCACTCAGGTATGGATCATTTAAATTTAAATCTAATTCTTTATTTAGGACCTAACATGGATTCCTAATTAGTTAGAAATAGTCTCAAGGGTTTTTGGGGATTGTTCAGAGCCAAGAACCCATTTTTTGGGAGCACTAGGCCTGACTCATGGTTTTTAGTGAAATATGTGGGGAGGCCACATGGTTATATAAAACCATGTGGATGACATGTTTTTTCAGACATAGCCTTACTACACAGTTGGAATACAGTTTCCATAACTGTGCGACCTAACTGTGTGAGTGCCCCCTCTTATCTAGGTACCTGTAGATGGTTTGTGAATGTTTTGGAAAATAGTGAATATGCTATTTTTTTGGTAATTTTATATTTTTATCTTTAATGATATAATTAATCCCTCCTTCCCTAATCTAATTTTAAGAAGAAAAAACCTCTATTTGTCCTAATTTTGATCTTTTTGAAGTATTAACCTTGGAATCGAGATATCTCTTTCATTCAGGATCTATTAAAGCTTTATTTTATCATGTTTGATGTATAAAAGTAAGGACTCAAGTTTGTTTGAGCCGTTATTTGTCTCTATTTCTCTCGACCTAGTTATCAAGGTGTGAGAATATTTACCCATTTATCAGATCTAATATGTTCCCAGCCAAATTATAGGCTTATACTGGACGAGGAGAGTCATACAAGCCAAAGGTAGTAGTCTATTACCCATCCCTCATGTTTTTTAATGTTGTAAATTACATATGGGGCCTTCTGATTTCATCAAGTTTCATTTATTGAATTTATATTCCATGATTATAATCATTAGAACTGTATGGTTATTATATTATCAAATATGTGATTAGTTTTAAGTGGTTACAACCACAACTTCTTCCATCTTATGTAGGGTGTTTTTACATTTTTTTATTTTAGTGTTTTTACACATTTGATCCGCCATTCAAGTGTGTCTTATATTTAACTTTCTATGTGTAAGATTTTATATATTAAATGGATTGATTTAAATTTTAAATTTCATAATGGAAAGTACCATGTATGCTCACCACTTGACCCACCTAAGGTAAGTGCTTCAATTTAAAAATTAAATGTGAAATATAAATTTTTATGTATACTAAGTATATGAATTCTCTTTTTTAAATGATATTGAATAATTGGTTGCATGTTTGTACCACCCCTTACCATGATAATAAAAGGTAGCAGAGTGAACCTTGTTTTTTTAAAAATATCTTAAATGGATTAAATGAATGGTTTCATACTACTTGACCTTGTCACACTAATGAAAGGCAAGGGAACAAATAGATTTATCAATTAATTAGGACTTTATTAAAGGGTTTCAAGCTACTTGGAATTATCATACTAATGAAAGTAAAGTATTGAACTAAATGGAATATTATATGAATTCATTATAAAATAGTAGTGTCCTAAATTGATCTCACCTTGGATTTATTGGGGAATTCCCTGAGCACTCAAGAACCCCATTTTGATTCAAGGATACAACTCTCTTTGGATGAGACCCACCTAGAACCCAATCCTTGTCCATTCTTGGATGTATGATATGAAACAGCTAGATCCCTCAAATATTATTACAAGATGACTTGGATAAACTCGTTGGATCCATCATTGAAAATTAGGTTCCATGGTTAAATCCCATTGAGCCCATTCATTTCTTAGCCCTATTTTACATTGAATGAACTCCTTGGACTCAGTAGGAGTCTTATAGTGGAATACTTTGGACTATAATCCTTATATTACACTGTTACCCTTATCCAGGCTATAGTCATTACTGAGTTAGATACCCATGAGGTATACATTGACTTAGTTATTACCTTGGAACTTTATCATTAAATATCATTACAGGTTTACTAGGTACATCTTAGAACCTTCACTGTTGCTGACATGTGTCTTATTTATAAACTGGATATAATAAAATAAAGAACTGGTTACATATTCAGACACTAGCCAAGGGATGAAGCAAGTACTTGGGTATTTAGTTATATTGTTACTTCTTTACTTATATATTTATGCTTACACACTATTATATTTTCATTACACGGGCCAGATGTTATAGAAACCATTTTTGGTGGCCCATTGAGATTTATCACACACCCTATCTGAGAACCATTGGTACCCAGGCAGACTACATGATTGTAGGTGTTGTTAAAGGGAATCATACCACTTCAAACACTTGATTTCTTGCTGTGTTAGTATGGATTGGTTAGATGATGACTGAACTAGAGCTTGGGATGCGTGGGATATTTTATGTATTTACTTTTTTATACATTCGTGTTTTCAGGGATGCTTTATAGCTTTTATCCAAGTTTTAAAGTTGACTAGATACTTGATATATCATTATCCGTTGTTTTATATTATTCCACTTATTTTAGTTATTTTTATCCTTGTATCTTTCCAATGTGCATTCTACTTATATTTATTTCACTATATACCTTTATTTATATTTACCCTCTTTGAAAGACTTTAGTAATGAAGGAATATTCTCCCTAAGGACATACCCTACTCCATCATTATAATAGGTATCCTCTCGCATTTGGGGAGATGCACTTGAGTCCATATGGCCCACCATGTTCGAGCCACCTATTTTGTGTCATCCGAATCTGAGATGTCACAATATCTTTGTTGAAGAATTAAATAATTATTTAATATTAAAAAAATGAACTTAATTTTTTAGATTTAAATATAGAGGTTTGAACCTATATATTAAAGAGCATAAATAAAAAGGAAGTATACAAGTTAAAGAAAATTCTAAAATATAAGAAGAATTCATGATTACATAAAGGTCAATAAAGCGGAAAGTGAATATCCAAATTAGGTAACAATGATTCTTCTAACGAGTCATGTTTTTAGTTTTACAATTTTATAATAAGTGAATCACTTATGGATTTTTTTCAATGACATTAATTACTATTATTTATATGATTCTTGTTGAGTTTATTTTATATATGTTAGAGTTTATCAAAATATCATATGATTAAAAATCATAATTGGATAAGTATGCTGAAATTGTTGACAATTTCATGATTGAGAAGGTGTAATAGTGTAAAAATATTCTCAATTATGTGGGAGACAATGAATATCTCATGTTGTTCTATAAATAAATGTAAACATTTTATAAAAAATAGTTTGAAAAAAATAAAAAAGATGAAATGATTATGGTTTTGTAATAAATAATCCATTCTTTGGAAGAAATTCACAAAGATACTATTGGTATCAAGAATTCATAGATTACATGTCAAATAAAATAGAATTAATGAACCTATAAATTCTCTATAATAAAGTATAAAGTTTCATGAAGATTAGATTTACAAGTTGAAAATTAAACGGGATGAATTTTTTAGATCAATTGTAAATGAAAACAATTCCCTCAACATTATGTTTCTGAAACATGATATAAAATTGAGGAATCTGAATCCAACAAAAACTAGAACTTCCAAATTAAAAAAAAAAGAAATATGTTTCCAAAAAAAAAATATAATGATATTCATGGATCCAAGAAAATGCATATCATCGGAAAAATGATCTTGAAATAATCATCGGATCAAAATGTTGTACGCCCGTGAAAGAAGGTAACCCATAATCCAATTAATTCTGACTATACAAATGTTTTTTCAAATGCTAATAAAAATTTTAATTAAAAATATAGTTAAATATTTGTGGAGAGAAATAATGAAAAATTAACCATCTCATTAGGGGTAAATGTCATCACATCTATGAAAATAATATCCCCAAATGGTGATTAAAAGGGTGTTGTCTCTACTCGATTTTTTTGGATAGACTACATTTATAATAAAAATAAAGATACGTGATGACCATTATTGCTGTTGGTGGAAGCTCATTCATAGGGCTTCAAAATTTTATCACAATATATCCACATATAAAGAATAAATAAGGAAAAATCTAAGGGTAGGAGTGTTGATGAAATAAGAAAACTCTTTTGAACAAAAGAAGATATCAAAGAAATGGAACAATATGTTTATTAAGACCAGATTATAATGCTTGGGGAATTTTATGATTAGTGAAACTTAAGTGGCTATAATTATGATAAATTATAATATTAATAGTGAAGCACACATCCATTATTTATGTGAAATAAAATCCAAAAATAGAAAATAAATTTGAAAATAAAAAGAGATAAATATACCTTGGGATGTAAGTAAATGAATAAAGTTACTCAATACATGATTAAAAAGGGAAAAATACTCCCAATAATTTAATGAAGATATTATAAGAGTATGTCACATCAATTAAGAGATACTTATACTATGGTTGGAGAGACCATGTCATAGACCATTGAAAATTTTCCATGAATATCAATAATAAATAATGAAATATAAGGCATCAAAGAAATAGAATCTAAAAGAAGAACAACATGATTGAATTGGATAAAAATATCCCTGATCGAGAGTTAAAATATTTTAAAAGAAAAGAAACTTGAGTTTTGGTGAAATTTTGTTTGAGTGGTGAAAATAGTCTAAGCATACTCTTTACAACTTCATGGAAATTTTACCTACATAGTAAGAGTTGTTTGAAAATAGAAAGAAGTCATCAATAATATATTATTCTCTAATGGTCATAATAATGAAAGGATTTTCACACAAGGAAAATGTGAATGGTAAAAATTGAAAAGATTCCATGCTACCACCAAATGTTCAGAACTTGAAAATTATGAGGAGTTTAAAAAAATATGGAGAAACAAAGAGAATAATTTTTTTTGTTTAGATTTAAGTCTCCTGGATATTAATTCTACTAAATAACTAATAAATAATTCAAATTATTCCCTTGAAAATGTTTTCATGTATTTTCATAAATGGAATTGATGGTGAAACTTAAAATAATAAATTAATAAAGATTGTGACTATTGAGAATCATAGTAATTAAGCCATCATGAAATACTCAATTATTCAGATAGAATCAAAATATTCATGGAGACTATCCTTTGAGATAATCTTCCATGGTGAAGGGTTTTCTTGAGTTCATTCCTTGAGGGAGTATCTAAATGAAGAAATATTTTCATCTATATTTCATGCAAAAATTTCTTTTAAATCTACTTCATTAATTTTATGGTTTAATTACAAATTATTTCCAATAATCATGGTTTTGTTATATTTATTATATGAATATTTAAAAATTATTTTTTGAAAAAATAAATATAAAAATATAAAATTTTAATATATTTTTTTATAAAGTAAAAAAATTGTTTTATAGGTTGATAAAATGGTGGAAACCCCACTAGACAGGTCCACACACAAAGAAAAGTTGGTATGGGTAAGGCTTGGCATGGGCTGGTTCCAGACAAGAGAATTCAAAGTGTGTGGGTCGAAACAGTAGAGAAGGGAAGATGAAAACTCGCTAGAATGTGTTGGTTACTAAGAGACAAATCGAATCACTACTATAGAAAAATGATGTATAATAGAGCATCCAGACATGCTGAGAATCTATGTGGGATGGGGAAATGTGGTTACTATTCATCACTTACCAAAATGGAACTATCTTATTCCACCACCCATTATCCACCTCTCACGGAAGCCTCTTCCATTAGTGATGTGTTTATACTATTTTTGTCACATCCAACTACCAAAAATATACTATTGATACCATTTGAGGATCTTGAGAATAATACTAGAATGTAGGGAACCACCCCAATAACACAACTTTATCTAGAGAAATTGTTTGTGAAGCCACTACATTGAAGGGGATTCCATGCATTCAAATGTGAATCTCAGTGAACCCCCAACTAAAGCCTTAAGAAAATGATGATGAAGTTGAAGTATTTATGCTTCACTAGTTCAAATTATGATTCACTGTCTCATTATGAAATAAAGATTTCATATGAATTCATAGGACTTTGAATGATTTTATGATTTTTCTAAAAATAGAGAATATTTTTGTCGCTATAGTGATTCATTTTGTTTTGCGAAGAAACATGATGAACAAAGGTAGTGAAGATGTTTTTTTGAAAGATATGGTGATATTCACCATGTCCAAAAGGGATTTGGATCATGTTGTTGAAATAAAAACATAATATGATTATTTCTGGATCTTAGTCCATGAAATAAAAAATTAATTTCATAGTGTATAACTTGCATAACAATGTTGGGTGAGTTCGATATGTGGAGTTATTTGTGTTGTGAGTCACTATTTACAACGTAAATATATATATATATATATATATAATAGATTAAAAATACAAAAAATTATCTATAACTCAAATAGTTTGTGATATATTTCATAGTAGATTTAAAGGGTATATATAGTAGGATAATTCATATCAAATAGAGGTAGATTTAAATTAAAATATGGATATATACATGGACATATAACATGGTATAATGAGATATGGAAGATATAAATTGGGGGATGTTGTCTATAAATAATTAGAAGATATCATGCATTTAAATCATTGAATTATGAGAGGTATTATTTGGCTACCGTCTATAGGGATATTGTTTCTACTATATATTAGGGTTTATTTTATTTTATTTTCACCACTCATGGATATAATGGGAGAGAGGTTCTTTTTTTGGGCTTTTTAAGGATATTTGATTGATTTATATGTAGTCATTTATTTTTATGAATTTTATTATTGGTTTTTCACATTCATTCTTTTATTTTTCCATCCCTTAATTATTCTCAATTACATGACTTTTTTTAGGGAATTAAAAAGTGAGATTTATCCCTCATTAAATTATTCATGCATGGCTATTATCCTTTGTTAAAAGGAGTTTATTTTTGAGTGAGGCTTCCACCATTACCATTGGGTGAGTTATTAATATTTGTTTAAATATGATTTTAGGTTACCAACATATTTTGTAATCCAAAGTACTAGAGCGTGAGAAAAGGTGATATTAGGGAGTAAAGATTATCTACTCAGACCAATGGATTCATTTATACATGATTATAAGCACTTCATGATTATCAAGAACATGTTTTATCTTTTATTATCTCAGGAACCTAAACTTACCAATTTTTGGTACATACCATCTCACTTGGTTACTTTTAGGATAGTTAGTGTTTCTTTTAATTTAGATTATATTCTTGGATATTGAATTATATGTTTTTTCCACGTCTTTTTGGATTCTACCTAATGGATTTCATTCATATTCTTCCTAGTTGTTTTAGGCTGTGTGTATAATGCTTTAAAAATTTCTAAATTGGTCTAAGTTTGTAGGAACTGACAATTCTTATGGCATGACCATGTTTATGGTGTTGTATCTATGGACTTGTATTAGAAAAAATGATAATTACATTAGTCAAAAAAGTTTTTTTTGTAACACCTTAAGATTTTAAAATAATAACATTGTGTTTGATAGTGTATTGGACATGCTACATCAAGCCTAAATTAACTACTATATACTATTTAAACATAACCATTATAACATATCCATTAAAATTGATGGTATGAACTAGAGTCATCACTTTTTTGAAATCATAAATACATATATATATATATATATATATAAAAGAATAAAATATATTGGTAATAAGGAAACTCTTTTTTTAATGTCGTTGGGTGATGCAAAAAAATATTTTTCATCAAATAGGGTTTTGTTTATTTTTGTGAGAAAATAATATAATTAATTTCTGAAAATTTTATAAATTTTATTTTAGAAAATGACATTAATTTTTGAAATGATCTTATCAAAATTAACTTAGTGTAAATTTTTGGTATTTTTTAAAAAAATGTGATTTTCTGTGAATAATGAAAAATATTTCCTTTTAAAAAAATATCATTTATTTTAAATAAATTAATTATTATAAATTTCCTAGTATGAATTGAATGTGATTTCAGAGTAACATTAGTATTCATTGAATCATCTTTATACGGAATTTTAGTATAACTTTTATTTATGTTTAAAAAACAATTTTTATGAAAACTATTTTTAAGTGGATGATGTATCACCATTGTAATTAATTAAAATACCCATAATGATGAATTATTTAAATTAAATGTATATATTATATATCTATTCATATTAATTTAAATTATTATAATGATAATTAATAGTCATATAGTTAATGAAAAACCATTTTTTTCTAGAAAAATTCACCTTCTTACAAAACTACTTTTCTTCGCACATTATGGGATAATTATAAGATGAATATATTCCACTTATTGGGATAAAATTTGATAAAATTAATTACAAATTTTAAAATAGAATAATTTAATATAGAAAAATTAATTTATGATCATTATAAATAGTAAAAATAGGAAAGAATTATCACTATGAAAAAAGGGTAAATCAGGTTAACCTAAGTCAAAACTAAGTGATAAGGCCACCATTTTTAAAAATCATTCAGACTGGATGAATTTATTTATTACATTATAACCTTAGTCTCAAGATTAAATTAATTGTGGGACACTTGTTTATTAAATTGACCAATATAACAGGTTATGTAAAGAAAAAGAAAAAAATGCCATTCCTTTCCTTGAAATATATCTTATAGGTTGACATAGGGATAAAAATAAGTGGTGAATGAATAATAAAGGTTATATTTATTATAATTAAATTATTTTAATTATGATAATATATTTTTAATTTTTATTTATTATATAGTTACAATAAACACTTATACAATGTTAACACAACACTTGTGAAAATAGTGGAAAACACAAGGTAAATGATTTAAAAAAAATTTAAAGTAATGTATTTGGGATTAATGATGGTTCCAAAATAAATTTATAGTTACTATTTTTTCATTATTTATGTTTTAATATGTTATATTATAAATTCATTATTATATTCATTTCATTAAATTCAAATTAAATTAATAGCTTCAAATATGAAAAAAGGTATTTTATGGTAAATAATATTTCATTAAATTAATTATAAAAATAATGAAAAATAAAGATGAAAATTAGGATGATAAATGATATGAAATGTCACTAATATTAAATTTATAACCCAATAATTATCTTATAAGTAAAATTATATCCTTTTCATTTGGAAATTTTTTTTACCGTAGTTAAGGTTAAAGCTACTTTATCTAGGGTTAAACAAAGAGATAAGGGTTAGTTTGTAAATTAAACATTTATAAATCCTATTGGATGAAAATATTTAAAACTAAATTTTTTCAAAATTTGAGTCCCTATCCATTTTTAATTATTTTAATTAAACTTGACCATATTATAATTTAATACATTACAAAATTCCAAAAGTTCCCCTCCCCTCACTTATAAAAGGGTACCCCCTATCCTCTTATCTCTTACAATTATAGAAACATTTATTTTAGGAAATAGATATCTATATCCCTTAATTTATCCCCTAAAAAATTTATAGAGGCCTTTATTTATATACATAATAAAGAAAGTCTTTAGGTATAATCCTACAGAGGTTTTTTGAAGTAGAGGTATCATTCATAACAAATATTTTTTGTTTTGTTTCTTCTTAAAACTACCTCAAATATTATTCAACAATCCCAGTATAATAACATAATTATATAACATATACTGAGATTTTATTATTTTAATGGAATAACATATATTCATCTTCTCTTCTATCAAACGAGAAACAAAACTATCGTCCATGTATATGGTAGACTATCGCCTCACGAACCGATGTAATTAATTTCCATAACCTCCTCTTATGGATGGTTGTGATAAATGATTATGTATATATATATATTATATTACATTCATGTAATATATATAATTATGAAAAAATATATCATTTACTTTCTAAATATTCCATTCACTTAAAAATGATAACATCGTTCGTGAGTACGTGTGGACTACCGCCTCCGTGAAGTAGTGTGATTCATTTTTCATATCCACGTCACATGGATGATATATATATATATATATCTATGTGTGAGAATTTATAATTAAATAAATATTATTTTTATGATATTATTATCACTATATAAAGATAAAATAATACTTACTTTTTTCCATAATGATCATTGAAAAATGGAAATGTTACTCATGCGCATATACGACCTACCATATCCATGACTGTAATATATTTTATTTTTCATAACCAACATTAAATGTTGGTTTCAAAAGTAAAATTTATATATAAAAATACTTATTATTTCATAATTATTATTATATATATGATGGAATAATGACCTCATAAACTATAATCATGATTTCAAAGTCATTTTGGATATATGAACTCAATATCGTCAAAACTTTTTACAAGAACTTTTTTGATTATGTAAAATATGAAATTGTTTTAAATAAAATATTAGGAATAATAAACATGAAAACGTTTCGTTATAAATTAAATAATTAACATAGGTTTATTATTTAATATTATAATGAACGTACGTGGTGATTCAGAACTAAGGTAAGGGATTTTGTTTCCTTTAACTGAGACATATTTTAATGTTATAAAAATAATTTATTTTATATAGTGCATATGTTGCCTCTTCTATAATTTATATCATCAATCCTTCATAATTTAAGTTATTTTATGTTTTAATTAAAATTATTCCAACCAAGGGGATTGGAAATTAAAGTTTCCAAGTGGTAAGGCATTTCGTCTCAATTTTCCTTCATTGAGGAATAATTTATTATTATAAGCCTAATTTATTTTATATATTGTATATAATTAAAATTTTATATTTAATATCTTTAATCCTTAAGAATTAATTGTGTTTTAATGTTTCAATTTTTATTATTTCATCTAAGAGTATTTGTATTGAATATTACCAACTGGTAAGGTGGTTTTTAAATGAATTTCATTTAATTGGGTTATATTAATTATTCATTGACATTGATATCCTATGATTATGTGTCTAATAACCTATTATTATATAATATTTTGTTACAAAATTTTTATATTTAATCACATTTGATACACATAGTCACTACAATGATTAATTATTACATCAACATTATGATCATTGTATGGGTTCCCCTTCTCAATTTGTCTTCTTTAGGAAATATCATATGTTATATATCTAACTTATTATATGAGGTGTATCTATATAAAAATTAATTTCATTATATTTAATATATTTAAATTAATTGTATTCAATGTTTCATTTTATGTTTTTTATTTCATGGGAGTTATGATTCAAAAGTTACCAAAGTGGTAAGGGTTTATTTCTAAATGTTATATTTATTAAGGATTGTTTAAGATTAAATATACATTGAGGAAATTATTTTATATTTATATCATAAAAATATATATTTTATTATACTTTGGTTATTCATGAAATTTTCATTTTATTTTACCATTCTATTATCTTTTTTAGTTAAACACATTGATAAAATGGTTTTTTAGAAAATACGGCTTTATTTACCTGTTCGATCAAAAATAAATTTTCCTCCATATTCATGTTCCCTAAATTTTTTATCATGATTTTTTCTAAAAATTACCTATGCTTGTTTAAATTAATTTTTACCCACGTTTAAATTTTCACAAATTTTTTTAAAACTAATTATCTTATCATCTTATTAACAAGGTAATTTTTGAATTATTATTGAAAATGTGAAATGAATATTTGTGTTTACATACTTGGAATGTATGGAATTTTACCATCATCATCAATACTCATTAATTTGAAGTTTTCATTATAATTTTACTAGTTTATTTAAAAAAAACATATTTTCCAAATATTTTATATTTTTTAAAGTGATTTTAAAAGTGAAATGTTTATTTTCATCAATAAAATTTTTAATGATCTTTTTATGGAATATATACTAAAAAATTACAAAAACACTTTATTTTAGTTATACTTCACTAGTTATATGTTGTAATGATACTATATTTATTCATTCTTCGGTTGGTTTATGATCAGTTTAACCAAGTAAATTATTAACATTCAATTTCTTGAATATTTTTTAGTCATCCACTTTTTCTTGAAACATTCACTTTCTTTTGATCATTAGATATTACATTTATCTTAAATATAAATATTCCTTGTTTTATATATAGTTTTATTTATTAAATTTTATAATATTTCAATATAATATGTTTACATTTAATGTTATTCAATTTACTGGGGAAATATTTATATAATATATTTCTTTACTCAATATGGATATTTATTGATAATATATATTAGTTATATATTGAATTTATCATTCAATGTATGAGGAATGCATTGTAGATATAGTGATGGGTGGGACCTAGGTATAGATATCCACTCGATGTATCGATATATCTCATGAGACAAATAATTAAACTAGCATTATATGGGATTGTTCTGTATAACTAGCCATCAATTAAACTACCATGGTGCAAGGTCTTGAAGGTATAGATATTATGATGTATAAAATCGTGAGATCGAATATTATACATTTTCATCATTGCAAAATCAGTTATTGATTTTCATATAATTATTTTATTAGGTATGATATACATGGATTAGCCTCAAAATCATATGTTTATTTATATTGGAATTATTTGATAACCATTTATTATTTCCATATCATTCTTCATACTCAAGTTATTGATTAAATGGCATGTTTTTTCTATTATTTAATTTTCCATATTGATAATTCCTTATTTATTCATAATATCTTCTACTATATGTAACCCTTATTGAGCATATAATATCAAAATTATAGTTTTTCATTTCCATAGGATATAAATAAGGACTCTTTGAATGAGTTCATTGATGCATTTTTTTTACTTTCATTATATTATATATTTATGTTTTCAAATGTAATGTGAGATTCAACCATGTATCAAGCTTACCAATACTAGTAAACTATTACATCCTTTGATATATGATTTCATATATGTTATTAAAATTTCATTATGTAACCACTGGATATAGGAAATTGGGGTCAGAGTCTTTACAGTAGGTATAACACCCAGAGATTTTTTGAAATATTTTTTTCAAATTAATTTAACATTTTTGTTATTTTTCATTCCAGACAACACTGAAAATAGTTTTTTATATATTAATACACTAAGTTTGGTTTGAATTTTATGAAATACCAATATAATCAAACACTAAATGGATCATAAAGGATATATTTCTCTACACGCTACAACATGGTGGGATTGCACTACACATAACACCAACTGGACTTGCGATACAGGCATTACTGAGTTTTAGTAAACAACAATATATTATCAAAATATTATTATTTAATACAACAAGATATTACCTAGAGTTTATGAATAATATTAACTAACTTATGAATTTTTTTTGTTTATACAAAATATAAAATTAATTCATTTGATACAAATTGTTTAGAAATGGATATAATAATAAATTGAACATAAAGGAAATATTTTTATAGAAAACTATTTTTATACTCAGAAAGATATTTTATCCAAATGAATTTAATTATTTAAAATTATATAAAAATATTAGTGAAATATATATGTTATGTTTTCAATCAAATATTTTTCATATTAATCTAATATATTTGATAATCATAATAAAAGAACATACTCAATATTTCACATAAAAATCAAATATTTTTATAAAGGCACTTTTATAGTCTTTTAATGGAGAATCTAGTTTAAATAAATTTTTGAAATTTCATAAATATTATATGTTAAAATAAAATTCATATTTGAAATAAAAACATAAAAACTATCTTAAGGTGATTTTTTTGGTATTTGCGATGAAGTTTCATTTTTTAATGAATAGTGAAAAATACTTGATTTTAATTCAAACTGGGTTTTCATGTAAATTATTTATAGTGTTAAATTATATTTTAATTTATTTTTAAATTAAAATTATATCAATTATTTATTAATTAATACAATTTAGATATTTTTAATCAATCTCAAACTTAAATTGAATATAAAAACACAGAAAATGATTGATCTTTTTTACTCTAATACTAGTATTATCGTCCTATTTTTGGGATTAATTTGAAATTAATTTCTACAACTTATGTGATTGGAATTTCGAAAAATAGATTCCATATTTTTAATAAAAATAATTTATAATTTCTAATAAGGTAAATTTTTTTTAACCAAAATATTTGGAAAGAAATTAAAATTAATTATAACGATTAAGGTAAAATTAAGCTTTAAAAGGGAATTAACATTAAACTTAAGGGCCCAAATGACCTATAAAATTTTAAAACACCAATTTTATGGCCATTATTCATCAAAAAAGCTTACATTATTGAGTTTTTTTTTTGTATTTTATGAATTTTTTAGGCAAAACTGTGGGTACACCTTATTTAAAAAAATACCTTGTAAGTCCTTTTCCTCCCTTATAAAAGGACACTGCATCTCCCATTTCCTCACACCTCTAAAACCACTTATATTATTCCAAAATCTTCCCAATTAAAATCCCGAAATCCATAACTACCTCCAATAATACTCCCTTTGGTAAAAAAGAAATTTAAAGAATCCCTTTTGTGAAAACCAAAAGGAGTTACCCAAAGAAGAGGTAACATCCTTGCTCAAGATCCTATATCTTATTTTCATTATCCACCCATAAAATATCATCATTATATTACTATAAAACAAAAAGATTATCTTTAATATACTGATACTTTTTATGCTATGGTTTTTACCTATAATTACACACAATTCCATCTAATGGGTAACGAATATACTATTTTTGTTTATGGTGAACTACCGCCTCGGAAAATGATGATTGTTCGATTTTTCTTTTACCACA
The DNA here is from genome assembly GCA_963277665.1 of Viscum album. Classification (NCBI taxonomy): domain Eukaryota; kingdom Viridiplantae; phylum Streptophyta; class Magnoliopsida; order Santalales; family Viscaceae; genus Viscum; species Viscum album. The sequence goes on along the minus strand of OY728138.1, from coordinate 735,418,591 downwards.
TCTCATGGTTGGACATTATGATAGACATAATATTTATATATAATATATATTATACTTATTATGTATTTATCCTTGTGTAATTATTTTATAATATATATCTTTACACTTTCAATTTTAGTGTAAATATGATAATTTCGTTTGAGGAAGTGTGGACTACCGCCCCCTCAAAGTGATATGATTCGTTCACACACTACATGAAATGTATTAATAATGATTTCAGGGAAATTATATTATATATATGAAAAAATAACACTAATTTAATTATATTATGTAAATATATACATATATACATACATTTCATTTTCTACCTTTCTTTTAATACAACAATAAAATGGAAACAACGTTCATACATACATACAACCTACCGTCTCTAGGAATGGTGAATTCTCTTTCATAATTATATATTATATAGATTATTATAATACAAATATATATAATATAAATTATATTTATATCATTTTTTACATTCTGTAAATCCTGATATATGTATAAGGACCAAATATATAACAAATAAACGCACATGCAAAAAAGAAAACTAATATTAACGGAAGCACAACCTTAACATAAAGTTGTTAACAACTGGGTAATATAAATTCATAATAAATCAATATATGTTATTATATATAATAATATGGTTCTGTGATAGATTTATAATAAAATTATATTTATTATATAGTATTTTTTATGATTATAATGGGAATCAATACACAAGGTAAGGGGATTTTATCTCACTTTTTATTTCCATGAGATATATACCACGTTCACCACTCTTTTATTTTACATGGTTCATATACTGAAGATGAATGTATTTTATGATTTTTATTATTAAATTTAGGGGTATTTACATATCTATTCTATGATAATTCTTTAATGGTGTTTATGTTTCTAAAGTTATCAAATTGGTAAGACAATTTTGTCTCAATTTTCCTTCTTTGACACACATGTTTTGTTATGCACAAAAATTATATTTCGAGGTTTCTATAATTCCATATGAAAAGTTATATCATGAATATAATTCTTTTAATTATATTTTATGCTTTATTTAATTTCATTTTATTACATTGGAAGTATAGTTCAAAGTTACCAAGTGGTAAGAGTTTATTGAAACAATCTCATCACTTATCGAGATTGTTTATGATTATGCTTCCTTTGATGAAATATTATGATCCATATCTTAATAACTCTAATGAATTTTCTTGTACTATATTTATTCATGATATATTCATTTACTAATTACATTTTTATTCTCTTTGGTACCTTATATATTTATGAAAATGTTTTTATGAAAATATGGATATATATTTACTTTCAATCAGAAATCAGTGTTCTTTTTGAATCGTGATTTTTAAAAATATTTTTAATTTTTTTTACTTTTATCATATGATATTAAAATACATTTTAACCACGTTTTTCATTTTTAAACAATATGGTTTTTAGAAAGGTAATCTTATTTTCATTTTCTGATCGAGGTAATTTTTTAAACTTTTTTACGGTGAAAAAGGAATGTTTGGTATGTACTGATTTACCCACTATCATGAACATCATCCCCATGAATCTTCCTTTAAAATATTAAAAAAATATTTTTTAAATAAATTTCTTTCCTAATATTCTGGAAATCAAATTTTTTAAATTGGGTTTCTATGAAAATAGTTCTTAAAAATGATTAATGTTCAAAAAGTGTTTTATTTGATTTTCAAAGACTCACTTATATGTTATAAAAAGGATATGTTAAAATAAAATGATTTAAATGATTTATATATATTTATTTATATGTTTTCAAATCCATTTTCTATAAAATGGGTTTTAAATTATTTTCAAGATTTATTTATAATATTTTAAATTATTTTTAGTTAAATTCATTTTAAATCATTTTCAATATTTCTTTATACGTTTTCAATAAGTTTTCAAAGGAAAATGTTTTAAAAATATTTTCAATTATTCCTTTATAATTTTTCTTTTATATTTTTATTAAAATTGTTTTCAAAAGTTTTTATGATTTAAAGAAAAAATTCTCCAAAGAAGAAAAGATATTTTTCACATGAAATATTTTCAAAAGATATTTCAAAATTATTTTCCATATAAGATGACATCTATTGGTGTTACTCATGCCTTTTTGGTGACATAATCCAATAATTCTATTCATATTATTTCTTGAATAGTTTATGATTTAATGGAATGATTTTAATGACACCCTTTTCTCTTCCACGCGTTATATTCCTTTGAAACCCATTTCTTTTCACGAGTTATTCTTTTGATGAAATGATTATAAAACCTGTATCTTTTTTCAAAATTTATGAAGTGGTTACATTTTATTGATACCCATATATTTTCATGGGTTATGATATTATTGTTCATTATTTTGTGGCATATATATGTTTGATTTCATTATGAGATTGGTGGGACCTATATCTCTGTCAAATGAATTGGGTAAAGATTTATATCACATGAGATAGACTAATATAGTCTTGGGAGTAAACCTTGACTAGTAAGATGGCTATGAGAGTGACCCATGACTACCATGATGGTATTAAGAGTGAAAACATGCTACTAAGATGGCCACGGGATTGTACAATGACTACCAATATAGTATTGGGAGTGAACCCATACTACCAAAATGCTCTTGGTAATGATTCCTTCACTTCTATATAAGTCATATTATATACTTATGTGTTTACTATAATTCCATGTTTTATTCCTATGTTATGATTTCATAGATTATGTTATTTATTTCTTCATGATTCATGTCCTATAAAATACCAAATTTTTTTCCATGAGTCATGTTTATGATATTTGATATACTGGTTATGATCTTCTAATGTTATGATCACATTATCATACCCCTATGCTCATATTTATGCATACATGTCTCCCTTATTTACCCTTACTCAATGTCTGAGCTCACCCATTTTTATGTTTACTTCCCCAGTTTATGAAGATATGTATTAATTATGACATGTATAAGAAGGGTCCTAGTCATGAAGAACCTAGTGGGAGATAATATGACTCTCTCATGTAACTATGTTTATGTTTCCATATTTCCAAAGGCACTAAACTAATACAATATTTTATTGAAGGGGTCATTTTAGTTAGTATCATAGGTGATGGTTTTTTAAACCATTGAAAATTAAGATGATAAAACTTTCATGGGGTCCTTAGGTATATTTATAAGGATACTTATAGGTATGTATCTAATGATAAGTATAAGGATGAGTTAATGTTTAGGAAAATATCTAGAAGTTTTGATAAAGGATAGAGTGAGTGGTTTCCTAGAAATACATCCCTATATGGATAATAAAAGTGGACTTGGTTATGGAATATATGTACCTAGGATAAATAACTACAACAAGGAGTTTCAGGCTTGACTTTGTGTAACCTAGTATATGACAATATGTCTTATTGTGCACCTAGTTTGAAACACCTGGGGGATATGCTTTGGAAATTCAAAAACTCTTCACGAACCATCATTGAAGGATTTAAATGGAATATGGATATGAAAAACCATAGATAAACCTAAGGTTTCATAGATTAATAAAGGTGTTATAATTTAGACATCATATAAGTGGTTTTCATGATTATGTGATTCCATACTATGATAACCACTTCTTATTCAATTCTTCTTGGTTTTAGTCAATGGATGAAACCATGAGTAACTGGATTAATGTTGAATATGATGTAAAATTTGTTGATGAGCAGTCAAATGGGATGATCACTGGAGTGAAGGATGTCATGATCATGCCTAATTAGTTTTCTAGGAACATGATAAAAAAATTGTACCTTAACCAACTCTAAGACTCAATAAAGAAGAGAAGAAAAAGGTCACTGAGAGTTTGGGTAATTAAAACCATAGAAGAAAAAAATACTCAGTTTCCTTTAGGTCAAGAATGTTGACAGAATCACCTAAGTGAATTTATTAATGGAACATGAAGGTTTTTTTACTATGTAAAATAAGAACACAAGGCATATAACTATAAAGGAAAAATTTTGAGCTTAGTAAACAAAAAGTATGGGGATATTTTCCTCCATAAGTCATCATCTAAGATCAAATGATTTTTGTTTGTAACAAATGGTCATTATGGAAATAAATTTCTTATAGGGAGTGCTCTGAAATAGAATCAGTAAGGTGGTATGTGTAATGGTCATATTTCTAATGATGATGAGACTACAGATAAAATGTGAAAGGAAAGAGGTATTAATTTATAATATGATGTATCCTTATTAGGGATTAGGGATAATGTAAAATACTTTATGTTTTTGTGTATTTGGATTAAAAAATTATGCTATATGAATGATGAAATATACATGGATTGTTCCTTTTATGATTTTCCCTTGGTATTTACAAGTTTATGTTGATTGTTTATGAAGGAATGGTAATGTTATTTAATAAAAAAGTTATATTTTGACTAAGGTATGATAACCCTTAATATGTTCTTTATGTTATGATAATGTTTTTTCATAAAGATAAGTGGAATATGAATATGGGAATTGGACAATACTAATTGCATTAGAACAAAGTAAGGACTTGAAGACAAGTGGCTTATGCTATCATTAATGAAGATTAAAACATTTTTGGATTTAAGTAATAGATCCAATATACTTTAGAATAAAGAAACATGAATGTTTTTAATAAGGATTTATGGTAGTTATGGTCATTACCATGTTCTAAGAGAATACTTGATGATGGTATTCACATGTTTTAAATGTAACAAACAAGAGATACTTTGTGATATATGGAATATCAATGTTAATATAATTTTATGACCTTCTTTCTACTATTTTGGATTTTCATATTTTAGAATGGTTATATGGTTAACCATTAATGAGAATTTTAAGTTAAAATTTGGAGGAAGTATTTATGTATTGATGTTGTATTCAAAACCTTGGTTAAAAGGCTATGGAGTGATTAACCTTATTTCAAGGATGTACATCATATTTTGGAAATTATATTAGCGTGGTTTTAGAAAAGGACATCATGTATGTCAGGTGACAACTAGTCATGTCCGATAAGTCTATGGGTCTTAAACTAATGACCGAAGGATGATAAGGGTCTCACACCTACCATTGGCCTACGTGATGTCTTGTTTAATGTGCAATTATTTTTTATGAATAATTATTAATGATGAACTAGTAGATTTATTTTTTATATTGAGATATTAATGTATTAACCTTAATTATTTTGATGAATAGTTAAAGACAAATACTTATAGTATTTATTCTTTTATGTGCCTTAAGATATGGTAAAAGTGTATTTTTGTATGTCAAACATCAAAGTTAATTTTTGGACATACATTTCCTAAAGTAATGGATGAATTAGAAATTGATACAAGTAAAACCAAAGAATGAATTTTTTTATAGAAATATATAAATTAATTATATTTTCTTATATTATTTATGAATAAAAGAATTACTCAACATTATGAAAATGATTAAAAAAATGTTACCCTAATACCATAATTTTTTTTGAACCGAAGACCTTTAAAATCATTACAGATATATGAATTTGAGTCCCTCAACTTTTTGTTGATAATTAAATTATTTGTGATTGATGACTTTAATCAATCCCTATGAATATTTTCAATTTCCCTCCATGTATATGTTTTCACATACCGCCTATGTTCTTCTATATGAAATTGAGTTATAAGTTACTTTGGTTAACTGTTATGTTTCCACATTTCCCTTTTTAAAGGAAGTTATAGAAATTATTTTTTTGATGTGGGTTTATATGTAAGGAACTTTTATATATTAAACCTTAATAAACCAAAAAAAATTTAAGATATAAATTCATTTTAATGGGAGTATAATGTAACAAACTAATATTTGGAGAAATATTTTTTTGAATTAATTTAATATTTTTGATATTTTTCATTTCACTCAACATTTAAAAGAGTTTTTTTGTATATTAATGAACTAATTTTGGTTTATGTTATAAATGATACCAATATAATTGTAAACTACATGAAACTTAAATATTATATTTATCTACATGCTACACCAAGGTGATCTTGCACTACACGCAACACCAACTTTTCTTGAGATACATGCATTATCGAGTTTTACCGAACATAAATATATTTTTAAAATATTAATATTTAATATAATAAGATATAACATAGAGGTTATTAATAGTATTAAATAACTTATAAAAATATGTGGTTTTCAAAAAATATAAAATGAATTCATTGGTTACAAATTGATTAGAAATGGATATAATAATCAATTGAACATAAAGGAAATATTTTTATAGAAAATTATTTTTATACTCACAAATCTATTTTATCCTAATAAATTAAATTAATTAAAATTATAGAATGATATTAAATAAATATATATTTTATATTTCCAATAAAATATTTTTGATATTAATCCAATATATTTCATTTGCATAAGATAAGAACCAACTCAATAATTAACATAAAACTAAAACATTTTTATAAAGGCACTTTTACTACTTTTTAATGGAGAACCTATTTTAATTTTTTTTAAATTTTATAAATATTATATGTAAAATTAAAATTAAAATTTTAAAGTGAAACATAAAAATTATATTATGGTAAATTTTTGGTATTTTTCTTTAAAGTTTCATTTTTAAATGAATAGTGAAAAATACTAAATTTTAATTAAAACTATTTTTTCATCTAATATATTTATAGTGATAAATTATATTTTTTTAATATAAAATTATTTAAATTATTTTTCAATTAATATAATTTATGTCTTTGAAAAAAATTTCAATTTGAAATCGAATATAAAAACATAAAAAACTATTGATAATTTTTAATTGAAAACCCACATGTCGTCCCGTCTGCGGGATTAATTTTAAATTAATTTATGCCAATTATATGATTGGAATTTGGAAAAATAGATTTTATATTTGTAATTATAATAATTTATAATGTATAATAAGTTCAAAATAATTTTTGACCAATCATATTAGTGAAATTAATTAAAATTAATTTCAATGATTAAAGTAACATTAAATTTAACAGGGGAATAAACCATAAACTTAAGAGAAAAAATAACCTAGAAACTTGTAAAAAACCAATTTTATGGAACGTTTTTGTCCATAAACCTTACATTATTATGTTTTATTGGTTTTGGATGACATTTTTTAGGTAAAAATGTGTGTACGCCTAACTTGATTTCAAAAATACCAAATGAGTCCATTTCCTCCTCAATAAAAGGCCAACACATATCCCCCTTCCTAAAGCCTCTAAAAACACATAGGTTTAGAAAATATATACCCAAATAACTTAAAAAAATCCATAAATTCCTCCTTTGATCCTCCCTTTGGTTAGAAATCAATCCAAATAATCCCTTTGGTGAAAACCAAAAGGAGTTACCCAAAGAAGAGATAACTTTCTTCCTCAACCTCCTTTATCTTATTTTCATTATAAACCCCATAAAATCTTCTTATTAAATTATTATAAAACCACCCCAATATCATAAAAATACTTATATATTGTTATTATAATGTTTAAACCTACACTTACACACACTTCCATCTAATGGGTAGCGAATATACTGTTTATGTATACGACGAACTACCGCCTCACGAAAGAATGATTGTTTATTTTTCCATTATCACCTTTCATGGTTTGAAATTATGATAGAAAAAATATTTATATATTATAATTATTATTTCATTAAAATTGTTTAATTTTTTTACAACACATGTATTTATACATTGCATTTCTTATAAATTCGATAATTTTGTTTGAGGAAGTGTGGACTACTGCCCCCTCAAAGTGATGAGATTCATTTACACACTAAATAAATTTTATTAAGTATTAGTTTATTGATATTATATGATATATATGATATAATAATTCTACTTTAATTATATTATATACATATATACATATGTGTCATTTTCTTTCTTTCTTTCAATACGACATTAAAACGGAAACAATGTTCATGTGTACATATGATCTTCCATCTCCATGAATGGTGTATTCCATTTAATACTTATATATTATATAGATTATTATAATAAACATATACTAAATATAAATTATATTAATATCATGGTTTAAATTATGGAAATCATTATATATTTATAAGGGTCAAAGATATAATAAATTGAGACACATGTGAAAAACAAAGAAAATATTACCCAAAGTGTAACCTTAACATAAAATTGTTAACAATAGGGTAAAATAAAGTCATTATAAAACCATATATGGTATTATATAAAACAATTTGGTAATTTTATATATGTATAATAAACTTATATTTATTATATAGGAATTTTCTATGAGTACGAAGAGAGTAAAGACACAAGGTATTAGAATTTCATCTTACTTTTTATTTCCATGAGATACATGCCATGTTCACCACTATTTTATTTTGAGTGGTTTATATACTTAAAATGAATATATTTTATGGTTATTAATATTAAATTTATGGGAATTTATATATCTATTCTATGATATTTCTTTCATGGTTTTATGTTTCAAAAGTAACGAAATCGGTAAGACAATTTTCTCTCAATTTTCCTTCTTTGAGACACGTTTTTTGTTATGCACCTAAATTATTTTTGGAGGTGTAAATATTTACATTTTACTTGTTATATCATGAATATAAATATTTTATAGATATTTTAAGCTTCATGTAATTCCATTTTTCTACATGGGGAGTATGGTTCAAATTTACCAAGTGGTAAGAGTTTATAGAAACAATCTCATCACTTTTCGAGATTGTTTATGATTATTCTTACATTGTTGAAATATTATGATCTATATCTTAAGAAAACTCATGAAGTTTATTATTATATGTTTATTATTGATATACTAAGGTATTGGTAGCATTTTTAAACTCTTTTCTAGTTAAAAAAATTAAGAAAAAGTTTTTAGGAAAATATGGCTATATCTTTCCTTTTAGTCGAAAATGTGTGTTCTTTCAAAATCATATTTATAATAATATTTTAAAAAATGTTTTAATATTATAATTTTATATTATAATACATTTTTACCCATGTTTTACCTTTTTAAACAAAAGGGTTTTTAAAAATGGAATCTTATTTTTTTTCCAATCGAGGTAATTTTCTAAGCATTTTACATTGAAAAAGAAATGTTCGACATGTACGAATTTACCCACCTTCATGATTGTCATTACCTTAAATATTATTTTAAAATACTAAGAAGTTATTTTTTAAATAATTGTTTCCTAATAATCTATAAATTAGTTTTTTAAAGGTTTTTTCTATGAAAAAGTTTTTTAAAATTTGTTTATGTTTAAAAATTGTTTTAAGTGATTTTCAAAGCTCCCCTAATATGTTTTCAAAAAGTTATGTTCAAAGAAAATTATTTAATTTATTTCAAGAGTTATTTTTAAATTTTTAAATTTATTTTCTATAAAAGTGGTTTTAATTTTTTTATAATTTATTTATATGTTTTCAAAGTATTTTCAATGAAGTGGTTTTCAAAACTTTTTAAATATTTGAATATTTTTTTTGAAGATTATTTCAAAGAAAAAGATTTTAAAAATGATTTAAAACATTCATCTATAAGTTTTATTTTCTATTTTCATAAAAATGGTTTTCAAAATGATTTATGTTTTAAAAAATAATTTTCCCAATAAAAAAGGATATTTCTCTCAAGAAATGTTTCCAAAAGATATTTAAAAATCATTTTCCATCTAAGATGATATTCATTGGTGTTACTCATTACTTTCTGGGGAAATAGTCTATTAATTCCATTAATATTCTTTCTTAAATGGTTTATACTTTTATTGAATGATATTTATGACACTCATTTATCTTACATGGGTTATATTCTTTTGAAAGTTGCTTCTTTTCATGGGTTATGATTTTGATGAAATGATTATGATACCTGAATTTTTCCCTAGTTTAGGATATAGTTACATGTTTATGATACCCATATATTTTAAGGGGTTATTAAATTATTTTTTATGATTTTATGGAACATATATGTTTGATTTAATTATTATATGGGTGTGACCTAAATTTCCCTCCAATGCATTAGGTAAAGATTTATTTCTCATGAGATAGACTAAGATGGTCTTGGGAGTGAACTTTGACTACTAATATGGCCATGAGAGTGATCCATGACAATCAAGATGGTATGAGGAGTGAAATAATGCTACTATGATGGCCATTGGAGTGATCCATGACTACCATGATTTTATTGGGAGTGAATCCATACTACCAAGATTGCATTGGCAGCGATGCCTTGACTACTATAAAAATCATATTATGTGTTTATGTGTTTTCCAAAACTACATATTTTATTCCTATATTATGTATTTATGAATTATTTTATTTATTTCCTTATGATTAATGTCTTATGAATTAACATGATTAATTACAAGATTTATGTTTATGATCATTTATATGGAGGATAATGATCTTCTAATGTTATGATCACGTTATCATACCCCTATGATCATGTTTATTCTTATATGTCTCCCTTATTTACCTTTACTGATCCTCTGATCACACCCCTTTTTATATTTCATTACCCAGGTTATGAAGATATGTATTAATTATGATGTTTCTAAGAAGGGTGCTAGTCATGGAGAACCTAGTGGGAGATAATGTATCTCACTCATGTACAAATGTTTTTGTTTCCATGTTTCCAAATGTACTAAAATAATATGTTCTTTTTGTGTATGTTTAAATAATGTTTTAGGTATTCCACAAAATTTATATAATGAAAATTAATATGGGGTCTTTATATTAGGTATAAAAGGAAGATTAATTGAAACCATGAGAACTATATTTAGAAAAAACATAGATTAGGGAAGATAACCCTATGATTGAATTTGAGGATAAGTCTAAGAATATAGCAAAATATTAAAATTTTCATAATATAGATATTATGTGGTTTTACTAGAAATACAACCTAGTTTGGATACTACATGTGAAATTGTTTTTGGAACAAATGTATGTAGGGGAAATAAGCCTGAAAAGAGTTGGTCGAGTATATCTTATCCATATTTTTAGTTTATAGCATGTGTTCCCTTACCATCCACCTAGTTTGACACTCTAAGAGGATATTATATGGTAAATATATATTTTCTTTAGGAGATATTATGATTAATGAGATTATAAAACCTATATAAACCTATGACATTCCACTGTGATATAGGAATAAGACATGTTGGTTTAGTATATGTTTTAGTGAAATGGTTATTTTAGGAATAATTATTTGTTATTTTTGAAACACCAGTTTATTATTTTTAATAACCTTTGGGTTTAATATTATCATTCTTGTTAAATTAATTAAATTCAATTAAGATTTTTTGATTTTTTGGTATAAAATAAGCTATATGTAAAAAATATTTTGTTAAAATTTTATTTTATGATTAATTTTATTTTGAAGATGTTCATAATATTTTTTGGAATGTTATAGGACATATAAAAATATTATTTTAGGAAAAGGAAAAACTATATAATGGGTGATAACTCATCACATATGAAAATGTTACGGGGGATTGAACCCATAATCTAAGAGATAAAAGGATAAAATGCCTACCACTAACCTATGTGATGTCTTGGTAAATATAACATTGGTTTTACATAACTGATTTGATGAATAAATACTTATTTAATTGATTAATTTGAATTTTAGGTGTTACTATGGAGGTTTTAGAGATTAATGTATTATATTTGATTAATTTTGAAATCCATTTCTCCATTAAATATTTATAAATATTTGGAAATAATTATCACTATTTTATAGATATTTTTATTCATTAGATATTAATTTTAGTGCTTCAAGTATAAAAAATTCATTAGGATATTCTTTTCTTAGAGTTAGAGATGAAGTGTAAATAGCCAAAACATAACTAAATAAAATTGTTTTATGAAATAAAATTAATTTATGAAATAAAATTATATCAAGTAAATATATTTTCTAGTGTTTTATATCTTGATAGAAAAATAATCACTCAAATTTATGAAAATTATCTTAAAATAAAAATTTAATACATTTTCCTTCATTTATAATGAATCAATGGTTTTTTCACCAATAATAGATTTATTTAGTCATTAAATTTCACCTAACCATGTTCTCTGTCACTATTTATTAGTCCCTGAGAATTTGTTTTATTCTCTTTATTTATATTCCCACTTACCATTAATGTTATCCTATTTGGGAACATAGTGTTATGTTATTCTATATGACCTTATTATTTCCATTTACCTATAATTAATAATAATTTTTATTAACCGTTTTACGAAGTGGGTTTTCCATAAATGAATTTTCAAATTTTAAACCCTTTATTTAAAAGGGAATGTTCAAATTTTGAGGATTAAATTTATTGATGGTGGGTAGAATGTAACACCCCACTATTTTTAATGTAGAACATTATTTTGATAGTTTTTATGAAACACAATGTAACATCCCATTATGTTTCTGTCATGTATATTTTAAACCTTATTGAGGTTTTCCTTTTTCATTGTTTGGGTAGGGCTGAGGAGGAATTATGAGGATACCTATAATGGTGATTCCATAGATTTGTTAGTTTCTCACCATACAACCAACTAGTTGTGCATCCCACTAGGGATTTATACACCATGTAATGTGGTCACATATCATGTAAATTCAAAAATAACAATAAATACATTTTTAGAAAAAGGTGATAGGTTTTCATTGATTTTGGGATTTGTAAATTATACGATGTGTAAATGGGTTACACGTCATGTAAAGTCCCAATTATTGTTTTTACGTAGAAGGTATAGCTGAATCTTCTAATTCCATTTCTTTATATTTCCTTTATCTTGAACCAAGTTCCATTCCCAGATGATTTTTGATCCCTCAAACCCTTTAGAGTCATTTCTTTAAGTGTTTGATCATTATTGCGGTTGTGGTATGACTTGCCATGTAATTATTCTCCCTATTTCTCTATTTCATTCACTTTTCCTCATTATAGTTTAATATAACATCTTGGGAATGATGTATCTAAACACCATATTGTTAAATATTTTTTCTAGGTTTATTTCATAGATACATCATACGTTCATTCTATTTGGCATGTTTTGTTTCAGACATTGTGTTTCAATGAAAAGTTATGTGATTCTATTTAAGATTTAACAACTGATTTAAACCTAAATTTCATTTTAAATTAATTTAAATTGTTTTATTAAAAACATAATTCCATTGAATTGGATAATCTGGATTTGATTTGGCATGAAATTGGGAAAACCTAAAATTTTAGTGAATTGGGGTGGGTTTGTCGAATTGATGGAATTGTGTGGAATTTAAATTGTGAAATTAAATTAATGGAATTGATTTCAAGGTTGTATTTGAGAAAATGTATTAAAATGGTTTTGATATAAACCTAGTGGTTTTATCTTAGAAAAAGGAATGAATTGATTAAAAAACTATTTTGGTTTTTAAATGGAAAATTGGAACTTTTGTAAATGGGGGGATGATATGAATTTTATCTTTAAACAGTTTCAAAAATGAATTTTTCATCATTGATTTTATAAGAACACATGAAAGCCTTGGTAGTTATTGGGTTAGTGGGATGCCACTCTTTTGATTATTTAGAACTGAAACAAGACTTATTGTAATAGGTAACATCCATGATGGGATGGTTATGAGTCACCTTTGGCTAGTGTCAGAGGGATGTGTGTATACACATATTATTGTGATAAAATTAGAGTGTGTGAGGATCCCAAAACCTGGAACTATTGCACCTTTTTGCAGATGACTATGTTGCTCGCTTATTTATATTGGAGATATAAATGCGTGATAATGTTTGTAAATTGTTTTACATGTGTTGTGAATTTGTATAAAAAAATTTATATATAATTTTTTACTAATCCATTTGTTTAAAGTATTTCAATTATTTTGAAATATAACCATGGATTTTTTTAATTATTCTATGAACATCCATAATTTTTTATTTAAAATTGAAGTATTTTTTTGGTTAATTAAATGTGTCATCTTATTATGGAATACATGGTGAGACCATACTGTGCATTTATCTCATGCCCTACCAATTCCATTATGTGTTTTTAGATTATATTTTTCTAGGTTTGATAAAGGGTTATGTTCCACTTGGAGGTCATTGTAGCTGTTGATCCTTGGGATTAGAGAGTGTTTATGTTTGGAAATGGGTTTTTCATTTTATGTTCTTTGTACTTTTTTGTTGTAATTTTGGATTTTTACCTATTTGAATTCTGGCACACTTATCACTGTGGAGTTTCTTTTATATGAATTATGACTTATTTATCTTGATTCTACATGTCTGTGGAAAATTCATTCAAAAATTTATTTTATATGATGTTAGGTAATAGTGTCTAACCCATGGGGGTTGGAAACACCCTTCGGGCTATGTTAGTGCTGGTTTAGTTATTGGGTTAGTAGGGTATCCAGGATGGTTCATGACAAAGTGGTATCAGAGCTCTTGCTTTAGTTTCTAATTGATCTCAGTATGCAGTTGTGTAATATTGTCAGGACTTAGGATGTAGTTGTAAGTGATTTCCTAACCAGTTCTCACCATAATTATCCTTAAGTCACCATGGGTTCTTTGGGAAATATGTATTGAGTATTAGTTCTAGTCTTTTACCAACTTTTTATTTCTATAGATTAAAATCAAAATATTGTTTCATATTTATTGGGATTAATTTCCACTTATTGATCTATTTGAGTGTTAATATGATGTCATTATTGTTGTCTAAGATTTTTTGTAGAATGATGCCTCTAATAAGATGTTCAAATTGCATCCAGGAAGAAGCTACTGATGAACCTCATTGAGAAAATCCTCTTGTGGACATAAGTCTGGATGTGGTGGTTGTTCATACTGTATAATCTCTGGGACATGCACCAATACAAATTCTCATTCATGGTTGAGCTATGAAACTATAGAGGGATTCTTTACAGAATCATTCTTAGGAGTTCCTCCACCAGAATTCACCAGCATTCAAAGGATCAAATGATCATAAAGTGGTTGAGAAATGGTTGAGTAGGATTTAATGTTTTTCTGACTTCTTGGAAAAACCTGATGAAATTTAGGTGATGTGTGCCACCTTCATGCGGGAAGGATTGACCAGGAGATGATGGTACACAATGGAGACGGAGAAGAAGAACGATGGATTATAGTGGAAATACTTCAAGGATATTTTCACTGATAATTCTATCCAAATTTAATGGTTTTGGTCAATGATATAGAGTTTTTTAAACTTGAGTAGGCTGATAGAACCATGATAGATTATACAAACTATTTTTCTGAGTTATATCAGTTTTCACCTGAGATAGTATCAAATGAGATGGTGAAGACTCATCAGTTTGAGTTGGGAATTTTAGATAATATTCATTATCAGGTTTTATTTCTGAATATTACTTCTTATGATGATGTTCTGGGTAGAGAGTTTATGTTCAAAATGGATTTTTCTAGCAATTCAAGGTTGATGAGAGTTTCTTTTTCTCCCAGTGGAAATGAAAATTCCTTTAAAGGGAAAAGGAAGCATGATAATTCTCATGGCTGTTATCAACAATAGGTTTATTATATGCCTCTAGTAGTTATTGGAATAGGGCCCTTGATTTTTTACCAGTGTGGAAAGCTATGTCATTTAAAGAGGGTTTTCACTGAGGCACCCAAGGTATGTGGTTCTAACAGACATTTGAGGAACCTAAAAAATTATGGAAATGCCTTTTTCACTCCATATAGTGGAACATGGCCATTAACACCAACTAAAACTATAGCGTAATAAGATTCTACATGATCAAAGGGGTTCCAACCATAAGAATCTAGAACAAAGCTTCATCACACAGTGGAAGAGTCTTCATAAGAAGAAAATACAGGTCATATGATAGTGAGAGGTACCATAACTATAGTTTTTTCATTAGTGACTACTTTATTTCATACTATTTCATCTCATTCATTCATTTCAAACTATTTTTTTAATATTCTAAGTATTTCAATAGATTTGTTGTCTTATTTAATGAACATTACAATAGACCAAAGAATGAAGAGATAGATGGGTCTCTATAGTGCTTATCGTGTTTTCTTTCTATATAATGTTGAGATTGCTTAGAGTTTTCATTTCCATGACATAAAATCTCTTTATGTCATTTTTTGGATGGATTGTCTTATTTCCAATAAATATTGGATTAATTATTATCTCTGATAGGTCTCCTTTAATGCACCTAATTGGGTTTTCCTAATATTTCAAGGAAAATGAGACACAAGGTGAGAAAAGTGATATCTATGTTTACTTTTTTATCTAGAGTAAGAATCATTGAGTTATGATCTCCTTATAGTGGTATTTAAGTTTACTGACATAATTCTTTCTGACTTATCTAGTCTAAAATTGGTAAGAGAGGTAGAGTTATTTGTCAATCTTTTACCTGGTACTCAATAAGTATATATTCCCTCTTACCACATAGCACCAACTGAAATGAGAGAGTTTAAGACTCAATTGGATGATCTTATTGAGAAAGGATTTATACAACCGAGTGTGTCACCTTAGGTGGTGATGGTTCTCTTTTCTTAGAAGGCCGATGGTTCTCTTCACCTTTCTATTGATTACTGAAAACTCAATAGAGTCAGGTTAAATAAAGAGTAATTGTTTCCATGGATTGATGATCTATTTAACCAATTTAAAGGGAAAAGTGGTTCTCGAGGATTGATATTTGGTTTGGTTACCATAATTTTAGAATAAAAGAATTTGACATTCAGAAAACCTACTTTTGGAGTAGGTAAGGCTATTATGAGTATTTTTCTATACCTTTTGGTTTAACTAATTCTCTTGTATTATTTATGTATTTAATGAAAATAATATTCCATGAGTATCTTGATACCTTTTTGGTGTTCTTTGTGGATGATATCCTTGTTTACTATAAGTTTGAGGAGGATCATGTGCATCATCTAAGTATAGTTCTAGAATTGTTGAAAAATAATTGACTTTATTCTAAGATTTCGAAATGTGATTTATAGATTCTGGAAGGGATGTTGTTGGGGAACCTGGTGTCATAACATGTTATTTCAGTTGATACAAATAAGGTAAAGGCTTTTATGACATGGGAACAACCACAAAATGTTTTCAAAACTCAGAGCTTATTGGGTCTAGATGGGTGTTGGTACCAGTTTGTTACAAACTTCTCAAAGTTAGATTCTCCAATGACTACTCTAACTCAGAAGGAAGTAATGTTTTCTTGGTATAAAAAATGACAGAGTTTTTTTGTTGATTTGAAATGTCTTATAACTAATACACTGGTGTTGACTATCCCAGAGGTCAGGAAAGGCTATGTTATCATCTTTGATACATCAGGTTCAGGTCTGGGTTGTCTTATTATTCATGGTAATCATGTTGTTGCTTATGGATCTCATTACCTTAGGCCACATGATAAGAGTTATCAGACCCATGTCCATGAACTTGGAGCTATGATGCACACACTTAAGTGTTGATGACATTTCCTTTATAGAGAAAGGTTTACTATGTCTTCGTACCACAAGATCTTGAGTAATATATTCTTTAAAAAATATTTAAATCTCCACTAGAGGTGTTGGGTGGAATAACTGTAATTGTTTTACTTTGACATCACCTATACCTCGGGGAAAGGAAATTTCAATGAAAATGCTTTGAGAAGGAAATTTTCAACCCAAATAGTGAAGGATCTTTGGAAGATTTGAGGTTGATGGATCTTTGTTCGTATTTGCATATTAGAGTCTTGGAATTAGGGTCCAAGGTTTCAAGGGATAAAGTTCAATTGATATCCTCCCCTCTCAAGATTACTATTTAGGAAGAAAAACTTAATAATTAATTCCATATCAATAGAGAATATCTTAATGGTGGGGAGACTATGGCTAACTGTTCTTTCTCCACTGAGGGAATAATATGAAATTAAAACCATTTTTTGTGTCATTAGTGGTAAGGAAATCTATTATGGAAGATTTAGACATTTCCCAGTGGGTAGTGCACCGAAGAACCAAAAAATGTGATATAAGAAGCGAAAAAATTATACTACCCTGGTATGGGGTGGATAATTTCTAAATTTTTATCATATTGTTATACATGACAATATGTCAAGTAAGGGAATTAGAAACCTTTGATTTTTCTTTAGAAAAATTAGAAGTGGGATGATATCTCTATTGACTTTGTGTTTGGGTTTCCATGTACCCAGTGGAAGAAGAATGTGATATGGTTTATGATCGATCAGATAAAAAAATCAACTCAATTTTTATCTATTCATGATAAAAACTATGTTGAGGAGTTGAGAAATATCTACGTGAAAGATTTTTTTAGTTATATAGGGTTTCATATACTATAGTTTTTCATAGGTATCCTTGGTTCACATATCACTTTTGGAGAGGCCTTCAGGAGGAACTAGGATCTCAGGTTTGTTTGAGCATGGGATACCATCTGTAGTTAGATGTCCAAAGTGAAAGAGTTATAGAGATTCTCAAGGATATTCTTTACTCTTTAGTTCTCAACTTTGGTGGAGATTAGTATTACCATCTATGTATATTTGAGTATTCTTATAATAAGAGTTACCAGTCTACTATCAGAATGACTTATTTTGAGGCCTTGTATGGCTGGCCTATCAGATATTTATTTTGTTGGATGGAGATTGGTAAGAGTTTCATGGTTAGAAAAACCATGGTTTAAGAGATGGAAAAAAATATTTAGTTGATTTATCATATAATGTTGATGGAATAGAGAAAATATAAGTCTTGTTATGATCATCATCATAGACCGTTGGAATTTTTAGTTGGTGACTAGGTGTTCTTGAAAGTTTTACCTTGGTTGGGTCATTGATGGCTTGAGAGGCAAGGTAAAATTTTTCCTTACATTTTGGTACCTTTTGAGGTTATTGAGAAGGTGGGGAAAGTGGCTTACCATGTATCTATTCCACCATAGCTGAGGTCAATACATAATGTGTTTTATGTATCATGACTCCAAACGTATCTATCTAATTTATCTAATGTTCTGAGATATAGTGACCTTGACATCTAACCTGATTTATCCATGACATAAAGTCCAGTCAAGATAGTTGATTCTAAAACCAAGTTAATTCATGGGATGGTGATACCTTTGGTTTATGAGTAATATTAGCATGGATTAGAATCTCATGTGACAAGGGAGCATGAGACATTGATGCGAGAGTAGTGGACTCACCCTTTTGTGTATGGAATCTTCTTGATAATATTTTAGGGGATAAAAAGTTTTTATGGTAGGGAATTTGTAACATCAAATTATATTTCTATGAGGTACATTTCAAAACTTCTTATGTTTTTCCTTTCTTGTTGTCCGGGTATGCCTGAGGAGGAATTTGGTGGATACCTATAATGGTGAAGTAAGATATTTATTAGTTTTTTAGCAAAAAACCTACCAGTTGTGCAGCTTTCTAGGGATTTACACTCCGTGTAATGTGTTAACACATTTTTTAAATTCTAAAATAATAAAAAATATTTTTTAGAAAAAGGGGATGGATTTTTAGTATTTTTTTATTTTTTAATTACATTATTTGTAATTGGGTTACATGTCATGTAATGTATCAAGTGTGGTTTTAAACAAGAAATAAAACCAAATCTTCTAATTCCACTTCTCAATATTTCATTTCTCTTGACCTAAGAGCCATTACTAAGAAATTTTGGATCCCTCAAATCCTTCCTGGTCATTTTGTTTAGTGTTTGATCGTTGTTGCGATTGAGGTGTGACTTACCTGTTATGTATTCTCCCAATCTCTCCACCTATTTCTATTTTCCTCCTAGGAGTTTAATTGAACATATTGGTATTTTTGGATCTAAACTCTATGTTGTTAAATATTGTTTCTAGGTTAGTTCCTAGATTCTTTGTCCCTTCGTTCTTATTGGCTGGTTCCATTGCAGAATTTGTGTTTCCATGAAAAAGGTAGGTGGTTTCATTTAATAATTGATTTAAAACTAAATTTATTAATAGATTTATTTCAATTATTTTATTAAAAACACAATTCCATTGAATTGTGGAATTTGGATATGATATGGAATGAAATTGGTAAAACCTTCAATTCTAGTGAATTGGGGGAGGTTTGTAAAATTGATGGAATTGTGTGGAATTTAAATTTTCAAATTTAAATTGTGAAATTGAATTTATTGAATTTGTTTCGGGATTTTATTTGAGAAAATAGTTTAAAATCGATTTTATAGAAACCCAGTGGTTTTATCTTAGAAAAAACAAAGATTTAATTAAAAACCCATTTTGATTTTTAAATGGAAAATTGACACATTTTAAAATAGAATAATGGGATGAATTATATTTTTAAATATTTTTAAAAATAAATATCTCATCATTGGTTGTACTAGATCACATGAAATCCTAGGTACTTAATGAGTTATTGGTATAACACTCTTTTAACATTCCACAACTGAAAAAATCTTAGTGCAGCATGTCACATCCCTGATGGGATGGTGATGAGTCCCCTTTGTCCAGTGTCAGAGGGTGTGTTAGTACACATATTTCTGTGATCACCTTTGAGTGTGCGAGGATCCCTTAACCTGGGACAATCATACCTTTTATAATATTACCATGTTTCTTGATTTTTTATATTTGAGATATAAATGTGTTTCGATGTTTTTAAACTATTTTTCACGCCTTCTTTATTTATATCAACTCTTATATATATATATATATTAAGATATTTATTTAAAGTATTTACATCATTTTAAATGTAATAATTTTTTTTTAAAACATGATATAAACTACCATACTTATATATATAATTGAAACCATTATTTAATTAATTAAATGTGGCATCTTATTGTGAAATCCTAGGTGAGGACCTACTGGGGTTTTAATTCACACCCTACCTGTGCCTTTTGGTGGTTATAGATTATCTTCTTCTAGGTTCGAGAAAGTATAAGGCACCAATTGGAGTTGGTAGTAGCTATTGATCCTTGGGATTAGAGAGTTGTGTACACTTGGACTTGGGTTGTTCTTTTAGATTTCCTGGTATTTTTATATAGTACTTTGGGTTCTTTACCTATTTCACTTCTAATATACTTATCCCTATGGAGTTTATTTTGTATATATACAAACTTTTTTATCCTGCTTCCACAATGTTTGTGGAAAATTCATTCCCATGTTCATTTTGTATGATTCCAGTTACTAGTCACCAATATATGGGGATAAAAAATGATCATTGGGCTATGTTAGTACTAGATCAGTTATTGTGTTATTGGGGGTACCCGGGATAGTTCGTGACGGGAAACACGAAGCCTAAATGAACCACGATATACTATTTAAACATGATCATGATAACCTAGCCATTCAAAATGAAGGTTTGAATAGGATTTGTTTTTCAAATTATGTATAAATATGAATAAAATATATTGGTATATAAGGACTCAATTTTTAATAAAGTATTTTCATGTTTAAAAATATATTTTTCATCAAAAATGATTTCATTAATTTTTCTATCAAATAATATAATTAATTTCTTTCAATTTTATAAATTTTATTGTAAAAATTTAACTTCATTTTTGTATTCACCCAATTTAAATTAACTTAGGGTGATTTTTTTATTTTTCTAAAAAAGGTTATTTTCAATGAATATTAAAAAATAAAACTTTTTTTAAGTGTCATTTAATTTTAAAAAATTATGTAATTTAAAAGTATAATTATACATTGAATTTTATTTCAATGTAAAATAAGTATTATTTAGTAATATTTAACAAAATTAATTAAATTTGAATCATCTTTATACTATACTTTAGTATATGCTTATTTTTAGGCTTAAAAAAACATTTTTTCTGAAACCAATTCTTAAGTTCAAAATGTTTCTCCATTTTAATCTGTAATAATAACCCATAATTAGTGATAATTAATATGAAATTTATTAATATGGATATAAATTAATATAATGTTGATTACTAGTCATGGAGTTAATATAAAAACATGATTTCCTTGAATATTACATTTTCTTGAAAAAATAGCTTTTCGTTGCGCTTTGTGAGATACATATAAAATGAAAATTTTCATTTTATAGAGATTAAATATGTAAAATGGTTTCAAAATTTGGAATTATTATAATTTATGTTATTTATTATGGTCAAATTAATTTTTTTATCATTATGAATAGTAAAATTAGTAAAACAAAATATCGACATGGTAAAATCATAAATAAGGTTAACCCATGTTAATAATAAGTGATAATGTAACACCTCAAGATTCCACGGTAAGCTTCTCTTTGAATAATACAATAGCGTGCGATGTATGCAACACCAAGTTCAAGCGCACCACGACCTATCAAACTAGCCATTTAAAGAGCGGCTATGAATAGTAATAACAACACTTTAAATTTTATATATATACCAAATAATTTAAACATTCATATTTTGTGTTTCCTAGACATATTATAAGGACAAATTCAATTTTTTAGATAAAAGAAGTATTTTTAAAAAAATGTAGTTTTTCCGCCTTTTATTGGAGAAACCTTTCTAAATCCAATATTTGTCACTTTTAGAAATTAAATGTGATTAAATTAAATTCTTCTTTAGTGCATGAAATAAAAATTTAGTTTGGATAAATTTTTGGTGTTTTTCTCATAACTTTCATATTTTGATGAATAATGAAAGATGCTAAATTTTAATTGAGAACAAATTTTTTAATTAAAATAATTTATAGTGTTAAATTATAATTTTTAATAGTTTTAAAGTATAAATAGATATTATTTTTATCATTTAATCCAATGTTGTTCATTAGAAGTAATTTTACTTTTAAATCGGACATAAACAGATATCAATCATTTGATAGTTTTTACTTATCAAAAACCCACTTTATAGTTTTGAAAACAATAATTAATTTTAAATTAATTAATGAAAATTATATGTTTTGAATTTCGTAAAATAGATATCATTTTTGGATTCATAATATCAAAATTAGCTTAGGGTGATTTTTTGGTATATTTCAGAAAACCTTCAATTTTTGATGAATAGTGAAAAACACTACGTTATTGTTTAAAAACCAAATTTTTATTTAAATTTTTATTTATTTTATTTAAATTTATTTTTAGTAAAGATAGATACATAATACCTATATTAGTTCAATTTAATTCATTGGAGTCATTTAAAAATAAAATTAAATGTATATAATTTTATTGATTTTTTTAACGTGTTTTACCCACCTTCTAGGCACGTTCACAAATTTGTATAAAACGTATTTTTACCACTTATCTGAATTTAATTTCAAGAATCTGAGAGACACAGCTGAAATCAGTATGTAAAATGTGGTTCAATAAGATGAAAATAATTTTTTTATAGTAACTTTTGAATTTTATTTACCACGATTAAAAGTAAATAGGGTAATTAAAGGTAAAAATAATATTATAATTACCCTAACACATGTCATAATCCTATTTTATAAGTGTATTTCGACCAAAATCAACATTAGGATAAAATATGATCATTTTAATCTATTTGGTTTATATTAGGACATTTATTATTATTTTATTTATAGAAGAGTTAAAAGTGTTAAATTCATATTTTAATAACTAAAACATTTTTAATATACGGTTATAAAAAAGATAATTTCGACTATAAATATTAATTAAAATTTAAAAAAAATTCCTACATCATGGTATTTTATTTGTATTTTTTAGACATTAAATAATTAAATTTATTTGTGACACAATGATGATGCAGTAATTACCTTAGTAATGAAAGATTAAAATAATTGATATTATAAATATTAATATAAATATAAATTGAAACTTTTGATGCATTCCAAATTTTTTTAGGTTAATATTACATGTTAGTGTTGATTCAATTTATTTGTTTCGAATAAATCATATTTTTAGGAATTTCACAAAAACCAATTACTAAATAATGTCCAAATTTATATAAATGAGTTTAAAAATAATACTATATTATTAAATGATATAATAGTCCTAAAAATACAAGGTTCGGCCAAAGGACTTATATAATAATAGACATGTCATTAAGGAACCACTTTGGGTTTCTCTTGGCATTTTATAGTAAGTTTATTAACCATATAATATAAAAATAGAATGATTCATGGTAAATGTTAAACTATTTAACAAAGAGTTAAATCTAAAATATAAGGTTAATATGGTGACCTAAACCTATTTAAAACCTGTTGGTTGAGAGTTTTTCGACTCAGGCGCACCTTATCCTTGAAATAAATCTTTTTAGAGCCATTATAAACCGAATATGATTGTATAATAAAATAATATTTCTAGGTTTTCCTAAAGTGACCCTCACCTCTCTTATAAGCGCATACTTCCCATTCTCTCAAAATCACACCTCCAAATCCATTTTTCTTGGACAACCCCTACTCAGATATCCTCCCAACTACCCTCAATTTAACCTATAGGCCTTACCTTGATCAGAAAGACAACCTATGGAGCCCTTTTGATCAAATCAAAAGGAAGAACCCGAAGAAGAGGTAATTATTTCATCACCTATTTCAATGTTCTTTTCTTCTTCCACTTCCTATTTATTTGTTGTTTCCTTACCAAAATAATAACTCCAGAAAATTCTATGTACTATTATGTTATTATAAATATGGTATAATCATATTCATTACTTTATCCATCCTATGAATGACAAAGCCACCATACGTGCGTACTTACGACTTACCATCTCCACGTCGTGGTGTAGTTTGTTATTCAACACTTAATTATTTGGATGGGTATAATAATGAGTATAATTGATGTAAATAATAAATATAACATATTAATTATTCATTATATATTATATACCATCAAATTACATACGATTTCTCCATCAATAGAATGGTATTGTCGCTAGTGCGTACGTACGGATTACCGTCTCCACGAATGTGATGAGATTCATTCCACTTCGTAACCATTCAAGAATAAATATCATTTTATGATTTAAAAATAAAATTAAATAACATAATATCATTATGGATATGAATTAAATACATCCTATCCATAAAAAATAAGACTTATTTAACAAAACATATAAAGGAAAATGAATCAGTTAACACCCGAGACAATGATACTTCTGAAATATTATTAACAAAGAAATATTAAAAGATAATATATGATATCATATTTATGTATCTGGTTCTTGTATAATTTAATAAAAATTATTTCACCATTATACCAGAGGGTAATTTACCCTTAACTAAGAAATTTTACAAGGTAATAGGTTTTCATATCACTTTTATTACCGTGAGATTCATGTTATATTTTCCACTATTACCTTTTGTGCGGTGTATGTGTTGACCATGATTGTATTATTTTTAGAATATTATTTAATTTATGGTTATTTAAATCATCATTTTAATATCCTTCTCTCATGGAGTGTATGTTTCGTAAGTTACCAAATCAGTAAGGGAATTTCAAATTTCAATTTCCACTCGTTGGGTTTTACGCATACTTCATTGATTATTTTACACCAAGATTATGTGTAGAATCACAATTTATTTACTTATATGGTAATTTAAAATTCCCTTTGTGTGTATATACTTTTTATACATATAATCACTCCATTTATAATTTCTCAATTCACTGATATAAACTTGATAAGGGTAATCTTGACTCAATTTCTATTCATTGAGTTAAACATCCAAGTCATTGGTTTTGTTTTTACGAGAATATCTGTGAATGTACTATGATTGATTTACACTAAATATGAAATCATTTTGAGTGTATTTATATTTTTCACACATAATTATGTCATTTATTTATCCTTAATCTAAGTATAAGGTATTTACAAGGGATTTCGTTTCAATTTACATTCCATTGAGACTTCATTGTTGTTATGTTCCAATTCACTTTTATATGGTGTATATACTATCCTCTGACATATTATATCATGAATAACTTTATTATCATAATATTATAATGTTTTTATTGATTTTATTACGCAATTATTTTTATTCAAGAGTCTCTCATTTGGTTAGGAACTCTTTAACTAAGATAATGTTTTAAAGATTTATTCTTTTAAATATTTCTCATTAATTTTCATGTTTTAAAAATAGTTTTAAGGATTTATTTATATTGACATTAATATTTTTAAATTAAGATTCCTTTCAGAAGTTTCAAAGTGGTATGAGACACATTGATTAAAAAATATCTTTTAAATGACATCTTTGATAAATAGTGAAACTTATAAATGTTTACAAGAAAAATGGGATATTTATCTCAAATAGTTTGCAGATTATTTTCTTCTATGTCAATATCATTAATTGTATTTTATTCTTTAATGAGGTTGATTTATTATAATACAATATTCAATATTATATTGAATGAGTTATGTTTGACTGTGGATGTGTTATATTTATACCATTCATGGTATATGGTTAAAGTATTAGCATTTCGTATTCTAGTTTTAATATGAATGTTTATGTTATGGTTCAACCTTTTAATAAGAGAAATAAATTAGACTTAGTAAGTGATGGTTGGATCCCGTTATAGCTCCTCGATGCATCGTTAGGTCTAATGAGACAAAATAGTGTCTTGGCATATGGCCTTGAAAAAATATTATTTTTAGTCTTGGCACAAGGACTTGACTATGTGGTTATGATGTCCCACATTATGCATTCCATCATTATGAAATTATCTATTGACTTTACATGTGATTATTAGACTATTAGAATATTCATGTGAATAATTAAATGGCATTATTTGATTTATATTTTCCATATTATGCTGAAATTTAAGTTTAAAAGGATTTTGTTTTAGTCTTATACATTGCCTTAAATGTATATGCTTACTTATGAAAGTTTCAGCTATATTGTTATCCTTACTAAGAATTTGAGCTCACCCCAATCAATGTTTTATTTTTTCCAGGATGTGGAGACGTATATCATTATTAACCTGCTGGAATAGGCTAAGGGATATGAGTGCGTTCAAAGGGGACAAAATGTTGTTTTTATTTATTTCATGATGTAATGTAAAACTTATATATGTATCTAGTACTTCCAATTCTACTAAACTAATCAGTGTTTTGGGACTTGGTCTCTGGTGATCAAGACAATGATATGTAATAATGCACTTAATATGGGTAAATAGGGTTGGTGCATTACATTTAGTATCAGAGGAAGTTTAGTACAAACCTTGGATACTAGATTTTGAAAAACAATAATTAGAGAACATTACCCTAAGATAGAATTTGGGGATTAGTATAGAAGAATATCCAAATATTTTGGTAATGTAAATATTATGTGGGTTTTTTATGAAAAACATCTCTATCAAGATACGAGAAGGTAGAGGCATCTCTAGAACAGATGTACCTAGGGGTAAAACCTAAAAACACCACTTTGAGATAGACTCAAATAGGAACTAGTGAATGACAATGGGACTTGATGCACTCTTGGTTACGACACTCTCAGGAGATAAGCTTACGATAATTCAGATTTTATTTACAAACTAATTTGAAGGATTTTATTATAAGATGAAAATAAATAACCTTGGTTAATCCTAATGAGTTTTATATATAAAATAAGGTGTAATGATATTCTTTAAATGATTTTATTACTATTGTTACTCACACAATGATTTCTGGTTTTATTCAATCGATGGATTCCAAGGAAGTCATATTAACATTGAACATGATGTAAAGGGTGGGAACAATGGTGGAAATGAGCAACGAAATGGAATGTTGATAGGCATAAAAGATTTTGTGTCTATGTCGAACCATCTCTCCAAAAAATATGAATAACAACATATATATTAACCAACTCCCGGACTCAACAAAGAAGAGAAATGCAGTGAATGATACGAGATCTAGCAGTGGAGACCATGTAGAAAAGAAAGCTCAATTTCTATCATGCAGGAAATATGGAAGGAGACACCCAAAAAAGTGTCTCAATGGAACAAAGAAATGCTTTATGTGTGGGAAAGAAAGACATAAAGTAAATAATTTTCAATAAAAAAAGAAGATTACCATGGAAGAAAATAAAAATGATCCCAAGAATCCATTTACAGTCATTTTACGTAAATGTAGGGGACCTGATAATTACCCGAGTCAATGCCTTATTCTATAGGATAAACTCTTGGTCAAGGAAGAACCTATGTGGAAATAAATGGACGGTGAAATGTTTCAAAGTATTAGTGCTCTTTATTTATGGGATTACTTTGGAATACTTTTCTCTTATACGTGTAACCCTTCAGTTTGTTATGTGAAATGCTATTCAAGGAAGAATTATATTTTCTTTTATGGATATAGATACAAATAACCATTTGGATTTATATTATCCTTTAATTTTAGGAAATTACAGGATATTTATTTTTGGGATGAAAACGCGAGGTATGAGATAACAATTGTGGTTATATTATGTTATGGTTATTTTGAAGAATTTATGTCATTTTGGGAATGTTATAAAACATAGTTTTTGAAAAAGAACAACACGCAGACCGTGTGAAAACCCATCCCGTCAGACAAAGCTCTAGGAATTGTACCCACAACCAAAGTGCGACTGGGATTTATCCCCTACCACATGACTACGTGAATTCCCTGGTTAGTTTGACGAATTATTTTTAGTTAAAAGATTTTATTGATCAATAGTAAGTTGATTTGGGATATTATGTTTTATCAAATAGATATCCTTTTTATAGGAATGATTAAGTGATAAATGTTATTTTGGAAGACATTCTCTCTTTTGGGAACACTATATGCCTAAAGAAAATAGAATACTATGGGATTTCATTTAAGGAGTAATGGTAGATTTTTATCTATTTTTTTATTGTGTACTTATAGTGATTTAGGATATTTATGGAAACAGTTAACCTATCATAGAGAATATGTGATTACGTTAATTAATTTTAAGTATGTGACTTTAAGAGTATTCAATGTTATTTGTATATACATTTTAACATGGAAGACAACGTAATCAAATTCTTCTATGTTTTGGGTTTCAATATTAGTTTGGATTATATTGAAGGATTTTAAGGATAATTGTTTATTGAATGGTTTTTATTAAACTTTGGGTATTGTTGGTTTAATTTTAGAAATTAAGATTAGTATTTCTTTCACTAAATGATTATCCTTTTTGGGGATCATATCATCTTATACTAACCATTTAGGTTTTGGTTAAATACTTAAAGACAAGGGAAATATATAGTTCATCGTTTGTGGATTATGTGATTCTCTATAAGTTGATTCTAGCACTTCAGTTGTGACCAAGTCATCTTGAATACTCATCATTTGAAGTGTAATATGAGTTTGTGGTAGAAATTAATTAAAGTATGGAACTCCAATTATCATGTTTTTTTTGCATATTCCATGAATAAATTAATTCTTAAACCTTAGGGAAAGGATCTTAAACCCAAAAATGTGTTATCCTAATACCTTACGTTATTCATCATAGATTTATGGCTTTGAGGCCCTCAATTTTCCATTCACTTGTTTGTGATTGATGACCTCAATAACACCCTAGAAATATTTACATTTTTCTTCTAATTATAATTGCCACCAATTTTCTCCTATTCGAAATCCTAAATTAGTGGTGACTTTTTCATTTCCCTTTCCCTCTTATTAAGACTAAATTTTATTAACCCTATTTTCTATGTGGGTTTTCCACAAAGGTGTTTTCTATTTTTTAACCTTTTATTTCCAAAGAATAATTTTAAATTTGAAGGATGAAATTTATTGAAGGAGGGAATAATGTTACACCCCAAGCTTCTACAATACGCTTCTCTTTGAATAATACAATAGTGTGCGATGTACACAACACCGAGTTTAAGCACACCACGAACTATCAAACTAGCATTTTAAAAAGCGGTTATGAATATTAATAACCACATATTTAATTTTATATATATCCCATATAATTTTAACATTCATCTTTTGTGTTTCTTATTCATAATATAATGTCAAATTCAATTTTTTAGATAAAAGAAGTATTTTTAAAAAAATGCAGTTTTTCCGCCTTTTAATGGTGAACCCTCTCTAAATCCAA
Organism: Viscum album; assembly: GCA_963277665.1. Taxonomy (NCBI): domain Eukaryota; kingdom Viridiplantae; phylum Streptophyta; class Magnoliopsida; order Santalales; family Viscaceae; genus Viscum; species Viscum album. The sequence goes on along the minus strand of OY728138.1, from coordinate 735,388,752 downwards.
TATTTGAAACTTTTATATATTAAATTTTAATTAAATTAAATTCTTCTTTAGAATAGGGACATAAAATTTAGTTTGGATAAATATTTGGTGTTTTTATGATAACTTTCATATTTTGATGAATAGTGAAAGATACTAAATTTTAATTGAAAACAACTTTTCTAATAAAAATAAGTTATAGTGTTAAATTATACATTTTAATGGTTTTTAAGTATAAATAGATTTTATTTTTATCATTTAATATAATGTTGGTCATTGGTAGTAATTTCACTTTTAAATCAGACATAAACACATATCAATCTTTTGATAGTTTTATTTCTCAAAAACCCGCTTTCTGGTTTTGAAAACTGGAATTAATTTTAAATTAATTAGTGAAAATTATATGTTTTTAATTTGGTAAAATAGACATCCTTTTTGGATTCATAATATCAAAATTATCTTAGGGTAAATATTTGGTATTTTTATGAAAACTTTCAATTTTTGATGAATAGTGACAAACACTACGTTATTGTTTAAAAACCGAATTTTTATTTAAATAATTATTTATTTTATTTAAATTTATTTTTAGTCAAAATATATACATTATATCTATATTAGTTCAATGTAATTAATCGGAGTTATATAAAAATAAAATTAAATGTTTAAAATTTTATTGAATTTTTTAACGTGTTTTACCCACCTTCTAGGAACATTAGCAAATTTGCATAAAACGTATTTTTACCACTTCTATTAATTAAATTTCAAGAATCTGAGAGATATGGTTGAAATCAGTAAGTAAAATGTGGTTCAATAAGATGAAAATAATTTTTGGTAAATAGTAACTTTTGAATTTTATTTACCACGGTTAAAAGTAAATAGGGTAATTGAAGGTAAAAATGAAATTATAATTACCCTAACACATGTCGTAATTCTATTTTATAATTTTATTTCAAAAAAAATCAACCTTAGGAAAAAAATATGATCGTTTTGGTCCACTTGCTTTAGATTAGGGCATTTATTATTATTTTATTTAAAGAAGAGTTAAAAGTGTTAAATTCATATTTTAATAAGTAAAATTTTTTTAATATAGGGTTATACATAAGATAATTTTTACTATAAATATTCATTAAAATATAAATTTTTTTCTACATCATGGTATTTTATTTATAAATTTTATACATTAAATAATTAAATTTATTTATGAGACAATGATGATGTAGTAATTACCTTAGTAATGAACGATTAAAATAATTGATATTATAAATTTTAAAATAAATGTAAATTGAGAATTTTTATGCATTAATAAAATTTCTATTTTAATATTAAATGTTAGGGTTGATTCAATTTATTTGTTTCGAAGAAATAAGATTTATATGACTTTCACAAAAACAAAATACTAAATATTGTCAAAATTGACATAAATGAGTTTTAAAAATAGATACTATATTATTAAATGATATAACAGTCATAAAAATATAAGGTTCCACCAAAAGACTTATATAATAATAGATATGTCATTAATTAACCACTTGGGATTTTTATTGGCATTTTATAGTAATTTTATTAACCATATAATATAAAAATACAAGGATACACGGTAAATGTTAAACTATTTGACCAAGAGTTAAATCTATAAGATAAAGTTAATATGGTGACTTAACTTGTATAAAACCTATTGGTTGATAAGTTTTCAACCCATACCCACATTATCATATAAATAAATTTTGTTAGAGCCATTATAAATCAAATATAATTGAATAATAAAATAATATTTCAAGGTTTTCCTAAAGTGACTCTCACCTCTCTTATAAAAGGGTACTTCCCCTTCTCTAAAAATCACACTTCCAAATCCATTTGTCTCAGTCAAAACCTAATAAAATATCCTCCAAAATACCCTAAATTAAACTTATAGGACTTACCTTGATTATAAAGCCATCTTAAGGAGCCCTTTTGGTCAAATAAAAAGGAAGCACCCAAAGAAGAGGTAATTATTTCATCACCTCTTTCAATGTTATTTTCTTCTTCCACTTCTTATTTATTTGTAATTTACATAAAAAAATAATAAATCCAGTACCTTTTACATATTTTGGTGTTATTATAAATATGGTACAACCATATTCATTATTCTATCCATCCTATTAATGACAAAGTCACCATACGTGCGTACGTACGACTTACCGTCTCCACATCATGGTGTAATTTGTTATTGAACACTTAATTATTTGGATGAGTATAATAATGAGTATAATTGATGTAAATAGTAAATATAAAATGTTAATTATTATATATATATGATTTACCATCCAATTACCTATGGTTTCACCATCAATAGAATGGTATTGTCGCTCGTGCGTACGTACAGATTACTGTCTCCATGAACGCGATGAGATTCATTCCCTATCATAACCATTCAATAATAAATATCATTTTATGATTAAAAAATAATTTTTAAGAACATAATATTATTATGGATATGAATAAAATACATCCTATCCATAACAAACATGACTTACGTAACAAAACATATAAAGAAGAACAAATCAGTTAACAAACGAAACAATGATACTACTGAAATATTATTAACAAAGAAATATAAAAAGATCATATATGTTTTCAAATTTTTGTATATGGTTCTTGTATAATTTAATAAAAATTATTTCACCATTTTACAGGAGGTTAATGTACCCTCAACTAAGGAAAATTACAAGGTAAGGGGTTTTCATCTCACTTTTATTCCTGTGAGATTCATGCTATATTTGTCACTATTAATTTTTTTGCGGTGTATATACTGCCCCTAATTATATTATTTGTTTAATATAATATAATTTATGTTTATTTACACCATAATTATATGATCATTCTCTCATGGGGTGTATGTTTCGTAAGATACCAATTTGGTAAGGGAATTTCTATTTTCAATTTCTACCCATTGGGTTTTATGCATACTTTATTGATTATTTTACTCGAAGATTATGTGTGGAATAACTATTTATTTATTTATGTTGTAATTTATACTCCCCTTTTTGTGGATATAATTTGTATACACATAATCACTCCATTGATAATTTCTCAAGTCACTGATATAAAATTGATAAGGGTAGTCTTAACTCAATTTCATTTCACTGAGTTAAACATCCAAGTCATTGTTTTTTTACAAGAATATATGTGAATGTACTATGATTAATTTATAATAAATATCCAATAATATTTAGTGTATTTATATTTTTCACACAAAATTATGTCAATTATTTATTCTTAATCTAGGGATATAGTCTTTATAATGGATTTCATCTCAATTTAAATTCCATTGAAACTTCTTTATTATTATGCACCAATTCAATTTTATATGGTGTATAGATTATCCTTTGACATATTAAATAATGAATAACTTTATTCTCATTATATTATAATGTTTTTATTGATTTTATTCCCCAATTATTTTTATTCAAGAGTCTCTCATTTTGTTAGGAACTCTTTCACTAAAATATCATTTTAAAGATTTATTCTTATAAATCTTTCCCATTAATGTACATGTTTTAAGAATGGTTTTAAAGATTTATTTATATAGAAATGTAAGTTTTGAAATTCAGATTCATTTCAAAAGTTTCAATGTGATATGGGACACTTGGATTCAAAAATCTTTTTTAAATGACTTATTTTATAAATAGTGTAATTATTAAATGTTTTCAAGAAAAATGGGATATTTATCTCAAATAGTTTTAAAAATTATTTTCATCTATATCAATATCATTCATTGTATTTTATTCTTGATTGAGGTTGATTTATTATAATACAATATTCCATATTGTATTTAATGAGTTATGTTTGACTATGGATGTGTTATTTTTATACCATTCATGGTATATGGTTAAAGTATTAACATTTCTTATGCTAGTTTTAATATGAATGTTTTTGTTATGTTTCAACATTTTTATATTAGGTTTGCATTGGACTTAGTAAGTGATGGGTGGAGCCCAATATAACTTTTTGATGCATCAGTGGGTCTCATGAGATAAACTAGTGTCTTGGAATAAGGCCTTGAAAAAATCTTATTTGTAGTCTTGGCACAAGACCTTGACTATGTGGTTATGATGTCTGAAATTTTGCATTCCATCATTATGAAATTATCTATTTATATTACATGCGATTATTCAACTAGTAGAATATCCATGTGAATAAGTAAATTTAATTATTTGATTTATATTTTCCATATTATGCTAAAATTTAAGTTTAAAGGCTTGTGTTTTAGTCTTATACATTGCCTTAAATGTTTATTCTTATTTATGAAAGTTTCTGCTATATTGTTATCCTTACTGAGGATCTGATCTCACCCCTTTCTATGTTTTTTTTCCAGGATGTGAAGAAATATATCACGATTAACCTACAGGAATAGGCTAAGGGATATGAGTGTTTTAAAAGGGGACACAATGTTGTTTTTCTTTATTTCATGATGTAATGTAAAACTTATGTATGTATCTTTTAATTCTAAGGCTACTAAACTAATTGGTCTTTTGGGACTTGATCTCTTATAATCACGCCAATGATATGTAATAATGCACCGACTCTGGGTAACTAGAGTCAGGGCATTACAGATAAGGCCACTATTTCTCATCTTAATTCTTATTCTATGAATTCTATTCAAACCTTATCACCTTATTCTATTGATTAAATTATTTTTGGACACATTTTCTTAAAAATAACCTATATAATAATTTAATTAATGAAAAATAAAAAATGTCACTCTCTTTCTTTTAAATATCTTTTATATATTCTCTTATGTATAAAGAAATTGGTGAATTAATATTAAATATTATTTTTATTATAATGAAATTATTTTCATGATGATTATTTATTTTTAATTTTTAGTTATTATATAGTTACCTTAAATTCTTTTACAATGCTGACACATCACTTATGAAAACTGTGGGAAACTCAAGGTAAATGATTTTAAAAAGATTAAAAGTAATGTATTTTGGTTGAGTTCTATTTCCAAAATAATGTTATAGTTAATAATGATTTATTATTGATAGTGAAATGAATTATATTATAGATTAATTATTATATTCATATCATTAAATTCAAATTAAATGAATAGTTTCAAAAATGACATTAATGATACTTTATGTTAAATATTATATTATTAAATTTAATAAAGAAAATAAAAACCATGAAAGGAGAATATTAGGATCATATATAGCCTAAAATTACATTCATTTTACATTTATCGACTAATTTTTATCTTATAAGTAAAACTAAAACCCTTTAATTTTGAAAAATTAGTTACCACAATTACAGTTAAAACATGGTTAATGGGGGGGTTAAACCATGATATAATTGTTAGTTCCCTATTTAAGTTTATATAAACCGTATTGTTAAAAAATATTTCAACCTTATCCAATCAGAAATTATAATACCTAGATATTTTTATATATTTTAATTGAATATGACCTATTTATAATTTAATACTTTATGAGATTATAATAGTGACCCTTCCCTCACTTATAAAAGGGAACCACCTATCCCCTCCCATACACACTTAATGAACCTTCTTTTTCATCTAATACCTACTCAAATATATTCCCAAATTTCCTACCCACATCCTACATGTATTTGTTTGATCATAAATATAGTCAAATAATTCTTTCTATATAATCTTAAGATGGTTGTCTGAAGAAGAGAAATCATTCATAACCGTGGGTTTTTATTTTATTTCTTCTTCCACCTCCATGAAATATTATTCAACAATTACAATATAATAAAATCATTATCTAACATATAATTATATTTTTTATGTTAATTTCATAACCTATATACATATACTTTTCCATAAAATGAAAAAAAACCATTGTTTATTTGTACAACGAACTACCACCTCACGAATTGATGTAATTCATTTTCTATAACATCCTATTATAGCTAGTTGTAATGATTGATTTAATATATATATATATATATACATATAATATTCTTTCCATATTTATCATTCTTAAATGAAATATATCATTTACTTTCTTACCTTTTCATTCAATGAAAAATGATAATGCTGATCAGGTGCACATGTATGCTACCACATCCACTAAGTGATGTGATTAGTTTTTATCACGAAGTAACATTTATTATATATATAAGTATATTTAATGAAATAATATGGTATTTATTATATTATTATTATTTAAAAGGGATAAAATAATACTTACCTTCTTTCCATAATGATCACAAAAATGGAAACGTTACTCATGTGTACGTACAACCTACCCTGATTTAATAAAGTTCTTTGGGGCATGAATTGGGTGACCAATTCATGTCTATGTTTGTCTAAAAAATGTATGACCTACCGTCTCCATGATTATATTGTAGTTAATTTTAGAAAACCATATATCATGGATGATTTTCAAACTATTATTGATGTATAAAAATGATAATTGTTTAATTATCATTATTATATATATGATGTAACAATGACCTCATTGACCATAGTCAAAATATTAAAGTCATTTTGGGTATATGAACTCATTATCATCAAAACATCCAATGTGGGCTTAATTGATTACATAATTAAAAATTATATGATATTAAATTAAATAAAAGGAATATTAATAATGTAAAATGTTATTAAGAAATTAAATTATTAACATAGTATAATTATTTAGGAATAGACAAAATGCACCTGATGGGTCAGACCTGGGGTAAGGGATTCTTTCTCAATTTCCTTTTATTGAGGCATATTTTAATGTCATACACAAAATTAATTATATATGGTTTATATGTTTTCCATATTACATGTTATATCATGAATCATTGATATTTAATTTATTTTAATTTTTAATTCAAATTATTTCATCATGGAGATTTGGCTAGTTTGTTACCAATTGGTAAGAGAGTTCATCTCATTTTCCTTCATTGATACATATTTTATGGTTATGCACTGAATTTATTTTATATGGTCTATATAATACATATTTTACATGTCATATCATATATCATTCATAATTTATGGTATTTAAAAGTTTCAATTTTAATTATTTCACCAAGTGTATTTGGATTGAATTTTTCCATGTGGTAAGAGGATTTTTAAATCATGTTTCTTTGATAGGGTTATATTTCTTCTTCATTCCCTTTGATATCCTAAGATTATGTGTGGAATGAGAAATTATTTTATTATATTTCATTCCAATTTTATGTGGATTTACATTATATATATAGAATATCTTCATTTAATAATTCTCACTATAGCATTTTGATCATTGTATGGGTTCTTCATCTCAAATTTTATTATTTGTGACATATGTTATATTTTAAACCAAAATAATTTTATGAGTTGTATATACTAGACCTTTGATAGTTTATATAATTATATTCTTTATATTCATGTTATTTAATGTTATATTTATATAATTTATTATAGGGGTCTTATTATTTAAATGTTTCCAATGCTATTAGGGTTTATTTCTCAATATCATCATTATTCAAGATTTTTTATATTTAAGCTTGTATTGGGGTATTAATTTGATATTTCTATTTTTAATAAATATATTTTCCTATCTTACAGCTATTCAAAAAAATTTCAAAAAATTTTATCATTACCCTCTATTTGGTACTAAAAATGACTAATGAAATATTTTTTTTAGAAAAGATAAACTTATTTCTCACTTTGGTCAAAAATATATTTTATCTCATATCCTTGTTTTATTTTTTTTCTATAATGTTTTTAATATTATCCTAAGATTTATTAATGTTATTTTTACCTATTTGTTTACTTTTAAAATTTCTCAAAATGAATTTTCTTTTAATTTTCAAAATAAGGCACTTTTTGATTTTTTTTGAAAATACGAAATAGGTTTTTATTCTAATGAAATTCGAATATAAATAATTTTATTTCTATTAGGACCACTCATTAATTTAATTATTCCTTTACATGTTTAAAAGTTTATTTTCAAAGAATTTTTTCCTAATATTCTACAATTCTTTAGTTTTTAAAAGATACTTTCTATGTGAAAATGGTATTTTCATCAACAATGTTTTTATGATATTTTTACAGTATATTTATTCATCAATGACAAAAATCCTTTATTTTACTTATACTTTACTACAGATATGTTGTAATGATAACATCCTTATTGTTTGTATAGATGTTTTATGATTAGTTTGACTCTGGTGAATATTGACATTTACTTGATAAATTTTGTAGTCATTAACTTTCATTTGAAACATTCACTTTCTTGTGATCATTGAACATTACATTTATCTTAATTGTTCATATTATTTTTATCATGGATATGATTAGTTCCTATAACTTATACGATTTCTAAATACAGTGTTTATATTGAAATATATTCAATTGACTGGAGAAATATTGATTATCTCTATTTCTTTACTCAATATATATATATTGATAAGGCATTTTTTTAAAAGGTTGGGGCCGAAGCCTCATTTTATTATTAAAGAAAATCAAAGACCTCTTTTAACTGGGTATAGAGTTACCCATTACATAGCCCGAAGGCCCAGTGGGCTTGTAGCCCATTACATAGTCCGTAGGCCCAATTTTTTGGCCCAATTGCCATTCTGTGAATAGTAACTTGGCTGCTACAGTACCACACAGTACCGCCGCTACTACAGTGCCCTTCCGCGGCTACAGTACCCGCCGATCTATAGTAATGCCACTACTACAGTACCACTATAGTGCTACTACAGTACCCTGCGCCCAATGGGTTTTGAACCCCCATTTTTCATGTAGGATTACGGGGTGCTTACCACTAAGCCAAACCCCTATAAGATATATAAATCCATTGATGCATAAACATGCCTCATGATAAAGATCAATAAGCTAACATTAAATGGGTTTCTAGTGTATAACTATACATAAATTAAAATATATTTGAGTAAGGCATTGAATATATTGATATCATGATGTCTAACATCTTGGAATCCAACATTATGAATTTACATCATTGAGAATTAATTAATTCATGTATATGTTATTATTTTATTAGGAATGATATCCACGGACCGTCCTCAATATAATGTGATTATTGATATGGTATTATTTGATCATAATTTATTCCTTCCAAATTATTATTCATACTCAAGTTATATATTAAATGGAATATGTTTTTTTATTTAAATTCATATATTTAATATGCCTTATGGATTCATGATAGCTTCAACAATACATAACCCTTACTTATCATTCAAGCTTATCCTGATTATGTTTTCTTTCCCCAAGATATGAATATGCAATCATTTAATGAGTTCAATGATATATATATTTTTTATTTCACTATGTTCTATATTTATTTCTTCAAATATAACGTGTGATTCATGTTTGTATCTAGTTTATCAAGACTACTAACCTATTCTCTTATTCAGGATATGATTCCTGGAATCATATTCCAATGTAACAAAATAACCACATGATCTAGGTTTCTAGGGTTGGGGTCATTATATTTTCTCTCCATTATTTCAATTTTTTTAGTTTAGTTAAAGTTTTTATTTCTTTTATTCCATTCAAACTTGGGTGGTTTTAGAAGATCTTGTAAGATAAAATCCAAATTATGTCCTATATCCACTTGATAATAAAAATGTATTTTTTTCACAAAATATTGATATAGCCAAGGGGAAAATTGAAATCTAAGGATTAAAGTGACAATTTAAATATTTAGTTCCACAACTATACCTAAGTTTGGATGATTATAACCTCCACAGCATGATAGAAGCATTTAATAAAATATTTTAACTTCTGTAAATCATGTATAAAGTGACTAATGAATCATAAGAGGTATACTATAAAGAATCCAACATTAAAGATATACATATTTATAAATGTATGTGAGTGGATGAGATTGAGTCTGAACACAAGGAAACTCCCTATAATGAAGACAAACATTTAATTTCTAAAAAGGACACCCCTACTCTTACCAAGGAAGAGGAATAAATTGAGTAATAAAAAAAAAAGAGTTGGATATGAAATATGCTAAATTAATGAATGAGATCCTAAATAAATTGGAATAACAAAAAGAATAACCATCATTTGAAGACTAAAAGTAGGAGGAGGTGGTGATGGTTTTTGAGAGTGGAATAAAAAGTGTAAATTTTGAAGACAACAAACCAAAATAAAGAGAGACGAGTTCAAAAAAGTATGGATAGTTGATGAATTATTTCTTTAATGTTTAGAAATATAAACTTATTGGTTTTACACTCAATAATGTTTTGTTAACATTTCAAATATAAATATGATAAGTGTTACACACTATGAGATTCAATATCATTAATGGTTAAATTCAAACTAGGTAACACTTTTCTATATTCCTATTAAGTGAGATATACGAACATAAACTAATCACTTTATTGTAAGAAAACATATTTTTTTATTACTTTCAAGGAATGTTTTTTATATTTTAAGAATTTTATTTAAAGAATATATTAGGGTTTCAATTCAATCACCTTTTATTTTTGGTACATAATGGTATGTTCTTTGTATTTTCATGAGTTTTTTTCTTTCATATACTCATAATGATGAAAATGGAACAAATGAAAATAAATAAAAGATCTTAATGAGGAAAGGGGGTAGTGTTTTAATGATTTAATTTTTTTATCCCCTAAATTTTGAATTCTATTTTTGAAAATTTTAAAATAAATTTCCTTCTATAGTTATATTTTTTATATATGTTTTTTATCAATGATAAAAACATATTACAGAGGAATACCATGGTTAAAATTTTTATATTTCATTATTGAAAATATTAAACGAGTAAAGTGGGTGATGAATGATTAACGACAATCATCAGGGTATCTATTTGATTAGTCATGATTTAGGTAGGCTATTGAATTTATATTAATGAAATTTCCTTTCTCATTTCTCTATATTTTATTTTATAAAGTTCATGTGGATTAAATTTTAATTTTTATTTATTCGATTAATGGTTATCCTTTATTTATGTTTTTCCTATTAACAAAAGGTTTTAATAAAATTTTCCCTATTTTTTATAATACCCATTTCATGAGAGATTCTTAAGGAATTTAAACTTATTACACCATGAATTGATATCTTATAAAATATATGATGGAAAATGAAACATTAATATTGATTGAGGAATTTTTATTATGAATCCTATAATTCTTTACACCCACCTTTTAAGTTTGTATATATTTTTTAAACTCATAAATTCCATGAATGAACATTTTGAGAAAACCACATTAGAATCCTTTATTTATTTTATACCCATACTCCTAGTGTTTTTTATGATATTCAATATAACCAATGTGGGGAGAGATTATATTGGGTGGAAGGGTATGCACATTATTATATAGAAGTTTTGATATGATTCCTTAGGTTCTAGGATAAGGTTTATTATTTATTTCATTTTGTTTCATTTATTAATATATATAGAAAAACAAAAAATCATTACTGAAAAAATGATAGAAATGAAAGAAATCATTGTTTAAAAATATTGAAGCAAAAGGATGATTTGAAAAATATTTTTTTTAAATGGGGGTATCATTACTTTTATTACAATGTCATATTTATAAACCTTCTCTTTTATTTTTAGAAGTGGGTGTAATTTCATTTTTTTAGGATGAACGTTTCATTGATCTTGAATTTTGAGTTCCTTAATTTTCCTTTAGAGTTAAAATATCATTTTTATATTTATTTTTTTCACAAAAAATACCCACTTAACTAAAGACTTAGTGTTATTTAAACATTATTGTGAATACCTCATGATTAATTGTGAAATTTTTTATAGGGATGATATTTGATAGGATTTACAAGGTTTAAATTAGGATAATGTATTTGTGGTATGATTATAACACTATTTAAATTGTTCCCTTGAGTGATGAGTGAAAAAAATTCGAAGTGAGGTTGATCACAAGAAGAATGAATAGTAAGATTAAATTGGTAATTTTTAATAAAAATTAGAAGAAGAATGTCATTTTCATTGGGAAGAGTAAAATATATAATAGTTTTAGTTCCCTTGAAAAGTAAGAAGTTGAAGAAATATTTTCTATATTAAATAGGAAAATTGATTTACCCATTGATAGTTATTTTATTTTGTTAATAATAAAATTTAAATATTGGTAACATGGACTCCCTTTGTGATTTAAATTGAGAATGTATGCTTAAGGAAAAGAAATGATTAAGTGTGTGGAAATTTGATCCTTATATCTCATGTACGAATTTTATATAAATTCATTTAATTAATTTTAGATTTTAATTTTTAATTCATTGTAATAATTAGGGTTTTATTTTATTTATGAAATGAATATTTAGAAATAAATTTTATAAAAAATAAATATAAATATATAAGTTTTTAATGTTATTTTTATAAAGGTAAATAATAGTGTGTTTATAGTATAAATAAGGGGTTTACTATCCACCAACTAGAGACATACATATGGAAAATAAGGAAGAGGAAATGTATGATGCGGGTCAATGCCAAGAATTTGAATCCTAGAGAGCATGTGGTTTGACACATTGGATAAGGGTAGTGTCACATTCACATGAATAATATGGTTCCTAAGAGACTTATCGAGTTGCTACTTGATTCAAATGATATTTAAATGAGTTTGTTCACATGATGAGAATCGATGTGATACTGGATGATGTGGAAATTATTCATCTCTTAAAAATGCATCATCATCTTATGCTAACACCCATCATCTATCTCACATATTATCCACTATTGTTCGGGATGTGTCTCCATCATTCATGTCGCATTCGATAACTGAAAATACACAATGGGAGACTATGATAACTTCTAGGTCTCTAGTATGTATGTTTTTTGTATTTTATTATAATATTATTTTTTTGTAGAGTTTCTTGGAGTTAACTATAAAAAATATAAAAATTTTGGAAAACATACTAGGGCTCACAGTTAGTGCATGGTTAATACTAGTTATGCCTCAAAGCGCGTGAGATAGTTTTTTGGGATACTAGATCTATTCTTCATGGGTGTTTCAGGGTGTTTTTATTTTTTTTAAACTCTTAATGAAAATAATTTAGCATGTTTTCTAATGGGGGAGTGTCCTCTATGGTTTTTTAATCCATCTGGTCAAACAATGTGACCAACACATTTCACATAAAATTAAAAGTTTACTTATTTTCCCCTTATGATTTTAACCCAATTTATCCCCCCATGTCTCTCACTCATTTCAACTATCCCCCCTAAAACTAAGCACCTCCTCTATCATGTTTCCTTTGTGAATTTCCTTCATTGTTAGTGGATTTATTCAAGTTATAGTGTGACTTCTTATGGATTCCTCCTCTTATCATCTTATCTTTCATTATTCTTATATTTCTATGGAGTTTTCGAACCCTATTTTGAAATGGGGGATGGACCTAGGTTTAAGGTTGGATTTTAAATGAAATTTATTGTGGTTATAATATTTTTAGTATATTATTTCCTATTGATAGTGATCTTTGATGAAGGTGATGAGTTTTTTCTTGATTTTTAGTTATTTTTCTCTCTCTAATAGGGAATTACCATGGAATGGCTTATTCAATTGAATTTTCTTTTGGTTTGTTTATTTGATAATGAAATTTTTATATTTTTTAGGACTGGTGATTATTTTTTGATGTTGTTATCACATGTTCTTTTTGAAAAATGTTTGTCTCCATGTTTATTTCAAGGAAAACAAAATTTTTCTTACATGGTGTTATAGAAATGGTTTCAGATGGATTTTTGAATCCAAATTGATTTAAAGAAATTATTTTTAAAGTGGTTCAATGTTACATAATGATATATTGATTATGGGATTGAATTGAATTTATTCACATTGATTATCGTATAATTATTGGAATAACATGGTATTCCTTGGTTGAGTTGGTAACATAGATGGATACAATCCCTAGTGTAGTTTTTGTACTAAATTTAATTGGTGGATTGATTAGACGGAGTGTCATAACTTGATGGATTAGTACCCATAGATACAATTAAGATCTCAGGGATGGATGAAAAGGTTTATCTATATTATCTAGTGTTACTAAGGCTATTCCTAGTTTTTTAATATCCATAGGTCAAGCCCGTGGTGTTTTGGTTGTGTTTCTTACTTCCATTTTCATGATTGAGATTTCATATCTCATATTTTGTGGTTCTCACATTTTTATTCATGTTTTATTTGTTTATATAGTTTTAAAAGATGTTTATTTTTATAAAATTGAATGTATTTGTAGCTTTATATGTCTTCATATTCTAGTTAGTGTGGCCAATCACCCAATATTTCATTACTGGGCTTGAGTATCATTGAAGGGGGAATTGAATAATTAATATGATATATAAGAGGACTCTCTAGCATGGTAAATTGGTGGAGTAGTACTTCATCCAGTCTGATGTATTTCGGGGAGGGGTGAAATCTTTTTATCCTCTATTATAAATTAGAGGAAATGGATTTATGTAATAGCTTAAAATAAATTGTTTTCAAAACATTATTTTCATAAAAAAATTAATGGTTTTCATGATCAAATAAATTGTGAAGATTCTTGGTGGTATCCCAGTGGGATTTTCCTCACACCATGTGTATTTATTTTTGAACATAAAAATATTATTCTTCATGATATAATTAAACTAATGGAAGATAAATTTTTTTTGTGTATCTTCCTAATATTATAAATCTTTCATGAGTATGCTTCTAGTGGTAACCATGGGTAATGAGGATGTTGGGATCATGCGTATCATTTTCGAATCCTAAATGTTTTTTGGGTTTCATTTTATCAACCTCTTAGGCCTTGGTTATATTGGACTCATGTTTTATATGGATGTTTTATATTTTTTTATTATCCATGTGATGTTATATTTTTGGTGTATTGGTTATATATGATTCTTATACTTTGTTTGGTTGTCTCTATATTTTGAAATTGTCTATTTGGTGGTGTGGGTATCCAATCTATAGATAGATCATGATGGAATTTTTGGTGGAATCAATGTGCTGTTTATTTGTATTTCAAGTGTAAAATGATTCCCAAATGTCATATTTTGATACCCTGGGGTTTCTCACTAGCCCATGGAGATCAGGGATGCACATCTAGCCTTTTTTGGTAAAGTGGACCAGGTAATGTGTTGGGTTAACTTTGGCTAGTTCATTGCAAAATTATACTATAGCCATCATTTTTTATTATGGTATTATGGGTATAATGGAGATAACACCATTGAAGCTTGATAAATATGTGTGGTAGAGTTCTTGGATAGTTCCTCTTCATGTCAAACCTCGAGTTATCATGGGTAGTTAGGAGTTGTGTCTTGGATTTGTGCTTGATTTTGAGATGTTTTGAAGAGATGAGATTTGATTTTGATTACTATTATTCATTAGTTTTGGGAAGAACCTATGCCTGGCATTGAGATATTTTGGGATTCTTAGAAAAAAGGAAAAAAATGGTGAATGATTAGTAAAAATTGTGTGGTCATAATACAACTTGGTATGCAATCCTTTAAATTATATTTATCATGGTTGGAACACGGTCTGTCAAACTGGTGTAACCAAACTATTCACAAAAGGAAAATGATTAAATTTACACACCTTTAGTATTTTTGATTATGTATATTGATATTATTACTATATTAAAAGTAATTGGATGGGGGTTTATGATAAAATTTATGATTTTGGAATTGATGATTGGTATTGATTGAGTTTTTTTTCATTGTGTTTTACTGATAATTCAACTTAAAAAGGTCCTTAGGAACCAAAGAGAGGGAGATGAAGAGAATATAACGCATAATATCCCTCCAATAGTGTCTTATGTTAAAAAATTATTCATTTAATCATTCAGACTTTGGGAAAATAGGGTGAAAAAAATTCAAACTTGGATGAAAGACTATGTTACAGAGTTTACTAATAAAAATTCAATGATCTTTCATAGTGATAAATGGTATCATGATCTCAAGGAGTTTATCCAAAATATCTGGTCTATATTCCATTTCCATAATACCTGAGAGACTTATAAAGTCAATTTTTCTCCTATATGTTATGATGAACCCATGAAAAGTGGATGGAATCTATAATGCAATCCATATTGACTAAAGATCTCAATTGGGTTACATTGAATAAAATTCACAACCAACTATTTATCTGGAAACATTATGGTTGCTAAAAACCTATAAAATTAGGACTCTAGATCAAGGGGTATTTAGAAATTGAGTATGACACTAATTTGACTAATTTTTTATCATTATCCCAAGCTTATCATGAAAGACTCTCTCAAGTCTTGATACTTTGAAATGGTGTAGAAGCTAGAGTTCCAATTGGAGATGATTATCCTTTTCATGCCAAACTATACATGGGTGGTAAAAAAATTAGTTATGTTCAATATAGATTTAGTATTTTTAATTGATCTTAGGGTTATACCTTATTGGGAGGTGTAATTTAGAGTTATTCATTGGGATAGAATAAAAAATATGAGGATTTCCCCCAGTACAGTGGTGAGGCCACCCATCATTCATTGGATTTTTCTCATATGACATATTCAGTGTGTAAGGTTTTTCTCTAATACCATTATGTGAAATTAGAAACAACTAAACTAGAAATTTGGGATAGGACCAGGGTGTTCCACTAGTGTAGGAATCTGGTCCATCTTTAACACTTTTATAAAGGACCTCCTCAGGGAAGTATAGTCAAATATTCTTTTTATAGTTGCTCTTAGGTTTTATCTGATGTATTTAAGAGTGTGGGACCTCAATCTCAAAATATTTATTCATATATAGCTAAAAATATTCAATTTTTATCTGAATCCAAACATCTATATAAAATCATGAATTTTCCGTAGAAGAAATATATTGGTCAAACTACCATTAATGTTATTATATTTATTACTTCTTATACTGTTTTGGAATTGTTTGATAAAGGTTAATACATTTATTTTATCACTTATAAGACGATTTATTCTTTTTTATTGAAATTTATTTGAATTCAATTTAGAATGGATCTTTCACTCTATTAGAAAAATGGAAGAGTAGGATTCAAGTGTCCAAAGTGTTAAGTTTTTATTACTGATTTTGAGTATGTGTTAGATTTTCTAGTCCATGACCTATAAATTTTCAATATTATTATCAACATAGACTAGATGATCTGTTTTAAGGCCCAGATTGACTATTATCACTATTGGGTTTAGTTCCTCTCTCCTGATGGGAACACCCATGTCTTTTAAGGTGAGCGAGATCCTAGATCAGAGAGAGAATGACCTATTACTTAAGGTCCTGGGTGGATCACATGCCAACTAACCAATTTTCTATTCAATGTGGTAGAGCATAATTCAATGGTTCAGATTATAATGATTATAGAAAGGTGTCCCAAAGTCATTCTAGATGATTTTATAAGATTTCTTCCTTAGCAGGATATATATTTTTCTATCGATGTACTTCCTTAGATGTTCATGATTAATTTTTCATCTTACCAGACGACCACCACCAAGATTAAGGAGATGAAGGTCCATTTGGATGATATTTGATGAAAGAGAGTTATTCAACCTAGTCCATCTCCTTAGGTGACACTAGTTCCCTTTGAAATAAAGGTATATATAGGCATCAAACATTGAAAAAATTAAATGAAACTAAATCTGGTGACTATAAATAATAAATACCTATTTATTAGAATTTCTATTCTCTTTGACAGTATTAGGGCCCACTAATGGTTTTCCAAGATATAATTGTGATCGGGATATCATCAGTTGTGGTTTTGGGAAGCAAAAAATCTATAATATCACTAATAAGAGTAGCTATGGCCATTATGAGTATCTAGTTATGCTATTTGACCATACCAAGTCTCTTTTTGTTTTCATTGAATTTATGAATTAGATATTCCATCACTATATATATTCCTTCAAATGTGTGCTTTTGGATGACATCCTGGTGTACTCTAAGTGGATGGGGGAACACAAGGAACACATATCCATTTCCTTAGAAAGGTTGGGAGACAACCTCCTATATAAAAAGCAATCTAAATTCTATTTTTTGGATTCTGGATGTGAGATGTTTAGAAAATGTAATATCTGATAAATTTATTTCAGTGGATCTCGAGATGCTCCAAGTTGAGATATCTTGGTACCTATATAAGAATGTGCTTGATATTGAGTTCTTTCTATATTTATCTGAATACTATAGGTGTTTCATTTATAAATTGTATAGTTTGGATTCACCCTTAATAACATTGATTTAGAATGAGGTCAAGTTCAATTAAGTTTTAAAATTTCAGATTTATTTTAAGTAGTTGAATGTGATGTTGTTAGTAGATCCAGTTTTGATTCACCCTTATCTAGCTAAGGGATCTACTATGTATTTTGATGCTTAAAGTTCAACATTTAGGTGTTTGTTTGCATCTTTATCATGTGGTATTGTATGAATCATTCTAGTTACACCCACATGAGAATAATTACCCCAAACATGGCCTCAAGAAATAATTAGTGATGAATTCCTTTAAAAAATAGTTCCACTATTGTTTTGGTGAGAGGTTTAAAATGTATTGAAAAAATAGGAGTGATATGAATATTTTCAAAAAAAGGTATTAAAATCTTCGACGTATATGATGGTCAGAGTATCTCTAAACTTTTGAATTCAATATTGATTATAGTCTCGAAAAGGGAAATGTTTTATCTAAATCCTTGATCCAGAAACTTATGGTCCTTATAGTAGGGGAATTAGAGGATGAATAAAACCTAATGGGATTGTTTACTGATATGTGTTTAAATGTGGAAGAGGTAAATGAATGGGTGGTTTTGAATTTTTTACAGTTCTTTTATTCTTTAGATGATCAAATTTGGCTTGACTAGGTAATGGATCCTTAATTAAAGAATCATAGTTGAGATTTAAAAGGTGGTTAGAACCACAAGTCATTGGTATTAGTGTCTTGAGGTTTCTATCTTATTTTGAAAGATGTTTTTCTCCCCATTATCTTTGAGGACATGGTTTATGGAGGTTCAGAATCAGCCCAATTAGGATATCTGTCCCAAATATAACAAAAAAATTTATGATTAGACACACTAATATTTGTGGAATGGGATGAGGTATGAGGTTTCTGATTTTGTGTCTCAACTCCTTGACCATTAAATTATTAAGGGAAGGAATCCAAGACCTACCTGTTTTTTATCCCTTTCCAATTCCAATGTGAAGGAGGTATTAGTTTTTTATTGATGTCATGAATTTGTTTCCTCAGTCTCTAAGGCGTAAGGATACTATTTGGGTGGTTATTGAAAAATTGTCTAAAGTTAGCCCATTATAAACCCATTATATAGTGGATGAAGTTGGAGGATCTTAGACACATATATATCCAAGAGATCGTAAGATCCCATGTAATACCATCACCCATCATATCTGATCAAGACACACACTTCGCCTATCAATTTTTTAGTGGTATTTAGGAATTAATGGTTTATTAGTTAGGATTGAGCCGAATGTATCATCTACTAATGAATGGTTATAATGAGTGGTCCATCCTAATTTTTGAGGATATACTTCGAGCATGCATGGTTTATTTTTGAGGTTTTTTTGGAGAAAAATACATCACTTGTTAAAATTTATTATTAAGATTTGATTAATATGGATCTCTTTTTATATTTCTACAGAAGACTATATAAATATCCCCTTTATTGGATATAATTCTTCCAGTTATCTATATTTGGGTTTATCATCCTTCATGAGATAATAGAGAAGGTGGAGTTGTTCCGAAAGAGTCTATAATAAACTCAGAGTCATTAAAAATATTATTCTGATCAATGATGTTGTTTTTTGAAGTTTAAGGTTGGTGATAACATGTTTCTAATAATTTATCCTCATTTTGGGTCACCAACAGTTGAGAATATAGATAAATCTAGAATTATTCTATATGGGTTTATTCGTGATCATTGACCATCTCAAGAGGGTGCCATGCAAGTTTGTTTTGTTAAAGGTTCCCATCACAATGAAAGTTCCTACTAAAGCTATAACCAGCTTTACTTTTATTATATCCAATGAATATTTCAAAATTAACATGAACTATTACCACGAATAGTTATTTTTTAGAATTCATTAAGATAAGAAACATTAGAACCACGAGAGGATATTTTCAAATAAAATTTATAATTAATTTAATACGGTTATAAGAAATACATTGTTCTTTAGTTATTTATTCATTTAAGGTGTTGATTATTCAATGTCTATTTGGTGTTTCATAATTTTGCTAATGATGACCCAAATAAGAGCCCCAAAGTAGTGAAACACTTAAGATCTATTGATATATTAATTTCATTGATGATACATTGGTTTCTAGCATGATGGTATTAATTTTCTTTCATTGTTCCCTTGATTACCACCATAATCCCTTGGTTTTTGAAGGATTTCCTCTTGTTCTCTCAGATATGAGATATAGGGGGAATCTCTTGGGTTTGAGAGAAGAAATCCTAAAAATTCTTCAGTCTTGTGATAACACTAGTTTTGAGATAGGTTTTAAAAAATAATCATCATTATTAAAAAATAAAATATCAATCTATTTATACACCTAGTGTGATGGTTGAATAACAATTATTTTCATAGAGTACCTTAATATAATATTTAGTACTCTATTAAACCCATTTCATATAAAATAATAACAATATTACATTATTTCATGGTGTGAACTAACCAAAAAATGATAAATGTCATTTTCAATCTGGTAAATAAATGTTCATCAGTAGAAATAAAAATCAGTTTTATCATCCTCCTCATCATTTTTGGAATTCTAGAATAAATAATTAAATAAAAATATTAAATCAATAAATTAATAAATATTATATTCATTGTCTGGTGAATAAATATTATTTTTAATATTCACAAAAATAAATATTCTTTTTCCCATCCGAATAAACCAAGAAATAAATAAATATTTTATTTTTTGGTTTGGTGAAAGTATATTTAGTTTAATATTCAAATAGAAAATTATTTATTAAATAAATATTTATATGTAACCCTATAAATACTGAAGAGATAAAATATATATTTATATATTCATGTTGTTAAACAATTTTCTTTAGAATAAAGTTTTATTTTATATTTTCAATAATTAAATACAAAATAAATATTAATTCTTGGTCTATGGAATAATAGTTATTAAAAAAATTAAATATAAATAATATTTAACATAGATTAATGGAAAAAATAGTGTGTGACCCTCTAATATTCTTTCTCATTGACATTATGTGGGAATTCCTAAAGTCTATAATTTATGTCTAGGAAAGGGCCAAGGAACCAAAAGAGAAAGAAGTTAATGTTACAATGTCGATGACCACATAAAAAAGTATCACAATTTAATATAATATATTTTTATTAATATATATAATCAACTTGTTTTTATATTTTATTTCATCATCCTATGTACTCGATTTCTCTTTCTTTAACTATCTAGAATGAAATCAATGAAAACTATGGCCATGGAATTTATTGGACAGTTATATCTCAATCAAAGGGGTTTTGATATTAGTTTTCATAAAGATAAGAGATAAAAATACTTCTAATAATTATTCATTAATAACACATAATTCATGATACACCCAACTTAAAAAAAATTCTATGAACTATCTCAACATAGTTTATGTAAATACATCTAAGTGCGCAAGTTATAACTTTTACTTATAAGAAGATTATTTTCTAAGTACCATAAAGAAGTTAGAAGATAAGAATATTTGATGACATGTAAACATGAAAAAAATTTATAGGAATGTATGTCCTTATAAACTCTTCTATTAGAGACTATCAAGTGTGAACTTCATGTGGTGAGGTCTTATCTACCCACCATTACTCACACCTTACAACAAATATACTATTTTCCGTCATATAATTTCAACATGACCGTAGGACTAATATTTAAGAGATATCATCATAAAAATTCAACGTCTTAGTCATACCATGGAACTACTATGACCTATATTTATACAATCGATACTATAATACATTATCAAATTAAAGTCACAAATAAAAATTAACAATATGTGATATGACATTTTATTTACGTTCAACTCTTTAAATATTTATAGTTATGATAAAGTAAAAAGAATTTTGTTATAGGGAACGTACACCAAGAAACTCTCTCTTGTACTAGATCCAATTGCTAATGACTAGTTAGTTCTCACAAGTTAAACATGATTCTATTGATTATATCTATATATGTTGGGCTTACCACATCATTCCTTGGATAATGTGTCTTTTTTCACATGAATTTATTGCTAATATATTTACTACAACATCACATCCCTGAGAAAATCCCTCATGTAGTGATATTACCAAGTATCCACCTCTTATTCCTTTTTAAAAAATATAGAATATTGATAAAGTCAGTAGTCAAATATTATAATAATAATGATTAAACCCTTACATTTGGTGTTACCCAAAATTGAAATATGACATTTCTAAAATGATTCATTATTTGCGTCAAATTATTCAACGTACTTAAATATCGTAGATATAGAAACCATTTTCTATAATATTTTTTATTTCATATTACCTTTTCCATTATATGATAGTAGATCAAACTGAACTATATGAAAACAAGTGTCCAATTCCCTTGATCTCTAATATTCCCACTTCTTCAAAATAATGAACTCATCTATTTCTACTTTGTCATGTAATATCAGATAATTCTAAATGAATGTCTATAAAATTATGTTTTATCTACTTGATATTCACTTATTTTTCATTATAAATTAATAATACCAATCATCAAGTTATATCATGTCATGTGAGATAAATTCTTATAACTTAAGATTGTGAAATTATTTTATCTCAATAATCCTTTCATATTCCCAATCATCTTCCACTTGACAGATTATATGCCATCAAAAATTCAATATTGAATCTTATCATCTTGGTTTTTTCTAACCATTGACAATATATACACTATTACTATATTTAGAAAACACATGGATGCATTTTATAGATATTGGTCCATGGAAATTGATGACTATTTTAAGTCATTCACGGAGAAATTCATTCCTTAATATTAACAAAATATTAAGATGTAACATTTTATTTGCATATGTTATTAATATATATATCGTGAAAACTATAACACTCCCACTGACCTGTTAGTGACACCCAACACTCCTTCATTTAAAAATGAATATTCTATGATCAATATGCATGATTTATCAATAAATTAATTTATGTAATTTTATTATATTATTTTCATTTATTGTTTTCACCATACCTATCTAGTAAATACATATAAAAATATACCATAGGTTCTGCTTTTGGTTATGTATTATAGATATCTTATGTATGAATTCTACCAAATGAGGTTTTCGTGATAATTAATATCCCAATATATTAATCATATTAGTATTATTTGAAAAATATTATTCAAAAGTATGATGATTGACATGTGCATTTTTTCCATAGAGTAAACCTTTTAATAATAAATCCTTATTTATTAGAATAAACATATAATATCCATGTCTAGTTTCTATCGAGTAATCACTATAAGTATCATGTATTAAAAAACATTCAAAATTCAGAGTCCCCAAATACTTACACAAGGAATCCATTAATGAATTAACACCTAAATTTCAATATTAGCATGTTTCCATTTTATAATTATTTTTATGAATCATTATTATGAATGAATGATATTTTTACCCCCCACCATGATGATCATAAAAAAACTCCCTGGTCATGAACTCCTAGATAGTACATCTCTTTGGAACTTCTCCCACCATTGAGTTTAGTGCAGTCCAACATTCTTATACTAACTCATGTGGATCCATAGCTTTATACCATGAATTTTATGTTTTCTCCCACTATTCTTAAATACATCATCTTCCCTAAAATAAAAATATTTTTTCTTTACTAGACATTAATATCCTAAGTGGTTATAGGATTATTAACTAAGTTTCACTAAGTATTTGACATTTTTTGTAGATAAAAACTAGATTTTAACAAAAACAATCAACAAACACTTGATATTGTAACCTAATACGTTATTATCATATCACAATTATGATATCCATTACCAATATAGTTTAAATACAATTAGTAATTTATACCACTATTTTAAAAACATGTATCAGAAGGAATTATGGAAGACTTGTAATATATATAAGAATAAACATTGATCTTCCTTTAACAACCACTGCTATAATGATGTATATAAGGAAATATGATCTCAGGAATGCCAGTAATCAATATTTTTTATATCAATGAATATTTAGATAAGATGATCTCTAAAAATAAAGATAATAGGGTCCTCTATCTTTATTCAGTTCACTCATTTACTACACGATCATTTCTAAAATTTCTTAACGGAATCCCATAAAGTATATGAATTTACCTCTATATTTATAATAGTTCGTTTAGACTTACTAAAATAGCTCTAAAATATATCTTTTTTACCATTATTTCTAATGGTTTCTTTTTCTAAAACATGATAAATAGTTGATTAGTATACCTAGTATCATAGCACAATAGTTTTTAATAAAATTATCTCAATATAAAAAATTCAACTATCATCAATTTATCTTGAATAAGAATTATATATACACTATCAGGTAATTAACTTTTATATTTTTCATCATTTATTTTTGGAAAGATATTTTTGATCCTAGAATTACTAAAATATTATTCTTGTATAAAATAGCAGAAAAATATATTTTTAAAATATGAATTAAGGTCTCATTGTGTCTAAAATAGACACTAAGATAAATAGTTTTTGGTAAAACTCAACAAAAAACAAATAATTTTAACTTGAATCATTCCACCATAAAATACATAAGTTTTACACTTCTCATTACTGATATAAGAAACACACTTATTCATTTTATTTTAGAATACTACATAATTCATATAATATTTCTAAACAAACTTGATTCTTTTATTATAAATACATATATATTTGTTAACATATACCAAAGATGTATCTCAAAAAAATTATTTTTAATAATGATTATATTTAAAGTATAGTTTTATGAGTATTTATTCTTTAATTCATCACAATTTTTATTCCAATGATCATTCCTTACACATAAGAAGAAAGTAGCCTCATGTTCATTACTTTTCAGTTTAATCTATTTACTTTTCGAAGGACTTCATAAAGGAACCATTGAATCTAAAATAGCCATGGAATTTTCAACCATGTCTTTTTATTAATGATGATTAAAGAAACATGTTCCATCAAAACATTATATGTCCAGTGAAGTGAATTAAAAAGATTCCCAAGTCATTTATCTGTACTTTATATTCAGTCTTAGATGAATAAGGATAACCATAGTAGTGAGAATGATAATTTCATATTAATCAATAATTTATTATCCAAATGAAATATCAATCATACTAACTTATAAATGTACTCAAACAATTTTAATAAATGATTAATAGATAGTTATAATTCATATATTCTACACTAATAATGTCCAGTGACAATTTCATATATCTAAAGTCTATCCTTTTATCATTTCTGATCAAGGATACAAGACAACATGGAATAATCATTCAAGTGCATATGTTCCATTACAATCTCTATGAATATAACTAATAGTACAAAGTGCTGAACATAATAAGTGACCTCCATTAATCACATAAAGATGTCCTTTTTACCAACATATAGTTACTTGATCATGAATAGGGATTCCAACACATGATATAAATTCTATGATAGTAAATTAGTGTAAAACATTTATTCCACTCTATGAAAGTTTTACCAATAAATAAATTACATGAGTTAACAAATGGTCATAGTGTTTTCATGGATTATATTTCAGTTTTTTATAATAATTAAAATAGGTGATCAATACTTTACTTGATATGAAATAAGGGTGAAAAAATAATTTAATTATTTTATTTAGTATTTCACTATTTTTTAAAGTATCAAAATCCCTCACCGTTGAACATAGAATGTCTAATCATGAGGACATTTTTGTGGAAATGATACCTATTTAAATTCTTATAATCTATATTTAGGCTATAAAAAATATAAGAAAATATTAAGATAGGTGGTCTTTCCAACTAAAAACTATCATCTCCTTGATCCTTTGCATGCACTCCCCAATCCATCAATCCCGAAATTGATTTCCTATACACTTTGATCCAAATGTTTTTAGATAGAATTTGTACATGAAACCCAACAAAGATTCAATTAAGTGAACAAAATATCTCATCTAAGACCTTTTGATAATTAAAATGGACCCAATAGAGGCCGAACTGAGGCTTTAATTATGGTTCTATCTTAACTCAAATGATAGAATGTTAAGTATGAATTAAAATTTGATTGATGATTTTTTATTCATTATGCATAAATTTTCATATTTTTTTTACATGTCTTTTAATATTAATTTTCTTTTACTTAAATTATTAACCATTCATCAATAAATTATGTATTCATAATCTTTTTTATTTTGATTCCATATTTTCATGTTAATACAGTTCTTTATATGATCCTGAGCATGAATCTATAATATAAATCATGAAATAAAAAAATAAAAAAAAGTAAAATGTGGCATGATCATGAGAATTAACTAGCACTTTATTTATTAATAAAATAATAAACAAACCACTAATCCTTGGTCAAAGAGAACCCCCTGAGCTAGTATGCACTCATGTTGTAACATTCCATATTTTTCCTATGTATCTCCTAGGTTCGGTTTCACCTTACCATTGTCTTGAACCAACCCTATGAACCTAGGATATCCATCCATAAAATTATTTTACTTCACACATTGAATAATAGAAGTAAAAGGGGGTTTACATAAAATAAATTATGGGAAAACAAATAGGGAGTGATGAACCACTGAATATATTTTTAACTTAATGATAATAAATAAAAAACCCCATGAAATAATTAAAATAAAAGAAATCACACCCATACATAATTCTATCTAAGGTAATAATCATCCACTTATGCAATGAATACTCATTTCAAATAATATTCTAGAATTTATTTATATTTATTATATTATTAATATATAATGTGTGTGAATTAATTTGATTAATTATATCATTAGTCAATTAAATCTTTTTATCTTAATCCCCATTAAATATATCATGGAGATATCCATTTGATGGGATTTTAAATAAATTAAATAAATTAATTCTTATTAACATTTAATCAAGTACATTGCTGGTACTTTGAGGAAACATGGAGTATACCAATATGAACTACTTAGCATGGTAATTATTATATATATTTAACTCCCATGATATATTGTGTATGCAATATGTGACATAATTTCATGGAGTGTACTATCAATAAATACAACATGGAACACATGAAAATTATGTGATATGTATAGCAACCCAGACTTTTAATACATAAATATTACATCTTTTTTTATGAATATTGAATACATTTCATAAATACATGCCCAAGGACCGTAAAGGTTTAGATTTTTTGAATACTAGATACCAAATATTTTTTATTTTAGGAAATATCTTCCACATATCCCAAAAATACCTTCTGATTTAGTACACTTTATAGAAAAACCCTACTTAAAAACATTCTTTATAACCTAGGGAAAGGAAACATAATAAAGGGTCAGTTCCGATTATCAGAAAGGGTAAACATGGGAGATAATAATAATTTATCTTATGAATTCATAAGATACGCATAAGGGTATGAAACCATAACTATATATTACAAAGTTCAAGCCTAATATGTCAAATATATAAGCATGTGTCATGTCATAATGCATTATCATTTAAAATATTATAATCATAAGAGTGAAAAATCATCATAAATCAATCATGAGTTGTAAGTTTATATCATTGTAGTGTAGAACCTCATAAGTATATATACCATTTCATATGTCAATATTTACTACCAACACTATAAAATCATAGTGGATCTGGAATCTATACCTATTTACCATATCATAATGAATCAAGAATCACCAACTACATCCCATAGTGGATCAATGAAATAAACATGTTTCCTATAGTGGATAAATAACATAGACTTGTTTCCCATTACGGGTCAACCGTAATGACTTCTTTCCCATAGTTGATATTAAACATTTAATTTTATCCCATAATTATCTCATGAGAAAAAATACATTATTAAATATATTAGAGGTCTATATAATTATAATATTTCCCATTACATAATGAAAACTATACACATGTGTTTCACAAGATCATAGTTCATTGTATCATAACCCGTGAAAATGAAAAAGATTTCATAAATATTTTATCCAGAAATTACCCATGGAAGAGAAATGGGTTTCATAAACACCTTTTCATCATAATTATAAACCATCCAAAAAAAGAATAAGGATGGTATCCTAGGATCATATATATAATAGAAAGTATTTAAATTTAGAGTTTTTTTTCATGATTAATATAAATACCATTAAAATATCATTAAAACTTTCGACAGGAAAATAACCTTTACACTTTGAAAATAACATTTTTAAAAATTAAAAATAAAAAATTATCACGAAAATCCTTTCATATGAAAATAAACTTGTATCCTTCTGAATTTAACTTAAAGTAATTTTATGGTAATTATTTTAGGAAATTATGTTAATGATTTATAGGTCAAAATAAAGATTCCTGTCAAATTTTTGGTAAAAATGTGAAAGTACCTCATTCAGAAAAAGAAAAAAAAATATTATTTTAAAAATTTTAATAAAAATTAAAACATGTGTAAAAGATAATTAAAAAAATAATTAGGTAATAGTAGAAACCTTATTGAATACTATTTTATAAAATATGGACATGGAAGAGAACAAATCATCAATCTAATAGAGAAATAAAATCTATTTTTCTTCAGAGTATTCTTTTGGTATCTATAGTTCTTAAATATAGTAAAATGAAAGGGAAAAAATATTATTTTGAAATAATAAGGTTAAAATATAATAAATGATATTATTGATATGTATATAAATTAATTTCATCCTTATAAACATAATAAATACAAATCCCATTAATCAATGAGATTGTAACATAAACCCCTTACCTCAGGTCCGAATTATTTCTTACATGTTCAAAATAGCTCAACAAAAAATATAGGTTTATTATAAAAATATTATAGTACCATATTCATATAAATAATACATTATATGATTTACTTATGACCTTTTATCACTCATTTATTAATAATTATTAATTAAAATAACCATATTAGGTGATAAATTCTTCGTTTTTCTTGAATGTTTTGATTCCATAAATTTGGTCCTTGTAATTTGATAACTGTTAAATCATGTAAAAAAAGTTAATAAAGACATAAATATCATATATATTAATTATATACATAATTAGAGTGATCCATATATTTTATTCATAGAAAAATGAATTACACCATTTATGGAGATGGTAGGTCGTACATACACATGAATTAT
This sequence comes from Viscum album, assembly GCA_963277665.1. NCBI lineage: Eukaryota > Viridiplantae > Streptophyta > Magnoliopsida > Santalales > Viscaceae > Viscum > Viscum album. The sequence goes on along the minus strand of OY728138.1, from coordinate 735,359,528 downwards.
GATTTCCATTTTTTATGGATGGAATTAAATAAGGGTAAATAATAACATCACTTTTCTTATAATGCTTCAACTTTTTTTAGTAATGTTTGGGGGGATTGGATTTATTTTTCTCCAAACTTTTCTCTAAGGGTAATTAATAATTTACCCTTATAAAAAATTATTATATAATACACATCATATATATTAATAATATATATCATTATTACCATACATGTAAAATGGACACAAAAAATGAATCACATCACTTATTTGAGTTGGTAATCCACATACACACAAGAGTGACATTATCGTTCTACAGTGGTTTTGAAGGCAAGAAGGTAGATGTGATATTATAATTAAATAAGTATAATTATTTCATCAATATAATATATATACATTAAAGGAATCATTATATCAAGTTGTGGGAGATGATGATGGAAAATGAATCTCATTGGTTCTCTAGGCGGAAGTCCTCCAAACACACGATCGATAGTTTTGTTTCCATTTAGATGGAAGAAGAGATAGATATATGTTATTAAATTAACATAATAAAATATAATTATATGTAAGGTAATGTTGTTATTATTTTAGAATATTTTAATAATATTTAAAATAGGTAGATGTTGAAATAAAATAAAAACACATGGTTAAGAACTGCACCTCTTTCTCAGAAAACCACTTTATTTTTACACATAAAGGTTTATTAGCATGTTTTTATAATAAAACATGGGATTCTAGGACATGGGTAGATATTTAAGGAAGTTATTTTTTTTAAATAGCGATTCTTTGGTCAAAAGACCAAAACCCTAAATTATATAAAAAGAAATAAAAAGAGTTAAATTATGAAAGTAGGAATTTTATTACAATATTTTTTTATTATAAAGGAGTAAGTTCAGTTGGAAGGTTTTCTGACAATGTGACACCATTTTCAACTCCTTTTTTGGAAATACCTTCCACTACCATGTTCGTTCTATGATAAGAATGAGTGAATATATGATTGATGTCAGAAAGGTGTTGGAGGTATTCAATCCATTTAGCAGCGAGAGGCCAAACAAGGAGCATCATGACATTATGGAGAGATTTCATGATGGTGGTGGAGTTTCTTTCAATACATATGTTATTCTAACATCTTTTATTGATAATATGAATTGGAATAATAATGATATACATATCTTCTTATAAAGAATAGGTAGAACCATAAGTACCATAGTCGCATCCAAGGACCTATCCATTATGTTCTTTACAAACCACTCAACAACTGGAAGGACCTGGGTTTCCCTTTGAAGAACCATCCACATTTATATTGATCTATCTAGGAATAGGGGATTTTTAGAAGACATTCAGAAATACCTTTGGTTTGTTGGACCTTCGTTGTATTCCAAGGTGGTTAAGAACAATAGGATCTTTTATAGAGTTATGGCAGGTACTAGTTTTCATCATAACAACTTTTTTGATCATACTGATAATATTTACTTGAGCTTCATGAAAATTAAATATATTATTATGATGAATAATTTAATTTATGTCATACCAGATTGCAAGCATGAGCTCAACTATAGTGGAAATGAAGAGATGTCTAATTTGTTGAGAATCATCTACATTAGTGAATCAATGAAGTTGCAGACAAATGGAATCCAAAACTCTCTAAGATAAAAAATGTCAAATATATAATTCCATAGAGAAGAAGTTGTAGCATAAGATAAAAAAAGGTGTTCAGCATCCTCTCTGTGCTAGTTACAGGGATAAAATTTAGATCAAATCCAAATACCAAATGATTAAAGACTAAAATCATTGGTAACACGATTATGGGATATCCTCCAGACAAAGATGAACCTAGAGGGTCTAACCCATGGCCTATCAGTGTTCTTTAACCATGAAAAAATACTTATTTTCATCAATGAAGTTATAATTGTAGAATATTTTATATTCCAAAATACCATTTTTTTTTGTAGGATCCCAAACTAAGAAGTCCCCTGTATTAACATGGATAATTTTTAATTATAATGTTAATATCATTGGTAAATATAATTCTATAGAGAGAATATAATCATTTATATAAATATTAGTATCAACAGATAATTTCATAGGGTCAACCATAACGATGAGAGGAAAACATTCCAATTATCAACCCAAAACATCAAAGTGTATTCTATATTAACTATCCACCTAGAGTGAGACATAATTTTTGGTGTAGAAATGCTTAATAGATGGCCAGATATAGGATTCCATGTAGAGAAAATTGCCTTTATTCATTTTTTTAGAAACCTACATATAAGGAAATTAAAATCAATGGATCTGTTATTTAAAATGTTCCAAGTGAGCTTAACCTAAATGGAACTATTAAAGAGGTTAAGGTTTTTATACCCAACCAACAATTAGTTAGAGGCTTACAAAAATTAAACCAAGGAATAATGAAATTATTTCTATCCAGAGTGCTTCCACTAAAGACAATGTTTTTAATACATCCATTAATAATTTTGGTCAAACCAGTATGCCATTTATAAACCATCATAGAATAAAACATTTTAGAAATAGTTGTGTATTTAATAAGACAATTTCTTCCAACCATAGATAGATATTTTTCATTCCATGTAGTGAGATGATTTTTAATTTGATCAAATATATTGTAAAAGTTGGTACTTTTAGGTTTTCCCTAGAAAATAGGGACCCCAAGATAAGTGAAGTTAAATGAAAAATCTTTAATACCACGATCGTTCATAGTACTAATTTTTATCGCCATAAGGAATATTTTTCAAAGAAAATTGTATGATTTATTCTAGTTAGGGGATTGACTAGACACATATTCATAGTGTGAGAGGAAACCCTTAAGGTTTTGAATGTTTTTTTTCACCTTGAATAAATAAAATAATTTTATTCGGATATAAAAGGTGACATGGATCAATAAAGTTTCTAAAGGCAATAATGGAATTTATTTTACCCAAATTAACCAATTTAGTGAGGAGATTTTTTTAGGTAGTCATCTACTATAAATAAAATGATTTCATAGAGTGGGTCACCTTTTCTAACACCTTTAGTGCAATTGAAATAACCTTTTTGTGAGCTATTAATTAGTACATAAATGCGAGAAGATCCAAAGAGGGTTTTGATTTTTATAAAAAAATGTTTCATTGAAACCAATGTTGGTGAGGAACCTATATATAAAACTCTAATCTATATTTTCAAAAGCTTTCCTAATATCATATTTAATAGAAATGATAACTACCTTACTATATTTATTTAAAATATTAGTATATTATGAGGAAATTTATATGCAATCCAAGATGTTTCTTCTTTGAGGATTCCAATCTGGTTCAAAGAGACTATTCTATTGGAAATGGGGGAAATTCTATTAGCTAATAGTTTGGAGATGATTTTATATAGAGCGTTTATGAGAGAAATGGGTCTAAAGTGGTTAATTTCATAGGAATTTTCTATTTTGGGAATAAGATGGAGAAATTTAGAATTAATTCCATGTGGAAGGATTCCATTTATAAAAAAATATTTTACCACATTACAAAGATCAATTTGAACCATATCCTAATAGTGTTGGAAAAATAAGTTTGTAAGGTTGTAAGACCCATGAGAACAATATAGTTTCAAGCTCAAGACAATATCTTTTATTTCATTATCGAGGGGAACACTTGCTGAGGAAAAGTTATCCTTATTTATAACTATGTTAGGGATGGAATCAGGAAAGAAGTATTTTTTTTAATATTGGGACCATTAAATTTATTGTTAAAATATGAGACAATATGGTGATCTAGTACCTCTTAATTATCAATTATAGTGTCCCCATATTTAAGGAAGGTGAGGGGCCTATAGGATTTTCTAGTTCTTTAAAGAGAAATGTAGAACTTTATATTCCTACCACCATCTTTGAGACACTTTATCTTGAAGTTATATTTTTGAAGGTTATATTTTAATGTGAGAAGAGAATTTAGGTTTGTATAGAGATCAATTTATTATTGTGGTTTAGTAGTAAAATTAGTGTTGGCAGAGGAAATCTTAATTTGGTTGATATTGTATTCTTGGGAAGTGATTTTCTTATCAATTTTGATTATTTTTTGTTTGCAGCATCCCTTAATTTTTGTTTTAATAATATTAATTTCATGATACAGGGAAAGGAATAATTTCCAAAATTCATAGATTTCCAAGTGTCTTTTACAGTGTTATCACATTTAATAACTGAGATCCATGCATTATTAAATTTAAAAGGGAATATAGGTCTATAACTTATGGTACTAAGACTTAATAAAATCGGATGATGGTATGGGTTCAGTCTATGAAGTGTATTACTAGAAATAACATCCCATTTATCAAGGGTATGATTGTTGGTGAAAGATCAATCAAGTTCACTAGACACTACCCTATTGGATTGCCTTCTTTACCAAATATATTTGGCCCCTACTAGCTTGATCTCAATCAGATTATTATCTTCAATATAAGATATAAACTCCCTATAAGAGATATTTTAATGTGTAGGACCCATATTTTCACTAGGCCCAAGGATGGCATCAAAGTTTCCAGTGATCATCCAAGGATCATAGATTATGTTGTTTAAAGAAGAAAAGTTCTTACAAAGACTTATCTAATCCTAATATATATTTTTGGAATAAATTAAATTTTAAAAGATAAGAGTGTTTTGATAGGTTAATTTATAATAAATAGATTGATCATCAGTTTTATATAAACTAACATTATTTATATAGGAGTGAGCAAAGAACCATAGGGATTATATTGAATAGTTATTAGCAGTCGAACAAATAAACACGTAACCAAAATGATCTAAACTAATTAAATTGGAATAAAAGTTAATTTTAGGCTTATAAATAGAAAAGATTTTGGATTTTTGAATGTAAATAAATATTTTTAAAGCATTTATGGTGTTCGGGTTCACAATACCCTGATAATTCTAGAAAAAAAATATTCATCTGAACTTGTGTTTGGGGTTGGAACCCCCTTTTTCCCTCTAGAGGTCTTAATCCTTGATGGTTTTTTGATTTGATTGACCTTAATTCCACATTTAATAGAGGATCCTTTATCCTTCATGTTCAAAGAAGAGTTATGATAATTAAAGATATCAGATTTACCTATCTTGGAGTCCAAGGGAGTTTTTAGTTCATTGATATTATTCTATTTCAAATTGACTATTCCTTCAGATGTGGAATTAATAGTGTTTCCAATATCAACATTTATTCCATATTGAATATGTGCATATCATTTTATGCTAGTTTCTTTCATTCAATTAGATATTATGGTTTCAACTACCTTGATAGTTTATTTTTTTAAAGTATGTATAAGATATAGGATTCCTTCAATAGTGTGCCTATATTAAACATCGTTTTGTTGAGTAAGTCCATAAATTTCCATATATTTATGATTGAATTTATAGCGAAGTGTCTCCCCATATTCATCTTCCTATTTAGGTTTATTTTTATAGGGCACTGAATCTCCATATCTAGCCTCCTTTGTAGAGGTATTCAAGTATGCCTCTAAGGAGTCCTATCTATTTTATATTGAAGCCAGTACATGCTTGGATTTTCCATCATAAATGAAATTATATTCAGCATTTCATTATTGGGGTGGACAATAAATTCTCATCTCATTATTCTTTCTTTTACAATGGATTTAATCTCCCTGTATCTTCCTAAAATTGGTGGTTTTACAACAAAACATCAACCAAGTGAGTTGTCTTATTGCTTGGTTTTTCACTTGGAAAATCCATAATCTCTATTGGTTATTACACATAATATATATTTTTCTCCCATTATATAACTATTTAGTTTATTACATGTGAAGGGTTATGTATTCACTTCCTCAGGAGAGACACAAAGAACAAATCCTTAACTATAAAGAGGCTTGATTGAAGTTCCAAATGATAATCCACCATGTAGAGTGGATCAAGAATCTCAAAGGGGATAATATACCAAGGGATCATATTTCCTTTATTCTCTAATATCATAACCTTCATCCATAGTGAAATTAATGAAAAAACCTTATCAATAACTTCAAACTTCATATCTCTCTGATGATTGTCAATATAACTTTTTTGTCGACTTTTTTCTTCCCTTATGTGTTATTTAATGGCTCTAAACTTCTCTACCATTTCTTTATATAGCTCAAGTCCAAATAGAATTAATTTTATAACTTAATTTAAGAACATTGGATATCTACTCTAATTACCACAGAGGTCTTTCAAATAATCTATTTGAATTCCCAAGTGAAATCTACAATTATAAGAAAAATCAACAGGAGGAAGGTTTTTATCCAAAACACCTTTGAATTAAAGAGAAAACAATCTCAACATATCCTCTAGGGTTTAGATGGTTCTCTCAGACTAACCATATGTACAATTATGATAAAAAGTTATTGAATATAACATAGTATCTATATATAGCTGAACACTTCATCAAAACATCAAGGTAAACCTAGGATCTCAGTTAGATAAAATTAAATTTTGTACTCCATGATTCCTTAAAAAAAATTTAATGTATATTCTGGAAGTCTCACAAAGAGATAAATCTTCCCTAAAGGTCATGAAGTGTTTTTAATTTTTATGGATATTGACTAGATCCTAAATAACACTATAGACTTTATATGTTTTTGGTAATCCCACAAATAAATATTTGATGACTTCTCCCATTTTCATTTTGGTACGGTTACTAGTTGTAACTTCACCTAATAATTTCTTCTCTCATATTTAATTGTAAACATACCAATAACCGAGATATATATATTATTCAATATCCATTTTCATGTTTTTTTTATAAATACTATTCTAGATATTTATAAATATTCAGACTTCCAGGATGAATTAATAATTATAAACTATGAGATTCATCTAAAATAATCTTATTTACATCTTATATGGATGGAACAAATACACAATTCCAAAACCATATCATTCCATCATAATCAATGTCGAGCTCAGGGATATTTCTCACCTCATTTTATAGATTCACATCTTCCTTTTGTTCTGTTTTAATCCTTACATGGATAGATGGTTGAAAATTAATTTGTAAAGATAATATTTATCCACTTTCTTTAAGATTTATAGATCCATCCATTGAAAATCTATAAATCTTGGATATTTTTTATCCTGATCACAAATAGTCCAGCATGATCCTTTTAGTTTAAAGAACTGGTCACCTTGTCCACTTTCCCTGTGTGGTAATATATTGAGTAATCACAATATTTAATATACTCCAAATAACTTATCTGGTGAAATTTCATTTTTTTGAGTGAATTTATAATTTAAGATTTTATGATCATTATATATATCACATCTTTCTCTATAAATTATATCCAATCTATAATACAAAAAATACTACAGCTAACTCCAAATCATGAGTTAGTTAATTTTTCCCATAAACCATAAATTTTTGTGATTCATAAGCTATAACCATGTCATTGTATATGAGAATTAATCCCAGACCTTTCTTAGATGAATCAATATAGATTACAGGCACTTTTCCACTGAAGGGTAATGTAAGAATTGCTTTAATGACTAACCTTCACTTTAGTTCTGTGAAATTTTCCTCACATTCATATGTTCAAATGAACTTGGATCCCTATTGAATTATCATGGTGAGTGTATTTCATATCCCTAATAGAATATCAACATATCATTGACAATAAAAATAAAAATAAATAAAACTATATATCTTAGTAACAATAGTGGGTCTGGGCCATTTACCAATAATTTCATCCTTTAAAGGATCCACAAAAATATACTCACATGAGATTATATCATTGAAAAATGATACATTCCAAAGACTAAATTCACACATAGTAAATTTTACATCCAAAACATTTTTACTCAAGGTCATCAATATAATTCTCAAGTGATATTTAGGCTCTTTCTTTATCTTAATATATATAAGAACATAATTTATAAACACTACCACAAATAGATCTTGGTAATCTCTAAATACTCTATTAATTAAATCCCTGAAGATATAAAGTGAATTAGAGAGACTAAATTGAATCACTATAAATTCATAGTGTCTATACCTTATATGGAAGGTTGTATTGGGCATGTATTCAATTTTTAAAATCAAATTATAGTATAAAAATTAAATATCAATCTTGGTAATATTTTGATATCCTCATAATTTATCAAACTAATCATTGATATGGGGTAGGGGATACTTTTTCTTGGTTGTAATCTTGTTATGTTCGTGTTAATCAATATAGAGTCACATTTATTCATCTTTCTTCTTAGAAAAAAGAACAGCTGCACCCTAAGGTGACACAATTGGATAAATAAATCCATTATCAAGATTCTCTTGGAGTTTATTCTTAAATTCTTATTACTCCACTTGTTCAATTATCTAAAGTGTCATTGGAATAGGTATAATATGAGGTATGAGTTCCACTAGAAACTAAAATTCATAATTGGGAGGAAGACAATACAATTAGTTTTTAAAGACAAAAACAATCCAAAAAATAGGCATATTTATGATATTGAGTTTCTCCCCAACCATCTAAGATAAATAGATTTAATGGATAATAATTAAGGTCTATAAGACACAAGAAATTTCTAATGGATGTGTGTATTTATCCTCAAACCAATAAATGGGCATGAGTTTAATTAGAATATATAATGGTACTTCCCTACCTCTTGAATTGATATGGAATATATATAAATAAATCCAATCCATAACTAGAATTATATAAAATTTAAATAAAGAAATAAACATAATATTTGAATGAAGTACTATCCCACAAACGTAATTTTAAAATGAACTATAGAATTGATTTGTTACCATCATCTCATAATGAGTTTCCCCTACTAACTAAATATCTAATCATTGTTATACTAATTTAATACCCTTTTAAAATTCATTCGATATAAAAATGTTGGTAGATATAGATTCAAATAATACATTAATTATTATAAAGTGGATAATAGTTTTTTCCTTTCACCATGTCATTCTTGTAACCTGCATTGATAGTGAGGATCATATGATATTTCCCTTTGTCTTTGATATTAGTAGGTTTCTAATGTTGATTGTCATTATAGTATTTTAAAATCATGCATTGTTTAGTGTAATTTTAATACTATTTATATTTTAATCAATGTTGTGTGGGTGATGCATTAGGTGTCATCGTTTTATCTTCCATTTAATCAAACATACCATTCATTTAAATTTGACATTCAATGGATTTATGACCTTCCTTTAAACATTTAAAGAAACTCCTGGTTCCATTTAAGAAATAACCTTGTTGCTTCTTCCCATATTTCTAGTATATAGATGGTTGGAATTTATTTCCTCTAATTGATTTATTGATGTTCCATGAGACTAAATATTTCTTTTCTTTACAAAACTATTAGAATGGTGGGAATCTACACTTTCCATTTCTACCTTATGTTTACATTGAAGGATTTATTCAGAGATACAATAGTCTCTTATATCTAACACCTTTTAGATACTTTTTTTAAGACACCCAATAAAAAATAAATTATTATTTAAATTTTTATGATTAAACATGAAGAATACCGTATATGTTTTGTAAGCTTTTCCTCATAAGTACCAATGTATTCATACTAATTTTTGTTAATCTCAAGGATTTACTTCTCCATCATTGTATATAGAACATTAGGGAAGTAATTACTAAAAAAAAACCTATTAAATTCATCCCATTACATAGAGTAAATTTATTCTGGTTATCTTGTATAAATAATAAGGTCTCTACCATTGATCTATTTCACCTTCTGAATGATAAATGGATAGGAAAATCTTTTCATGTTCCAAGCACTAGATAATTGAAAATATATTCTCAATGGGTTTGATCAATATCTTAGAAACTATAAGATTATAATATCCACTATATGAAGGTGAATGTTTCCTCATGAAAGAGTCAAAATTATGTTATTCCCTAGATTGATCATTTAGAAGTTCAAAATGAATCATGGACTTATAATGCTGCATAAGCATAGAAACATGATTATATATTCTATATCCCATAAATTTTGGTTACTCTAGTGCACAATAATAGCATTTTCATCACATTAATTTTTATAATGATGTATTATATTTTAAATAATTGATCAAAACTAGAATCAAACTGTGAGAAACTATAGTCATAGTAGGATAATACATAATAATGAAAATTTTATAGGTTCTCTAATTATTTACACATAATTTTCATCTAATGACATATTATTCTTAACATTGGTTATACATTTTCATTATTTATTAAAATCCTTCATAATGGTTTATAAAGAAAATGTGAATTAAACCAATCATATCCCTCAGGAGGGTCAAAATAGTTGCACAATAAGGGCACACACACTATGCACTAGAATTGTGGTTGATATCTACTCAATAAAACCTTTTTGGTGTTTTAACCCCTAGATAAATTTATGGAAAATAAACATCCACTTATAGTATACAAAAGATGATGTATTTCTAGGAAAACCACATATTTTGTTATTACAAAAATTTAATGATATGTTCCTATACTTTGAAATATCATAGGGCTTTTACTAATTGTTCTAACCATAACAAATAATTATTGACTAAACCATGCCTCTAATTACACGTATAGTGAACCATAATTTTCATATAAAAATATTTCATATTTTTAGTTTAATATTCAATATATTTTACAAATGCATGCATGGGGACTATAAAGGTATAATATCATTGGATACTAGATATATAATATTCTTATTTCATAAAATATCTTTAACATATCCCCCGATGGTCTTCCCATTTGAAACACTTCATATAAATAAGATAATTAAAAGATTTCTTCATGAATGAGGGAAATTAAACATAATAAATGGTGATCTTAGGTTTTCAGTAAGGGAAAAACTATGAGATATTGATTTATGTTCATATGAAAGCATAAGATAAGAATAAGGGCTTGAAATCATGACCATAAATTATACAATTCAAACCCAATCCACAACAGATCATAAACATGATTCATGGAATAAATATTTATCATTTCAAAATAAATGAATAAAATTAGTAAGAAATCATAATAAATCAATTTAAAACAATAATTCCATGTAATAAAATTATGGCAACATTATAAGCATAGAAACTATTTCATATGTCATAGTTAACATCCATGACAATCAAATCATAGTGGATATAGAATCCCAAACTATTTTTTAAAATCATAATGAATCAAGAGTCACCACATTAATCCCATAGTGGATCAATAAGATCAACTTTTTTCCTATAGTGGATCAAGAAAATCAACTAGTCTCCCATAATGGATCAAGAAAATCTATTTGTTTCCCATAATAGATCGGGAACATCTATATGCACACCATAATTATCTCATGAGATATAATACTTTACCTAACAACTTGATGGGATATATAATTCTATTATTAGATATCACATAATGAAAACCATACATATGTGTTCAACAAGATCATAAAACTATCATCATATCAAATCCCCTAAAAAGGAAACATGTTTAGTAAAATTTTTATTATGGTATAACCCATTGAAAAGAAAAAGGTTTCATAAACACCATGTCATCATAATCATAAACCATATTGATGAAAATAAGGATGTAATCGTTGGACCACATTCCTAGTAAAACATAAGTAAATTCAAGGGTATTTTTCATTGATAAATTGAAAAACCATTAATATATCATTAAAAAATTCTTGATGAAAATAATCTTTCTACATTAAAAATAACATTTAAAAAATTAATAACTCAGAAAATATTATAAAAATAAGTTTTCTTTGAAAATAATATTATAAAATTATAAAGGATTCTTCACTTCATTGAGATATTATGACAATATTAAATTGCATTTATGTTGTGTACATTAAAACAAAGTTTCAATTTATATTTTTAGTAAGAAGTAAAAAGTTCTCCATTAGGAAAATGATAAGAAAATTTTTAAATCATATTTTTAAAATTAAAGCATGAGTAAAAATTTATTTTAATAATAATTTATGCATTTTAAAAAAATCTTAAAAACATTTTTAGAAAACATGGTCATGGAAGAGAATATTTTTTCAACTGAAGAGATAAATAAATTGGATTTTTCCTAAACAAATTATTTTTGAATATTTAGTTCATAAAAAGAGGAAAATGAAAATAAAACATTTATTTCCAAGAAAAAACCAGATTATTATAAAATTAATGTGATTCCTGGGAGCTATATAAATGAATTTCATCATGAGAATAATAATCAAATATAATCATGACAAACAATGAGATTGTAACATAAATCTCCTACATTAGGCATGAATTCCATCATTTGTATTCAAACATATTTTATAATGAATATAGGTTTATTATAAATGTATTATAGAACCATTATCATATATATCATACCATATATGATTTTATTGTAACCTTTCATCACCTTTTTATTAATAATCCTTTATTAAAACCAATATTCCGAGAGATAAATTCTTTGATTTTCAGGTATGTTTTTGTTCGGTAGTTTTCTGAAATTTTACTTCAGTCATTGTTCCATAATCTCAATAATTTTTATAATTATTTAAATATAATGTATATTAATTATATACATATTTATAATCATATATAAAATTTATAAATAGAGAAATTAATTACACCAATCATGGAGATAACATGTCATACATATGCATAAATGATATTTTCATTTTTCAGCTAATGGAACGAAAGAAAGTTAAATAATAATTAACATTATATAATAATTATTATATATTATAAATAATATATATTGACAAAAATACATCCTTATTACCATCCATGTAAAAAAATTAACATAAAATGAATCACATCGGTTTGTGGAGGTGGTACTCTACACATATGCATGAGCGATGTTATCATTTTCCAATAGATTGGAAGGTTATAAGTTAAATGTAATATATTAATTATAGTAATATAATTATTTCATAAATATCATAATATACATTAAATCCACCATTATATCCATTTGTGAGAGGAAATGATGACAAATGATTTACATCGGTTTGTGAGGCAGTAGCCCGCCGTACACATGATCGAGGGTTTCGTTTCCCATTTGATAGAAGGGGAGATGGATATAGGTCACTACATTAATAGAATAATATATTAGTATATGGAATATAATAGTATAATATTTTAACATATTTCTAGATGATTTTATGGAGGTATATTAATAAATAAAATGAAGGTGCATGATTAAAAAATATACCTCTTCATTAGACAACCTCTTTGGTTTTATACCTAACACCGTGCTAGTATGGTTTTATAATAAAACAAGGTAATATATATCATGGTGAGTGATTTAGGTAATGTATTTGGTTAGTTATTGAATTATTCGAAAATCTCTTGATGTGTGGACAGGATAGGATATGGGGTTCAATTTTATAGGTGAGTGGCACACATGTAATTTTTCAATGTTTAAAAAAAATTTCAAGTTACATTCATGAAAAAATGGATAAAAAATGGATCATATTGGGAAATTATAAGGATAAGTTCTAAATAAAACCAAAAAATGTTTATTAAGAAATTTTTTAGGTAATTTTAACTATTCTTTTTTTAGTTTAACACCGAGGTAAACCAGTATTAACCCTAACCGTGGTAATAAATATTTACTGTTTATACTATCCATTGAAAAACATTAAGATGAACTTATTACATAACATTAATTTTGATTATTCCAAATATTTATACCATTTTATAGAATTCAATTCATATAATTGTAAAATTTTAATTTAAAATTAAACCTACAATCGTAATGAAAAGCAGTTTTCCAAATAAAAAGTTTTCATAAGTATAAAACGTTTTTATATCAAAATTCAACATAAAATTGATTAAAATGACATAAATTGGATTAATAAAAATATAATTTAATTAATTTTAAATTTAAAACCATTTTAAGATAATAATCAACTTTCTAAATTTTTTAAATGGATATAAATTTTTAATAATAGTCAGTATTCTCACTATTCATCAAAAAATTAATATTTTTAGAAAATTCTAAACAATTATAAATAATATAATTTTGAAAATTTTATTTAAAAAATGAAGTTAATTTTTTAAAACCAAATTTATTAAATTCTCAGAAATTTATTTTAAAATATATACAAAAAACACAACCAAAACTTTTTTTAGAAAAAATAAATTTTTAGGCATAAAATTGGATTTATTCTTATCTCATAACAAGAAAAAATATTAGATTATTTGATAAATATTTTATATAATATATAATATACTTTTTTTATTAGAACCATTCATCAATATTTAGTAGTTTAATTTATAATGATAAAACACATTGCACACATAAAAAAAATTCAAGAAAATATTTCTTTAACTTTCAAATGTTTTTTATTTTTATTTTTAATCAATTGATATCTAATGAATTTATATTATACATGTGTAAACCATGTGTTTTTAATAATTTAGTAAGTTATATTCATAATCTCTAATTCAATACCTATGAAATAACTATCATATTAAATAATAATATTTTAATAGTATATCACAGTTTGTTTAAATTGTAATTTGCATGTAATACAAACTATTTAATAGATTAAATTTAGTTAAAAAGATATATTTAATTAAATATCGGGTTTTTATAGTGTTTAAAAATTTAATGTAGAAAATTTATACTGTATATAACTACTATACATGACTTATAGTTATGAATTTTGCAAGGAAATTAATTAAGTATTTAAGATCCTATAAAACCTATCATATATCATGAATGAGTCACTAAATTATACATAGAATTATAATGAGGTTTATAGAGTAATAAATTAATTTTTATTTTTACACATAAATTAATTTACATGGTGTACAACCTCACTTTTCATGTATACAACATAAATGGGTATGAATTAATTATGAAGTGTAGATTTAAAAACACCACTTGTGAATTAATTACATGTTACATAAATTAATTACAAAACGTTTTTATTAATCAAAATGTATATATATTAATTAACCCACATGTTATTTAGTTATGTGACATGTGAATTAATTACACCCCGTATGAATTAATTACACCACAAGCGAATTAATTACATGATGTGTGACTTAATTACACATTGTGTAAAGTAATTATATTTTGTGTGTATTAATTGCTCCACTGGTGTATTAATTACAATGTATATAAATTAATTATTTCATGCATGATTAAATTAATTAATCCTCATATATTGACCACACAACCACTGTATTGTGCGGGGTTACATGAAATTTTGGAGAGTACCATGTTGTGTATTCCTAAAAATTGTGTTCCACATCCAGATGGTTCTTTGGATGTTTATCAAATATTATTAAATCATATGGTTTACATAAGAAATAAAAAAAGAGTGGGGACATAGATATCAACAATTAGATAATGCGAATGAATATACTAAAATTGATAAATAACATTAAATGCATAAATGATAAAGAAAAAATAACTCATAATAAATTTAACTATGCCTACTCTAATAAGACATTATGGTTCTAAACGCTGTAGATGTGACTATTTAAGGATGTACCGAATCAAAATTGGTTCAATACAATCAATATTTCACAAAGTACATTACCAATTATCATGAACAATGAATTTTTCAAAAGGATATAGATAAGGAAAATCATAAACAAGATAGGATCCTTTCTTGTAAAATTTACAAATTAATTTAATATTCTAAGAATAAATACCTTGTAATTAATTTTTTTCCATTGTAGGTTTTGATCATCTACCCCCATTCAATTTATCATCATTAATTAAATTAGGAAACAAAGAAGAGAACCTCTAACGGTGGCCCACAAGAGTTTCTTTGATCTTGGAATGTCAGTTATGAAGTTATGGTTATTAGTCTTGTAGTATTGATCATCTTGTACCGTTCCCTTGATCTCCACCATGATACCTTCTGTCTTAAAGGATCATATGTTGTTATCTTGGACTCGATCAAGAGGAGGTAAATCTCCCATGTTTGAGAGAAAAAATCCAATAGTATTCTTCAATCATGAGGGAGCTATAGGTTTGAGAGATGTTATGAACATCGATTATCATTCCTATAAAATGATATAGCCATATATTTATAGACCTTGAGTTAGGGTTAAATATTAATTAATTGCAAAAAATTCTTTAATATAATATTTAATACTTTATGAACATCATCCTAGGTAAAATGATATTATTATTAGTTTATTTCATGGTGTTTCCTAACCTATACAATGATAAATATTATTTATATTCTGGTAAATAAGAACTTATCAACAAATTAAAAAATAGGTATTCTAGTCTTAATCATCATTTATCAAATTTTTTTATAAAAATTTAAATAAATAATACTCATTTGGTAAATTAATAAATATTATATTCACAATATTATGAATAAATATTTATTTTAATATTCATGAAAACAAAAAAAATTATTACCTTACGAACACAAAATATATAATTATTATGTGGTTTGGTGAACAAATATTTATTTTAATATACACATAATAATTAATTCATTTGATAAATAATTATTTATCACCTTTAAAATATAACAAATTTAAAAAAGTATTTTTATATCTATGTAATTAAATAATTACATTATGAATAAATATTTATTTATTATTTTCAATCCATAAATCCTAAATAAATATTGCTTCTTGGATAAAGATCAATAATATTTACAATCATTAAATATAAATAATAATTAACTGAGATCAATGGAGAAACATAGTGGGTGACCCTCTATTTTTCGTTCTCATTAACATTAGGTGAACTTTCATAATGTCCAAAAAATTTATCTAGCATTGAGTCAAGAAACTTAAGAATAAATAAGTTAGTTTAGTGATGTTAAAAACCACATAAAAATTCTCACTATGTAATATAATACTTTTGTCTTAGTATCTATAATCAAGATGGTTGAGAACTTCTTTTTTTCAACCCATGTGCTTGATTTCTCTTGCCTTGACTCTCTCGAATGAACTCATGGAACACCATTTCCATAGAAATAATCATATAGTTATATCCCTGTCAAAGGGACCATGATATCAGCTTCCATAAATATGGAAGGGATAAATCCGTCCTTGACATATTCTTTAATAATATATCATATGTGATGAACCCAACATACCCAACACTCTTATAAATTATCTCATTATTTTTTATATTCATGAACTATCTCGTCATTTTTTATAAAAATCCATCTATGAGTGTGATTATTGACATGCATTAATAATAATAATAATAATATCTATGGGACATTACACATGCACAAAGATAATAATATCTAATGGAATATAATCATGAGGAATTTTTACAGATGGGTATGTCCTCATAACCTTTTCTCTTAGAGATTAACAAGTGTCAATATCATGAGGTGAAGTCTAGTACAGTTTCAAGTGCTCACACCTGATGAGCAACATACTATGTTACCCATCATAGAAGTCATTGAGATCATATGATTAATATTTAATAGATATCATCATATCAACTCATGTTTCTCACTATAGTGAGAAACTACTATAATCTATATTTATGTGACATGTACTCTAGGACATTATCACATCATATTTTAATATAAGGAAGAACAATATGTGAAAATTTATTTTATTGATATTTAACTATTTGAATATTTATAGGTAACATAAATTATGAAATTGTTGGTTCTTGAGCACCAAATACAACATTTAATACCTTTAATAATATCCATTGATGATGTGTCACATGTATCTAAGATAAAGAAGTACCATTTGATCCCATACCAAAGAATCTAATGGGAATATCCAAGGGTGAAACCCAACACTATAGTTATTGAGTATCATGTTCACATCATGGAAATACCAAACTGGGATATGCATGGTATGTTGGTTCCCTTTGTACATTTTCTATTTAATTTTAGACAAGATATCATTGAGACATGGGAGAGTGAATCGTTTGTGAGGAATTAGTGACATCAAAATTTCACAGATTCAAAACATTGAGGATTTTATAGGGGAATAAAGTGGCATAATGGGGTGAATTGAGAAACCTAATGGGTAACTAACATGCATTTATTTTTTATTTTATCCAAATTTCATTTATTTTAATAGTTTTTTAGAGTTAGGGGTTGAAAATTTTAAATTTTTGGAGAACATTCCAAATTGTATGATTGGTACGTAGTTATTAAAAAATGTACCCAAAATAATAGGAGAGGGGATTAGAGAGACCAGATCCATTTTTCATAGTTATCACATTGATTTTTAAACCATGTAGACTCCCTAAAAAACTATGTAGATTATTTTATAAAGGGGAAGTATCCCACATAGCTAGAAAGCGATTTTCCAAACTGTGCTGTCAAACCATGTAACCAACCTAGTTCACTTAAGAAGGATAATTTATAGATTTTACCTTGATTATTTTTGACCCACTTTTTCCCCACTCTTATCCCACTAATAAAAACCTACCTCCTCCAGCTGATATATTATTTTTAATTTTTTTACAACACACGTAATGAAAGAATCATGCCTGGGGAATCAACCTCACAACAAATGGCCCAAACCCAAACCCCCACACCAACCCACCCATATGCGGGGGATCTAGCTGATATATTCTTCTACCTTGATTTCATAGTGGATTTCCATTGTCCTTACTGTATTTATTCATGGTAAGGTGTGATTTCTTGTGGTTTCCTCTTATTCTCCACATATCCTACCTTTTTCTTCCATTTCAATAGATTTTTAGAACCCTAGTTCACCATAGGGGATAAAATAAGGGTTATTATTGGGTTTTTAATGAATGTTATATTTTTTCCCACCCTTTAATGTTCCCATATTCCCATTTCTAGTGATCTTTGATGAAGGCAATGAGTTTCACTCGATTTTGAGGTATGTGTATCAACCTAATGGGACTATACCTTTGAATTCCTTAAGTTCATAAATCTATTTTTAGTATGGTTCTATGATTATGATTAAAATATATTATATAGGACTACTTATTATTTTTTTATGTTTTCATGGCATGAGTTATGTGAAAAAGGGTTGTTTTAAAGTCTTATTCCAAAGAAAAAAATATATTTTTTCCTACAAAGTGTTTGATTAATGGTTATGAAGATAATTTGGACTCCAAAGTGATTTAAATGAATAATTTTAAATGTTTTTTTTACAATTTATTAATGATTTATTCATTATGTGTATGATTTTAATGAATCCATATTGGTTACAATTTAATTTTTTTGAATCACATGGGACACCTTTGTTGAGTTGGTGACCTAAATGGATGAAACTCTTAGTGTAGTTTGTGTACTGACTAGGTTTAGTGGACTAGTTAGACTGAGTGTTCCAACATGATATATTATTACCCAATCAATACAATTTATATAACTTGTATGGATGAATAGGATCATCTATTTTAGATAGTATTCTTAGGTATAGTAATGGTTTCCTTAGATCTATAGGTCCATGAAATGATATTTGGTTTATGTTTCTTATTTAAAATTACAAGATTGAGCTTTGATATCTCATATATCATGTTGCCTTAATTTTATTCATGTTTACCTTGTTCATATTTTCTTCAAGCATAGATTTTTTTTCTAAAACCAAAGTTGTTTTTATCTTATTTATAACGATTTTTTTTTTAAAATTTTATTTTAAACTAAAACTAATGGTCATCATGTTAAAACACATCATACAGATTCCTGGAGGTATCTTACTAGGATTTACCTCACACATTATATATGACTTTGGGCATATAAAGAATTGGTTTTTTAGGAAATAGTTAAATTAGAGGGAAACATTGAATGTGGTGGCTCTTATTGATGTTCTTCATCCATCATGAGTATACTTACAGTGCTAACCATAGGTTACAAGGAAGTTGGGATTATATAAAGAATTTTGAGATCCTCAATGTTTTTGGGCTACATTGTATTCAACTATTGGACCATGGTTTTGATTTTAATAATTTGTTTATATATTTTTAATGTTGTTTATTATTCTTATGATGATATATTTTTGTGTGATTGGTTACATCTACTCCTTGTTCTATGATTTGTTGTATCTATATCTTGAAACTGTTTATTTGTTGGCATGAGAGTATAATCTATGGATGGGTTATTCTAGAATTCTAGGGTGGAATTCATGTGTTTTTTATTTGGATGTTAAACAATTCCCCAATTTTATATTTTTATTCCCTAGTAATTTTCTCCAGCCTATTCCATTTGGGAAATCATTCCCAGACTTATAAAAAAGTGGTACAAGTGATGTTTCGGGTCAACTAGTTCCATTTAGGTACACAACCATCTATGAAACTTTTCAACAAACCTAGAAATCTTGGGACCACCATAAGGGCACCCCTATATCTCTAGAAATCCACTATGAAGCCACTATTAGGATAAATATTCCATAAATACACATGTGAAGCTCAATAAAGCCACAATCAAAGACCAAAGACAATAATGAGGATTCTGTACTATTGATGCTTCACCATCATGTTCCACATTTCACTAAATCTCTCCAAAAGATAAATTTTTTATTCAATCAAGGGATTTTTGTATGTTTTATACTTTTAATAAAATTGGGAATCAATTAGTTTCATGGTGATTTGTTTCATTCAATGAAAACGTGAGATCAATATAGGTAATTAATATTTTTTTTAATATATGGATATATTTTTTATATTGTGAAGGGTTTTGGATCGTAAGATGAAAATTGAAGCAAAGTAAATAAATATTTCCATATCATGGTTCATATTGTGATGAATTAAAAATGTAGTGTAGTATGTGCATGCCAATAGAGGCCCAGTTTGAGCTAAGGAGTGATTCACACTACAAGAAAATATTTACACCATAACTATAAATATGAAATAGATTTTAGATATAGAACAATATCTCTCCCTTAGATAGTTTAAGATATATTTCATATAATATTAAAATAGATTATACATGGGGATAATGAATATCTAAGGTACATGGAGCTAGATTTAAACAGTGATTGATAAATGGTGACACAAGATGGTATGATGAGATATGGAAGATTAAAATTGGGGTATATTGTCTATAAATAAAAGGCAACTATTTTTTATTGAAATGATCAAATTAATGGTGGCCTTATTTTAGTTCCATCTATAGAGAGTTTTTCTTACATTCTCTTAGGGTATTTTATTTTATTTTTTCACATATCATGGATAACATTAGAGGGTAGTTTTTATAGTAGTTTTTAGAATGGAAAGGCATTGATTTATATGAAAGAAGTCATTTTGAGGATTTTCATATTGGATTCTTACATTTATTATTTATTTTTATATCCCTTATTTATTCTATATTACATTAAAAAATTTTATAGGTTGGTAAGTGTATTCATTTATCTTTCATTTATTCAAGAATAACCATTTTTCTTTTATTTGAGATAATGATTTTTGGTGTGGGTTCTTGTGTAAGGCTTCAGACATGAAAATTGGGTTAGATATTATTATACATTAATTTATGGTTTTGGTTTACTAACCTCTATAGTAATCCAAAGAAACTGACCATGAGAAAATGTGAGCTTAGGGAGTATAGGGTACCTACTGAAAAAAATGGATTCACTATTACATCATTCAAATGATTTCATGATTATCATAGACATGATTTTTTAATTTTTTATCTAAAGAATCTAAAATTAAAAATTCTAGTTACATCTCATTTAATTTGGTTTCATTTAGGTTAATTATTATTTCATTCACTTTAGAATATAGTTTTATCTATTTAATTCAATGTTATTTTTTATCTTTATGTGTTTGACCTTTGGGATGGAATTCCTTTATAGCCTAGTGGTGTTAGGTTATGTGTCTCATGATTTATAAATTTAAAATACAGTCCAAGGATGATTGAATTAATAATACGTTAAACTATAACAAATTGATACCAACATTGTATTATATAAATCTGAAATCTGGGAAAAACATACAAAACGTGTTTAAGTATTCAGATCATTGACCTTCATAATCTTGTTATTATTAAATCAATCCGGTTTATAAAGGGAGAGTGAAAATTAGTGCATAAGAGATGTTAAAGGGGGGTTTATATATCTTTCACTTGAATATTTCTAATTTATTTATAAAATATGTGTGTTGGATAATATTTCCTAATTATGTAAATCCCTTAAATTAATAAAATATAAGAGGTATCACATTATAAATAGATTAATAGAAAACTATGATATCCAGTTTTATTAACTTTTGTTTTCTACATTAGGTTAGCCCAATCATACTTAGTGTTGAATTAAAAAATGATTGTTGATAAGAATGTACATTCTTTCATCCTTCAATCAATATTATATTATGTTGTAATTTAGAAACCATGTGGGATATTAAGTTGTCTTGTAAAAAATTTTATGGTTGTTTATGTTATGAGGTCCTAACATTGTATTCTTTTATATCTATTTTCATTAAAGAGGAGAAGATAAAGTTTAAATTGGATGGAAATTGGGTATAAAAAAACAAATAAAAATGAGGGATTAATGTTTCTAAAGGGATTTAAAAATAATATATTATATTTATTTCAATATTGTTTTTTGTAAATTCAATGTTTGACGATGAGGTGATTCTCATTCAAAAATGATCAGTGTAGAAAATAAATACGAGGTAAGATGATGCACTTATTTTTAATTTAATGGAAAATGGATGCTGCTTCTTGAATAAAATAGATTATTTATGATGTTATTAAAGGAATATATTTATATTATAATCACTTATATATGATGATTGATGAGATGATATTAAAGGTCACCTAAAAAATATTAGAATTTTTATGCTTTATTGGTCCTTCTTTGGTACGGGAGGTCTGGTATTTCTTTGGTACTTTCACTGCTCTTTCATCCCCATCATCCCATGATGCCTCCTTTATAAATATTTGGTTTCACAACTCAGTAAATAGAGGTTCGAAGAGAAAGGCTAGAATCCTAATCCTCTATGCTAGATGTTAGTGCCTCGGGCGGGCCAAAACTAAATATAGGCATGAGGGGATCAGTTTTCTTGGAAGGATATTATTGTGAGGACTCAGAACCTCAACTTGGATTTGGTCAGGAACATCGAGACCTAGAGAGACACTCCTTTGATCCACATCTTGCAGTTGCATTCCCAGATTTTTGTTTAGAGGGACATTTTTAGTGGAAATTGGGTTTATTGGCTCCCTCCGGTGCGGGGCATGAAACTCAATACTGATGTCTCCTGCACCTCAGGGGTCATGAGAGGTGGTGACCTGGTCTGAAACTCTAGTGTACTGATCATTTTTGTGTTCATTTCATTCTTCAGCCTCAGCTCTCCCCTTCAAGTGGAGATTCTTTCCTTCCTCACATGCCTCTCTATTTGTCATCAGGGTGACACCACCACTGAGGAAGTTGAAACTGACTCCCTAGTCCTATGAAACTCATTTATTGATTCTAAAAATCCTCCATGGTCCATCAATTATGTCATCTGTAAATGTTATAGATTGATCTCCAATAACATTTTTCTAAGACATACATGATGAAGGCAACATAGAAGATGATTTTCTGTCATCCATTACGGGTCAAGGTTTCAGTGTATCCTTTTTTTATGACTTGAATTTCTTGAAAGTGGAGGGAGTGAACATAATTAGAGGGTATTACCTTGGTCTTCAATACATCTAACCCCTTTAGGTCTTATATTCTCTGGTTTTCCACCCTTGCAGTTTCTTTCCTTCTTTTCAACAATATAAATAATGTTAATGATGATAAAAGTTTATTTACTAGAAATATTTATAGAGGTTTGTTCTTTTCTGAGATATGATATGGGTTTTTTATTTTCACTTACAGACCCTCTATCCAAAATTTGAGGTGTCTGGTGATTCTATTTCAATCATTGAATATATATTTTAATCTTGGTGAATTTATGATAGTTGGGACCTACTTCAACTGACGGTGTTGTGTTTCCTTTGGTTGATGAGAGATCTTTTTCAAAGAAGTGCAGTTTAAATATCTTTAATGGAGAGTTCAAGAGACAAAAATATAGTTTATATATTTAATTTTGGAAATATGGGATGATGTTAACTTTTTTGGTGCTTTGATGTAGTTTTCTTTGAATTTTTTCATTTAAGTAAATTTTGTTATTTTGTTTTGACTTTTGGTTTGTTTTTTCTTCCTACTAAACAATAAAGTGTCTCTTTATTAAGTAAAAAATGGAATATAGAGAGAATAAAATTGAAAAATTATTTAACCATACCCAAATTTTATGGTACATGAAATACTTTTTAAGGTACATGTTTTTTTATAATGTCTATCATTGAGAAGTATTCTATTGATTTGGAAACATCTCAAACTATTTTCACTTAATATGGTTCCAAGTGTAAGGACTTGGAATTAGCATAAATTATTATAGAAATGTATAAAATATAAATAATTTTATTTCCCAAATATATTTTAGGTTTTGAGTTTTTGAGAATTGTGACAATCACTTAAAAAAATAAACACATACATTTTGTATGGACACCATTATACAGTATACATTTTCTCAATAGAACAAAAGTTTTTGAAATAAATCTTGATTTCTCTTCATGATAAATCTTTAAAATTTTCTTCAAGAAGTCATACTTATTCTAAATATCCCTTGAAACTTGTGAAAAATAAATTAATACTTTGGATGAGAACAAAAATCTTAGTAAGGGATATTAATAAAGTAAAGAAATAAACCATTAGTCCATGAATACTTATAAACACATGAAAGATATACTTATCTCCCTTAAAAGAAACATATAATTGGTGGAAACATGAGGTTTCTATAAAATATTGAATGCATAAAAAACACTTAGGTAACTTGGGGCCTAATTTTATTACCATTCTTACTTATGATAGTAACCCTCATGGAGACCCCATGATTTGTAATACTTATGGATACCTTTCAATGTAACCCTCATGGCTACCTTATAATGTATCTATCGTAGTTATACTAAGAATAACTGTTATGATCAACTTATAACATACCAAATTCATTAGGGTTATATTATGTACCCACCTGTATTTAGTTTATAATGTTACCACCCATCATAAAAAAAATCCTAAGAACTAGATGATAATAAAAAAAATATGAATACTTGTATCATAAAATCAATCCTTCTTTGAAAATAAATTAGTTCAGAATAATAATGATCACATACAATGTAAAAAAAAATTCATTGAAAATATCCATCTAATCTAGTAATAGAGGCTTCAAAATAATAAGGTATCATGAAATAGGTAAAATATTCTCATGCTGTATAATTAAAAAAATATCATTTTGAATTTTGTAAAAAGTGACATTAAAGAGGATTTTAAAAGAAAAGTCCCTTAAAAATATCATATCATTTAAGTAAGAATTAATCAAATGAATAGAATTTTTATATTCATTATAAATAACTGTAATAAAACTTAATATAATCATATGTCATTTCATAAATAAACTTATCATGACATAATCAATTAAGTAGAAGGTTAACCTAGAGAATAAAAATTTGGTTAAGAATTCCCATACATGAAACCTTAAAAAGATTCTATTTTGAAAGAATTTTAAAGAAAATTTAAAATTCCATTTAAAAAAAATTCATAAAAATAGAAATATATTCATAAAAATAATTTTTAAAACAAGTTCTTGAAATCAAAAGATTTAGAAAATAAGTCTTCAAAATATTTAAAAGATGGTTTTTAGTTAAATAGAGTCCCTTACCTTTGGTTTGAATTCCTTAAAAAATATAAAAAACTCTTTTATAATGGTTTAAAGGGTGTTATTAATTTATTATTTAACTATATTAATATTTATTATACCTTATTTAAACTTTTAATAACATATTTCTACCCATTTATTATTAATATTTCATTATTTTCTCTATTTCAGGTGCGTTCATTTGGTGGTTTTATGATCAGTTCAATATGGATTTTATTTTAAAATGAAAATATTACTATATAAGTGGAAATAAAAGGTATTAATACACCTACATAAGTTTAAATTGTACCATACATCCCATTTTATTTCTGACATGAGGATGATTCATTTGATAAAATGTTAATGATAATGTTTAGTTTGTTTTGGTAGTTTTCTGAACATCATGAATTAGTTTTGTTTTGATTAATATTATAGAAATATATTAATTATAGAATGTGATACCATATATATTATATATATTATTATTCCATTTTGATAAATTATAATTTCATTTAAACTTTCCCTAAATGCGGTAATGGGAAACAAAAACTCATTATTTTTGAAGGAGGAGAATTGACACACCATGGAAAATGATTTTGTTTCTAAGAATAAAAGGATAAATAAAGATATTTTATGATGGATATACCAATAAAACAATAAAATTAAAGTATATATATAATACTGTAGTTGTCTTGCAACTCTGAATAGGAGTGAGGACAAGGTAGAAGTAAGAATGAATTTAAAATAGAAGAAGAAGGAATATACCTGTTAAATATTTTATATAAGATTACGAAATTCATGTAGGTATGTACTTGTTTAAATTTTGGGTTTAAATATTTTATTATGGGTTGATGAAATTTTTATCGGGATTATAAGGGGCCTTAGGGGTGTTATGGGGGTTCAAGACCTGAATGGAAGGATAACCTGGCCAAACTATGCAAGATGCATGGTTGGCGCATAGTTAAGTTAATTGTATAGCATGCCCAAGAAAACTGTACAACCATATACAATGGAATATCACATTACTGGCACATAGTTTTTCAAACCATGTGACCTTCCCTAGTAACAGTGTGTCCCAGCTTCCCTCATATAGTGTATTGTGCACTGTTTGAGAATGGTTGGAAAAACATGTGGGTAAACCTTGCGCCCTTTTAAAAGTTGGTAAAATTTAAAAATCGAAATTATGGAATTTGAAGTCTCCATCCACTTTTCTCCTATTACTTACTACCTTGAACCCTACTGATTAACAAGAACCATCAAGGGTTTCCAATGGTCAATCTCCCTTATTTCTTGGTTGTTTGGAGTGCTGTCGGTTGCAGATCGAAGCTCGAGGTAAGTTTAATCCTCTCATTTCCTCCCTTTTCCATATTAGGGTTTATATCTTGGGAGATATTATTATAAATATATAAAACCATTATTTTTTTGTGAAATTTCAGATGAATCTTAAATAGGTGTTTGAATCTATATCTAAAGCCATTTTTAGGAGTGCATTCGTCAACAGATTCAAGGTAGGTGGTTTATAAGTTATATATTATAGTTTCATTATATATTTGTACATGTTTGGTTTTGTTCTTGGTTATCTCCTATTTTTATTTTTATTCCACTGAGTATATTTTGTAAAATGGGTGTCTAAATGATGAATATACACCCTCATGGTTCCCATGGGATTTATTGGGGATTATTTGATCGATTTAGGGCCATCTACGGGGTGAGTCAACCTTCCCGTACCTAGGAATTGGTAAAGTACATTCTAGGCCAATGTTTGATAATGTATTTCCCTTGATGAACATGTTGATATGTTTATTTGAGTTGAAAATGGAATTTTGGTAGGGTACCATGGTTTGATAATGTCTTAAGGGTTTATTTATAATGACATATAAGTGGGTTAATTGGGTTAATTGAGATCATGTCAAGTGGATTATGAATTATGTTATACATACCTAAGAGAGTCAGTGAATATGAAATAGTTAATGTGTTAAATTGGTAATGGCATGTGAAATGAGAAATATGTAAATGGGATTTCATAAGGGAATTATTGAATATTCTTTGTCATTTAGGTATGAAAATGGGAATTAGGCTAAATGTGATATGTAATATAAATGAAAAATGGGTCAATGGGTTATGGCATAATATTAATTACCATGTTGATTGTTTTGGAATATGATTGTTATATTTTTTTGGTTGTGATATGGCTTGTGTACAGTGAAAGGATTAATAAGCATGTGAACATGACTTGCAGTGCGGGATAAAGGATTGAGGCTCCTCCCATGGGTCAAGTTGGCCTGGAACTCTGACTCCACCCATAATGCATGGGTTAGGGGAAGTGATAGAGCTTTATTCTCCTAATAGTTACATACCTCCCAGAATGAGGGTTCGATGTGAGGATATTGTGTTTGTTATGATGTGTTATCCTTAGTGAGATAGGGACTTGACTATTAACTTATGAATAATGAAGAATGAATTGAATATTTATGTTAATGATGTAAATTACAACCCATGGATTACATGTTGATGATGAACTATATAATGGAGAATATACAAATAATGTATTTGGCACTATGGTTAGTAATATCTATGTAAATATTGTTAACTAGTAGTCCACATGCTATCTTTTATTTACTCAACATTCATTTAATACTTGTATTGACAATCATTATAGACTGGATATTTTGTAGAAACCACAGGTGGTGGTCTACTGAGTTGTACTCCCACCCTTCTCGGGTCCCCTTTGGGTACCTGAGAATATTTCAGGCTTGTAGGTCAGGATAAGGGTAAAGGACCTGAGCATGGGAGTTAAGTCGGGATTGAGAGGTACATGGATGAGGTTTTGAACTTGGAGTCTAAACTATTTTGGGTATTCTGTTGTTGTATTTATTTTGGGTTTTGTTCACTTGGCACTATAGCATGGCATGACATATTTACTTTTGGTTATGGTTTGAACCCAATTTTGGGAGATGGTTATTTTATGCATGTTCATTGGATATTATATGTTTTTTTCCACAATTATATTTATTTTATAATATGGATTACTTTTTTTAAAAAGGTATAGTCTCCCCATGTAACTTTTATCCCCTCATTGCTAGTTGGATTCCTCTAATATAGCGGGAGGTGTGCTTGAGGTCATGTGGCGACCCGAATTGGGGCACCAATTTAGTGGCTCTTGAGTTGGGGATATTACAAAGTCGTATTAGAGGAATATTTTTTTTATTACTTACTATTTGGGAATGTTAAATAGGAGGTTAGTAATGTTTTAGGCCTTAGAAATGAGCTCATTCTTATGATTAGCTAACCCATGCACTAGGGGAAACCAAAGTCACCCATGGTGGGAATTGATGCTCTTGTTGTGTGTTGTTACATTTGATGATATTTCACCATTGGGTGGTGCAATTGTTGTGTGATGTGAAACTTTTATGATATTTTTCTCATGGTTGGAATGGAATGAGGTTGTGAATTCATGAATTATTCTAGGAACCTCAATATATAAGAGACATGCATCAGGGTAAGAACACATACAAGACAGGTGTCTGGGACATAAAGGGTGAGATTAATTTTATTTTGTCGAAAGTGTTGAAAATGGTGTCTAATTAAATGATTCAATTAGGTAAAAAAGGGAAGTAAAATGTTAAATAATAATTAAAAAAATTTCTTAATAAAGTATTGTAAGTGAATTGAAATGTTTTTCTAGTATGTTGTGACATGGAAACCATTGTAAAATAATGACCAATGTAATATAGTAACTGATTAAGTTACTCTACTAGTGTTATCCATTGCCCTTGTTAGGGATAGTCGAGAAATGCCACCAATGTAATATAGTAACCATTGTGATCTTTCCTTTACATTTTAAAAAGATTTATGGTTTGTGTTCTAAAGCACATGTTTGGCATTGTAGAGAAATGCCACCATTAAGATGTGTTCTAGTTGGGTGACATGAGGATGTTTTCATGAATTCTCCCCCATTAGTGGAGAAAGATGATCTATGTAACACACTGAGATTTTATGAAAAATATTCTTTTTTTTTTCATCAATGTCTTATGTTGTATGCTACACCAAAAGGAGCTTGCACAACAAGCATCCTTGACTTGCCTTGAATTACACGCAATCGTGACCTTCCTCGATAGTGTGTGTAGTACGCAATACCGAGTTTCACTAAACAACGATATGCTATTAAAATATTATTAAAACTAGCCGTTATGAATAGTAATAACCACCTTTTAAAATTTTAGAAATTTTAACTCTCAAAATGGACTTCATTTTTGGATTCGGAGTATCGAATTTAGCCTAAGGTGAAATTTTGGTACTTTTCGGATAACATTCACATTCTGATGAATAGTGAAAATTACTAAATTTTAATTAATAACAAATTTTTTAATCGAAATAATTAATAGTGATAAATTATTAATTTGAGTGGTTTTAAAGTATATTTAGAATATATTTTTACAATTCAATACAATGTTGGTCATTGGATGTAATTTCACATTTAAACCAGTTATAACAAGTGTCAATCTTTTGATAGTTATTATCTCTTAAAAACACACCATTTGTTATGACAACGGGAATTAATTTTTAAATTAGTTAATGTAACTGATATGTTTTGAATTTGGTAAAATAGACATCATTTTTGAGTTCTTAATATCAAATATAGCTTAGGCCTAATTTTTGGTATTTTTCTGGAAACTTTCATTTTTTGATGAATAGTGAAACCACTAAGTGATAGTAAAAAAAATGATTTTTTCATAAAACTTAATTTTACCGCTTCTGTGAGTGGAATTTTAAAAATCCAAGAGACACAATTGATGTCAGTAAGTAAAATGTGGTTCAATTAGATGAAAATAATTTTTTGTGAATAGTAAATTTTTACTTTTTTTACCACGGTTACAAGTAAATAGGGTAATTAAGGGTAAAAATGTTATTATTTTTACCCTAACACATGTCCCAATTCTATTGGATAAGTTTAATTCGACCAAAAACAACCTTAGGAAAAAAATATGATCATTTAGGCCCACTTGGATTAGATTAGGACATTTATTATTAATTTATTTAAAGAAGGGTTAAAATAGTTAAAATCAATGTTTAATAAGTAAATAATTTTTAATATAGAGTTATACATAAGATAAATTCGATTGTAAATATTCATTATAAAGATAATAAGATTTAATACATAATTATATTTTATTTAAAATTTTTAGACATTAAATAAATTAATTTATTTATGACACAATGATGATGTAGTAATTACCATAATAGTGAAAATTTATAATAATTGATATTATAAATAACCAAATAAATATAATTTGAGACTTTTTATGAATTCCACTAATTTTCTAGGTTAATATGACATGTTAGTATTTATTTAATTAACTTTTTTCGAACTAATAATACTTTTATGATTTTCAAAAAAATCAATTACTAAATAGTGTCAAAATTGACATAAAATAGTTTTTAAAACAAATATTATATTATTAATTGTTATTTTATTCCTAAAAATATAAGGTTTAGAAAAATGACTTAGATAATGTTATATATATTAATAATAAACAACTTGGGGTTTTTTTGGCTTGATATAGTATGTTTATCAACCTTATAGTGTAAGAAAATAAGAAGACACGGTAAAAGTAAAATTATCTAACTTAAAGTTAAATATAAATGATAAGGTTAAAATAGGAACCTAAACTTGTGTAAATTCTATTGGATGAGAGGATTTCGACCCATCCCCACCTTAGCTTCGTAATAAATCAATTTGGAGCTATTTAAACCTGAATTTGGCTTTATAATAAAATAATATTTTTAGTTATTCTAAAGGTGCCCCTCTCCTCCCTTATAAAAGGGCACCCCCTCCCTCTCTTCCTCACACCACTTTGAGCCTTCAAAATCGGAAAAACCCTTCCAAATTCTCTTCTCCACTTCCCTAGAAACATCCTAGAGGTTCTGGGTTTCCTCAAAGACCAATTTTAGTGCCCTAAAAGGAGATCTCAAAGAGGCGCTTCAAAGAAGAGGAGGTTCGGACACTTACGAAGCAAATCAGACCTAAGGTAAGGGATAATTGTGAAAATCTCATTTTTATCTGAGATTTCTTATTCGTAAGTGCTTACTAGGGTTATTTCTATCATCCATGTCCATATTTTATAAAAGTGTTTTCATGTATTTTTAAAGTCCTTTTTACCCATTTTTGACTTTTACTACATGGTATGTAAGGAATCTTTCTTTTGTTTACGTGACGAGGTACTTTTTGACTTTTTCGAAAAACGTACGAGAAGAATGTTTTTTTAAATTATACGGCATGAATGTATTTTTAATACATTATTTCCAAGAAGCTTACTTTAAAAGTTTTCAAGTTTATTTTTAATCAACTTCTTTTAGTTTAGAATTTTATGACATGTTAAGAAAGGAAAAGTGTTTTTGAAGTAGAAAGGATATTTTCCTCAAGAATGGAGTTCAAGTGTTTTATCAAAATTATTTTCCATCTAAGATAATAAAGGGTTCTGTTTCTATCCCTATTATTACATTGATTTGATTATGTTTTGATGGAATTATTTTTATGAATTCCTTTATCTTATATGAATTGTTTTATGATGTCACGATGTTTAAGATTCCCATTTTTATTACATGGATTATGCAATGATGTATGGTTTATGATTTTTTGGCACACATAAGAATGGTATAATTATAAGATGGGTGAGACCTATATCTCCCTCCAATGCATTGGGTAAATATTTTATATCTCATGAGATAGACATGGCTGGAACGGTAGGTTATACCGGTTTAGTGAAACAAGACCGAAATTGGGAGTGAACTCGGTTCAGAAATGGACTTTGTCCACTAAGATAGTCTTGGCAATGAGTCTTGACTAATAAGAAATGATTCTCTATGATTATGTGTGTATTCCACAAAGTTTCATGTTTTAAGTTATGATTATTGGGATTACATTTCACTACTATGATTTATCCCATGTTAGAATATTATGATCTCTTTTGCAGGTTAAGATTTCCAAAAATGTTATGTTCTTATGAATATGATGTGATTGATATTTCTTTTGTTTACCCTTACTGATCATTTGAGCTCACCCTTTTATGTTTTATTTTCCCAAGCATATAAAGAAAGGTTTTAGGTATAAAAAAAACAAAGATCTTTATGGGAGATGTTGAAGATATTTCACCACGATTAGAAGATTATATTCTGAGTTTCCAAAGACACTAAACTATTACGGACCTTGTGTGTGTGTTTTTGTTATGTAATAAGTATTCCGCAAAAGTAATGTAATATCCATGTACATTAAGCTTCGGGTCTCTATAGTTGGTATCAGAGGAAAGGTTTAGCCAACCTTTGGAAACTAGGATGCGAGAACTTTAGTGAGATCCCTAGAGATATTTCTAAGGTATGTCTAGGGATGTCCCTAAGGTTAAGTATAAGTATAGGTTATAGTCCTAGAATTGTGCTAATGATCTTAGAATTAAACCTAAGGTGTTAGATATTGAAGTTAATCCCCCTTTATTATGTTTTTTTCCCTAGTATGATTTTTTCCTCTCACACTATTCTTTTTGGGTTTTAGACGATGGCTGGAACCCGAAGGAACCGTGTTGATAAATGAAATGGACAATGCAATGATTGTCCTCCTGAACAAACAAATGTTATGTGAGATGGAGTGAAAAAACTTATTGCTATACTTACACAAGCTATGAATCATTCTGGACTTCCAAATGAGCAGAGAAGGGAACAATATTCTATTGAGTCCTTCATGAGGCAACGTCCACCTTCTTTCAGTGGGTCTTCTGATCCACTTGTTGCCGAACAATGGATCAGTACTACTGAAAAGATATTTTCAGTTCATCAATGTTCTGAACATGATAAAGTCATCTTAGCAGTATATCGTTTGGAAGGTGAAGCTAATCAATGGTGGAATCTTATCAAGAATATGAGGCAAAGAGATAAAATTGAGTCCATGGAATGGGACGAGTTCAAGAACTTATTTTTCAATAAGTACTTCCCTCGTATTCTTCGAACAAAGATGGAGAAGGAGTCTCTTGAAATAAATCAAAAGGATGATGAATCTGTTGGTATATATGAAGCGAATTTTACAAGGTTTGCAAGGTATGCATCTGGATTTATCATCCAACCTGAAAGTAGAGTTGATCGATTCTTCAGTGGCTTGAAACCAAATCTTCGAAGGGAATTAGCTATAAGAGACATCAGTAGCTATGAAGAAATTGTGTGTTGTGCTATCAAGGTAGAAATGGAAGTTGGTGTTACTTATCCATCTCATAGTTTTGACAAGAAACGAAAGATGGAGTTCAAGGAGAAATCTCAGAATAATGGTGAAAAGAAGATGAATGTTTCCTTATGCTCAAAGTGTGGAAAGAAGAATGGTGGAGATTGTCTTAAAGGGACAAGTAAATGTTTCAAATGTGGAAAGGAAGGTCATCGGGCATTTGAATGCCGCAATGATGGGAAGAAGATGTCTAATGATGCAAACAAAGGAAGGGATACACAGAATGAACCTACTACACTTCAATGTTTCAAGTGCAAGGAAATGGGGCATTATGCTAATAAATGCCCTAATCAAGGGTTAGTGATGATCGACATGAGCAACCACTTAAGGAAAAGGACAAAGGGAAGTCACATGTGGTCACCATTGGTGATGTTGAATATTACAATGATGTGGTGGAATGATTAAGTGTTTATGTAATGGGATTCCGAAATAATGTTGTATATAGTATCGTGGAATATTGGAATATTTATGTATTGGTCTATTGTGGTTTTCAATAATTATATGTTACCGGTAACCACGAAAATTGATTCAGACATTTTTGTAAAAAAAGATGATATGCGCATAATGAAGGGAAAATGAGAAAATGAAATATTTGACAGTATTCATGAGCTCATGATTGATATAAGGACTAAGTGATATCATGGTTTGAGTATATATAATTTTGAGGATTTTGGTATGTGGAAAGTGTTAACTTTTAACTGCATTCATGTTTTCACAAAGGTTCAATGGGTATTCAAGAGAATACATGATTAAGGCCTTTGAATGTTTGGAATGTGACCAACAAGACATATCTTTTGATATATGGGGATAAAAAATGGTATTAAATCTCTGGTAATCGTTTTCACTATATTATGAGAGTGGACTGCTGTATTATGGATAAGCCTAAAGATTGGAATGGATTATGTTGGACATAAGTTAGTATTGTTTAAGGATAGAATTTTTTTCGATATTATTGATGGGATTTTATAGTAATATAGTTTTAGAAAAAGGACAACCTGCAGGATGGGCGACAACCCATCGCGTCGGACAAGGCTGTGAAAATAGAACCCACAACCGAAGTGAGACTGGCCTTTATTGACTACCACTGGCCTACAGGAAGTCCCTGGTTAGTAGAATCTAGTTTTATTTTATTAAGAGGTATGATATATGAAGTATAAGTTCATTTTTGGAACCATATATGATTAATCTAACCATAATATGGACTTATAAATTTTTCTAACCTTTTGTTTGAAAGAGATGGAATGACCCATCATTCTATCACATGATCTGCTAACACATCACTAATAACAAATTAAACTTCATTTCTTTAAGGGATGAAGTGGGAATTGTTCAATTCACGAACAACAGTGATATTGTACCAAAATCATGCAAGTATTTCTTTTAATTCATCAACTTTAGGGAAATGATCTTGAAAACCAAAAATGTTGTCCTAGTTCCCTTATATCCGATGAATCAGATGGTACCTTAGATCATCACAAATCAATAGCTTTGTGATTGTTGGCTTTTTCATAGCCATGTTCTCTACCACTCTCCATCAGAACTTGATGGTTAGATTTTTCTTCCATATCCATATTTTCACCTATGTTCTCCTACGTGGAAACCCAGTGATGAGTTAATTTGGGTAACCATTACATTTCATACTTTAGTTTTTAAAAAAATGTTTTTGTATTCCTTTTTACGATGTGGGTTTCTATTAAATAAACTTTCGAATAGTAAACCATTTATAACCCCGACGAATTTCGAGGGCAAAATTCATTTTAAGGGGGGTAGAATGTAACACCCTGAGATTTTATGAAAAATATTCTTTTTTATAATTAATGTCTTATGTTGTACACTACACCAAAAGGAGCTTGCACAACACGCATCCTTGACTTGCCTTTCATTACACGCAATTGCGACCTTCCTCGATAGCCTGTGTAGTACGCAATACCGAGTTTCATTAAACAACGATATGCTATTAAAATATTATTAAAACTAACCATTATGAATAGTAATAACCACCTTTTAAGGTTTTATAAATTTAACCTCTCAAAATGTACTTCATTTTTGGATTCGGAGTATCGAATTTAGCCTAAGGTGAAATTTTGGAACTTTTCGGATAACTTTCATATTATGATGAATAGTGAAAATTACTAAATTTTAATTAAAAACAACTTTTTTAATCGAAATAATTAATAGTGATAAATTATTAATTTTAGTGGTTTTAAAGTATATTTAGAATATATTTTTACAATTTAATACAATGTTGGTCATTGGATGTAATTTCACATTTAAACCAGTTATAAACAAGTGTCAATATTTTGATAGTTATTATCTCTTAAAAACACGCCATTTGTTTTGACGATGGGAATTAATTTTTCAATTAGTTAATGTAACTGATATGTTTTGAATTTGGTAAAATAGATATCATTTTGGAGTTCATAATATCAAATATAGCTTAGGCCTAATTTTTGGTATTTTTATGGAAACTTTCATTTTTTGATGAATAGTGAAACCACTAAGTGGTAGTAAAAAAATAAATTTTTCATAAAACTTAATTTTACCACTTCTGTGAGTGGAATTTCAAAAATCAGAGAGACATGGTTGATTCCAGTAAGTAAAATGTGGTTCAATGGGATGAAAATAATTTTTGGTGAATAGTAACTTTTTACTTTTTTTTACCACCGTTAAAAGTAAATAGGGTAATTAAGGGTAAAAATGTTATTATTATTACTCTAACACATGTCCTAATTCTATTGGATAAGTTTAATTCAACCAAAAACAACCTTAGGAATAAAATATGATCATTTAGGCCCACTTGGATTAGATTAGGACATTTATTATTAATTTATTTAAAGAAGGGTTAAAATAGTTAAAATCAAAGTTTAATAAGTAAATCATTTTTAATATAGGGTTATACATAAGATAAATTCGATTGTAAATATTCATTAGAAAGATAATAAGATTTAATACATAATTATATTTTATTTAAAATTTTTAAACATTAAATTAATTAATTTATTTATGACACAATGATGATGCAATAATTACCATAATAGTGAAAAATTATAATAATTTATATTATAAATACCCAAATAAATATAATTTGAGACTTTTTATGAATTCCACTAATTTTCTAGGTTAATATGACATGTTATTATTGATTAAATTAACATTTTTCGAACTAATCATTCTGTTATAATTTTCACAAAAATCAAATACTAAATAGTGTCAAAATTGACATAAAATAGTTTTAAAAAAAATATTATATTATTAATTGTTATTTTATTTCTAAAAATCTAAGGTTCGTCCAAATGACTTAGATAAGGTTATATATATTAATAATAAACAACTTGGGGTTCGTTTGTCTTGATATAGTAAGTTTATTAACCTTATAGTGTAAGAAAACAAGAAGACACGGTAAAAGTAAAATTATCTAACTTAAAGTTAAATATAAATGATAAGGTTACAATAGGAACGTAAACTTGTCTAAATTCTATTGGATGAGAGGATTTCTACCCATACCTACCTTAGCTTCGAAATAAATCAATTTGGAGCTATTTAAACCCGAATTTAGATTTATAATAAAATAATATTGTTAGTTATTCCAAAGGTTCCCCTCTCCTCCCTTATAAAAGGGAACCCCCTTCCCTCTCTTCCTCACACCACTTTGAGCCTTCAAGCTCGGCCAACCGCTTCCAAATTCACTTCTCCACTTCCCTTGAAACATCCTAGAGGTTCTTTTCTTCTTCAAATACCCATTTTAGTGCCCTAAAAGGAGATCTCAAAGAGGCGCTTCAAAGAAGAGGAGGTTCGGACACTTACGAAGCAAATCAGACCTAAGGTAAGGGATAATTGTGCAAATCTCATTTTTATCCGAGATTGCTTATTCATAAGTGTTTACTGGTTTTATTTCTATCATCCATGTCCATGTTTTATAAAAGTGTTTTCATGTATGTTTAAAGTTTTTTTACCCATTTTTGACTTTTACTACAAGGTATGTAGGGAATCTTTCTTTTGTTTACGTTACGAGGTACTTTTTGACTTTTCCGACAAAAGTACGAGAAGAATTTTTTTTAACTTATACGGCATGAATGTATTTTTAAAAAATTATTTCCAAGAAGCTTAATTTACAAGTTTTCAATTTTATTTTTAATCAACTTCTTTTAGTTTAGAAATTTATGACATGTTAAGAAAGGAAAAGTATTTTGAAGTAGGAAGGATATTTTCCTCAAGAATGGAGTTCAAGTGTTTTATCAAAATTATTTTCCATCTAAGATAATACAGGGTTCTATTTCTATCCCTATTATTACATTGATTTGATTATGTTGTGATGGAATTATTTTTATGAATTCCTTTATCTTATATGAATTGTTTTATGATGTCACGATGTTTAAGATTCCCATTTTTATTACATGGATTATGTAATGATGTATGGTTTATGATTTTGTGGCACACATAAGAATGGTATCATTATGAGATGGGTGGGACCTATATCTCCCTCTAATGCATTGGGTAAAGATTTTATATCTCATGAGATAGACATGGATGGAACGGTAGGTTATACCGGTTCAGTGAAACAGGACTGAAACGGGGAGTGAACTCGGTTCAGAAATGGACTTTGTCCACTAAGATAGTCTTGTCAATGAGTCTTGACTAATAAGAAATGATTCTCTATGATTATGTGTGTATGACACAAAGTTTCATGTTTTAAGTTATGATTATTGGGATTACATTTCACTACTATGATTTATCCCATGTTATGATATTATGATCTCTTTTGCAGGTTAAGATTTCCAAAAAATGTTATGTTCTTATGAATATGATGTGATTGATATTTCTTTTGTTTACCCTTTCTGAGAATTTGAGCTCACCCATTTATGTTTTCTTTTCCCCATGATATAAAAAAAAGGTTTTAGGTAAAAAAAGGTAAGATCTTTATGGGAGATGTTAAAGATCTTTCACCATGATTAGAAGATTATATTCCGAGTTTCCAAAGACACTAAACTATTATAGTCCTTGTGTGTGTGTTTTTGTTATGTACTAAGTATTTCGAAAAAGTAATATAATGTCCATGTACATTAAGCTTCGGGTCTCTACAATCTAGTGATTCAAGATAATAGGGATGATAATTTATATGATAACTTTTCACATTTTATGCAGATGATGGAATGGGATCATTGCGGGTTGCATTGAGTATGTTTGAGTTAACTAGTGATTTTTAGCTGCAGCATCCTCAGACCTTTACCAAAGAGAGTGGTCTAGAGGCAACCAAGCTCTGGATAGAGTCTTTCTAGATGATTATTGATCACCAAGAGAATCCCTATGATAAGTTAGTCATGTTAGAGGACTAAATGTTGTCGGGCTAAGCAAAGTGTTGCTGGTATATTATGGTTCAGACAAATCAGGCTAAAGGAATGGTATGGAAGGATTTTTAGGATTTTTTTTGGAACACTACAACCCAGAGACCTTGAGGTAGGATAAGGATATATAGTTTATGAGCATGACATAAGGGGTTGCATTAGTGATGGATTATGTTAGTTATTTCACTGATCTGCGCCTCTTCATTCCGATGTTGGAAGGAGATGAGGCTACTATGGAGAAATGCTTATAGGATGGGCTTAGACATGATATTAGGTCCATGGTGAATATAATTCATCTAAGGAGGTTTGCATAGGTGGTGAACCAAACCCTTATCTCATAATGGAACCTAAAGGGATATTCATGTGGTGGAAATGTGGTGCCAGTAGGGATGAAAACTATTGCAGCTTCTGAGGGCAAGAAGCATCATTTGGAGAGTTTCCAATAGGGAAAGAGTATGAAGAGTAGTCAGAAGAGAGGTCCAATCCATTAGGGTGGTGATCAGGTGTTCTGTTACCAGTGTGGCAGGTCGGGGAACATGTGGGGTCAGTTTCCCTGACCACCAGTTGAGTACTAATAGTGTAGTAGGTTGGGACATCTATAGAGGTTCTGTATGAATCCTCGATAGTTGGGAACAAATGGAGGTCAGATGAAGATTTAGAGTGCATATAGGGGGTAGGATACCCTATATCAGGTAAGAATTTGGACTCCATGGGCCATACCGGTAGGGGTGGTGGACATGAAACTTTGTGGATAAATCATCCATACCATCAGGGTAGTACAATGTAGGGTACTCAAGCTAGAACCCAAGGTAGAAGGGAAGGTCATATTCACGCAGTTTGGTCTACCCTGAGAGGTGGTGAGGCTGGACCATCTACCATCATGGTAAAATTCTTGCAGCTTCCATGCTCTATAGTTCTTTATTTAACACTAGTACTCTACATTCTTTTATTTTTTCATTGGTTGTAGTTGTGTTGGGCCTAATCGTGGAAAGTGCATGAAGAGTTAGGTTAATTGATACTCTATTGGGGGTGTGAGTTGAGGATATCAAACAATGTAAGGGTTGTTCTTTAGAGGTTGGTGGATATGATTTTCAATGGAAGCTATTTTTCCTTGAGATGTTAGGTTTTTACTAGATTTTGGGTATTGTATGGTTGGTGTTGTATCAATACTATATCGATTATTACCAACATCAAGTAACATTCACATCACTTGATGAAGATTCTTATGTACTTTGTGGTTAGTTGGACGTTCAATTAGGCTGTGTAGGTCTAATTTTCTAGCAATTGGTATAACTCACATCCCATGTGGCTTGTCATGTGTTGGATGAAGGAGGAAGGGAGCAACCAAACTTCCCTCCAATTATGGACCTATTACCTGATGTGTATCCTAATCAAATCTTAGGTCTACAACTTGAGAGAGATGTTGAGTTCATGATCGAGTATCCACCTGGGGAAGAACTAGTTTCCATTCCACCATATTTAATGACACTGGAAGAACTCCAGAAACTCATGGATCAGATGAAATCGTTGGAGCGAAAGGGGTTCATCTATCTTAGTATGTCACCTTGGGAATTTTCTATGCTATTCTCCAAGAAGGCTGATGTATCATTGAATTTATGTGATGACTATAGAAAGTTTAATAAGATGATAGTTAATAATAGGTACCCGCTTCATAGAATCGATGATATATTTGACCAACATAGGGGTGATTCAGAGTTCTCCAAGATCAATTTGAGATTAGGATACCATCAGTTGAGGGTGAGACCTTCTGATGTACCACATATAACTTTCTATAATAGGTATAGGTTGTATGGGTTTGTGGTTATGTCTTTAAGGTTAACTAATGAACCATATGTGTGCATGGATTTAATAAAATAAATATTTCACACAGACCTATATCAGTTTTTGGTCGTCTTTTTTTCATGACATCTTGGTGTAGTCAAGAACTCTTGAAGATGATTCCAAACATATTAACATCATTTTAAGTACACTAAGAGAGAATAGGATTTATGAGAATCAATCAAAATTTGAGTTCTATATTGATAAAGTTAATTTATAATTTCCGAGTCGAGTGTTTCAGTGGATCTAGAGAAAGTGCAGGCCATTGTGTCTTGGGAGAATCCCTAAAATGTCTTTGATGTCTGGAGTTTTATGGGGTTGGTCAGTTATTAATGAAGGTTCATTAGGGATTTATCTAATTTGGTAGTGCCATTCTCAGGCTTAACTAAGAAGGTAGTTATATTTTAGTGGTCAAAGGTATGCAAGAATTATTTTAAAGAGTTGAAGAAGCGGTTAACTACCGCACTAATCCTAATCTTACCCAAACCAGGTAAGAGGTACCCCTTGTTCTAGGATGCATCCAATGTTGGACTTGGGGAAGTTTTGATGTTGGATGATCGGGTTGTAGCATATGGTTTTAGATATTTGAGGCCTCATGAACGAAATTATCCTACTTATGATCTTGAGTTGGCTGTTTTGGTTTATGCCTTACAGTATTGGAGGGATTACTTGTTGGGAGAGAAGTTTATTGTGTATAAAGATCATAAAAGTCTTATGCACATCTTCTCTCAATGGAATTTGAATCGACAATAGCAAAGGTGGGTCGATTAACTTAAATCCTTTGAATTTGAGTTATCTTACACACCAGGAAAAGGGAATAGAATTACAGATGCTTTGAGTTGAAAGACTCAGAATCATGTTTTTCAGGAATCCGACTCTGAGTGGAGAATGATGGCCTTATCTGCTATGATGCACATGGAGGTGTAGGATGGGAACGATCAAATGAAACTTACATCTATAGAAGTTTAGTACACACTTTTGATCTAAGTCAAGGAGATCCAACTAGAGGATCTAGAGTGTTTGGATTTTAAGGAAAGTCTTAAAGGTGGGGATTCACCTTCTAGATGGGCTATTAGTGATGATGGAATTTTCAATGTTTGTGGTTGTGTGGTTGTACGAGTGTGTGTTCAATAATATTTAGTGAAAAGTTCTATGAATAGAAGTGGGTGGTGCATCTCGGTTTGACTAATATGTATTGGGATCTTCATAGGCAGTACTGGTGGCTAGGAATGAAGAAAGAGTTTGCAGGTTTTTGGCACAATGACATACCTGTCAATAGGCGATGGATGAGACCCAGATCCAAGGAGGTTTATTATAGTCATTTACTATCCTGG
The DNA here is from genome assembly GCA_963277665.1 of Viscum album. Taxonomy (NCBI): domain Eukaryota; kingdom Viridiplantae; phylum Streptophyta; class Magnoliopsida; order Santalales; family Viscaceae; genus Viscum; species Viscum album. The sequence goes on along the minus strand of OY728138.1, from coordinate 735,317,235 downwards.
AGTGGAAGTGGGATAACGTAATGATGATATTCATAGTGGGTCCTCTGAGGACTCCTATGAATAATGAAACAATTTTGGTAGTTTTTGAATAAGATGACTAAGGTGGCTCATTTCTTGTTGATCCAGGAGACTTACGTAGTTGACCAGTTGGGTGAGTTATATGTTCGAGAGATAGTACCATTTCATGATTTATTGAAAACTATAGATTCAGATTGTTATCCAAGTTTTACATCATGTTTTTAGTATGTATTATAGAAACCGCTTTGTAAATAGATTTTTTTGAGTATAGATTATCACTCACAGACAGACGGGCAGTCATATAATACAATTAAATTGTTGGACAACATATTGAGAGCTTGTGTCATGGAATTCAGTGGTTCATGGGAAAAAAATTTATCACTTTTTGTGTTTTCACACAATAATAATTTATAGGATATGATTTAGATGGAATCTTTTGAGGAACTCCATGGGAGACCATGTATATATCCATTTTATTGGTTAGAAGTTGGGGAATTTGAGTTATTGGGAACAAATATCATGTATGATACATCTTAAAAGGTTTGATTTGTTTTTATGCACATGAAAATAGCTCTGAGTACATAGAATTCATATGAAGATATATTTAATAGGCCTATTGAGTTTATGGTGGGTGATAGTGCGTTTCTTCAGGTGTTTCCAAGGTTGGGGAACTTTATAATTCAGAAGCTAGTAAAGTTGGTTCCAGTGTATGTGGGGCCATTTGAGATTCTAGAGAGGATCAGATTAGTGGATTACATATTGGATCTTCCATAATGGTATTGTAGAATGCATGGTGTTTTTCAAGTTTCACAACTCCGGTAGTATCACCCTGATCCATTCCATCTGGTAAATGTTGAGAATGTAGATCTTGAGGTTGATGTGTCCTTTAAAGAGCGTCTGGTTTTTATTATGGACCATAGGAGGAAGGTATTGTAGGGACATACTATTCCCTTGGTTTGAGTTTTATGGAAACATGAAAAAAATTCAGCAAGAAACTTGGGATAGATAATTAGATATGTGATGCCAGTGTCATGATCACTTTTTTCATAAAATCAGTGATGCACGAGAAAAGAGGCTCATGGAGAAGTCCTAATAAGGTGGGGAGGTTGTATGATTCTGGACTTCATGGTGGTATGTCCTTGTTTAAATTTCAGTTTTAATATTTTGTTTTGGGTTGATGAAAATTTTTTTGGGAGTAAGAGTGGCCTTGGTGGTGTTTTGGTGGTTCGGGACATGAAAGGAAGGTAAACTGGGCCAAAATATGGAAGGCACATGGTTGGTGCACAGTTAAGTAAATCATGCGGCCTACCAAGGAAAATCATACAACATTAGATAGTGGCATATCACATGGATGATGAACAATTTTCCAAACAATGTGACCCCGATTCCTTCATAAAATGGATTTCACTTGGTTTTCACACGGTTTGGAAAATTGTATGGGTAAACCATGTGCCCCTTTAAATGTTTTCAAAATTACAAAATTTCTATTACGGTATTTTAATTCTTCATTTTATTTTCCCTCTCATTTCCTCCCTTAAACCATAGTGATGAAGAATAACTCTCAAGTGATTTCAAGGGATGATCTACCTCATTTATTGGTTATTTTGAGCAATGTCAGTTGCAGATCGAAGCTCCGAGTAATTCTAAGCCTCTCATCTCCTCCCTTTTTCAGATTAGGGGTTGTATCTTGGCTGATCTTCTTCCAAATATCTAAAACCCTTCTTTTCCAGTGTAATATTGGTTGAAACTTAAATAGGTGTTTGAATATGGATATAAGACCACATTTAGGAGTGTATTTGTCAATGAAATCATGGTATCTGGTCTACATGTTATATCCTAGAGTTTTATTGTAGATTTGTGCATGTTCGGTTTTGTTATTGGTTATCTCTTGTTGTGATTTTGATTTATTTGATGATATTTGGTAAAATATGTGTCTACATTTTGAAGAAAACCCCTCATAGTCCCCCTGGGATGCATTGTGGATGATTTGACCTATTTAGGGCCATCCATGGTGTGTTTCAACCTTCCTAGACCTAGAAATTGGTAAATTACATTCTAGGTCGATGTGTGATAATGTAGATCCCTTGATAAACATGTTTATATGTTTATTTTTGTTGAAAAAGGAAGGTTGGTAGTGTACCTAGATTTGATAATGGCATAAGGGGTTGTTTGAAATGACATGGAAATGTGTTAATTTGGTTAATTTAGAACAAGTCACGTGGCTTATGAATTATGTTATAAGTTCTTAAGAGAGTTAGTGCATATGAAATAGTGAATGTGTTAAATTGGTAATGGAATGTGAAATGAGAAATATGAAAATGGGATTTCATAAGGGAATTCTTGAATATACTTAGGGAGTTAGGCATGAGAATGGGAATTGGGATAAATGGAATATTTAATGTAAATGAAAAATGTGTTTATGGTATGTGGAATAATATTAATTCCCATGTTGATTATTATGAATTATGATTCTTATTTGTTTTAGTCATGTTGGTTGTGATATGAATTGTGTTTGGTGAATGGATTAATAAGCATGTGAACATGGCTTGGGGTTTGGGGTAAAGGAATGATGCTCCTCCCATGGGTCAAGTTGGGATAATTATCTTATTCCACCAACAATGCATGGGTTAGGGAAGGTGACAGAGAACTATTACCCTAATTGTTTCATACCACTCGGGATGAGGCTTCAAGGTGAGGACATTGTGTTTTTTAAGATGTGGTATCCATTGTGAGATAGGTACTTGACTATTCTATTATGAAGAATGATGAATTCCATGAATCTTTGTGTGAATGAGGTAAATTACAGCCCATTAATAACATTTTTATGATGAACTAAGTAATTAAGAAGATAAAAATAATGAATTTAGATCTATGGTTAGTAATAGATAAGTAAATATTATTAACTAGTGGCCCCTAAAATATCATTTATAAACTCATGATTTATTTAATACCTTCATGAACTATCTATTTAGATGGAATATTTTGTAGACACCATTGGTGGTGGCCTATAGAGTTGTAGTCACACCCTGATCAGGCTGCTGTTGGATACCCAAGTAGATTTCATGATTGCAGACCAGGATAAGGGTAATGGGCTTGAGCTTGGGAGTTAATTCAGGCTTGATTGGTGTGTGGATGATGTTCTGGACTTAGAGTCCGGATCATTTTGGATATTCCACTATCGTCTTTATTTTGGGTATTGTTCACTTTCCATTATATTTGGACATGGAATATTTACTATTGACTGAATGGACCGAAGGACTAAATTTTTATTTATTTTAGATAATCCCCCTTTTGAAGGTATATGGGGAAACCACACATGAATTCAAAGATGTAGAGACATAAAACCTAATCTGAAGGTCATAAGATAACAAGGCCACAAATCATACCAGAACAAGACTACTTGAAAATGCCCATCCCCATCCCTAGAATCAACATCATTATGGAAAACCTCCACCTTTTCATGGGTGGTCAATAATCTATCCCATGCATAAATGCATGGTCCTGGTACTGATGGCTGATCCATACCCTGTTGATATTAAAAATCCAAAAATTCATGCTCGGTGAAATCGACCTACTCTAAATTCTTATCTGAAGCTGTTCCTTGTAATATGTTTGATACATGAAATTATCCAAAAAACAAAATAGAAAACTATCTGAAACACACTCAAACAACATTGCCTCCAGGGAAAGCCAAAAATCCAATTAAATTTTTAAATTTGAAACTACGTCAGACCATAATCACACATTGGAAACCAAAACACCTTGAAACAGACATCGAAGACATTAACCACCCTCGAGAATCTTCCATTGAAGAACCTATTAAATTCTATAACCACAAACACCATCATTAAGATTGAGAACCACCAACAGAATCATCAGTTCCTAACCTATCACTACCCAGATCACCTTCATCATCACCTCATAGCAACACCAGAATCCACCATTGAACTGAGAAGAACAACACCATCAAGAGACACCATCCGATGTCGTCCAAAGAATCATTCATCATCAATGTTGTGGCATAGAGGGTCATCAACATTGACATAGTACACACCATATAAAAACACCCAGATAAAAAATTCGTACAAACCACAAAGAAAATAACATCAATTGATAACATCAGTAAAAAACAAGAAAGAAAGGAGGAGAAAAGAGAGACAAAAACCAGAAAATGTATCTGGGGTTGAAACCCTACGGAGAAAACTGAATGAAAAGAAACATAGAGGAAATCTAGAACCAGATAAATCCAGATCCAGAATAAAATAAAGTAAGACAAAACCAGAATAGAAATTGGGATTGAAACCCTAGGAAGAAGGGCCCACTCCGATAATTCCTTAATATTTGTCATCTGCCAAACTGCTTTCCCAAAACATCAGCATTTCCTTTTCTCCAAATCCAAAATGGAGAGGAGATAAGGAAAATAAGATCAGAGAACAAAAATTCATATAGGGAGACACACTTGAGGTCATGTGGAAACCTGACTCAGGTCACCAGTTTAGTGGATCCTAGGTCAGAAATGTTACGTTATCTCCTTGAGAACATCCTCAAGGGACTTGGAATTGGTATTTTGGTGAGGAAAACCATACTATAGTATTTCAATGGATGATTAGAAGTGTATTTTTTATAGTATAGTCAAGTAAGAAGTCACAAGTTGATGGAATTTATTAAGGAGATAATCCCTTTTTATAATTGGCGTGGGGGGAAATTTAAGAATTACATAAACTATTAAAATATAATATGGTTACTACAGGGGTAAAGACTTCCAAAATACCTAAAAGGCTGAGAGAATTATATATTAGAAAAAATATTATCCCATTGGGAATTATTCAAAATTTTTCTGATTTGTAAATAATTTAATAATATAACATATTCATAAAATATAATTGTTTCAAATTTAACACTATTCATTACTATGAAATTAAAAACATCAAAAAAATATTATAATTTGAACCAAATATTTTATTATATCTAATACATGTCATAGGTATCTGTATAATTAATGAATAATCTTAATTATCTCAATTTATATTTATTTTAAAAAATTTCATATAACTTATTTTATTATTCAATTAAATTAATAATTAATGCATCGCCATTGTGAAATAATTTAAGGTATTTATTTGTTTCATAAAAATAAAAAATAAATCATAATGATTAATATACATATTTTATATTTCTAGAGACTATTTATGGTCAAAAATATTTTTTGGAAAATGATATATTAAAATGTTATACTAAATAAAAACCAAAGTGTGAACAGATTGAATTTATTTTAAATAAAATATTATAAGGGGAGTAAAGTGATCCAAGTGGATTTAAAAGGTCTAGAATTTAAACCAAATATGATTATGGATGAAAATTACTCATAAAAAATGATTTATTCAAATTTTTGGGTCACTTAATGGTTCCTATATTTTTTTTAAAATCATTTTATTGATTTTTCTTCTACTTTCACTAGCATTGCATCAACATTTCATAAGAATTAAAGTTAATTATTTCATATATAAAAATTAAAAATAAATTACTTTCATAAAAATTAATTAATTTGGTTCATGATAATATTTTATAATCGTTCATTATATATATTTACCCATATTGACGTCAATACAACTTCTTTAATTTGTTAATTTGACTTTTATGGCCTTGTGAAAGCATTACACATGAATTTGAACAATATTCAGTTATATAACTTTAAAATTAAATCTATAAAAAATTCATAAATTATACAAAATTATTAATAGAAATGTCATGAAAAGACTTTTTATCATTAAATTATTATCTATAAGGAACCAGATTTAATTTTTCCAATACAATGTAGGCACTACGTCATCACTGAAAACGTTTTTTATACATATCATGAAATAAATTTTAATTTACATGTTTTGAATTATTTTTGTACAATATTTATATTTTAATATCATAATAGAGTCATTACATAAGTTTAGTAAATTTTACTTCATAATTAATCCATTTAAAAAGTTTGATAAATTTATATTATAATTATGTGTTGATGATATCAAACAAATACTGTTTTTAAAAAATACAGTATTTTACTACTCACCAAAAAAATATTTTTTTAGAAAATTGTAATTTTTTTCCATAGACTAATTTTTATATGTTGATTCAAAAAATGAATTTAATTTTATAATATAAATTTTCTAAAATCACTAAATGTTATTAATATTACTAAGAGAAATAATAATCAATTTTTAATGAAAATATGTTTTTAATGAATAAAATGGATTTACTAAAAATCAAATAAAACGAAAATACAAAAAATATAGTACATATTTAAAAAGGATTATTTAAGACATTATCAATGAGTATGAATATTATATATTCCACAATTTCACTATTAATATTCATTCCCTCCAATTTAATTTCTAGGTTATAATGGTCATATTTAAAGAATAATATTATGTTATCCATTTAGGCTCGATGTGGATTATCTTATACACTATAAAACAAAGTCATTATTTTTAAAAACATAGGATGTTACACTAAAACATCATAATTTTTTACTATAGAACTTCTTAAGATTCAAATGAATTATTCTTAAAGTCATTTAGATTTCTATATGGTTCAAATGATATCTTTGTATGGTTTTATAAACTTCATAAGGTACTATTCAGAACATTATAAGTTTGAGTTAAAGACATTGTAAGGTTATATAGAATATCATAAGGTCAATATGATCATCATAATGTTGATCATTATAAGGTACATAATTTGTTGAGTTTAGAGATTTTGGTAATGTCACGAACCATACATCAGGACTTTATAAGGTTTGACTAATCTGTATAATAATTTTGTGAATCTTCATAATGATTAAATATTCATACATTTCAACTTCTTAGGGTTGATATTTTCCTTAGGTTCAATACTTTGTGAGATTATGAGAACATCTAGAATGAGACATGTTTTTAGAAAAAATTCATATGATGTTTTATAGTATTCTTCATAGGTTCAAACATAATGATTAATGAAGTGGATCATGATTCAAGTTGTTGTGATGATAGGAGTTCCACATCACAATCCACATTTACATGTCATAATGCATATATAAATACACACATGGATGGAGATTTAAAAGATTTAATAATTCATATTTTATGAAATATTTAATGAAAGAAAAATCATGATATTCATGGTGAATTAAAAAATATATTTAACTATGATTTTGAGGATTAATTAAATCTATAAAAATACACCAGTTTGGAAAATTATGATATCTTATTTACAATAATTGAAGAGTTTCAGAAATTTAATATGGAAACAATATTTATGGGATTTTCTTTGAATATATAAGAGAATGTTTAGAAGAAGAAAGTGACGAGGTGAAAAAATAGAGAGATAAATTTCAAACTGCATTATTCTAAATATTCATCAATCAATCATAGAATGAGAACTTGATATTACTATGATCAAAAGATCCACCAAGTATTGAAGGAAGAGAACTTGAAGTCATCATGGAATATCCTACACATTTAGGAATAAGGAGAATAAATCCTATGATAAATTTTTATTGTATAAGGATATCCGGAACTATATTCCATAAAATATTGAGAAGAGGAGAAAGGTTAATGAACTTATACACCAAGAAGTGAGAAGTTGTTGAAGAAATACTCATATGTTCAAGGAGTAATCCATTTAATGATTATGTGTGGTATTCAACACCAAAAGGAGGCAAAAGTTTATGTTATTCCATACAAATATCCCTTCACATGATTTATATAATGAATTCTAAGGATAGGGATGATACATACCATAAAGAGTATAGATGATACCTACTCAATCCTTTGTGTTTTGATTTCTAGGAACTCATAATCAATACAATATAATAGTGATAATCAATTTATGATCGAGGTTATTAAGAAATAATAATAAGGAGTGAGATTTTTATAAAGGTTTTGATCCTTGTAAAAATGACTATGTCTTATACCATAAATTATTATATTTTTCAGGTAATAATCAAGGACACATGAAAGTGGATCAAGGTCTTAATTAGTCATAGAAGTTTATTTAAACGGAAAGGAAGACCTAAAAGTATCATTGATTCACCCATCCCCCTCCAAGTGATCTAACTAGGCCCAAGAATTTCATATAATAGAAGAAATACCAATGATAAGATGAAATCATATACCTATTTGGGATATATTCATTTATTGTGTAATCATTCTTTATTTGATAATACATTGGGTTTTAAATTTTTTTAATAAAAGGAATAAGAATTCAATACTCAAAGAGTAATGTTGGAAAACAAAAAAATTGCACATTACATGTCATAAATCTAAAGTACACAAAGTGTACTCCTCGACCAGAACATCATCCAAATAAATTACAAGTTGTGAATACCAAGTATAAGGAATGAATCAATTACACAAAATGAATCCAAATTACATATTATGAAATGTTTGAAGTCTAATTATGATTAGTTATATGGCGTAAACCCAATACATGATGTGAAAATTTCGAAACCTAATTTACACAAAGATTCATACTGTGAAATCCAAGAGATCCAAAATGTTTAGATATTAATGCAGATCTAAAATACATGGCATAAAGTTGAGTACATTCTCTGAATGTATCGATGAATAAGACCCTTAAAAGAGTTACATGACGTGAACTATTTACACCCCAGGTAACATTTGAGTTCTATATATTTCCTACAACCCTGAAGCATAGAACAGTTTAGATGCCCAAAATAATTTCTTTATTTCATCTGAATTTCCTTCCCATTTTCATTCTCATATATTTCTATTACATTATTTTATGTTTTATCAGTTATTTTATTGCCATATTTAATTTTGATACTCATTTGTTGCTTGTTTTCTATTCTGACATATGAATCCAATACCAGTTATCATTTAACATCATTTTAATTTGTTTTCTTATTTTTTTCTTCATTAAAGTTAGTATTAAATTAATATTGAATGAATTAATTTTTGGATTTATTTTATTTAAGTTATCTATTTATCATGTCAAGAATGTTGTGATCGGTTTCCCTACTTTCATTCAATTATATTATGCATGGATAAAATAGTTAAGGTTTGGGGTCAAGAGTTATGGTGGATTAAACCTAATGAATATCTATATCAAAACTTGGAAACCCTATGGATAGTAATTTGGTTGGAAAAATTTCAATCTAATTTTTATTGCATCTACCCTGACCATAAGAGGTTAATTTGAAAGGATATTTAACCTAATTGAAGTTAAGTAGTCTAGGAACAATAGCCTATAATTCATCCTTCCTAGATGTTGATATTCATACACTTAGATTCTGAACTATTTCTAGATGAAGGATTAGTTCATATCTTTGGTAGATCCAATTGGTTAGACCAAGATCAATCAGTGACTTCTCAATGTTTGGAAGCCTAAGACAAAGGTCTATCCCAAGCTATATTTAGCTTTATCTTCCACCAATACCCTAAAATTTAACATTAACCCTTCCTTTCAATTTGAATTAATCCAAATTTACTTAGTTTAGTATACCCTGTAAATAGAAATTTATTTTCAAAAATCCAACCAAAAACTTTCTTACCCCAGGGTTGCTTTTCGGCAAGCCGTCTCTGTGGGTTTAAACCCGAACTACCACTGTGTTATTCCTGTTTATCCATGTGTAGTTTGGGGAAATAAAAATTTAATATGATCAACACCGACCAATAATCAATGATGTCATGTGGGCTGTTCAAATTTTGGCATTGTTTCCAGGTATATATGTGCTTTGGGAAAGTGACCTATGATATGATCCTTGGATTAGCTCATTCCCCACCCTATTTTCATCATTTCCTTCCCCTTTTAATATTAAAAGTATTTTTCTCATGTAATAGTACCTATGTCCACCTTATTTTGGATCAAATTCATGCACTAATCCCCCCTAACTCATTCTAGGATCCTGGATACAAAAGCAGTAGTTCCTATTGATCCTAAAATTTAGGTATCTAACATTAAACATCGATGCATTATAATTACTAAACATAATAGTATTTCACCACCACAACCGCATAATACTCAATATGTGTCACCTGAACAATGGGGATAATGACCAGCGCTGTAGGAGGACAATATAATAGATTGAGGATTTATGTATATTAGTGTTGTTGTGCCCATAATTATGAAGCCTATTTTTTAGGTGCACTCATTCGAGATAAAAACTAGAATCATTCATATGATCCAAAACATGGGGTATTATAGTGGACCAAAAATGTGAAGAATCACATGACCCCATTTCAAATTTCATAGAGGTTTGTGACACCTTTCAAAATCAAGGTGTCTCATTAGATTTCCCCAGAATCTATGTCTTCCCACTATCCTTACATAAAAAATTCATGGTTTGTGTCATGACCCGAACCTACCGGTCTCGAGCCGCAACTACCCCAGGCCTGCCTCCATAGGCCAGGGGCTGGTGACAAGCACCGAAGGTGTAACGATATCAGAGAGGCCTTCGAATAAGTACCTTTACACACACACATAGCCCACTCAATGTAGAAGTGCAAAGTAAAAAATAAAACCAAAATACAAACAACTATAACCCAACCATAGTCATGCATCAACTTCTAAATAGTACAAGTAAAGTGATGAAAAGTACAGAAAAGATAACTGAACAGAAAAAGGGGAAAAACATGCGCCCAACTATAAAGGTGCCACAACATGGAAATAGGTAAACAAAAGTAAACAACTGGTGAGTCTCACACCTGAAAATACTACTACGACCACTGAATGCAGCCCCAAGCTCATGTGTCCTCTACGATCCTCCGTAGTCTCGATTGACCTGTTCATCGTCTGCAAGGGCACACCAAGTGCAAGGAAATACCAAGTAGGGGTGAGTATAAAGATACATAGTAGGATGACTCAAAGTCTCTAGGGAGAAACAAAGGAGATACTAAAATGGTGAGAAGCAGACAGAACAAGAACAGTGTAAGAGTACAAAAGAGAGAGTGTAGCTCAACTTGACAAGAGAAAGGAAGCAGGCTTGTCCAACCAAGAAGAGCTAGACATGGAAAGCACGTGGCATTCCCCACACATCTTCACCCCTCCTAGAATGAGAGTAACTAAACCCAAGGATTGGGAACAAAAGTAGGGTGTATATATCTGCTCAATATGAAACCTTAATGAGTGTGTAAGGGGATCTCTATCTCCAAGCTCAGCCCAAGAAAAGTGGCCAACAGTTCAAAGGATGTCCACCACTGTTTCCCAATAGTCCCACATTCCAAAGCTACCTCATCGCTGAACCGTACAACCAAGGGTCCTGATCTATTAATCATGGAGAAAAGTCACTGACTAGCCTCATAGAAAGGGATGAGTTTGAAAGAAGTCATCGAGTAACCCACTGCCTAGCCCCGTTGGGGGGTAAACCCCAAGAGGTCATTGGGTAACCCACTGCCCTGCCCCGCTGGGGGGTAAACCCCAAGAGGTCTTTGGGTAACCCACTACCCAGCCCCACTGGAGGGTAAACCCTAAGGTGAACGGTTAACTCACTACCTAGATCTACTAGATGGTAAACCCTATGGTTAATGGGTAACCCACTGCCCAGCCCCACTGGGGGGTAAACCCTAAGAGGTCAATGGGTAACCCACTACCCAGCCTCGCTAGAGGGTAAACCCTAAGGTCAACGGGTATCCCACTACTCAGCCCCGTTAGAGGGTATACCCTAAGGTCAATGGGTAACCCACTACCCAGCCCTACTGGAGGGTAAACCCGAATTTGGTCTGATATCTCCGTACTACCCATGCCATCACTCGGTGTCACTAACATTGCTACCATGTGTTGGTTGGGATTGTGTCAAAGGAACCTTCAACCAACTCCCTTTCAAGTATCCACAATTAATGAGATCTCTAAATAGGCTCTGCACGCTCAAACAGACTACACCGTTGTAATCCTCGTGAAATATCATGTGAGATAGACTATTTACGCACCCCGAATAGACGTCAAATGAAAACGTCGCAGTACGCTGCACACAGCTTAAAATATGGCCCATGGGGACCGCACATCAACTCCGGCTTCAATGCCTGAAACCACCTTGGTCAACTTCTCCTTGATGCTAGGGTCACAACACCACTGACGGCGCCAAAAACGGACTCTGGATGCAGAAGCTGCAACTCCCCGCGTTATGCAAACAGGGCCCGGTGGGGCCCATACCTCGACCCCGAAACACATCACGCAGATCATACCATTGAATTCCTTGAATATAACCATGAGGTGTAGGATATTCATTTTCCATGAATCAACTTATGAATCACAAGTCGTAAAAATGTAACATACGTCTGAAAGCCACCTTGTGGGGCCCACACCTCGGGCCTGAATTTGGGTAGGTGTATTGCGCCATCGCAATACCCTCGGAAGAATACTCAGAAATGAGTGCTCAAACACCCCAAATGGATGTCAGGTGAAAAAGTGGTGTTTCACCGTAAAACGCGTGAACCAGGCCCTGTGAGGCCCACCCCTTTTCTCTAACCCAAACGCTTCAAAAAGCATCTCAAAACGTCCACACGAGGACTGGGGTCATGCTGCCGCTGACTGCCCGTCAATCGGACATCCCAAGTATGAGTTAGGTCCTACACAAGAATAATTAATTAATTAATTAATTAATTAATTAATTAATTAATTAATTAATTAATTAGTTATTCGCATCAAGCATTTTGTGCCACTAAGCAACGAAACCAAACCCCAAGGGTTCTGAACCAACTTTGGAAGGACCGTCTCAACTATAGGGACACAACTCCTCTGACGACGTGTTAAATGGACGTCTGGTTCGCGAATCACGTCCGTCGCAACTTTAATAACAATTTAATAATTTTAAATTAAGGCATTTCGGGTCACCCGACTTGAGGCGCATAACTCGAAAAACCCTGAAAGCCACATCAAAACACCAATCTCGCTGATATAAACCTGCAGTCACTGACGGAGCATCAAAAGGACACGCCGTTTAGGAGATATGCCCCCTTGAAAAAAAGGTGGCCCAAAATGGGCCGGTCCAGACCGCCGGCCCGTGGCCCAGCTGTAGGTCCAGCCTGACTTGCCCTGGCCCGCTCCAGCAACACTAGACCCGCCTCGAGTCCGGTTCTTTAAAGAGACCGGCCAAATTCTGATCTTTATTCGTGTCGCACTAGAAGGACCCGCGGTTTGTGGGTCTTTGTCCACGCCGCAACCCACCTGAGGTCAGCGCCTTGGGTGCTCCGCCCCAACTACGACCGGCCGACGCCGGTGCGTCCACCCGCTAGCCAAGCACAACGCCGCACGCCAGCCGCCCGGTCCACGACCGCCAGGGATTCTTGCTTCACCGCCGGCTCCACCGGAGCCCCGCAATCCTCTGCGCCGCTCAACCACACCGCCCTGGTGCTCCCTGCTCGCCGCATGACGTGCCAAAGCCCCCCCGGTGCTCCTCCGGTCCCTGCTACGCCACGCCGTAGCCACCGCCTCCATGCTCCAGCCTCTGCCCCTTGCCAAAGCCTAACCTTCTTCTGGTCCCCCCGACCACTCCGATGGTTAGAAAAATTATCCGAAACTAGTTTCGGAATCCTCAGGGCCGGATCTTCACAGCGCCTCCCCTCGCTCATCGATCTGTCATAGTTTTGGCGTGTCTGAAATTTTGGACGAAGAACGCTTAAGAAGGGGTTTAGAATGAGGCTCGGACGATGGCCGTGTTCGTTTGGACATCATCCCAATTCTAGAGTTTTAGAATTTAAACAACATAATTGAGGAAAACTCAAGAAATCGACGAAGGTGTGAAAATTAACCAAAAACCCTACCTCGAATTGGTCGTGTGTCGTTGGTGGCGCGTCCACGACATTCCTTCTTCGATCCACCAAGGTTCCGGCGGTGGTCGCTCCATGATTCGGTGAAGAACGACAAAGAATGGCTAGAGGGATAAATAGAGAGAGAGAGAGCTTGGGTGTTAGAGAGAGAGATTGAATTAGAGTTTTTCCCTTAACCCTACACACTTAAATTCTATTTATAGGGATCCCACTCAGCGCAGAATCTGAATTCACCGCGCCCTCTCATTTTATATCATGCCTAGGAAAAATGCCCCATTTTGAACTCAACGGAAGTCTCGTATTTCCATTATGAGACTTCGTTCGAATGTTATTTGAAAAGAACTTCAGTTATTAAAATCACTAAGTCATTATTTCAAAATGACAATTTTTCCCCTGGGTGACATCTCTCACAGCAGGCCTTCACCCGGAACTTTTACACCCCACCTAGAGTAAATGGAATGCTCCGGATGTAACGGTGGCCTCATATTTTTGATCTGAGATACAATTTAGAAGAAAACACAACCCTTCCACGTGCATAGTATTAAAACACTTATTGTTTTTATAAAATTTATTCTGGGCACAATAGGCCTAGGAATCGCACACTGTCTTAGCTCATAGCTATGGAAATATATGTAGAAATATTACAAAGTCTTTCAGGGCAAAAACTGATTCTCTACATCATTCCCTCCTTCAATATTTTCGTCCCTGAAAATAAAAACTAGGAAAAACAACTCGGGGTATGGAGCTCACACATAGCTCTCCTACTCCCAAGAAAACTTTCACAACACCATGCTGGCACAACACGCAATACAAAAAGATGGTTCATACTCATAAGGTCTTCTACTTTTGATAAAATGCGTAGGAACACACACACACCTCATCAGTTGTGACATGTGGAAGATGTCGTGCGCCCAATCCTACTATTGGGAGGGTAGAGAAAGATGGTAGACAACCTCTCATTCCCTTGCACAATTTCAAAACGGCCCAAAGAAACTCAAGGGACTTCCCCAGATGAATCTCTACTTTCTATGTCGCGACCGAAATCACGGTTTGCTCATGGAACATGGTCTTGTGATTACCTCCTTCAGAATTACCATCTGGTGAAACAACCAAGGATATTCGGTCACACAAGTTTTCACAGACTATGCATCATAACCGAGAATCTATTACATGCTCAAGAAGTGGATGAGTCAACACCATCGACTTAAGAAAGGTTGCACCCTCCTGGTCCAATAGGGTCGAATGCAGGGAAGCTAACTACCATGAAACTTCCCGCACCTGACGAGTCTGGGGCTCTATGCTAAGGGAACCTGCTACAACACAGCCATTTTTCCAGAATATAGACTACCTCAAAAAAATAGTCCTGCAGACATTTCAACCCACACTGTCGTCTCAGGTTCAAGTCTCTCTGGGTGAGCATGCACATGAGACACTGGTGGTCTGAGCAAACCACAAAGTTCTCTCCCAGAAGATAGTGCCTCCACATTCTCAGGGTAAGGACTACCACTACCAGCACCACATAGTGAATCGTGTAGTTCTATTTATGGGGTGTCCATCACCTCATCCTGTACTTGATAATGATATCAAAATTGACGTTGAGCACACAAGGTACCAACGAATAGGGCAGGAGAGCAAACACATCCAACCGCCAGAGGCTAGACACGTAAATCACATGGCATACCCCACGTGTTTTTCCCCTCTTGGAAGGAGAGTAATCCCCAAAATTGGCACTCTACCAAACCCACTAGTGGAACCTCAACAAAGGGAGGTCAAGCAGAAAAGCCCCACTAGAAAATCTAGAACCTGCTCTAACACTCCACCACACAACCCTGCCATGAATGCACATGTCAGAGGGACTCATCCACCACACCTCAATACTATCCACTTTGGGTGGTACTGAATCTCCCTCACAGTTTTGATCACATAACAAAAACGCATCCCAGTTGGGGAAGAACCCCTCTTTCCCATGCATTCAAATCTACGTCAGACAACTCCAACACAAGGTTACACCAATGCCCTGCGTCACCCTCGGTAACCCCTCGAACAAGGAGTTAGACGAAAAGAGTACCTCACACAGTGTCTAACATGTTCTATTGAGATAAGTAGAAAAAGACACAGAGCGTACCTCTTATCATCTCATGCGATGTTGGATTGTAGACATCCAGAGAACATAGCCTCCTGTAGCTCGGTTCGTCAGCTCCCTGAGCCTGACATGGGCCGCCTAGTGGTGGTGGAAGGACCTCAAAACGTCATCCACCAAAAAAAATTCTTCCTACTCTTCTGCCAACACCACCTCCCTGGGGACCACCCTGTCCTCACCTGGTAGTTCTCTGATCACGACACTACCTCTGTCGTGGTGGTGCATCTATCAACTATCTGGAAAACTCAGCACATTTGGTCGAGTAGTCTCACGCCACCTGACCTCGCACATCACAATCACTGCACTAGTCATCCTTGGGCTGTCTCGGTGCTCTATGATGCCCCTGACCATGTGCATGAGTCTCAGCAAGGGGAGACCTCCGGCGCCGAGGCCCTTCCAATTGACGTCCCTCTAACAAAAATTTCTCTGTCACCAGTGCATGCTCCAGCACCTTGAGATGGGTGAGGATGCACAAGGGCACTACGCTGGCATGAATATCCTATATAGATACCTCGCTCAATCTTCTGTTCTCGGAAGTTTCCATCATGGAACACATCCAAAGAGTACTTAGTAAGGTCTGAGAACCTAGTCGCGTACTCCTCCACAACCATCACTCCCCACTGAAGCTCCAAAAACTCCTAAAACCCTATAAAGCATAAGTAGGAGGGGTGGTACTCCTCACGAAACAGCTACTAGAAGTCATCCCACGAGAGTACCGACTCATCGTGCATCTCAGTAACCCTGGCTCTACTAATGCCAAACTACTTGGTGGAAAAACTGGCTGTCAAAGCCACCATCTAACCCATCATTGTCCAAACTATCCTGATGAGGCGTACCACCGACTCTAGACAACCCTTCATTGTCTAAGGGTATAACTCCCCATGGAACCTCAACAGTATCTGACGCTGGAACTCATGTAGCACACCCAGCCTGGACTCATCATCGGGATTCACTGCTAGTACTATCTGCTACTCCACAGGTGGAGGTGCTACTGCTTTCCCTCCTAGAGAAAGGGTAATCATATGATGGATCTTGAACTAAGGCCTCGTCACTCATAGAGTTGTTGTCACGAACTGGAGCTATTATCCTATTTGGATGTCATCATGGAGACATCCTGAATCCGATGAAGGAGTACCGCGATAAAATGATCATATATATACCAAAAATGATGGGGAGGTGACTCAAGAAGGAAAGTCAAAGAATCAATCCTTTATGATGCACAAACCAAATTCCCTTGCAACATGTTTCTCAGTGTGCCGAGTCAACAAGCGGGTTATCAGGATCCTGGTGAATGGATACGTCGGCCGTCACACCATCACTAGATTCCCTGGCTTGAGAGCCACTCTCGAGACACATTGACACCATTTCCCCAAAACCCAACCAATTCCTTTTTAGGGATGTCCGAACAATGCCCCAAGGAACTAAACACCTTTGATACCACTTTGTCATGACCGGACCCTACCGGTCTCGAGCCACAACTACCCCAGGCCCACCTGCATAGGATAGGGGCTGGCGACAAGCGCCGAAGGCATAATGATCTCGAGGAGGCCTTCTCTTAACTACCTGTACACACACACACACAACCCACTCAATGCAGAAGTGCAGAGTAAAAAAATAAAACCAAAGGAAAAACAACAATAACCCAACCAATTTCATGCATCAACTTCTAAATAGTACAAGTAATGTGTTGAAAATTACTAACAAGATAACTAAATAGAAAAAGGGGTAAAACATGAGCCCAACTAGAAAGGTGCCACAACCCGGCAATAGGTAAATGAAAGTAAACAGCTGGTGAGTCTCACACCTGAAAATCCTACTACGACTACTGAATGTAGCCCCAAGCTCTTGAGTCCTCTATGCTCCTCCGTAGTCTCGATCGACCCGTATGTCGTCTACATGGGCACACCAAGTGCGAGAAAAGCCCAATTAGGGGTGAGTATAATGATACTCAGTAGGATTTCCTAAAACCTCGAGGGAGAAACAAAGGATATACTAAAATGGTGAGCAGTAGACAGAATAAGAATAGAGTAAGAGTACAAAAGAGAGGGTGAAACTCAACCTGACAAGATAAAGGAAGCAGGATCGTCCAACCAAGAGGAGAAAGACATGGAAAGCATGTGGCATACCCCACACATCTTCACCCCTCCTAGAAAGAGAGTAAATGAACCTAAGGAGTGGGGAAAAAGTAGGGTGTATATATCTTCTCAAAAAGAAACCCGAACGAGTGTGTAAGGGGATATTTACCTCCAAGATCAGAACAAGAAAAATCACCAACAGTTCAAAGGATATACAACACTGATTCCCAATGATCTCGCACGCCAAAGCTACCTCATCGTTGAACCGTATAACCAAGGGTACCGCTTCAGTAATCAAGGAGAAAATTCACTGACTAGCCTCATAGAAAGGGCTAAGTCTAAAAGAAGTCATCGGGGTAACCCACTTCCCAGCCCTGCTGGGGGGTAAA
Organism: Viscum album; assembly: GCA_963277665.1. NCBI lineage: Eukaryota > Viridiplantae > Streptophyta > Magnoliopsida > Santalales > Viscaceae > Viscum > Viscum album. The sequence goes on along the minus strand of OY728138.1, from coordinate 735,298,859 downwards.
CCCCAAGAGGTCATCGGGTAACCCACTATCTAGCCCCGCTGGGGGGTAAACCCCAAGAGGTCATTGGGTAACCCACTGCCCAGCCCCGCTGGATGGTAAACCCTAAGGTGAATGGGTAACCCACTGCCCAACCCTACTAGAGGGTAAACTCTAAGGTTAACGGGTAACCCATTTCCTAGACCCGCTGGGGGGTAAACCCTAAGAGGTCAATGGATAACCCACTACACAACCTCGTTGGAGGGTAAACCCTAAGGTAAATGGGTAACCCACTGCCCAACCCTACTGGAGGGTAAACCCTAAGGTCAACAGGTAACCCACTGCCCAACCCTATTGGTGGGTAAACCCTCAGGTCAACGGGTAACCCACTACCCAGCGCCGCTGTAGGGTAAACCTAGAACTGGTCCGATATTTCTGCACTACCCGTGTCATCACTGGGTGTCACTAACATCGCTACCATGAATTGGTTCGGAGAGCATTAAAGGAACCTCCAAAAAATGCCCTTTCATGTTTTCACATTTAATGAGATCTCTAAATAGGCTCTGTACATTCAAATAGATTACACCATTGCAATCTGCATAGAAAAACACACTTGATAGACTATTTACTCGCCCCGAACGGACGTCTGATGAAAAATTCGCAGTACGCTGCACACAACATAAAAGACGGCCCGGGGAGCCCACACCTCAACTCCAGCTTCAACGCATGAAACCACCCTAGTCAACTTCTCCTCGATGCCAGGGTCACAACGTCACAGATAGCGCTTAAAACAGACTCTGGATGCCGAAGCTGCAACTCCCCATGTTATGCAAATGGGGCCCTGTGGGGCCCACACCTCGACCCCGAAACACATCATGTAGACCGTACCATTGCGTCTCTTGTAGATAACCATAAGGCATAGGATATTCATTTTCCCTGAATGAAATTATGATGCATAATTCGTAAAAACTCAAATACGTCCGAAAGCCGCCTCCTTGGGCCCATGCCTCGGGCCCAAATTTAGGCGGGCAGATTGTGTCGTTGCAATCCCCTTGGAAGAATACTCAGAAACAAGTGATCAAAATCCCCTAATGTATGTTGGGTGAAAAAGTGGTGTTTCACTATAAAAATGCATGAACCAGGCCCTGTGGGGTCCACACCTTGTCTCCTACCTGAACACTTTGTAAAGCATCTCGAAAAGTCTACACAAGGACTGGGGTCACACTTCCGCTGACGATGCGTCAATCGGACATCCCAAGCAGGAGTGAGGTCCAAAGAAAGAATAATTAATTAATTAATTAATTATTCGTATTTGGCGTTTCATGCCACCGAGCAACGAAACCAAACAGAAAGGGTTCCGAACTAACTTTAGAAGGACCGTCTCAACTCCAGGGCCATAGCGCCTCTGACAGCACGTCAAACGGACGTCCGGCTCGCAAATAACGTTCATCGCAACTTTAATAACAATTTAATAATATTAAATTAAGGTGTTCCGGGTCACCCGCCTTAGGGTGTAGAACTCAAAAACCACGAAATCTACTTCAAAAATCTCGTCTCTCTAACACAAACCTGCAGCCACTGACGTCACATCAAACAGACACGCCGTTTAGGAGATATGCCCCCTTGACCAAAAGGGGTCCCAAAAAGGGCCAGTCCAGACCACCGTCCCATGGCCCAACCGCAGGTCCGACCTGACTCGCCACGGCCCGCTGGCTGCCGCCCACTCCAGCAACATCGGACCCGCCTTGGGTCTGGTTCATCAAAGCAGACCGGCCAAAGGCCGGTCTTCATCCGCGTCACACCAGCAGGACCCGCTGTTTGCGGGTCCTTGTCCACGCTGCACCCCAACCGAGGTCAGCGCCTTGGGTGCTCTGCCCCGACGGTGACCGTCCGGGGCCGACACCTCCACTCGTCGGCCGAGCGCATTGCCATACACTGGCCGCCCGCGCCTCGTCGCCCGAGCTTCCCGCTCTACCGTCGGCTATGCCGGAGCCCCACACTCCATTGCGCCACTCAACCACACCGCCCTGGTGCTCCCTGCTCGCCACACGACACGCCAAAGTCCCCCCGATGATCTTCCAGTTCCTACTACACCACGCCGCAGCCACCACCACCCAGCCATGCCCAACCCCACTCCTTCTGCAACACTCGACGCCCTCGTGCTCTTGCCTCACCCGACACCACTGTGCTCCATCCTCCACCCCTTTCCGGATCCAGACCTTCCGCCGGTCCCCCCGACCACTCCGGTGGCCAAAAAAATTATCTGAAACTGGTTTTGGAATTCTCAGGGCTGGATCTTCATAGCACCGCCCCATTCCTCGTTGATCCATCACGGTTTTGGTGCATCTGAAATTTTGGACGAAGAATGCTCAAGAACGGGTTTTAGAACGGGGCTCGGACGATGGCCATGTTCATTTGGCCATCTTCCCAATTCTATAATTTTAGAATTTAAAAAATGGAATTGAATAAAACTCAAGAAATCGACAAAGGTGCGAAAATTACCCAAAAACCCTACCTCGAATCGGTCGTGTGTTGTTGGTGGCACATCCACGACGCTCCTGCTTCGATCCGCCAAGGTTCCGGCGGTGGTCGCTCCTCGATTCGGTGAAGAACGGTGAAGAACGACTTGAGAGATAAAGATATAAAGAGAGAGATTGGGTGTTAGAGAGAGAGATAGAGTGAATTAGAGTTTTTCTTAACCCTAAACACTTAAATTCTATTTATAGGGATCCCACTCAGCACAGAATTTGAATTCACTGTGCCCTCTCATTTTATATCGCACCTAGGAAAAACACCCCATTTCAAACTCAACATAAGTCTCATATTTCCATTCTGAGACTTCATTCAAAAGTTATTTGAAAATAACTTCAGTGATTAAAATCACTAAGTCATTATTTCAAAATGATGATTTTTCCCCTGGGTGACATCTCTCACAGATGGCCCGTGCTCGCAACTTTTACACACCACCTAGGGTAAACGGCACGTTCCAGACGCAACCGTGCACTTTGATTTCCAATCCGAGCTAACGTTTAAGAGAAAACACAACCATTCCACATGCATAGTATGAAAACACATAATGTTTTTATAAAATTTATTCCGGGCACAATAGGCCTTATAATCACACGCTATCTCAGCTCTTAGCTCTGGAAATATATGTAGAAATATTCCAAAGTCTTTTTGGGCCAAAACCGGGTCTCTACATATTGGCTTAAATTTTTAGCACCCGAGTCCATCACAACATGGGAAGGCCTAGAAAATATGTTTTTAGATAACTATTTTCCAATGATCCAAACATGTAAACTAAGAAATAAAATTAAAATTTTCAATCAGATGGATGGTGAATCATATTGGGATGAATGTGACCACTTTAATGAGATAAATTTTAACTGTCCACATCACAGACTCAATGTGTATCTATATAGTCAAACTTTATGCCAATGACTCCAACCTTCCACTGAACCATTGTGGATGCGACCTCTGATGAAAGAATATTGATTAAGACACATGAAGTAGAATTCTATTAGATGATATTTCATAAAATTCTAGTCTGTTGAAAATCTAGAAAGGTATTCCCATATGTGAAGTTTATTAGGCAGAAGAGACTACCACCTGGTGGCCCAAGTAGAATCCCTTACAAATAATATAGAATCCTTTCATCTTCTTGATCCACCATCTCCACCACTTACCCCTGTTATAGACATCGGATCTTGAAAATTGTATAGATGCTTGCACCCATATGATAAATACATGGAATGAATAGAGGAACCAAATAACTAAATTTGTAATTATGTTAATTATAGTTAACAAATTTAGTAGTACCAATATCCCCAGTAGTAGTAGTTGTAGTACTATAAGTAGAGATCAGATTAGTAGATTCAAAAACTAAACCAAGGTTACTATCAGCGGATGAGAGGAAAAGTATAACTAAGGAACCAGGAACCACTATGTGTACCCACTAGAAGGTCCAGTTCCAAAATAAAAGAATAAATTAAAAAAAAACTTTTTTACTCTAGAGATCAATAGTTTCGACCTTCTCAAGAGTAGCAATTTCAGTACACTCTCCTAATACCACCATAACAAGCCCAAACAGTTTAGTCCAATATTTAAATCCTACACTCTACAATCTTGAGACGAGAATCTCATAGGATGAAAACTGAATAAAATGAAATGAATAACCAATGGGCTTCCATTCGAAACCTTGAACATCAAGTAGGTAAAATATCGATTGACTTATCATATAGATTAAAAAATAAATTTCCTGGTAATACTGAGACTCATCCAAGATAGGAGGCTAAGGATATGATTATTATAATTGAAAAAATTTGGTACCTTAAACACCTATATAGAGATGAGGAAAAGCTACCAAAAGAATCTAAAAAGAATTCTTCACTCATTAGTGAAGATAAAAATTCTATCACATCTAATGTTGGTTTGGAGAAAAATCCAAAATTAGAATCAATTGAAATAATATGGTTTTATGGAAACCAAGAAAAGAATAATTCAAAGTGGAAGCACCACCATACAAAACCTCTCTTCCCTTTATATATAGGATAATACAAGGCAAAATAGAGGAGCAATATTAAAAAAATTATACATGTTTGAACAATAGTGGTTCACCATTACCTTTGTAGAAGAAATTTCTCAAATGCCTATGTATTCTAAATTATTTAAAGACTTTACCCCAAGTAAGAGAAATATATAAGACCTAGGATTCATCTCCTTAAATGAATAATTGTCCATAGTTTTTCAGCTAAATCTACCTTCCATGACGTGAGACTCTGAATTTTTTTTTCTATTCCCTATAATATAGGGACATGAAATTTCAAAAGAACCTTGTGTGATCTTGGCCTGAGTATCAATCTCCTGATTATGAGTGCCTTTCAAAAAATAGGGATTGATGTGTTAAATCCAACAAGAGTATCACTTCATATAAATGAATTATTAGTTGAGTAACCTCAAGGACTTCTTGAGGATATCTTATTCAAAGTTGAATATTTCATCTTTTCTATAAATATCATAAATTTTGATATATAGGAAGATAGAAACATTCTTATCACCCTAGGGAGACAATTTCTTGCTACTAAGAAGGAATTTATTGATGTAATTCAAGGATTACTGATGTTCAGAGTTGGTGATGGATTGGTAATGTTATAAGTTGAAAAGGCCATTAGGAAAAGAGATGACTCATTTGAATATCTATAAATCTTCTTTAATAATGAGAAAAATGATTATATAACCCTTGAAGATAATAGAGAGACACCGTATCTGGATGAATATGAATGTAGTGACTAGGAGGGAGTAAATTACACTATTCCAATAAAAAAGGATATTTCCCCACCATTCATACCCTCAGTCATCAAACCATAGAAACTAAAATTGAAACCGTTAATAGGCACCCTAAATTACTCATTCTTATAAACTACATCCACAGTACCAGTAATTATTAGCTAGGAATTGACTTAAGTACAAGAATAGAAACTCATTGAAGTCCTAAAAAGGAAAAAAATCATTTTCGTAGGGGGTGGATATCATTAAATAGATTACCCTAGGATATGCACCCATAAGATTTTATTAGAAGATGGTGAAAATACCAAAAATCAACCCAAAAGGAGAATCAACCCTCTTATGAAACAAGTAGTCAAAAGGAAGTATTGATTTTTATAGATGTGATAATAAATTTTTCAACCTCTGATAGTGTGTTGGGGATTCCTCTACAACTCATCCCAAAGAAACACCACTTGAAAACTGTTAAAAAAGAGTAGTTAGTATCAACAAGAACCATTTCTGGATGATGAGTATGTGTATAATATTGAAACCTCAACATGACAACCTGAATGGATCATTTTTCTTTACATTTCAAGGATTAAATTTTGAAAACACTAGATGCTAATGAATTCTATTGTTTCCTTGATTGATATTCTGAGTAAACCCAAATCACAGTTGTCCCAATAGATTTATCTAAAAATACTTTTACATTTCCTTTTGAAACATTCAACTTTAAAATATTATCATTCAGAATGTGAAATGAAGATATATATTTTCAATGATAAATGATACGTATATTTCATGATATGGTTTTGGAATTCCTAGTGATCTTTTTGGACAATTTCATATTTTTCAAGAGATCCTATGAAGTCTATCTTAGTAATTTAGATATAGTCCTACAAGGATATGATAAAAATTACCTACAATTAAACTAGGAAAAATGAAAATTTATTATCCAATGCGGAAAATTCCTTACACAAAAAATATCAATCAAAGGTGAATTATCTTATCCAAATAAAATTAAATTCATTAGAGACTTAACTGATCCTAAAAATTTAAAAAGCATAAGGAGTATTTTAAGGAAAATGAGATTCCATCACCACTTCAAACAAGACATTGAGAAAACTACCAACCCATTGACACATCTCATATCAAAGTAAACTAATTTATATTTCAATGATGAGTGTCAGAAAAAATTAAATACTTTATAGAATATCCTTGTGGCCACTCCTCTAATCATTTCACCAGATTGAGATAAGGACTTCAAGTTGATATGTGACATTAGCAATTTCACTGTAGGCACTATTTTATGAAAGAAAGTCAAACATAACTTCAATATAATTTAATATAATTTTCATACACTCAATGAGTATTAGGTAAATTACACAACCACTAAAAAGGAAATGGTTGTTATTTTCTACATGTTTGAAACATTTTGATCACACCTCATGTTGTCTAAATTTGTCATCTATACTGATCATGAAACAATCAATTACCTATTGAGTAAAAGGGATTCCAAATAGCAACAGATATGGTGGATCCTAATGCTAGAAAAATTTGACATAATAATCAAGGATAAAAAGGGATTGATAATGTCATTGATGATCACTTATACAGACTCCCAATGTCCAATACTAAGTATAAGGATAATATAGATGTTGAGGAGGAATTTTATGATAAAATGAAGTTTAATATAAATACAAAATCAAAATCATTATATTATGATACTAAAAACATTCATACCATGGGAAAAATTTACCCACACTTCTCCTACCAAAAAATATAAGATTCTTGGTTGAGGCCTCCCGCTATTACTGAGATAAGTAGATATTATTTAAGTGCTATAATGATGGATTAATGTGACTTTGAATCCTTGAAGATGATTTTTAAATAATTCTAATGAAGTGTTACATGTCACTAGTTCGAGGACATCATGGACCATAACACACTTGGATAAAATCTTACAACGATGAATTTCATGGCTCACACTCCTTTTGTATAAAAGTAGTTTCATTAAAAGCTCTGATCAATTCCCACGAATATAAAACATTGAAAAATAAATGAAATTCCAAAGAATCCCATTCTAGATGTCAAAATAATCAACGTGTGTGGAATATATTTTATGGATCCATTTCAAAATTATATTGGGATATTTTAAATTCTATTCGGAATGGATTACATTTCAAAGTGGTAGAAATCCAAGGCCACCATCCAATGAAATAACTAATGTGGTCATGATGTTCATATGGAATATTTTTTCTTAAGACTTGGATTTCCTCGATTTCTCACTACTAATCAGGGAAATAACTTTTCAAATAATTATATAAATGAATTTCTCAAAAAGTTTTCAATTCATTATAACAATGGAACTCCTTACCACATTGAGTCAAGTAAGAAAGTTGAATTGTCTAATTAGGAGATTGTAGACACCGAAAAGTCTGTAACTCCCAGAGGAAGTTTGGAAATGACAAAGAGAAGTCATATTCAGAATCAGAGGCCTGGTCCAGAGGCCCGAGAAGTGGTGCGCGAAATTAAGGAGGACTTGTGTGAAATAATTAGTTGCACGTGAATCATTCCCGGGATTCACATAATTGAACCAATGGCGCACGCAATTTTGCGCGCCCGGTTCCACGCGGTGAAGCTTTGCGCGCCGACGGTTCCCGGTGCGGAAGATTTCGCACGCCGCCTGGATTCCGCACTAGCTAATGCCTATAAATAGAAGGCGACCCCTGACAGTTTGGGGGTTGCAGAATTCAGAACGGCTCCCATGCATGCAATTCAAACTCCCCCACACACAAGATGACCTCTAGGTAATTCCTCTTTTCTTGCAACCTTGCCCCGTGGTTCGCCTTTGCGCGCAACTCCACTGGTTTAAGTGATTTTTCTCACTCCTCCGGGTTCCTCCCTCGCGTGCAATCTTTACCTCGTGCATGCAATCCCCTCTTGTGCATGCAATCATGTCTCTACAAAATCCTTTGGTCCTATTGTGCGTCATCCCGGTGTTTTGCGCGCAAACCTTATTTTTGCGCGCAGCACCCAGGACCCTTACACCTTGACGCCCCTTGGCTACCTTTCCGCGCCGGAACCTGATGTCTCCCCTTCCGAGCATGCACGCCTTGTGATTTTTTCCCGTAAGGTCTTCCAGGATCATACGAAGTAACCTCAGGGTCCCTTGGGCAGTGTTTCCCATTGTGTTGCTTTGCCTTATGCTTCTCCGCATTGGAACGCTAACGACTATTGCTTCTTCGCATATCCACGCTAACGTGGACCCCTCAATGGTTCGCCCTATGACCCCCCTTCACTACGGCCTTGCCGATGCCTTCCCTCCCACAAGGGGTAGAGGGTGTTGGGAATGTAATCCCTAGGGTTGTGGAGCGAACCCACCTCGTCCAAGCTACATGATGTTAAACTGTTAAGCACCTCATCCTTAACACATGACATTAAACTGTGGTCCGACCCCGTGCCTCGCACGCAGGGTCCCCCTAGCTCGGACATTTTTTATGCCTATCGTCTCCACGGGAATGGAATCTTTCTCGCATGGAATGAGATTCTCTTTTTCAGAGTGGCGTGTGTCCACAGGGGAAGGGATGCCTCAGAGCATAAGCCCCTAGCCTCTCCTACGGAAGGTTTCACCCATGAACCTCCATACATCCCCCCTGCCACGGCCAGTGGAGTCCCTTTCCCACTGCGCTTTGTCACACCCCGGGCCTCCATCCTGAAGTAAGCCCCGACACCTAGGGCTTCTAACCACGCATAAGCCCCTGTTTCCTCCTTGCACCGCTCAACGTGTAAGCCCCTTTCCGCTTCTCACGGATGCACCCTTTGCGACGTGATCATCTGGTCCCTACTGCCTCTTGTTTCTCATGCCGAGCATGACTCACATGGGCTTATAGCATGCATCGACCATGAAATCCTCTTATGGGATACCTCAGAGCATAATCCCCATACCAGCGAACTATGTGGACTTTGATCCGTGCTAACGCATGGTACGTAGGAAGCCTCCATGAGGTTCAAGCCCACCACCTGGTCGTTCCGACTTCTTCTAGTCGGTTCGCCAACCCCATGGGCCACCTCAGAGCGTAAGCCCCAAATGACCTCGTGCAGCATGACGTTAAACTGTATCTCATCCCACATGATGTTAAACTATATCTCGTCCCGCATGAAGTTAAATCGTATCCCTCGTCCCGCATGACGTTAAACTGTATCTCGTCCCGCATGACGTTAAACTATATCCTTCATCCCGCATGACGTTAAACTGTATGTCACCCCGCATGACGTTAAACTGTATTCCCTGAACTACGTGGAATCTGATCCGTGCTAACGCATGGTACGTAGGAATCCTCCACGAGGTTCAAGCCCGTAACTCTATCACCCATCCTGATCCTTACCCGGTCTGCCACATCCTGATGAGATCATGCCACCCCATCACACTCAATAGTATCTGGGAAGCCACCCACGTGCTGGCCCCAACATCGGTGTTCCCCCTAGGGGGTTCTTTAATCTGATCCACTCTCAGTGTTCCGATCAGTCCGATCTGTCTCCGTAAGACGTTAAACTCACGGCATACCCCGTGTTAAAAATGGGAAGTTGAGGAAAACCTTAGATGGTACACAATTCCCCGTGTTCAATGTGGGATGTCGCGGGCTTCCGTGCCCTCGAGAAGCCCTGTGATAAGGGACAAAAGACATACATGTTGATCCCCATCATCAAGACATGCCAACAACACCCCAATGTGACCATTCTCCTCACCAAAGGTTTCTGCCCCAACAAGGCCCCTTGGAGCATCTCGACGGAAGCAGCGTAATTAACTGGCATCCATGCAGATATGGAATCGGGAACGAGCTTCACGAACCCGTCTTAAATCTATGAGGGAGACTCGGACTAGGTGACAAGCTCCGAGGAGGAATCCACGGAAGGAAGAACCGACATCCCATCATCCCGGTTTCGATCAACACTACTAAAAATATGGATTATAATAGTGCTAAAATGGCCTTTAACAGCGCTAAAAAAGTGCTGTTAATCTTGAAGAAGATAAGGGGGGGGGGGGGTCCCCTTTATCAGCACTAAAAATAGCACTGATAAAGGGGGGTGTTTATCAGCACTAAAAAAAGTGCTGATAAACGTGCCCCTTTATCAGTGCTAAGCAAGCGCTGATAAATGTATAATATATCAGCGCTATTGTGAGCGCTAATAAAAACTAACTTTATCAGCGCTAAAAATAGCACTGATATATTATCCATTTATCAGTGCTTAACTAGCACTGATAAAGGCCAAAGATCCTATCCAAAACCAGAACCTGCACAGAACCTACCCAGCACCTGCACACATTACAGCACCTGCACATAGTCCAAACAAAACATGCACACACAACACCCACACACAAAGCATAGAAGAACAAAAAATGATACATATATTTACTTGAAATCATGAATACAAAACAACACACTTCTATATACATTTAAAACAATTTTTAATTTGGTTACAATTACATTTATCCAACAAAAAGTTAAAAAACAATGATGCTCCATCCTTTTTGCATCCATCCGCTCTAAATAGTTGTCGTCCGTGGTGGCGGTTTCCGAACAAAGCATTCGAACTGAGGAAAAAGATTTCACCTACATAATAAAACAAATATTATGTTAGTAATACAATAATGAAATAAAGAATGGGGTTGCTAAATGAAATTATACTAGTGAGGCACAAAACATAAAATAACCAATTATACTAGTGAGACACAAAACATAAAACAAATATTATGTCCCCCCATTCCATAAAAAAGAAGCACCCTTGCCCCCTTCCCCAGCACACCCCTGCCCACCGCACTTCCCCCCTTCCCATTGCACACCAACCTTCCCATCCCCTACATATTTCAAAAGAACCCAGCACAGCCCCTACCCCTTCCCCCTACCACTTTTCCCCCTTCCCCCTCCCCTAGAAAACCACCCCTTCCCTCTCACCCTGTCCCCTACACATCATAAAGAAAATACCTTGTATGTAAATTGTGCTCAATTTACATTATACGCATCATATATATCAACACATTCTCATGTACTTTCATTCAATGAAAATACACATATATAGAATCTCTACATCTCATAATAATACCCTCTTTAAAATTCACAAACACATTAAATCCATTTGAAAACACCCATCACACAACTTTCTCATTTCTTCAAAAACATTTAAAGGACTTAAGCATGAAAATCCACAAGAAATACAACTGCATTCATTTTAAAAATAACTTTCAATTCTATACACACCCCAAATTCCTTTGATAACACATTTTTAACCACACAAAAATTTCATATAGTACACTTAGCAAGAAAATACAGGATAATAAAATCATCATATAATGTAAAAGCATGGAATCACCTACATAAAGCGTGGAATCTTCTGAAGTCTTCTGGAAAACATAAAACCACACCTCCACAATACCTTAATAAGGACTGATTAAACATTAATATTGAATATATTAATGGAAACCCATCTTTAACTTGTGGTATTCCATGAGTTTAACATCCCACAAGGATAGAGGGTCACGATTTAATGACTTACAGAGATGTAAGATCTGGGTGGATCAAAACACTTATAATGTTGGATCAGGTAGGTGCATCTCTAGGAGGGAGCACCTGGAATGTTTACCTGATAGATGGATCAAAACGCCCAGTGAGGTATGACCTAAGTGTGGTGCATCCCATAAAGGTAAGGTTTCTCATTTTGAAGAATTATCCAGACGCCACTAAGGGAAATACAAGAGAGAAAATAAGTGAAGGTGTACCCCAGTTAGGGGGTCACCATGGTTTACCATTGGTTGGGATTTAACCTCATGGAGGCTTCCTACGTACCCTATTTAGAATACAAGGATCAAAACCCATATATTTAAAAGAGGTATATTGTGGGTATTACCCATGGTTAGCTTCCCTTCACACAAGGAATACTCTTGGTTGGATGAGTATGGGTTTTGTGGGGCTTATGCATTGTTAGATTCTCAGGTTCTTCCAAGAGTATCAATGGGATGAATGTGACATACGTGCTAAGATGGACCATGTGAATGGAGTGATCCTTGTAAAGAGGCACGAGGAAAAAAAACATGTGGAGCTGTCTGTAAACATTATTTATGGTGGCCATGGGGCTTATCAGACTCCCCATACCTTCCATAAACACATCAAAACATCACGAGGAAAAGATTCTACATGATGGTGCATCACAGGGTTGATTCTTTTGATGATGTACTGGTTGTTTGATCTTGGATTTCATCTCAACCAGCCTTTCCCTTACTTGAATTATCCTGGGACACATATTTTGGTTCCAAAAAATCCCTCAATAATACTGATTATCTCATGCATCTACCTAGAAATAATTTTGCAAGTCAAACAACAACACATGTGCTCAAATACAAGTTCAAACAAACGAGATACAGAAAATGGATTTTGTTGATCCTCGGTGGTTTCGTCATTCACCCCATATGCACTACACACCATCATGCCTTACTTCAATATTGATTTGTTCAATGATCAATAATATGAATCCGGGGATAGAAAACATTGAGTTATAAATTAAGATTTCAATACATCGGAGCATTCTCAATTCACCAAAGAAAGTTGGAGGATAATCAATGATCATATATAGATAACATAAGTGGTAGGAATTCACCTTCATCTTATTTGTGTACAATCTTCCATCAGGTATGTTTCCCTTTTGTTTCTAAACACATGTATATCATCTTCTGAATATGAGTTTTTGCGACAGTCATAGTAGTACTGAAAAAATATAAATACACAAAGGATTAATAAATATTTTAAATGAACTCATAATTATTTTTGAAAATACCTCATCAGGGATGCTAGTTTGTTGATGAAATACGATCTCTTTCATAAATTTACAAACATAATAACAACAGTCCTTTCCATTTGTTTGTTTTGGACACTACAGAAACATTGAAAAAAATAAGTAATTTGTTTTGATATGTGTTTGGATAGTGCAATGTTATTATATATACTCGAATACTTTTCCAGTTGTATATCTTGTAGGTGTGCTTATCCTTATGCCTTGGATTCATTCCATGAATTAGACGATATTGATGCACCACCCTATCATAACAGAATCCTCATTAAAAGATAACATAAATTATATTACTAGATGTTTTGTTTTAAAATGTTGGATCTAGTGTATTACAAATTAACAAACGCCATTATGCATGGTCGGTTTGTTGGATATCCATGCGTTGAATCCAGAAAATAAATCTTTGGAGTATCCAAATTGACTGCAATCAACATCCAATGCTCCCTAAAAATACAAAAAGTAATAAGTAAAGAAAGAAATCAAAATATAGTTGATATGATTAAATTGTAGAGTTTTACCCCTACATCATTGGTATTAAAAAGAGTCTGTCATCCGTAATTTTGTTTTCAAACGATTTGAGCAGGGATGACATTTTTGAAGCATCTTTAACAGAATCTATTTCATCTTTTGAAGATGTGGTGTGAGGACTAACGAGTCCAAATTTTTGTTCATGGGGAAATCCCTTCAATTGTTTTTCATATATACGTCTGCGAAAAATATAAAATGTATTTAGTCAAAATTATTAGAGTATATCATCTTTTGTAAAATCAAATCATGAAAACTTACCTCATGTATAAATTTACAACTAAGGCGCCTAGCCGTTCATACTTGAGGACTTCATTTACATTTTCAGCACTAATGAAATCTGATATCTACTCTCCATACATATCTTTTTTGAAAGCAACTATGTGAGTACTGCCATCTTTCAACTTTGTATCCACATGATCCTGCAATGATATTAACTGTGGATATAGAACGGGCTGGGTGAAGGTGCTCTTAGTAGACCGTTTCAATCGGTTGGTTGATCCTTGAGATAGTTTTGAGCTGATATTTTGTTTCACCCCATAGTATTTGTCATTCTGTAATAACAGTCATCAGTTCAGACCTTTTTTCATTAAATGTTAAAGGTCCATCTTGAAAAATAAATAAGAAATGAATACCTTTTTGTCGACATGTTTTTTTACAAGAACTTTCATCCATGCGATGAATGTTCCAACAGCTTGTTCAACCATATGAATGTCTTCATCTTCATTTGGAACATGTATCTCGGCACTCGGCTCATTAGCTATGTTAATTGACACTCTAAGATGATCTTTTGGAAGCTGTCTATTGTGTAGCATGTCGTTTTGCGTATTGAACACCGTAGACCTCGCTACAAGGCGATAGATGGGAGTTGATAAATATAAATCACAGTCATTTTCACCCTATGGAATATTAGTATAGGAAAGGTATCAGTTTCTATGTAAATAAGATTTCACAGAAACAATTATTAAAACATTGATTACCTTATCTAAGTATGGTTTTTTAGGGGAATGGATCACCTCAAAGCTGGTGGGGGTGGGGAGAGATCGTCACGCACGAGTTGTTGTTGAGTTTTTTCTTCTCTTTGCCTCTCCCCCATCAATTTTTCTATCATCTATCTCTGGTATTGTAATTCTTCTTGAAAAATAGATAATTGTTCTTGCAGCATTTACATTTTTTCATTTTGATCCTCCACTTGTTTTTGTTTTTGAAAATATGTTCGGGGTGTCACCCCAAAACCCGCACCTCTGACGCGTCCATACTTTTCTGGCTGCTTCAAGGCTGCTGAAAGTATGTCTGCATCTGGTGCAGTTGTTGTTGATTCTTGTGACTATTTCAGATAGAAAATATAGAAAAATAAGTAGTTATTGTAATGTAATAGCGATTTAAAGAAACTCCTATTTATATTATGTCATACTTACACATGTTTCCCACACTTTTTGTGTGTTTTCATCTATCAATGTCCCCTCTTTATTTACACGAGCCTCCTTCCATAAAACATGGCATGGGATTGATATGTCTTTCAATTTAGATTCATCAATATGCATATAAATAGAGAAACATGGTTATGGTGTTGTTTTATGTCACATACTAGTAGTAGGGTATATTTAAAAGACGTACCAATTTTTTCTCAAGTTCAGCGTACCCCATCCTTGCTTTACGGTAAAGGTACGCTGGTTCTGTTGCGAGTTTTTTATTTTCATCACTCAGTAGCTATTTCATAAATAAAAAACTCTCAATCAGAGTGATGAATACAAGCAAATGTCAAACAACGTATTAACACACACAATGTACCTGAAAAGTATGCTCCCCATGACGGTTTCTAAATGCATCCCACGCTCCTTGGGATATCAAGTGTGCGTAAAGAGGAGGTGGGTGCGGCTTGATTTTCCCTTCTACATCTTTAAGATGATATTTATTTAAAATTGTGTGGAAACCTCTATGAATCCTTCCAGAAACTCTTAATACATATTCCTTGTGCGAGACAACTACTATAAATGCACTCTGCAATGGATGATGAAGAGTAATTCAATGTTTTGGTATTTTATTTTATTTTGATAAATTAAAAAAATTATATCATAATGTTACCATAATCTCTTCCCACATTAGTGTCTTCATCCTGGTGACAACATGGTGCCACGACTGTACATCAATCGGCACGCGTTGCCGAGTGACGATTCTAATGTAGCTACTAAAGATGGCTTTGTTGGGGTTAACATGTTGGCCTCACTTATTCTATCCCACCTCAAATTTGATGCCTTTTTCTTTTTCCTTAAGGATTTTGGTCAACACTTTCAAACTACGACGCTCTTGTTTTTTTGCACTTTCAGGGTTTCATTTGCTACCATTTCCTCAGAAGTAGCATCAATATCTTCCCCCGGAGCGCTAGCATTGGCAATGGGACCAGTAGCAATAGGTTGAGAAACCTGTTGTACCTCAACACTGGGACCAACAAAAATAGGTTGAGAAACCTGTTGTTGCTCTGCACTGGGACCACCAGCATTTGGTTGAGAAACCTATTGTTGCTCTGTAGTGGGGCCACCAGCTGCTGGTTGAGAGACCTTTTGTGCCTCGACATTGGGAACATTACCAGGTGCAGAAGTCATTATCTGCATAAGTGGTTTAATATTTAATTTAGATTACATAAAAATAGCAACGAACAGATAATAACATAACGTAACACAATGTATGTTACAATAAACAAATAACCTGATTATCGTACTCTCTTTTTTTCTTTAAAGGCTGAAGTGACTTGACTTCTCTATCGACTATGTAAATTCATTCATTGTGGACTCCTATGACATAAAAAACACCGTCTATATTTGGACCGCTGTGAAATGATTGTGAAGTCCCTATACAAGGGTCACCTCCATTGAACTTTCATCTGACCCTTCAGTTTTTCTGGTCGATAACAGAACAATTGACCAATTTCGGTTTGCGGGGTCTGGAACATAAAATACTTGTACTGCCTAGGATTCCATTATAAATAGTTCATCTTTCTCCCCTTCCTTACTGAAATCAACTTTCACGAATCCTAATTCATCTATTTTAACAACAGTCCTGTTATCAACCCACTTTCATTGAAAAATCGGCACTTTGAATTTCATATAATCCAACTCCCATATTCGTTTGATGATGCCAAAGTATGACATATTCGCATAAATTGGATTTTTGTGCTTAGCACCTCAAACATGCATCGCCACAACCACAAGTGTAACCCCACTATTCTGTATGGTATTGTCTTCATCATGTTCATTAGTATAGAATGTATGACTATTAACTGCATAAGAATTATAAGATAATACGTACACACGTGCTCCTCCGGACAGCCATCAAAGTCGTTCTGAAATTGAGTCTGTATTTTCATCTAACTGCTTAAAAATATGGTCTCGAAACCATCCTATAAACTGTCGATTATGTGTATCTGATATCCATTTTTCATCCCTAGAAGGATTCAAATGCCTAAGAATTTCTTTGTGGGTTTGAACATATGGGTCAACGTCAAAACTGTTATGCAAAATGTAAAGGTGGGCCTGCTCCCGATCTGTAATATTGAATGTGACAACCTCTCTTCCAGAAATTCCTTCACCCTCAATCCACTCAGTGTGATGAGATTTCGGTAGGCCAATGATTTCCACACCAGACAGGTATTCGGTACAAAATTCAACATCTTCCTCAACAATATATTGCTCCGCAATACAACCCTCTGCCCGACTTCGGTTTTTGACATACCCTTTCAAAATATTCATATACCTTTCAATGGGGTACATCCATCTATAATGTACAAGACCACATAGTCGAATATCTCTCAAAAAATGAACCATCAAATGAACCATCATATTGAAAAATGTCGGTGGTAAGAACATTTCCAATTCACATAATATGATGGGAATTTCTCTTTCCATAGTTGGAAATTTCAATGGGTCTATAACTTTGTTGAATATAGCATTGAAGAAGAAACATAGCTTCGTTAATGTATGGAGAACATTCTTTAGAAAAATGCAATTAAAGCTATCGGAATTAGATCTTGCATCAAAACATGGCAGTCATGTGATTTCAGACCTTTTAATTTTAAATCTCCCATTGACACGATGTTCTTGATATTTGATGAATACCCCTGTGGAACCTTTATGTCATTCAAGAAGTTGCAAAACTGATATCTCTCCTGCCTGGAAAGAGTGTAAGTAGCAGGAGGAAGAAATGTTCATTTTTCACCCTTCACTGGTGACAACTCTTCTCGTGTTCCCATCTCAACCATGTCCAATATAGCCTTAATTCCATCCTTTGTTTTGACGGGTGCATTTAGCAACGTGCCGATGACACTATCACATACATTTTTTTCAACATGAATAACATCAAGAAAATGTCTGACATACAGACAATTCTATTATGGTAATTAAAAAAAAACTAATCTCTTTTTCCAACCAGTTTCTGTAAGGTTTTTCGAAAACGGTTTAACAAAAGTAGTGTCCAAATCTTTCACTTTCTCAAACAACTGATCACCTGTTAGTGGATATGGTGTTGTATGTTCCTCTGAACTTTTCTCGAATGATGTTGTCCAAGATCAGTACTTATGTCGTCGGGGTAAAAATCTGTGATGTCCTAGAAACACAGTTTTCGATGAATGTTTCAACCTAATTGACTGTGTACCTTGTTCGCAAACGGGACACCCTTGAGTTCCTTTAATGCTATATCTTGAAAAATTTCCATAAGCAGGAAAGTCATTTATCGTCCCGTACAACATGGATTTCAAAGTGAGCTGTTCATTTTTGTAAGCATCAAACAACGTAACACCTGAATCCCAAAATATTTTCAAATCCTCAATCAATGGGGCCAAATAAACATCAATATCATTACCCGGTTGTTTTGGTCCTGATATAAGCATAGATAACATGATGTATTTTTGTTTCATGCATAAACACGGTGGTAAATTATAATTTACCAACATAACCGGCCATGTACTGTGACTGCTTCTTTGAAAACCAAAAGGATTCACCCCATCTGTAGATAACACCAGACGAAGGTTTCTCAGCTCGTTCCCAAATTCAGGATACTCGTGATCAATTCTCTTCCACTGAGGAGGGTCTGCAGGGTGACGTAGTTTTCCATATTTAATTCTTGTATCTACATGCCATGTCAATTGTCTTGCAGTCTCCTCACTTCCATATAGGCGTCTAAACCTAGGAATGATTGGAAATTACCATACAACTTTTGTAGGACTAGAATTATCTTTCTTGTGTCGGGAAGAACCACACTTTGGGCATTCTTTAAGTGATTTTTGGTCCTTGAAAAACAATATACAGTCATTCAGACAAGCATGTATTCTTTCAGAGATCATACCCATCAATCGTAGCATTCGTTTGGCATCATATGTTCGGATTGGGAGTTCATTGTCTTCTGGGATCATGTCATTCAGGAAAGCAAGTAGTTCCGTAAAACTAGCATCACTCCACCTGTTGCCTTCTTTCAAATTATACAGCTTCAATACGGCTGACAATGCTGTATATTTAGTGAAACCAGCATAAAATGACGTTTTTGCACAACTCTTTAACTTCTCAAACAATTTTGGGCAATCACGAATTTCATCTTCAACTGTCCTTGTCATTTCCTCAATACGATCTTCATCATCGTTCACATCTGTAATCACACCCTCCATATGATCGTCTTCACTGTTCACGCTTCTAATCATATCAGATGATCTATAAAATGCCATGTTCTCTAAGTCACTACCTACATTGGGTTTTTCCCCATGTTTATTCCAACATGTATAACTTCAATCTATTCCATGACAGATCAGGTGTTCTTCCAACTCCTCTGGACTAATTTGTCTTGAATAACAACGACGTAAACACAGAAAAAGGATTTGAGAAGGGTCACATGCATGATCTTATGCAAACTTGATAAAATCTTTCACACCATCTTCATACTCTTTTGTCAACCGATTTCCATTCATCCATTCTTTATTCATATTCGACGTCTTTATGGGTTTTATCTAGAGAAATTGCCTAATATTATGTTTTAATTAATCAGGTAGCATTATTTGGGTTTTATAAAAATAAATCATGGTACAAATTCCTTTAAACACATGTGAAATCCATATACATGGTGTGTCCAGTAGGGTGAACATCGTGTATGTATAAGATACCTGATTTAATCTGACATATATCAAATTTATTCCAAGATAGTCTTACAAAGACTGAATGATGCCTTAGAAAATACATGACATGCGAACAAGAGGAAACCAATGAGTAACAGGAGAAAACAGTAATAAATATGATGCTATCTCAATGTACTCAAGGTGATGATAAGATGTTGGTCAAGATCAACTATGGGTTGGGAGTACACTAATATTTAATTGAAAAAAACTACTAAAAACTGATCCAGAATAGGATGAAATATCCTATTCTTCAAGTCCCTTAATACAACCAATGCATTAGTTAAACCAAAAATCATCGCTAAAAAATCATACAGGCCATAACTACTCCTAAAAGAAGTCCATGGTAGGTCCATCGATGTCCAACTCATCTAATGGTATCCTAATGTCAAATCTATCTTGGAGAAGATCATAGAACCTCATAGATGATCAATGTGACTATCAATGCATGGATGAGGATACATATTCATGACTCTCATCTGGTTTAGTCTCCAATAGTCCAACAAAGTAATAAATACCAATCAACCATCTATTTTAGAGAACTATAAAACCCCATGGTAAAGTACTATGCTATATGAAACCATTATATTCTATATCATCAAATTGTAATTCAAACAACTGATTCTATTTTGGTGTTATTTTACAAATTGTGATAGAAACTAAATTTTCTCCCAAAACTAACTAGATTATAAAGTTTATCTCTTTATTAAGAAGTAAAATTTATACCACATCAGTGAAAACATCCTAAAAATGTACTACCAATGGGGAAAAACAATCCAACAGCATTCTAGAAACATCAACAATATGCCCGACTATTTGATCCATTAGGGTATAGTAAATATATAATTATAACATGCTATTTAAAATGAAATGTGGAAACAGGAAATCATACAGACTCCTGATAAACCCATAATACAAAACATATCACATAGTATGTCTGTCACATATACAAATAAATAAATTAGAAAAAAACATGCTACAAAGAATAAAGGTACCATTAAATACTTACATTGGTCAACTTGTTTTAGAAATTGTTTATCTTCATCCATGCCTTGTACTTGCACCCATGAATTTGAAGGTGAGTATGCGTACACGATAGTTGACCTTCTTAGAGAAGAGTTTCTGGAAGAGTATAAGAGACATGAAGCAATGAAGATCTTGCTATTCATTATAACAATCGGCTTGTGCAAAGTGTCCTAAGTTACAATACCTACAAGTTGTAACTTAGGCCGCGTTGCACAAGCCGATTGCCACATTGTTTATAGAAACCACATTTTCTCCAACACTCTAATGATCTTTATTGCTTCATATCTCTTATACTCTTCCAGAAAATCTTCTCTAATAAGGTCAACTATCGTGTACGCATACTCACCTTCAAATTCATGGGTGCAAGTACAAGGCACGGATGAAGATAAACAATTTCTAAAACAAGTTAACCAATGTAAGTATTTAATGGTACCTTTATGCTTTGTAGAATATTTTTTTTCTAATTTATTTATTCGTATATGTGACATACATACTAGGTGATATGTTTTGTATTATGAGTTCATCTTTGTCTAATCATATAACTATAAGATTATGCTATGTGATGAAAATTAATATGGATCCATCATCATTTCCATTGGGATAATCTATAGGAATTAATATAACCATAAGATTAAAAACTATTTCCTTTTTATCTCATACATAAATATTCAACTCGAAGGGGTAGAACTTACTGCCCATGTTAACTCAAAATAGAAAAAATGAAAACAAGGGTTGGTTATCCAAAGAAGTCATCACACATAACCTTGGTAGAACTCTCACACATGTAAACCATCATAACTAACCAATTACCATATACTTCATCGTAGAGTCAAGATATCCCTATGGAACCTATAGGGTATCCAATTCCATATCATTCACAAACAACCCGCTTGTGTTGAAAAATATCAATAACATCTCTTATTTCGACACTCATCACTAATTATGAATCACATCCCAAGACATAATCATAATCACATTAAGACCACACTATCTATTATGTAAATCCTTACTGGAATTAGGCTCAAGATATGGTATCATTCCTATCTCACATCTATATTCACTATTTGGTCCTCACACACACAATATATAAATAATATACCAAGGGAATACCATCCATGGAACTCACGTCCCACCATGAGAGCATGAGGAGGAGGAGGACGAGGTGGCGGTGGTCGTGGCAGTGAGGGTGGAGGTGGCGACGGCGGCAGAGGCGGAGGCGGCGGCAGCGGCGGTCGCGGCAGCGAGGGTGGAGGCGGCAGAGGCCGAGGCGGTCGCGGTAGCGGGAGTGGGGGCGGAGGCGGCGTCGGTGGCGGAGAAGGAGGAGGATGAGGAGGACAAGGAGGAAGAGGAAGAGGAAGGAGGAGGAAATAAAGAGGAAGGAGAAGGAAGGAGGAGGATGAGGAGGACGAGGTCACGCGGCGAGGGGCCTGGTTCAGATTCCATGAGAGCTTGACCGCATGCAAGCGAGGATGGCCTGTTAGGGTTATTAAATAAAAACCGACAGAACCTTTATTAGCACTCGTTAAAAGCACTGATAAAGGTATGTTTTATCAGCGCTAAAATAAAAGCACTGATAAAACATTCATTTATCAGCGCTTTTTTAGCGCTGATAAAGAGCTACATTTATCAGCGCTTTTTTAGCGCTGATAAAGAGCTACATTTATCAGTGCTAAAAAACGCGCTGATAAATGTTACCTTTTATCAGAGCTAAAAAAAGCTCTAATAAAGGGGTACCCTTTATCAGCGCTTATTTTAGCGCTGATAAATGTAACATTTATCAGCTCTTTTATATAGAGCTGATAAAGTCATACCCCATTATCAGCACTTTCTGTTTAGCGTTGATAAAGGGCAGCGCTTCCCTTGCCCTGTTTTGTGGTAGTGTAAGGAGCAGACATCCCTGAACAAGGAACGGATGCCTCCCACCTTTGGAAAGAGGGAATGCGGGGCAAAAAGCCGTGCATATTCCCATACTTGATGGACACGCACGCATTCCCTAGCGTAAAATCATCGGAAACAGAAAATGGTGAACCCGATGTGAAAATGGTGAACCCGACGTGAAGCTCTTCTCCTCAATATGGGGACAGGTAGTGTTCGAGGTGTCGGAAGATTAGAATGTCACCAGGTCCAGGTACCTATTACCAGGATGTGAAACCCGCTAGGGGTTGAGGCAGTCAGGATATTGAGCACTCCGTTCTGCGACGTCGTCCGCGTGGATCCCTCTTGCCTATCACAGAAGACAGAATGATGCTGGGCTATTGGTTGTCGATTTCTTTTCCTGTTAGTACTAATGGGTTCATCTCCCTGCTTCTAGGAATCAGATCACCACATCCAGAGCTCGATCTCCACCTGCCCACCGGCGCAGGGGCAGGGGCAGTACCGACGCGGCTACCCTGCGCGTTCCCGCCTTTTCCACAGTCACTCCGGCTCTGATTTCTACGACTGTTGGGTGCTCAAACCCCCTCCCCCCATCATAAATCATCCATCTAAGGGTGATCAACGACCTACTTCATAGGTACGATGAGGAAGGGATCATCCCCACCAGGGGCATGGCCCGTTTAGATCTAGAGGCGGTTGCACCTCACCATCGTCGCCGCCCCCGAGGGCCGCGCAGGGAGTCACCGCTCCCAACTCCGACGTTCAACCGCTTTGGGAGCCTATCCCCGGAGTGCCTTGACACATCCCTCCCCTAGGCCAATGAGGTGGGGGATGTCCAGGTTCGCCCGATCAGAGACCCGTCCCAGGGGTTAATGGCAAGAGCCCCCGCCAGGCTACGTCAGCGCCGCCGCCCGGCTCCCCGGGATGAGGAGCAGGCAATCATCGTGCCCGCACCACCGGCTCCAATTCATCTGACCCAATGCCAGCGTCGGGCGCGAGCGGAAGAGGATGCCCGTCCTGGGGCACCAACGTCAGCAAACACTGTGGCCCGAGCCGCTGCTGACTCCTGTTACCAGACCCCCGCACACGTTGAGCAGGGGTAGTCACATGCCCGACTGGGATCGAGGCCCCGACCACCCTGCAGGCAGGTTGGGCCGACTCTCCCAGTTGCGGGCATAGGCAATGCCCACCGTAGACCAATCCATGGTAGTTCCACCCACCATGAAGGCTCATCCTGTGCCACTGATCTGGAAAGCTGAAGGCTTCTCCGCGATATCTACGCTCTGGGTATGACTCTTCCCAACGCCCACTGCACTGGGTATGAGGTCACTCCCCCTACCGCTGGCCGCGAGTATGGAGCAGTTGCGTATCTGGTCGCTCACCAACATGGAGGTCCTCCCCATGTCCCTTTAGACATTTGTCCCGGTGCTCCTCGCACCTCGGTCTTCAGTCCCCTCTGCCCCAACACTATTGTGGCCAGGGTACTCCTTGACAGAAATCATCCTTACCCTGAGGAGCCACCCAGGGGAAGGAAGGAGAGACGTCGTAGCCGTAAGAGGAATGTCAAGGGAGTCCGGATGGAAATTAGACCAGTCCGTTTCTCGGACTTTGAGGTGGAGTACGACTCGACGGTGGAACCTTCCCCCCAACCCTTTGAGTCGAGGGCAGGGATGGGGACATGGCGCATCAGTATCGTACTCCCCGTATGTGAGATCTGTATGATTCCCTCCTCCCTCCTAAGGTATATCCAGTAGGAAGAGGACTTGGTGTACCCCTAGAGGTAGAACCCACAATTATCACTGGCTTCCCCGGAAGCACCTTCCACATCAGTCAGGGAGGGTGGGGAAGTTTTCTGGGGATCAACGGAAGATTTGCGATGCGACACACCCTCGGTGAGCATCAATAATGTTACATGAGGCCTATTTTCCAGACCATCCTATCTTGACGTGGCATACAGGGCACTGAAATCCTTGGAGGATGACTCAGGGATCGGCGACCAATCGGCCTGTTCACCGTATTCCCCGCCGGCCAGCTCACCGGCCCGACGGCCTACCTTGACACTGTTTCCAGCTCCCCGACCATTCTCGGTTGATGAGAAGGGGTAGCAAGGGCCGGATCCCGAACCATAGTCATGGAGCTTCTAGACCATCCTCATAGCGGGCCACTTCCCCGAGAAGTTTTGGCCGGTCAGAGGATCAGATTTTGATATGCCAGAGTCACTCACCGCGGGGGAGTTTGAATGTTTCCACCAGACTCTTCGGGCGACTCACTCCCATCTTTGCCATCAGCTAGCACCTTATCCTGAGAGTCAAGCACATCTCGAGGATATTAGTGAGCAGTGTCGTTGGGTCGACCTGGCTGTGCTCCCCGCGGTTCAACACCCCGAGTCACTTGACCACCATGGGGCCCTCCAACATCAATGCATCCAGAGTTTTCAAGTACTCCACAAGGTTATCGAGGAATCCACCCCCCACGTGAACATCCGCGGATGGGGGCAGTACGATTACCTTTTTTTTTGTGTGATCCACTGACATCCTGACTCACTAGGAGGCCCTGAGTTAATGTCACCAAGGGAAGTGGTGGTCAACATGGCTGACCTTTCAGATGAGGGAAACAGTGTGGAGCTCCTCGATGGGGACTCTCCCCTGAGGAAAATATGCTACTAGACCCATCTGGGAGGATGACTCGCCAACAGAGGAGTCTCCTAGGTCTCCCTACACCCACTGAAGCCTTAACACTGAGTTGAAACATCAGCAAGGGTAAAGAGAACGTCGGGTATGTAGAGCTTACCAACCCATCTGGCTCAGTACAGAAGGCAGAAGAAGACCCCAAGAAGGCCATGCTACGCCAACAGCTTGCTAAGAAAAAGAGGCTGGTTGATGAGCTCTTGGACGAACACATTGTAGAGCAGCGGCCTGACTACGGTAACCCTAGGCCAGGACAGCAGGGGCAAGATCACCTACCCCTTGACAAGATTCCCCCGGGCAACCGCGACCATGTTGCGTTCACTGATAGGGGATTGGTCGGAGCCCATGGAAAGAGGGCGCGATATGTTTTTCCGAACCCTCCTGAGCGGCGGGATCACCTGGGGGACCCTGCTCAGTTTCCTCCCGCTACCCCGAGAGTCGCTCCGCCAGCCGCCCCACGAGCTGCTGAGCTTGACTACCGGATTGAAGAGCCCGACAATGCGCTTGTGGTTAGAGATCCCCGTCGAGACAGGAATTCGCGTCTGGATGATCTAGTGGAGGCGCTCATTGCCTGCTTAGAGGCCCTGGAAACTCAGCAGGTGGAAATCCCACTGGACGGAAAGCCATACCAAGCATGGGTGGATGACATGCCGGCCCCACCGGGATTTGGGAACCCCACTTTCACCCCCTTTAATGGGACCGAGGACCCGACATAGCACCTGGCCCACTTCAAATCGAGGTGCAGGCCTATGTTAGGGACTCCGGCGCAATAAGAGGTTGCCAAGCTCCGTTGCTTCGTTCAGACGTTGGAAGGACCAGCATTCGTCTGGTATAGCCAGCTCCCCGTCAGATCTGTGACTAGCTGGGAGGACCTTCGTCGGCAATTCCTCTACCAGTTCAGTTCCATAACCCCGAAGACGAACATCGCATACCTCTTCAGGTGCAAGCAAAGGCCCAATGAGTGAGTCGCGGACTTCGTCGCCCGATGGAAGGGGCTCACGTACTCCCTTGACATGCCACTAAATCCGGAGAAATTATTGAAAATGTGCATAGGGAATATCAAGGCAGAGCTGGTTCCTTCTCTGATCACTCAGAATTACCCCGGAGGGTTTTGGGACTTCTCGGACAAGGCTCAACGCCTCGAAGAAGCCCTGCAACAGGCCAGTCAGGCACGCCCGCTGCCTCCTGTAATCCCTGTAATGAGAGCTTCTAGAGCTGATCCTACTACTATGGCCTAGATAGAGTCCCCAAGAAAGATAGATTTGCTACCAGTAAGACCATCTCAACAACCTCATAGGGGTCCACCCCCATGGGCACAGCCTTTGGCCCAGCAGCGACCACCCCAAAATCGGTGGGCGCCTCTGCATAATGCACCACCACCACCGAGGCGAGATAATAAGGATCCACCTCCTCGACATGATCCTCCAGCCCCTAGTCATGGTCATCCTCCAAGATCCCCCTTTCCAGACAGAATGAATCAGACTTACTCGTTTGATGAGGCCTAGGTCCCCGGTTATTTCCGTAGTGCCTTGGAGCAGAGGATCGTGCGACTGCCTGTGTGCCAGAATCCTGAAGAGGCACGTCTCACTGATCACCCTAAATACTGCCCTTATCACCGGACCCTGGGTCACACCATCTAGCGATGATATGTGTTCAAGGACTGGCTCCAAGACCAGATTGACAAAAACATAGTCAGGTTGGGCCCTGCCCCGGCGCAAGTGGCAGGTGTCTTCGTGAGATCAGATGACAGCAGCAGCAACAAGGATGAGTGGAAACAGGTTTCCAACCATGGGTCCCAGAAGTATAATGACTGGATGGCCCGTAGGATGGTCACCCGTGCCCATGGAATCATCCGTGCCTGCCTGAGTCATCCAGAGCCCTCAGAATCTGCGAGCGCCACCTCGGCATCATCATCCCAGCCTACCTCTTCTCAGAAGATTAAGCGGCGGTGCAAGAATAAAGAACACTCCCTAAAAATGTCGTCATCATCCCGCACTCTTGGTGATGTTATGCCCCTAGAAATGGGGATCCCTCCGAGACTCCATCCGGTATTGGATAACTCATCAAGTGAAAGCCCAGGGTACGCTTCAGTTAGCATCGTAGAGTTGGTAAATCTCTTTTTGACTCTCGACGATGAGGAACATCAGGTGGACCTTCCTAATGTCCCCATCCATCGCCAACGTCGGCGGATCCGTGGATAAATGAATCACCAGGGCATGAAAGTCGTCACCTCTAGTCAGGTCATGCATGCTACTGAGACCAGGAAGCAGGCCCGATACAGAGCTCAGCACACGCGGCCCCCTCACCCAGTGTCAACAGGTTCGCCTCCACCACCGTTTGTTTTGCTGGATCAGGAGGGACCACCTCGGCCAGGCCGCGACCAGCCATGCCCTGCCACCAGCCAACTACAACCTTCCGGTCCTAGCATGACAGCCACCTCCCGGGCTTCGACTAGAGAAAAACGAGATGTTCCTAGTACAAGTCAGTCACCGGTTCCATCGGCAGGGCCCATCATGCCTCCAATCGCAGAGCGACCTCCTGTAAGCAGAAGCTCGCGTTTGGCTTGAAAGTATGATGTTTTGAAGCACATGGCCGGAATTCCGGCAAGGATTTCTATCCTTGAGGCCCTTCATCTGTCGTCTGAAATGCGTGAGGTGCTTGTCGAATCTCTAAAGAGCCCCCTTCAGTTTGAGACGGAGGTGGCGGCCATAGAAACCCTCCACACTGAGGCGATTGAGGACGCCGAATGTCAGGCGGTTATCTAGTTTTCTGGTGAAGATGAAGACCTTCCCATACAGGGGCACATTCTCCCACTGTACATCACTGGCCAGTTCAATGGCATGGAAGTCTGCCGCTGTCTTGTTGACACCAGTTTTGGGATTAACCTAATCCTAACTCAGACACTGTGGAAACTGGGGTTGTATGAGGATGATTTAACTCTCTCCGACCTCAGGATCCATGGGTATAACAGGACAAAGAAAACTCCACTCGGCAAGATTCGCCTGAAGACCCAGTTCGGCGGCATAATTTCCAACACCGAATTCATGGTTGTCTCTCAGGACACCGCTGACAACGCGTTGATGGGCAGGCCGTGGCTCCACCATCACGCAGTGGTCCCCTCATCGTATCACCAGTGCCTGAAATACTCCCTTAAGGGTCGAGTGGGCGTTCTCTAAAGAGATGCGTCTCCTTTTTCCTCTTGTGAAGCCCGTTATCTAGACGCTGACTATTACAAGAGAAAGGACAAACACATCCTGGAAGGTGAGGTTGAGCTCACCACTGTCACGAGTGATCCCAGGGCAGGTTTGGACGACGCATATGTCTTCCCAATCCATCGGTTGGAGGCCACGAACCCCGACATGGGGCAGTGCTTCGTTGTTTCGAGTACTAGAGGAGGGAATATTTCAGAGTCCAAGCGATGGCGGGAAACCACATCGTACTCTTACACCAACCAGGCTCAAGTGATCCCCGTGCCCCTTACCCCTGTACGATATTGGGATGTTAGGCTCATGTCAACGGTAGTACGTCATACGTGTCTGTTTCGCCAGGCCGGAATCGACCGGCTCCAGCCAACGTGCCACTACTACTTTGATGTCATAAATTTTGGCCCCTTGGGCCAAAGTCCAGATGTGATTGGATCAACCGCCTTTGTCTCTATGGTCTCCGCAGTGCATGAGTCTCCAGACGTGATGACCTCTGTCGCCCAAGCCGGCACCAGCTTACCATCAGGGTATGGCAGCCCCGAAATGACTCCCCCCATGGATGATCCCTCTATAAGTGGAGAGGAGGACATGGAAGATTCTCCTCCTGCTTTTGAGGAGGGCGTCCCCACCACGGTCTATGAGTTAGTGAAGGTGAAACTCGGTAGCGAGGCGGACCCGAGACCCACATTAGTCAGCACCGCTATGCCCCCTCAGGAACGACAATAGTATGTAGACTTCCTCAGACAGCACTGTGATGTGTTCGCCTAGAGTTATGATGAGATTCCAGGGCTAGATCCCCAGGTAGACGTCCACCACCTTGGCCTTCCAGTAAACCATCGCGGGTTCAAGCAGCCTCCCCAGAAGATGCACCCCTCTCACGGTGCCATGGTTGAGGCCGAAGTTGATAAGCTCATCAAATCCAACTTTGTCAAGGAAGTCCAGTACCCCAGGTGGCTAGACAACATTGTTCCAGTCAGGAAGAAGAATGGGTAGATCAGGTTATGTGTCGACTTTCGTGATCTCAATCGCCACTGTCCGAAGGATGCTTTTCCCCTTCCCGTGACAGAGTTGTTGATCGATGCCACGGTCGGGTTCCAATCCCTCTATTTCATGGATGGGTACTCCGGGTAAAACCATATCAGGATGGCCCCCAATGATGAAGAGTTCACTTCCTTCAGCGCCCCCCATGGTACTTTCTGCTACCAGGTTTTTCCCTTCGGCCTGAAGAATGCAGATGCCACCTATCAACGGGCTATGCATCACATATTCAAGCCGATTCTCGGGAAACTGGTGGAATGCTACGTGGAAGATCTGGTGGTTAAATCTCATCAGTTCTAGGACCATCTCAAAGACCTTGAGAAAGTGTTCGGCTTCCTCCGTTCTTGCCACTTGAAGATGAACCCATTGAAGTGTGCCTTCGGGGTCACCTCCGGAAAGTTTCTTGGATTGGTTGTTAGGTACCGAGGCATCGAGATCGACCCAGAGAAAATCAAGGCCATCAATCAGATGCCTCCCCCGAATAATATTCGGGAGGTGAGAGGTCTTCAAGTCCACTTAGCCTATATACGCCGATTCATTGTGAATCTGGCCGACAAGTGTAATCCCTTTTCTCGGCTCATGAATAAAGGTACCGCCTATGAATGGGACGAAGAGTGTCAGATCTCTTTTGAGGAAATCAAGCAATATCTGCTCCAACCTCCGGTCTTGATGCCACCCATTTCCGGAAAGCCGCTGGTCCATTACGTGACCGCCCAGGAGCGATCCCTCGGCACACTTCTCGCCCAGAAGAACAACGAGGGAACAGAGAATAGCCTCTACTACCTCAGCTGCATGATCCTCGATATGAAAATTAGATATTATCCCATCGATAGGAGATACATGGCGCTCATATTTTCTGTGTAGAAATTGCGGCACCACTTGCAGCCCCACGAGGTACAACTGGTCTCTCGGGTAGACCCGTTGAAATACATCCTGAGCCGACCTATGTTGACCGGCCGATTGGCGCGCTGGGTGGTGATCCTCCAGCAGTTCGACATCAGGTTCGTACCTCAGAAGGCCATCAAAGGACATGCATTTGAAGAATTCTTAGCTGCCCAACCAACCTCCGCGGACCAGCCACTAGATCTAGGCTTTCCTGATGAGGCAATCCTCTCAGTTGATCACGCCATACCATGATGGAAGATGCACTTTGACGGTGCCTCCCGAAGCCCCAACGGTAGGAGGCTCAATGATCCTATGCTCAACAGAGTGGTCCTGGGTGTCATCTTCATCACCCCGGAGCAAGCTGTTCTGCCGTGTTCATTCCTGTTGTCAGAAGGCTCCACCAACAATGAGGCAGAGTATCAAGCCCTCATCACTGGCCTCGAGTTGGCTCTCAAGATTGGTGTACCCTATATGTATGTAAAATGGGACTCTGATCTAGTCATCAATCAGTTAAATGGTGACTATGCCGTCAGGAAGCCAGAACTCATGCCATTGCTGGAGTGCACCCTTCATCTAATGGCTAAGTTACCCTCCAGGCCAGAGGTCGTTCACATTCCCCGGTTGCAGAACAGTCGAGCAGATGCTTTGGCCAGCCTGGCCGCATCACTTGCGGAGCCTGAGTAGGATGACCTAATTATCCACGTGGCACAGTGAAGAGTCATTGATCCTGTTATTACAGAGGGTGATCGTGGCCCGTGAGTGAACCATCTCACCGCTGGTGCCCCTACGTCAGGATCCCCGAGGGCTTCGGGTGTGGTAATCGAGACAGTTCCTGACTGGAGGATGCCCTTGGTTGAATATCTCCAGCACGACAATCTTCCGTCGGACTGAGCCGAGCACGAGCGAATATGACGACACGCACCGTAGTTCACCATTTAGAGTAGTCCCGGTCTTGAGAAGCTCTTTTACAAGTGCATATTTGATGGTGTTCTTCTCTGTTGCCTTCAAGGAGTCGAGATCCCACGGGTCATGCAAGAAGTGCACACTGGTTCATGTGGTGCCCACCAGGCCGGGTCGAAGTTGTCCCACCAGATTCGGAGGTTGGGATACTTCTGTCCCTCCATGATCTACGACTGCATCGAGTATGCCAAGAGATGTCACGCGTGCCAAGTTCATGCTAACTTTGTGTATCGTCCACCAGAGCCCCTCCATACTACCAAGTATTCTTGGCCCTTTGCATTCTGGGGGTTGGATGTTGTAGGACCTTACCCGCCGGCGACGGCCCGCCAGTGCCGGTTCATCTTGACTGCTACGGATTTCTTCTCCAAGTGGGAAGAGGCAATCCTGCTCAAGGAAGTGAAAGCATTTTCTATCGCTGACTTCGTGAGCTCCAATATCATCTATCGATTTAGAGTACCTCACGCTATCCTCATGGATAACAGAACCAAATTCCAAGCAGCCGAGCTGAAGAAATTGTATGCCAAGTACAACATTCGCTCTAACCACACCTCCCGCTATCATGCGAAGGCAAATGGATAGATCGAGGCATTTAACAAAACCCTCTCTAACATTCTTCAAAACATGGTTGGTCAGAACAAGAAAGGTTGGATGGACAAGCTCCCCAATGCCCTATGGGATTATAGGACGACGACTCGTAACTCCACCTAGGTGACTCCGTATTCCCTGGTGTATAGAGCTGAGGTCGTCCTGCCCATCGAGATCCAGTTTCCCTCATTGCGCACGGTGGTCTATGACCAGCAAGCACCGGATAGAGTTGCCGAAATCCGTCTAGACAAATTGGAAGCGCTGGACGAAAGTAGGCTTTGCGCGTTACATAACTTGGAATGGCATCAGATCAGGATGGATCAAGCTTTCAATAAGAAGGTTCGCCCCCGCTCCTTCCTGCAAGGTGACCTGGTGCTGGCTCTCAGAGTGCCGATGATTCCTGGCAGGAAACCACCCAAGATAGAGCCCAAATGGGAGGGGCATTTCATTTTCCATAAGGTCTATCCCAATGGCGCATATTCCCTGATGACTATGGATGGTGAGCGCATAACTCCTCCCACCAATGCCAGGTTCTTCAAGCAGTACTTTTCCTAGGTATGTATGGTCCTTCATGACCTTAAACTATACGGTCCTGCACGACCCTAAACTGCACCTTGGTCTGAGTTCTAAGAGGTTAAACTAAGATCCTTACATGGTCCTGCATGACCTTAAACTGTATGGTCCCACACAACCCAAAACTGCACCTTGGTCCGAGTTCTAAGACCTTAAACTAAGTTCCTTACATGGTCCTGCATGACCTTAAACTGTACGGTCCTGCACGACCCTAAACTGCACCTTGGTCTGAGTTCTAAGACCTTAAACTAAGATCCTTACATGTTCTTGCATGACCTTAAACTGTACGGTCCTGCACGACCCTAAACTGCACCTTGGTCCGAGTTCTAATACCTTAAACCAAGATCCTTACATGGTCATTCATGACCTTAAACTGTATGGTCCCGCACGACCCTAAACTGCACCTTGGTCCGAGTTCTAAGACCTTAAACTAAGATCCTTACATGGTCATGAATAACCTTAAATTGTACGGTCCCACACAACCTTAAATTGCAACTTGGTCCGAGTTCTAAGACCTCAAACTAAGATCCTTACATGGTCCTGCAGGACCTTAAACTGTACAGTCTCGCATGAACCTAAACTGCACCTTGGTCCGAGTTCAAAGACCTTAAACTATGATCCTTACATGGTCATGCATGACCTTAAATTGTACGGTCCCGCATGACCCTAAACTGCACCTTGGTCTGAGTTCTAAGACCTTAAACTTAGATCCTTACATGGTCCTGCATGACCTTAAACTGTATGATCCTGCACGAACCTAAAATACACCTTGGTCCGAGTTCTAAGACCTTAAACTAAGATCCTTACATGGTCCAGCATTAACTTAAACTACATTTTTTCCTACATCTGGTCCCCCAATGGTCTGAGTTCTAAGACCTAAAACTAAAATCCTTTCCCCATCCCACACGACGTTAAACTGTATTCCATCCCACAAGACGTTAAACTGTATTTCATCCCACATGACGTTAAAATGCTTTTCAAGAACTATGTGTGGCTTGATTCCCATCTTTATGGGATCCGTAGGACTGCCCGAACACTTAGATTTCAGGTCCAGCCCCATCTCTTAGGAGATCCCACGATCTCCCGGTTGCCTCGATCTTTTGACCTGCCCTTCCCTCGGGAATCCGCCATCTTTTGGACGCTCTCAGACTGAGCCCCTCGACCCTTTCCAGTGGTCTTCTAATGTGTTCAGAGTACTCTGGTCTATAACCTAGAGTGTCAGATTCGACTGAGGCAAGTCTTCATCCTCTTGTCAAGCTTCGTGTTCCCCTTCATTCGGGCCCCACCCTCTTTCACACCTGGAGGGACCCCCAAGAATGGTCTGGATACAATGCCTAAGGGCTCTCCTACTGTCACGGGCCAATGCCCCTGAGGGTTTCGGGCAAAACATTGATACAAATCCCATGTTGCGAATGTGTTCAGTGGTTGATGCTCATTTGTTTGCCCCTACCTCTAGGCTAACGTGACAGGATGTTGTGTTGTGAACATGGTCAGCAGTAATCCTCAGTCGTCATGCCAGCTTCTTCGGGCCCTGAATGTTGGTTGCATGATTCACACTATGTTCCACCCCACCATGCCAAGGTGGAATCACGACACTCCTTGTACTAACCCTCAGTACACCCCCACACGTCAGACGGACCAAGCTGCATAATGGTGTCTCTCGGGGCTCCCGCTATCATAGCGCTAGAGTATGTGCTTGGGTTTCTTCTTTACAGGTTTCGTGCAGCTTGACCCTCATCCCCATGGGGAACGAGGAGTCACCCAGACATTGCGTTTCGGGCCCAGCATAGCTGGAAGCTAGCATCTCCTGCCCCCTGATTGTTGAACACTCGTAGGCCCCTTTGGCCCGAGGCTCCTCTATCGGAATCGCGCACGGTGATGATATGAGATTATGTCCTCATTCGCATCAGGTATGATTTATCGCATCGTGCGTGTTTCCCCTGGTCCAAGCCATACGACCTTAAACTGTGCTGCCTGGTCCAAGCCATACAACTTTAAACTGTGCCGCCTGGTCCAAGCCATACGACCTTAAACTATGCTGCCAGGTCCAAGCCATATGACCATAAACTGTGCCTCCTAGTCCAAGCCATACGACCTTAAACTGTGATTCCAGGTCCAAGACATACGACCTTAAACTGTGCCGCCTGGTCCAAGCCATACGACCTTAAACTGTGCTGCCAAGTCCAAGCTATACAACCTTAAATTGTGTCGCCTGGTCCAAGCCATACGACCTTAAACTGTGCTGCCAGGTCCAAGCCATATAACCTTAAACTATGTCGCCTGGTCCAAGCCATACGACCTTAAACTGTGCTGCCAAGTCCAAGCCATACGAGCTTAAACTGTGCTACCAGGTCCAACCACATGATCATAAACAGTGATGATATCATCCTGGCTGCGTTTCGTTAAGGGGTTACCTCTCAAGAACTACATATGGCTTGATTCTCATCCTTATGAGATACGTAGGAGCGCCTGGTAACTTCCCCAAGGCCCAGCCTCACTTTTCGTGTTCAGTCTCTCGGCCTAAACGTGTCCCTAGGAGCACATAGTAAGCAGGGCTTTGCCCCATTCACGTTGGGTTTTGCAACTACATTACCGTTTGTCTCCTATTCCCCTTATTCTTTGGTCCGAGTTCTAAGACCGTAAACTAAACCCTTGCCTTTTAATGACTCGGTCTCTCTTGTGGGATTGTACGGTGTGGTACAGGATTATGTCCTCCTTCACGTCAGGTTACTCGCCGTACCATGCCTATCCACAGATGAGATGTGTCCCCCATCCCACACGACGTTAAACTGTATTTCTTCCTACATGACATTAAACTGAGCTTTAAGAACTACGTGTGGCTTGATTCTCATCCTAATGAGATATGTAGGAACACCCAGACATTTCGTCTTGGGTCCAGCCCAAGGGATTACCAAATCCCGTCCCTCCTTATTGTCGGCCCCTCGGCCTGAATTCTTGGGAAGTGGTGTAATCGTGACATATACCCCGAATAAGTTCGAGATTCCCCATAGTAATAATGGGAAGTGGCAGTTCTCTCACCAGAGAGGTCCTTTCTGAAAATTGGGACGATCCTTGATCAGGTTGGTACGTCCACCTAATGCGCCTCCGCCACGGTGGTGCAATTTCGGGAGTGTTGGACTCTGTTCAAACAAAACACCACTCCACTTTCCACGCTTTGCGTTCCACTTTATTTGGATCCTCATTCTCTTTCATGTTCGATGGGACCACATAACAGTATGGATGATAGATCTACAGTCCGCCTACTCTCATGGGCCAACGTTTTGGAGGACTGTTCTTGTTTTATGGGACCCCCTAACAGTATGGATGATAGACTTTTGTCTGCCTGCTGCCATAATATGGATGATAGACCTTTGGTCCACCTATTGTAGCAGTATGGATGATAGAACTATAGTCTTCCTGCTGTCTTGGGCCAACGTTCCGGAAGACTGGCCATCGATATTTGAGTTTGGCCTCGTGTTGCAAACATGGTCAGCGGTAAGCCCTCATTTATTTCCCCCATTCCAGGCCAACACGATATAGATGTTGCGTTTCTGCCACGGTTAACAGTTATCCTCCATCATCGCGCCCCAGAGTGTTCCGAAATCAGGGAGCGTGATTCACCGTTCCTTTCCATCTCCCTATGTTCAGATGGATTTCAATGCCCCCGGCATTGCCCCGCTCGTGTGTCAGAGCGCATTGAGAAGGTGATATATCAATCGGTCTGAGGTCTTCTCCTCAGAAATCCAGGCCCAATTTCGGATGCCTGAAGCTTGGTTAATGTCCTATAGTTGGAAGAAATGATAACACAAGTATCCTTTGCTTCTCGTGTTGGGTGTGACCCACAAGATCTTTGAGATGGGTTGTTATTCATTTAGTAATTATGGTTGAGCATATTAAACCAAGGGTGCAAATGAATGGATTTGTCCATGTATTGGATTGAGATGATGAGAAGTACAATAAAGAAGTTCATGAGATGGCCAAAACAAAGCCCCTAAGGGTCGGCGTGCTGGATCGATCCTTCCAACGTCGCTACCCTTTGGCTGGTAGCCTCTAGGACCACTTCTCACTCCTTGCAGACTCTCTCCTTATCAACCGCCACAGAGCGCAACTCGCCAACCCTATCTTGTGCCTGTGCCAGCTCGGTTTTAAGTACGACCATCTACTGACTCGCCTCCATCAGTTGTTCCTACGCATCGGCCAGTTGGGCTGCCAGTTGTTCCACGAGCTTAGAGCACGTCGCAAGGAAGGCCTCCTTCCCTACCACCTTCCATTCGAGGTGCTGGACCTCCCGATCCGCCCTCAACAATGCTCGGGCATCCGCCGATCTTTCCCAACACTGGTCAACGTCGGTGCGCTGGCTGCTCTCACGTATCTTCTCGACCATGTAATCATGGACCGTCAGAGGAAGGCGCTGAGCGTCAGCCCCTCCAGTGCACAGGAAGCGCAGCCAGGTCTGGAGTGATCTCATCCGCCTCAGCCAATCCGACTGGGGCTGTCTGAGAAAGCACTGGATACACTTCCACCCTTTGCGTCATGTCATCTAGCTCTCCTCGGCCGCTTCTGATTCTGAGTCATCTATCTCCTCAGGGTCAGCAGGCCGGTACACAGGAAAGGCAGCCAGTAGGTCGGCGACAGGATCTTCCTCATTGATGTCTTCATGAGGAATAAGATCCTCGACGTCCGGACGATCTTCCTCTCTCGCCCAGATAGCGACGGTGCCTCCATCAGCCTCCGACCTCGCCTCAAGAACAGCGTCGTTGTTGCACGCTGCACCCTGCTCACTGTTTTCCATGGCCAACTCAGTGCGGGAAGCATGTTCTGAACGAGGTGGTATGTCCGCCACTGGTCCGCTCACGAACGACCCGGTCTCCGCAGCCTGACGAGCCTCCAATGTTGAGATCACTGCACAAGGAATATGCTGATTATTTGGGATCTTTTGATAACAAGCACCAGTAGTGAAGCGTGAGACACACAGGAATCCAGAGCGTCGGCCTCCAGTGTTCCGGCCACTGCAAGAGCCGCCGTGATAGGAGAACCCTCTGCACTTGTCAATTCAATAATGGGTGTTGGATCCCCATCCTATCCCATCGGTTCCCTTCCTCCCTCCTCTGGTGGGGACGCCTGACCAACGATTAGGCTCTCCTGAGTGAGGTAGAGAGAGGGTTTGGAAATTGAAAAGGAGAATGGATGAACAAGGGAAATGAATGAGGATAGAGACAAACCTTGAGTATCTCGGTTATTTCGAGATCAGAGCTGACAATCTCGCCGCTCTCTCGGAGACTCCCTTGGTAGGTCGCCCCCTGCGACCCCTCACCTTCAGGTTCTACTTCTTCGTCATCTTCCCTTTCGCCTTCGTCTTCTCTGGTCTCCTCCCCCTCTGACTCCTCGTCACTGTCACCTTCTCCTGGCGGAATCACTTCCGGATCATGATCCTAGACGAGCATCAGTTTCACTAGGAAAGGTGGCTCTGCACGCCAAACCCTTTGGCGCGCGTATGTGTCCATGGCCGTTAGATAATAATGCCACTGATGGATGTTTACCCGGTCGGTAACTCGAACGATCCCAACTTCTGGCAGCTGGATCCTGTTTTGAATGATCTTCTTCCAGACGGCTTCAACGCTCAGCAATTGCCGCAGGGTCATCCAGGCCGACCACAGTTCTGGGAAAATTACATCTTGGGAAGGTTCGAGAAGGTATCTTATCTGCTTCCCGGGCATTTCCCTGGCCGCCTCATGTGACCCCCCACGAGCAACGAGGTCACGGCGGCACCGTGTGATGTGCCCACCGCTGAGGTCCCTGCCTGCGCAGGCCTCGCTGCCGGACGTTCCCCTAGTTCCTCCCTTCTGGTGGCACCTTGCCTCCTCACCCGTCGCCCGGTTTCCGCGCGGGTAGCCTCGAGTTTCCGGACTCACTTACGTAAAAGCCCCTCAGGGTACACAATGGTCCAATGCTCGACATACTCAGTTTCTAGACCAGCGTCGACCCCAGTGGGAGGAAGAGTGATGATGTCATCGGAGCCGAAAGTGGTAAACATCAACCACATCTGGCGCAGAACGCAGGGATTCTTCTCCTGCCATATGGCCGTGAATACCTTCTTCAGCATTCGTTGGAGGCACCCGAATTTCCTGGAGAATTGGGATGGCGCGTAAGGCTCTCATATCACCTTCCCATCGATCCGAGCCATGAGCACCCCACCCCGAATGCTGTAGAAATACTCTCACTGCTCCAGTGGGCCTCGCCCATTGTCCACCATCTAGCCGACCAGGGTGGGGAATGGGCTGAAGTTGAAGTTGGTGTGGTTACCAATGCGGATTCTCATGCCCTCTTCATTGAGCTTCATCGGCGCCACCCCGGCGATGTTCAGCAAGGATGGTCGCAGGCCATTTCCCGGAGGACGGATGGCGTTTGGGAAAGTGTATCCGCCGAGGTGAGACGCCACCCAACCGTGGAAGATCTGGAAGGGGACACATAATCTCCGAGGTGACCCCCCTCGTGAGATGTGTCCCAGGATGGCATACAGCTTGGCCAGTATGGGGATGCCCAAGTTGAACCATTTGTTGGAAGCCATGGTGTCCGCCATCACCAGTGTTGTTGGACGGACGCCCATCCTCGCGTCCCACACCGGCAGGATCCACCCGCTCAGGAAGGCGGAAAGGAACCCGGTATACCAAACGTTCGGGTACCAGGCATTGATGATGTGATAGCCCCATGATTGGTATTGCCCCGCCTCCAGGGTCCTCTAGTATTACCCATCCCTGCTCCTCTGAGCCACGGTTGGGCACCATTCCCCCCGTCCTGACATCTTGATTACTGGATCCTTCTCGAGGAACTGGATGAACCATCCCTTGTAGGCAATGTCCTTCAGGATTTCCTTGAACCCCAGCCTCTCTTTGGCCAGCTCCAGCAGGTGCCACGTCAGCATGGGTGTCTGTGACCTGTCTTCCCAGGTGTTCTTTAGAGGAACAAACTCATTGTATTGGGAGCCCTCTAGTGGGATACCTCCGATGTAGTGAATGTCCTGGAGACTGATTCCAACTTCCCCATGGGGAAGGTGGAATGTGTTGGTATCAGGAGACCACCGGGTGAATAGATCCGGCCCGAGCTCGGGTTGACGGTGGAAGTGGAACTGCGATGTCCATACCGCCTCGAACAAGCCAATATGCAGTAGTTCATCCCCAAACTGGTCGCAAGTATGATGAACCCAGAATGCCCAGGCCCACTCGCTGGTGAATTTGGCCCAGGACCGCAGGTCCCAATCCTTCAGCTAGCCCTTCGTGTCATCCGTGATGCTCTGACAAAACGTGCTTGCGTAGAGGACCGAAGAATTCTCTATGAAAGGCTCGTCCCCGGTAATGGTCCTAGTCCATAGGTTCAGGACATATAAGTCCATATGTATGGTTTCCCTAACAGGATGGCTGTTGTTGGTAATGTTGTAGCAAGGAAGTTCGTCCTCCCGGGTTACCCATGACCACGGTGTGTCCACCTCGAAGCCCGACAGAGCCACCTCCTCCAGAATGCCAAAGTTCCAGAGCAGGAGGTTGTCAGACAGGGGATACGTCTTCTGGGCTGGAGTCAGCAGATTGAACAAGGTCATATTGTTGGAAACGATCACCTTAGTGCCATAAACCTCCTCGTTCGCCTCCATTTCAGTCCTAAGAGAGGCGGCTTCCCCCTCATTAACTCGGTTTGCGGCCATCTCGAATATTTTGGGAGTTGCACGAAATCAGGATGTAGTGCGCGGGATCGGAGAGTGTTGCACGATGTCTAGAGAGTACTGCGCGAAATCCCAGAGTTGGG
Organism: Viscum album; assembly: GCA_963277665.1. Classification (NCBI taxonomy): domain Eukaryota; kingdom Viridiplantae; phylum Streptophyta; class Magnoliopsida; order Santalales; family Viscaceae; genus Viscum; species Viscum album. The sequence goes on along the minus strand of OY728138.1, from coordinate 735,258,471 downwards.
CGCACAATTGGAACTCTAGGAGCGGAATAGACCAAGTAGGTGCGCAAGTACGGCCGAAATTCGGAAGTAATTATGTGCTGCCATAGCATATTTACGCGCAGCCTTGGGAGAAATTTCGCGCACGAGAGCATTAAGCCTATCGTGCGGAAAAGCTTCTGTACGGATTCGAGACCCAGTGCCCCTTTTTATAGGCGAGGCCAGAGTTCCATGCCGCGCGGAAGGAGAATTCCGTGCTTATCCGTCGTTTTGCATGCCACACCGGTTTTTTGCATGCTAAGTTCCCAGGATAGGCCCTGCTTTGGCGTTTCCCTCAGAATCTGACCGTTGCAACCTCTCGCCGATCCAATTCCGAGGTGGGGAATTTATAGATGCCGAAAAAGTTCGTAACTCCCAGAGGAAGTTTTGAAATGACAAAGCGAAGCCATATTTGGAATCAGAGGCCTGGTCCGGAGGCCCGGGAAGTGGTGCGCGAAATTAAGGAGGACTTGCATGAAATAATGAGGTGTGCGCGAAGCATTCTCACGATTTGCATAATCGAGCTGATGGCGTGCACAATTTTGCGCACCCTAGTTCCACACGGTGAATCTTTGCGCGCCGATGGTTCCCGGCGCGGAAGATTGCACGTGGTGCCTGGATTTCGCGTCGGTTGATGCCTATAAATAGAAGGAGACCCCTGACGGTTTGGGGGTTGCGGTATTCAGAATGGATCCTGTGCATGCAATTCAGACTCCCCCGCGCACAAGATGACCTCCAGGTAATTACTCTTTTCTCACAACCCTACCCCGGGGATCGGATTTGCACGCAACTCTACTGGCTTAAGTGATTTCGCTCACTCCTCTGGGTTCCTCCCTTGCGCGCAATCTTTACCCCGTGCACGTAATCCCCTCCTGTGCGCTCAATCCCTTCCTGTGCGCGCAATCACATGTCCGCGGAATCCTTTGGTCCTATTGCGCACCATCCCGGTGTTTTACGCGCAAACTTTCTTTTTGCGCGCAGCACCCAGGACCCCTTCACCTTGACGCCCCTTGGCTGCCTTTCCGTGCTGACACCTGATTTCTCCCCTACTGGGCATGTGCGCCATGCGTTGTTTTATTGTACGGCCTTCTAGGATCATACGAAGTAACCTTAAGGTCCCTTGGGCGGTGTTTCCCGTTGCGTTGCTTTGCCTTATTCTTCTCCACATAGGCACGCCAACGACTATTTCTTCTTCGCATAGCCACGCTAACATGGACCCCTCAATGGTTCGCCCTACGACCCCCCTTCACTATGGCCTTGACGATGCATTCCCTCCCACAAGGGGTATAGGTTGTTGGGCATGTTAGCCCTAGGGGTGTGAAATCAACCCACCTCGTCCAAGATGCAGGACGTTAAACTGCTAAGCACCTCGTCCTTAACACATGATGTTAAACTATGGTCTGACCCCGTGCTTCGCACGCAGGGTCCCCCCACCTTAGACATTTTTTACGCCTCTCTTCTACACGGTAATGGAATCTTCCTCGCATGGAATGAGATACTCTTTGTCGGAGTGGCGTTTGTCCACAGGGGAAGGGATGCCTCAGAGCGTAAGCCCCTAGCCTCTCCTACAGAAGGTTGCACCCATGCACCTCCGTACTTCCCCCCTACCAAGGCCAGTAGAGTCCCTTTCCCACTGCGCTTTGTCGCACCATGGGCCTCCATCTTGGAGTAAGCCCCAACACCCAGGGCTGCTAACCACGCGTAAGCCCCTGTTTCCTCTTTGGGCCTCTCAACGCATAAGCCCCTTTCCATTTCTCACGGATGCACCCTTTGCGACGTGATTATCTGATCCCTGCTGCATCTTGTTTCTCACGCCAAGCATGAATCACGTGGGCTTAGAGTGCACATCGACCATGACATCCTCTTATGGGATGCATTAGAGCATAATCCCCATACCAACAAACTATGTGGACTTTGATCCGTGATAACGCATGGTACGTAGGAATCCTCCATGAGGTTCAAGCCCACCACCCGTTCGTTCTGACTACTTCACGTCGGTTCGCCAACACCATGAGCCGCCTCCGAGCGTAAGCCCCAAATGCCCTCGTCCCTCATGACATTAAACTATATCTCATCCCGCATGAAGTTAAACGGTGTCTCTTCCTGCATGACGTTAAACTGTATCTCATCCCGCATGACGTTAAACTGTATCCCTCATCCCGCATGATGTTAAACTGTATCTCATCCCGCATGACGTTAAACTGTATCCTTCGTCCTGCATGACGTTAAACATTATGTCATCCCACATGACGCTAAACTGTATTCCATGAACTACCTGGACTTTGATTCGTGCTAACGCATGGTACGTAGGAAGCCTCCACGAGGTTCAACCCCGTAACTCCATCACCCATCCTGATCCTTACCCGGACCGCCACATCCCGGTGAGATCATGCCACCCCATCCCACTCCATAGTATCCGGGAAGCCGCCCACATGCTGGCCCAACATTGGTGTTCCCCCTAGGGGGTTCTTCAATCTGATCCACTCTCAGTGTTCCGATCAGTCTGATCCATCTCCTCAAGACGTTAAACTCGTGGCATACCCCGTGTTAAACATGGGAAGTTGAGGAAAACCTCAGATGGTACACAGTTCCCCGCGTTCAATGTGGGATGCCTCGGGATTCCGTGCCCTCTAGAAGCCCTATGATAAGGGACATAAGACAGACATGCCGATCCCTAGCATCAATACATGCCAACGACACACCAACGTGACCATTATCCTCACTGAAGGTTACTGCCCCGACAAGACCCCTTGGAGCGTCTCGACGGAAGCGGCGTAATTAACTAGAGTCCATGCAGATATGGCACCGGGAACAAGCTTCACAAACCCGTCATAAATCTATGACGGAGACCCGGACTAGGTGACGAGCTCTAAGGAGGAATCCACGGAAAGAATAATCGACATCCCATCATCCCAGTTTCGATCAAGGAGCAGACGTCCCTGAACAAGGAATGAATGTCGCCCGCCTTTGGAAAGCGGGAATGCGAGGCAACAAGACATGCGTCCTCCCATGCGTGACGGACACGCACGCGTGCCTCGACATAAAATCATAGGAAACAAAGATCAAAAGAATTATAGAAAATTTTGTGTCTATAATTAGAAAGGATTGAAGTATCAAATTGGATTTCACACTTTGGGTATATCGTATAGAGTATAAAACACCCATCACCACTACTCTATTCCATATTGTTTATAAGAATTCATGTAAATTTCTAGTTGAATTAGTGGAACACTCTTATTGGATAGTTAAGAAACTAAATTTGGATTCTTAAAAAGTTGGGGAAGATAGAATAATACTAATCGATGATCTTGAAGAAATTAGAAGGGATGGTTATGAAAACTCTCATATTTATAAAGAAAAAACAAATAAATGGAATGATTAAGGAAATGTGAAATGAATCTTCACAAAAAGGGATAATGTTCTAAATTTTAATTCCCAATTGAAGCTATTCTCTAGGAAGTTGAAATCCCAATGGTTGGTTACCTTTAAAGTTAACCAAGTGCTCCCCTATGGGGAAATAAAAATTCAGTAAAGTGAGGGACCACCCTTTAAGTTCAATTGGGAGAGAATAAAAATTTATAAATAACCATTTCATGAATATTTTACCTTTATTTTGAGTTCAAATGATTATTTTCATTTCACTTGGTTGAAAATGTCATAATTAGTGCTTTAGGGGAGTGTACATATATTTTATCATTTCCTTTATTTTAGTTGTGTGATTAGGACAATTGCTATCCATTTTGAATTTCATAATGAATGAATAACAATTGAGAGGGGTGGGGGTTGAATAAGTTGTTCACTTTTTATAAGTTTCAAAACTTTTATAAAATTATCCCCCACAAATGTTAAGATTTATTTACTTATAAAATTTTAGTAAATACTCATGCATGTAAGAATAGTAAATAATGTAAACAACATAAGATTTACAAGGTTTGTCCTCAGTGTGAGAACTGACATCCTCTCTATAGCCACTACCATGGGTCTATAGAAATCCCCTATTATGATGAAGTGAATACAAATTATGCCAACTCCCATTATAAACATTTTATCTCCTAATAGTAAAGATTATACTGAATCTGACTAGTTTACAATGTTTTCTTAGAAAAAAATTGAGCCAAACAAAAGGATAAAGATATTGTTGAAACTAATCCACAATTGCTCAGTCCGAATCCTTATTCCAATTTTTATGGATCTAATTTTCTCAATCCAATGAGTCCAGATTCGATTCTCCCAATACAATTTGTATAGATATGATTCTCTCAATATAAAGAGTCTGGATCTGAATATATCAATACGATGAATCAAAATCTGATTCTCTCAATATGATGAGTATGAATATGATTCTCTCAATATGATGGACTCAATAAAATGAACCCATTATCAATATAAAAATTTAAAACTATTTTTAAATACTTAATATGATGTACCTCAGTTCGATTAACTCAATTTTATTAGATCAATATAGTCTTCTCAATCTAATCAAGTCAATATAATCTTTTCAATATGATCTTTCTTAATCTGGTAAACAAATATTCATCTATCTATTCCTCCTCACGATATCTATGGACAGAAATGACTTTCACTTGATCTTGTTAGTGCTCTGAATTTTCCACTAGAATGAATGTTTGAAAATGAATAAATGATCTATGGAAGTATTTATAGGAAACTCTGAAAATAAAGGAGAGAAACTTGGAAATTCTCTCTACTTTCTCAAATTTAAAAATCTCAAAAAGTCTCTGGAATTTAAAACTTCAACTTTGAATTCTTCAATCCTCATTATATTTTTATGAGATTTATATAGAATTGAATTTCATATTTGACCACTTAAATACTTTATAAATATTCTAGAATTTTCTTTCTAATTATTCTTCACAATCACCTTATTAAGAATCTGGTTCTTTATCAAAGTCAGTCTGATTTATATTTTATTATAAGAGTCAGTTTTATTTCTGTTTCATTCTTAGAGTCAGTTAGATTTTTTTCCTTATCAGAGTCAGTCTGATTTCTATTTCATTATTAGAGACAGTTCGTTTCTATTTCCTTCTCAAAGTTAGTATGATTTCTATTTACTTCTCCGAGTCAATCTAATTTCTATTTCTTTCTCATTGAATTTGATTTCTACAAATTTTCAAATCTCTCCACCATTTCATCAAAATCATTTATCATGAGAGTTTTCATGATTTGTAAAAACTTTATGAATATAAAATCATCATATTATTTGGTTTAGAAAGTATGAAATATTTTTAAATCCTAACTTGAATTTCTTAAACAATGATCTTCACCAATAATAAAACTTATTCCCTTAAAAACTGTGTGCTTTCTCTGATTTATGAAAAAGGTAAAATTCCAATAAAAAATAATTGCTGCCTCTGATTCTTTTGGATCCGATGATCAGAATATGATGAATATGGATACAATACTCGAAATCTAATGATTCTTTAATAAGATGGATATGGGTTCGATTCTTAAATAATAAAAACATTCTTTTACAAATTGAGTTCATCATAAAATATACAAAACTTTGTTAAAATAAAACACCACAAAGTTTCTTTAATCTTATCATTTGTATTTTTTTCAACCATCATTAACAAATTTTCAAATTCTTATAATTTTTAACAACTCAAATTTTTGTAAACAACTCATTTTATTTTTACTTTCATCAAAACATAGACTTTCTCAAAAGAGAGTATCTAGACACCACACTACTGGATAATGTAATGTTTTTGAACGAATTCCATCCCTCATTGGTATGAAAATTTTATGACCATGTAAATATAACCCATATCAGTTTTATCTTTTTCTCTCACTTTTTTAGGTCTTACTTTTCTTTTTCTCTCCCCCATTCTATGATGACCACAACTTTAGATTCAGAAAACATAGACAAGTAAAAACTTCTTAAAAAGTAATTTTTTTTACTTTCTCTCCCCCTTTATCTATATAATCCAAAGTATAGTGGGGGTACTTCTTTATGAGGATTAAGAAGACATAAGAGGAAGATAAACATGATGTTTCAACCTCAATTCCACAAATCTTTATTTCGGAATTACTTTTGTAAATATATCAGAAACTTCATACTTTTTTGAAATGTATTATAGAAAAACAAATCCAATAAAAACTTTATTTTTTATAAAGTTAAGATTTATATAAATATTTTTTTATCTTGAATGTTGGATTTGATTCTTAGAAAGATTAATTGAACTCTGATTATCACAAAGTATCTTCAATGGTTTAAAAAAATTTACTTTCAAATCATCCATCTGAATTTTCATCTACAATATTCGAGTACAATCTTAAGTAGATGAGACATATTTAGATTCAGATATTCTCAATGATGCTGAATATTGTATCTTACTATGAAAACTCACACAGTATTTACCTATGAAAAATGTTCCTTCTTAGGTTGATTTTTTATCATTACAATTTCCGTCCCAATCAACATCAGTATAACCATGAAAATTCATCTCACTATTTATTTTGTATAACAACCCTTGTGAAGTTGTTTTTTTACAAATCTCATAAATATTTTGGTTACCAAAATATGTGATTCTATCAGATTACTTTTATACCTGGCACACAAATTTAATACATAAATAGTATCAGGCCTTAAGGATGTATAGTAAATAAGACTTTATATCAGCTTCCTAAAATCTTTCTAATTCCCACTATTTACAGATTCATTTGTACTCAAAGTTTTGCTCACTGAAATAGAATTTAATTCATCCCAAACTTCTTTAACAATTCCCAGACATACTTTTCTTAAGATAAGAAATTGTATTTTTCCTTTTTTTGAACTTGTAAGGTAATGAAGAAATTTAAATCTACTAAATTAGACATTTAAAAATTATTCTCCATCTCCTCAGTAAATTTTTTAAAAACATATTCTATATCCCAAAAAAAATTATATCATCCACATAAAAAATTATAATTAGAGCTACAAAGTCATCATCTTTCACATATAAGTTACTATAATCTTTTCCTTTAAAAAATTAAATATTCTCAAAAAAAATTCAAGTTTAGAATACCATTCACATTGGGCTTGTTTCATCCCATAAAAATATTTCTTCAATTTAAAAACTTTGATTTCGTCTTCATCAAGTAGAAACCCACAAAGTTGTTCAATGTAAAATTATTCCTCAATATCACCATTTAAGAAATATGACTTTACATACATGTGATAAATGTTGAAATTCTGTTGTAAAACCATTGTAAGAAACATTCATATGGTTTATATACTTGCAATGGGGTAAAAGGTTATATAAAAATCTACACCTTCCACCTACGCATATCCTTTACAACCAAGTATTACTTTCTTTATTGAATCTTATCCATGCTCATTCAATTTGTTTCTATAGACATACTTTTTTCCAATAACATTTTTATTTTCTATCCTTGTAGCAAGTTACCATGTTTCATTATTCTCAATATGATCCAACTCTTCATTCACACCATCCACCCATTCTTTGTGTTGAATATCCTCTGAAACTGATTCTGGTTCAATTTTCGGGATAAGTGAAGTCTGATTATATAATATAAACACAATTATTGTCTAAATTGGATCATTATTATTCAAAATAATGTTTTTAGATTCAATATGTTTTTTTTGAGGTAGGAAATTTCAAAGTTTATTTACCATTTGAATTTTCCTCATCACACAATTCTTCTTAATATTGATAAGGATGTTTTGAATTACATTTACTATTGTTATAATTCTACAGTTTATCCTCCTCATCATTCTCAACAACTTTTTTAAGGAACTTTTATTTTCAATTACCTTCACATCATATGAGTCCACCAATATTTTTAACCGTTTGTTCTAACATTTGTAACTTCTTCAATTTGGTGAATAACCCATTAAAGTTCATTCCTCATCTTTCTCATCAAAATTTCCCAAATATAGATTTTTGATTTTGATCAAACATGAACTTCTAAAAAAATTGAAGTATTTCAATTAAGTTTTTTTGTTATAAAACATTTCATAAGGAGTTATGTTGGTTTTTGGTCTCAAAAAACATATCTTTTGAACATATACATCAGTAATAACAACTTCTCTCCAATTAAACATTGAAAGTTTGTATTCTTCTAACATAATTATTCCTATTTCCACAAAAATTATATTCTTTTTTATTCCACTGCATTTTGTTGTGGAGTATAGGGATAATTAAAATGATGTTCAATACAATGCTTTATCAAATAAGTTTCAAAAGTATTATTTTTGAATTTAGTACCATTATCTATTTTAATATTCTTTATTAAAACCCCCATTTCTATCTCAACATATTTTCTAAATAATTTGAAGAATTAAATAACCTCTGACTTGTGCTTCATAAACATGACGTTTTTCATATGAGTGATGTAATAAATAAAAGTGATGAAGTATAAATATAATTTTATTGATTTTTGTCTCATCATCCCACATAGATTATAATGAATAAGCACAAGTGGTATATTATATTGAATCTCTATTCTATTTTGAATTTTTTTAGTCATAATTCTTTTCTAGAAAGTAATAAAAACATCTTTATCTCTTTATCTTCAATTCTATAAAATTTCAAACAATATCAAATTTAGAGATTTTATTCATTTTTTTCTATCCAAGGTGGCCAAGTGTAAGAACCCGGACCTTCGTTCAGGTATGATTTTCCTTTTTTCTGGAGTTTTTAAGAAAAATGGTTTTTCTGGAAATTTTCAAAGTACACGTCATGTACTTTCTGAGTACATGCCGTGTACTCTGTTCCGGCTCGAAGCCGTGTACTGGCCGTGTCCGGGCCACACACACAGTGTGTAAGGCTGAGGTGGAGGCTGGTTTTCAGAGTACGAAAAAAATTTAAAGTACACGCCGTGTACTCTAGAAGTACACGCCGTGTACTTTTTTTTTCATTAAACGGGCCGGGGTCACGCCTAACCCCCATATTCGTCGTCTTCTTCAGTTTTCGACCGTCCGAGAGCATCTGTACGACCAGATCTTTGACGGAGTCCTGCCTCACCGTCCGTTCTCCGATTCGTGCACGGTCAATTTTGTTGGAATCACAGCGGTGAGTTCTTCCTTCTGCTTGATCCTTGTTTCTGGATTCCTCCCTATTTTCAGGTTATCGTGGGATAAACGTTTTGTGATTTGTCTCAGATCTACGTCATTCTAAGGGGAATCTGTCATCGAGGTTCACGTATATCAATATACTAGGATCGAGGTAGGTGGTTTGTGCCTTTCCGCAGAAAGTTGATGAATATTTTGTGCAATTTCCACCAATACCCTTGAACGGGGTATTGGGTGTTTCCTTTTTTTCCCTTATTACTTTCCTTCTTTGCTTGATTTCTTTAGTAGAGGTTATTGCTTGTGATTAGAGTATTTTGTTGTGCTATGATTGCTTTTCCATTCTTGTTCTGCCTGTTTGGCATTTTTCCAATTGCCATGCCTAGTTGTAGGATTGTGGACTGTTGTTATTTATTGCTGTTGAGCCTTAGTTGATAGCCAAGTAGTTCTTGAGGTTTACTTGGACGATACACACGTGCTGAGCATGTTTAGTTACTCAGGACTATGAGAACCTAGAGTAGAAAACCAAAGGTAGAATTAGGGGAAGGGCTTCTCTAGAGTGTCTTTTAATCACGATGTGAGACCAAGTGGAGAATTGAAGGAAGGGCTTCTCCAGAGTGTCTGTTAATTACAACGCGGGCCATAGGGGGAATTGAAATTGAGTGCTTCCCCAAAGAGCCTTTATCATGATACGAGACTATAGGGGGAATTGAAGGTGAGTGCTTCCCCAGAGAGTCTGCTTAATTACGTAGCTGAACCAGAGGGGTGAGACTGTGTGTGCCTCCCAGAGGGTTGCTAGTACTTAGAGGTTGAACCATAGGGGTTAGACTGTGAGAGCTACCCAGAGGGTTACCTGTTTTATTCTTGTTGCTGACTGTTTTCTTGTGTGTTGTACTTGTTAGAACTGTAGACTGTAGCTGTTTGTGATTTCTGTTTACTGCTTCTTGCTTTAGTACTTCCATGTATTCATTGACTATTAGGCACAAATATTTGGGTGATTTCCTACTGGGATTGTATCTCACACCCTGTTTGGGCCATGATTTTGGGCCCAAGATGACTATGTTCCTATAGGTATTGACAAGGGTAAGAACCCTTCTACTTCAGGATCATGACTGCATCAGGAGCTGGGGAGCATGGGACCGAGCCGTGGCTCGCGATGCTGAGGAGGTTATTTTTTTTCTTTTGCACTTGGTTTCAGTTGTATTCCAGCATGTTGTTGTGTTTGCTGCTTTCCATAGATACTTTTACCTGCTGCATTATTATCATCATTGTTATATATATCTTAATTGCTTCCGTTGTTTTGGTTTCTATTGTTATGCATGTTGGTTTTTGTTTCCGCTGTTTATTGTTGTTTCTTACCTTGTATACCTTATCGAATGAGGGCATAGTTTCCCCACCGACTCACCAAGGCCCTCGCTGCTAGTCGGCAGCCTCTGGCGTTTGGGGAAACGTGCTTGAGGTCATGTGGAGAACCGGGTACGGGGCACCAGTGGAGGGGCTCCAGACTCAGGACGTTACAAAGTGGTATCAGAGGCAGTTCTTTTCTCTTTCTTTACTATTTGGAGACCTTAGCCAGGGATAGGACGGATTCAGTACTTGCATTAAGTTGTGATCAGGATTAGATAACCTGTGTACAAGGAAAAGCAATACTACCTCGTTAATTGTAGTTTTCTGTTTTTGAGATTTTATGGTTGGTATGTTTTCACCTAGAGTGATTCATATGACTTGTGCGGTTATTGTTTTGATATTTCAGTTCTATTTCTGTCGCAACCTGATGAGATGAGGGTATGCCATCTCATGCATCATATAGACTCTTGTAGGAATAACATGCCATGCATTCTTGCCATGCCATCTAGGGTGCATTAGCGATTGCATGTTGTTGTGATAGACTTTGTGTAGATTATGCATGCTGTTGTGATAGTTGCTTGATAGATTCTCTGCTGTTATGTTAGAAAACTGTTTGTTTTGTTCCTTGCTTAAAATGAATGCCAAATTTTGGTTCTGGAGGTGTTATGGTCCCTCCTGGATCGGAATTTGGCATCTTTTTCCTTGTTTTAGTGTTTCTGGAAGTCTGCGCAGTTTCTGAGCTACTGCCCAGAAAAACCCAAAATACACGACGTGTACTTTTCAGGCACATGCCATGTAGTTTTTAGGCCATGTCATTGACCGTGTAAGCAGAACACGGTTTCGTGGGAGTAACTTCGGGAACATGCCGTGTACCATTGGTACACACCGTGTGAGTTCGGAGCCGTGTACCCGGCCATGTCACTAACAACACGGTTCGGGGAAGCTCGGGTAGAACACGCCGTGTCCATAGGGAACACGCCGTGTAATCTTGTCCAGGTACCCGGCCATGTCACGAACAACACGGGCCGGTGTGACTTTCTTTTCCACATGACGTGTTTGTTCGGAACACGCCATGTAGTATTTCCAGGTACCCGTCTGTGTGACGAACAACACAGAACGGTGTCGCCTTCGCCTATGCAGTCCGTGCTTGTTCGGAGCACACCGTGTAAGGTCCAGCTGTGTAGACGACCTTGTATTCAGCAACACGGACCGCTGAAGCCTCGTCTAGTGCATGCCGTGTTTTATTCGAACACGCCAGGTTGTCTCGGGTTGAGTCGGACCATGTGGGTTAGCCGTGTAAGGAGACTCGGGCAGGGGAATAGTTTCTAGTATACGCCATTTGTGGGGGTCAACACGCCATGCAGTTTGAAGTGTACACGACTCGTAGGTCAGGAGTACACACCCATGTCAGTGGTTTAAGAAGACACGCCATGTAGTTTTATACACGCAGTGTAGTCATGTTTTGCAATCTTGTGTGTTTTCTTCCCCTGTTCCCATTTTGTACTGTTGTGTTCCTTATCCTTGTTTTCCTGATCTAAGGTGTGCTTTGGATCTTTTAGAGCTATACCTCCAAGACATCCTCCGGTCGTACATCTGTCATCAGGCAGTGATCAGATGCCAGACAGGGCTGATCAAGGACTTCTTGTCGATCCCCCAGCCGAGCCAGCCTTGGCATCGGTGGTTGTACCAGTCGCGGGTACTAATGTGCAGTTCAGGGAAGGTTTCATGAGGATGATACATGCCTTCTAGGGAGCACCACCTCCTTCCTCTTCTATGGTAGAGTTGACGCTGGTCTTTCAGCAGCAGCATCCTCCCATGTTCTCGGGGGAGGGAGGACCTCAGGCTGTAGAGTCATGGCTGGAAGCCATGCTGACTATATTCAAGCATCTAGAGATGCCTCCAGAGAGGCGGGTCAAGCTCGCCACCTACATGCTCCGATACTCTGCCAAGAGGTGGTGGGACGTGATCTCACAGGTGGGTCAACAGCAGGCTATGACTTGGGAAGAGTTCTAACGTGTGTTTTACGACTACTTCTACCCGAAGACCTTGAGGGCCGATCGAGCCCGGGAGTTCATGAGCTTGGAGAAGGGTACTCTATCTATCATGGAGTATTCCTCTCGTTTCACTAAGCTGCAGCGTTTTACACCCCTTCGGGATGGGAGTGGTGTGTTCTTGGTGAGGATGTTTGAGGATTAACTCAGGTGGGAGATTCACTCATAGGTGAACATCTTCCAGCTGACTTCCACTACCTCCATCGTCAACCAGGCACTGATTGCGGAGCACAATCTGAGAGACTCTAGAGCTGCGAGTTAGGGCGGTTCTACTTCCAGAGCTATCTTCCCTTCATATGACAGCAAGAAGCGTCGTAGGGAGCCTACGTGCGGTGATTCGAGGAAGAGAGACGCATCATCAGGCAGCCAGGTGACGTGCTACCAGTGTGGCCGGACAGGGCACACGAGGCCGTAGTTCCATAGAGACCTCGTGGAGTGCCGATCATGCGGAAAGATGGGTCACCTTCAGCGTTTCTTCCAGGTTTTCTCACCAGCAGCTGGTGACCGGGGTTCTTCCATGGATCCTCATTCAGGAGAAGCCCCATCAGTCTCTCACCAGTCAGGGAACTGGAGTTCCTCTGGCCGTTCGGGCCGAGGTGGAGGTCGAGGCCATGGCGGTCAGCCACCAGTTCCTCAGCACCAGCAGGGAGGTTCAGCTCAGAGTGGTCAGTTAGTGGCACAGGGCTGTGGTGCAGGCCAGTCTTTCGCCGTGGAGAAGACTTATCATGAGCAGGATCTCGTCCCTTATACTGTTCGAGGTACAATTTTAGTAGCCTCAGTTTTATCTTCAGCCCTTTTCGATACTGGTTCTACGCATAGATTTATCTCTGTTGCTGTTGTGGAGATCCTTGGACTCTGCATCTTTTCTTCTGCTGACTCGTTGACACTAGACACACCTTTGGGAATGAGGACATCTAGTGTACGCTAGTGTAGAGAGTGCCCTCTCGAGGTTTCAGGGTATCGTTTCTTACGGGATCTCTATGTCCTAGAGATGACAGGCTATGATGTCATCCTTGGCATGGACTGGTTGATTCCCTTCCGAGCATTCGTCGACTACTATCGCCTTAGAGTTAGTTTCATTTCACCAGAGGGTGAATCTTTCCTTCATAGAGGCGAATGGGACGTTCGGGAAAGTCGGGTAGGACTCGAGCATCTTGGGATAGGAGGAGTGACGACCCAGATTTCTAGCCTTTACCTGGATAATCAGGGGACTCCACAGTTGGAGTTCCCTCCAGTGGTGGATCGCTTCTGGGATGTATTTCCAGAGGACTTTTCAGGTTTGCCTCTGGAGCATGAGGTAGACTTTTCTATTGAGCTCATGCTAGGAGCAGCATCGGTGTCTATTCCTCCCTATAGGATGGCCACACATGAGTTGCAAGAGCTCAAGAAGCAGTTGGAGGAGCTACAGGCTAAGGGTTTCATCTGACCCAGTACTTCTCCTTGGGGTTCATCTGTCCTGTTTGCAAAGAAGGCAGACGGTACCCTTTGGCTTTGTGTGGATTATCAGAAGCTGAACCAGTTGACGGTCAAGAACCAATATCCTTTTTCGTGGATTGATGACCTTTTTGATCAGCTTTGAGGAGCCCGGGTGTTCTCGAAGATCGACTTGAGGTCCGGTTATCATGAGTTCCACGTTTGACCATCAGATATACCTATGACAGCCTTCAGGAGCAGGTATGGTCTATACGAGTATACAGTCATGCCGTTCGGTCTCACAAACGCACCTGCAGTTTTCATGGTGCAGATGAACCGAGTGTTCCATCCTTACTTGTACTCCTTCATCGTTGTCTTCGTGGACGATATCTTGGTGTACTATTACACTCGAAACGACCACACTACCCATCTTGAGATCGTTCTGAGTACACTGAGAGAGCATCGGCTTTATGCTAAACTCTCGAAGTGCCACTTCTGGATGGATCAGATTCACTTCTTGGGTCACTTAATCTCAGAGACAGGAGTATCTGTGGACCCAGAGAAAGTGAGAGCTGTAGTTTCCTGGGATCATCCGAAGAACATTTTTGAGGTACGGAGCTTCCTATGGCTGGCTGGATACTACTGAAGCTTCATTCGAGACGTTTCTCATCTATAATCACCTTTGATAGGTCTGACCAAGAAGGGGGCAAGGTTCTTGTGGTCAGATTCTTGTGAGTCAGCCTTTCAGGAGCTGAAAGGGAGGTTGACGTCAGCACCGATACTAGTCTTGCCAGAGCCAAGAAAGAGCTACACTGTTTACTATGATGCTTCGAGTATCGGGTTGGGAGATGTGCTTATGCAGGAAGATGGAGTCGTTGCGTATGGGTCTCAGCAGCTGAGGCCACATGAGAGGAACTACCCTACACATGATCTGGAATTGGCAGTTGTTGTTCATTCCTTGCGCTGTTGGAGACACTATCTTCTAGGAGAGCACTTTGTGGCCTTCACTGACCACAAGAGTCTCAAGTGTATCTTCACTCAGCATGATCTGAATCTGCGGCAGCGCAGGTGGGTTGAGTATCTATAGTCTTTTTTACTTCGAGCTTGCCTATACACCGGGAAAGGGAAACGCCGTGGTAGATGCGTTGAGCAGGAGAACTCAGATTCAGGCAGTTCAAGAGGCTAGTAGTGAGTGGAAGCTGATGGCTCTGTTCTCTGAGATACATCTAGAGGTGCACGACAGACGGGGACAGACCTTTCTATCTTCTGTAGCTTTTACCTCCACGCTACTTGATCGGGTACGAATGAGGAATCTATCAGACTCGTAAGGCTTAGTCCTGCGGGAGAGTGTGTCAGGAGAGGACCCTCTTCCTAGATGGACAGTGGGCGAGGATGAGATCTTGAGTTTCCAAGGACGCGTATGGGTGCCAGTAGACATACACGAGGAGATGATGCGGGATTTCCATTCCTCAGTTTGGGCAGTTCATCCTGGAATCACCAAGATGTATCAGGACTTTCATCGCCAATACTGGTGGCCAGTTATGAAGAAGGATATTGCTGGTTTTCTCATGAGATGTTCTACTTGTTAGCAGGTGAAAGAAGATCATCAGCGACCAGAAGGTCTCTTACAGCAGTTACCCATTCCAGAGTGGAAGTGGAACGATGTTCCGATGGACTTCATGACCGGGTTGCCGAGATCTCCTCTAGGAAACGATGCTGTTTGGGTTATCGTCGACAGACTTATGAAGGTTTCTCACTTCTTTCCGATCAAGGAGACCTTTAGTGTCGATGATCTGGGACGACTTTACATCAGGGAGATTGTGCGTATTCATGGAGTTCCGTGCTCTATTGGTTTGGACAAAGATGTGTGCTTCACCTCTTGGTTCTGGCAGGGACTTCAGAAGGCCTTGGGTACATAGGTACTTTTGAGTACAACATACCATCGCCAGACTGATGGCCAGTCCGAGCGCACGATCCAGGTGCTTGAGGATAGGCTCCGAGCTTGCATCCTTGACTATGGCTGTTCTTGGGAGAATCATATTCCTCTGGTGGAGTTCTCCTACAACAACAGTTTCCAGGCGACCATTCAGATGGTGCCATACGAGGATTTGTACGGTAGGCTATTACGATCACCCTTATACTGGCTGGAGGCAGGAGAGGAAGCTTTGCTGGGACCTCATCTTGTTCAGGAGACTTCAGAGCAGATGGAGCTGATTCGGAAGAGGATGGCTACAGTGCAGTCTCGGCATAAGTCTTATGCTGATCAGCGGAGACGACCTCTGGAGTTTGAGGTCGGTGATCAGGTTTTCCTACTTGTCGCACATAGGTTGGGACACAAGAGGATTCAGAGACTGGGTAAGCTTTCGCTACGGTACGTCGGGCCGTTGGAGGTCTTGGAGAGAGTGGGGCCGATCGCCTATCGGTTGCAGCTACCTTAGAGGTATCGGGCTATAAACGACATCTTCCACGTCTCTTAGCTCCGACGTTACTTTTCAGACCCGTCTCACGTCTTTTAGCCCGAGGAAGTAGAGCTTGAAGTGGATGCGTCGTTCGAGGAGCATCCTATCCGGATTGTCGATCGCATTACGAAGGTTCTCTGCGGGCGGTCTGTTCCTCTGGTACAAGTGCTATGGAAGCACGTGCGAGTACAGGACGAGACCTGGGAGAGGGAGGCTGATGTACGATCGCAGTGGCCGAAGCTGTTCGGGGATCATTCTTCTCCACCTCGTTAGGGAAATTCGGGGACGAATTTCTTTAAGGGGGGAAGTTTGTAAGAACCCGGAACTTCGTTCAGGTATGTTTTTCCTTTTTTCTGGAGTTTTTAAGAAAAATGGTTTTTATGGAAATTTTCAAAGTACACGCCGTGTACTCTGTTCCGGTTCAAAGCCGTGTGCTGGCCGTGTCCAGGCCACACACCCGGTGTGTAAGGCTGAGGTGGAGGCCAGTTTTTTGGAGTATGGAAAAAATTTAAAGTACACACCGTGTACTTTATAAGTACATGCCGTGTAATTTTTTTTTTCATTAAACGGATTGGGGTCACGCCTAACCCCCATATTCATATTCTTATTCAGTTTTCGACCGTTCAAGAGCATCCGTACGGCCAGATCTTCGATGGAGTCCTGCCTCGCCGTCCGTTCTCCGATTCGAGCATGGTCGATTGAGTTGGAATCGGAGCGGTGAGTTCTTCCTTCTGCTTGAGCCTTGTTTCTTGATTCCTCCTTGTTTTCAAGTTATCATGGGATGAATGTTTTGTGCATTTTCTCAGATCTACGTCGTTCTAAGGGGAATCTGTCGTCGAGGTTCACGTATATCGATCTCCTAGGATCGAGGTAGGTGGTTTGTGCCTTTCTGCATAAAGTTGACGAATATTTTGTGCAATTTCCACCAATACCCTTGAACGGGGTATTGCGTGTTTCTTGCTTTTCCATTATTACTTTCCTGCTTTTCTTGATTGCTTTAGTAGAGGTTATTGCTTGTGATTAGAGTATTTTGTTGTGCTCAGATTGCTTTTCCATGCTTGTTCTTCCTGTTTGGAATATTGCCAGTTTCCATGCCTAGTTGTAGGATTTTGGATTGTTGTTATTCATTACGGTTGAGCCTTAGTTGATAGCCAAGTAGTTCTTGAGGTTTACTTGGAAGATACACACGTGCTGAGCATGTTTAGTTACTCAGGACTGTGAGAACCTGGAGTAGCAGACCAAAGGGAGAATTAACGGAAGGGATTCTCCAGAGTGTCTTTTAATCATGATGCGAGACCAAGTGGAGAATTGACGGAAGGGATTATCCAGAGTGTATTTTAATTACGACACGGTCCACAAGGGGAATTGACATTGAGTGCTTCCCCAGAGATCCTTTAGCACGATACGAGACTATAAGGGGAATTGATGGTGAGTGCTTCCCCAGAGAGTCTGCTTAATTACGTAGCTGAACCAGAGGGGTGAGACTATGTGTGCCTCCCAGAGGGTTGCTAGTACTTAGAGGTTGAACCATAGTGTTTAGAATGTGAGAGCTACCCAGAGGGTTAACTGTTTTCTTCTTCTTGCTGACTGTTTTCTTGTGTGTTGTACTTGTTGGAACTGTGGATTGTAGCTGTTTGTGCTTTCTGTTTACTGCTTCTTGCTTTAGTACTGCCATGTATTCATTGACTGTTAGGCACAAATATTTGGGTGATTTCCTATTGGGATTGTATCTCACACCCTGTTTGGGACATGCTTTTGGGGCCAAGAAGACAATGTTACTGCAGGTATAGACAAGGGTAAGCACCCTTCTACTTCAGGATCTTGACTGCATCAGAAGCTGGGGAGCATGGGACCGAGCCGTGGCTCGCGATGCTGAGGAGATTATTTTGTTTTTCTTTTGCACTTGGTTTCAGTTTTATTCCATCATGTTGTTGTGTTTGATGCTTTCCATAGATACTTGTACCTGCTGCATTATTATCATCATTGTTATATATATGCATTGCTTCCGCTATTTTGGTTTCTGTTGTTATGCATGTTGGTTGATGTTTCTGCTATTTATTGTTGTTTCTTACCTTGTATACCTTATCAAATGAGGGCATAGTTTCCCCACCGACTCACCAAGTCCCTCGCTGCTAGTCGGCAGCCTCTGGCATTCGGGGAAACGTGCTTGATGTCATGTGGCGAACCAGGTACGGGGCACCAGTGGAGGGGCTCCGGACTCGGGACGTTACACTAAGTATTCGGCGTAACAAATTTTTTCATCTTCATCACTCAAGTAATAGGAGTTTATGAATTCTTTTATTTTAAATATATTCCCACTGGGTCTTTATCCTTTTATAATAAATTTTCAATCTCTTACACTTTTGATGATACAAAGAAAATTTATAAAAAAAATTCTTTCCCATTATCACAAAGTTAACTTACACTAAGTAATTTATGTTTTATCCCATCAATAAATAAAAAATCCTTAGATCTCAACTTTTTATCTTTAATATCATCCATTTTGATTCCTATTATTTTTAAGGAACTATCACTGCCAAAGGTATCTACTCTTCCAACATGAATTTAAACATGTTTTAATATTTTTATATCACTTATCATATGTGAATAACAACCACTATCAAGTATCAATGGTTTGTTCCTTTTACTTTCTTTCAAAGATGTATCAACAAAAAAATCTCTTTCATTAACTTTATTCTTTTCATATTTCTTTTCTTTTATATCATAAGAAACATGTTTTGGAAAGAGTTATATATATATATATATATATATATATTCATGATTAATAGCCTCATCATGTATTCAAAAAAAATACTCCAAATGTTCAAATTTATTTTTTTGGAAGGTTTCTAACATCTTGAAAATTCACTTTTTCAACTTTCTATAAGCTAAGAAATTTACTCATTGTACTTCCACTATTTCTTCCAATTTTCTAAAATATTATTCCAGGTAGAGATATGTTGTTCGAAAAATTATATTACCTATTCCCATAGATTCCAGAACACTATAAATATCCATATTTTTTTTTCTATTTAAGAAATATATTTCTTTGTAGAAACCATATTGAGGTTGATAACTTCTTTCATCTGTAACATACTTAAGCAATGGACCATTTTTTGTTTTGAGTGATTTTTACAGTTTAATATATTTGGAAGGTTTTTCCCAAGCTTTCTATACCCAATATTTTTAAATACTTTATCTATTAACTAAAATTTTAAAAGAATCAGATGAACTATCACTTTTGGTAAGATAAGATTTCACCTGATTATCGTATTGAGCCTTCTCAACAACTTTAGAAGAATCAGATTTTACTTCGAAAACTTTTTTGAAGTTTTTATCCATATTCCTCAATGTATTTTTAGTCTATGGAATTTTTGATTGAAACCTATTAACCTCTTATTCCTTAGCTTCCATCTTCTTACTAAGATCCTCAATCGTCTTTCCCTATTCAATAATTCTAAGTTTGTAACTTAAAATATCCTAAATTCATTCTTATTACTTCATGATGAAACCTTTTCTTCAATCAAAAACTTCTTAATAATATTTATTTATTACTATAATTTATTTCTTGGGTGTTGTTTTTCTCTAGAAATGTAACAGGTTCTATTCCGAGTTGATACTCTCTATAATATTATTCACTTCCTTCTTCACTCTCTGAGGAATATTTTGTTTTCTCAACATTTTCAATGAAGGTTTTGAATTGTTCCGAACATTCATATTTAGAATAATTGTTGTTGGTTGAGTTTGATTCAAATTTTTTAATCAACATACTTATTCTGTTTCTATAAAACTTTTTATTTTATCTGTTGGAATACTTTTCCTTATTTATCATTTTTTCCACTTCTTCTATTGAGGCCTTCCATCAGAATCATCTCAATATTCTCCAATATTATTGTGAAAATTCATATCAAGGGGTCATATTCCACCACAATCAAAATATATGAGAGGAATGTTACCTCCATATTTTCCTCTTCCTATTTAATAGTTCTTAGATCTAAGAGACATGATTTTTTTCATTCAAATCTTCATCCTCTTTATCTTCAAAGTCACAAAGATCAACATACTCAACATCTTGAATTTTATACTTTCTCATACCTTAAAAATCCATTTCTTATTTCATATTATTTTTAAAGATTGTATATTTCCTCATTTTATAAGCAATAATAAAGTTATGAAATTTATCAAGAGATAAATAATCTTTATCTTATAAGAAAGAAAATTTAGAATCAAACCTATATGTAAAGTTTCTCAAAAGTTTCTTTACAATTTTATAATATTTTAGGACATATCTGAATCATATGATGTTTCAAACATCTTCATTTAATCTAGTTAATTATTCATTAATTGTTTCTTCATCTCTCATTTTGATGTCTTAATACTTACTATGCTAGATTTTATATTTTCTTCCTTAACTTTTGTATTCCCTTTGAAAACACTTTCCAGCTTATCCCACATAATTTTTAATGTTTTGAGACCCATAACCTTCTAATAAAAAAATTATGATAAGGACATGAGAATAGCATTTCTGTCCTTTCCATCAAATTCTATATTTCTCTTATCATCAAATATCATTGGGGAATCTTTCATAATAAGTGGAAACCTAATATTATGAGCATCAAAAAATTCTAGGACAAGAGATAGGAGATAAGGAATCATCCTATTTTTTCATCCATAATAATTTTTTCCATCGAATATTGGAATTCCCCTACTATTGAAAAAATTTATATTATCCGTGATAATGATTCAATAAGGGAAACTTCCCTATAATACTAATTATAGTTCCATAGGATCAAATAACAACTGTGGGGGAGGGTTGAATCAGTTGTTAATTTTTATAATTTTCAAAACTTTTAGAAACTTAACCCTTACAACCCGTTAATATTTATTTTCTTATCAAATTTTAGTAAATATTCAAGCATGAAAGAATATTAAATCATGTAAAGAACACAATGTTTACAAGGTTTGGCCTTAGTGTGAGAACCTACATCCTATCCATAGTCACTCTCATGGGTCTATAGAAATCCACTATTATGAAGAAGTAAATACAAATTGTTATAACTCTAGTTAGACAACATCTATATATCAATAGGAAATATTATACTAACTCACATTAGTTTACAATATTGTTTTATAAAACAATGGATCTAAACAAGAGAATAAATACATTGTTGAAACTTCTCCACAACTGCTCAGTCTAGATATTCAGTTTGATTTGGCTAGATCTAATTTTTTCAATCTGATGAGTCTGGATCTGATTATCTTTATAAAATCTGTCTAGATCAGATTCTCCCACTATGATGAGTCTGGATATGATTCTCTCAATATGATGAGTCTGAATCTAATTCTATCAAAATGATGAGTATGAATCTGATTCTCTTAATATGATGGGGTCAATACAATGAACCCATTATCAAAATTAAAATCTCAAACTTGTCTCAAATACTCAATATGATGTACCTCAGTCCAATCGACTCAATCAAATTGAATGAATACAATATTTTCAATCCAATCGACTCAATATGATATTTCTCAATCTGGTAAACAAACATTCAGCTGTCTGATCCTCATCATGAGAATTCTAGCTGGTAATGACTCTCACTTGATTTATTCAATGCTCTACCTTTTCCACTTGAGTGAAATTTTGAAAATTAATGAATGATATGAAGAAGTATTTATAGGTGAATCTAAAAACAAAGGTGGGAAACATGGAAACATTCCATACTTCTAGTAATTTCAAAATATCTAAAAATATCTCACATTTAAAACATCAACATTGACTTCTTCAAACCTCATTAATTTTTTCTGAGATCTATGAAAAATTAAATTTCATGTTTTACCCCTTCAATTATTCATAAAAAGAATAGATTTTTTTGAGTATTCTTCATAAACAGCTTATTATGAATCTATTTTATTCTCAGAGTCAGTCCGATTTCTATTTCCTTCTCAGAGTTTGTCTAGTTTTTCTTTCCTTCTCAAAGTCATTCCAATTTATGTTTCCTTCTCAGAGTTAGTATGATTTCTATTTCCTTCTCAGAATTAGTCTGATTTTTATTTCCTTCTTAGAGTATTTCAAATTTTTATTTCCTTCTTAGAGTCAGTCTAATTTCTATTTCTTTCTATGTGAATCCAATTTCTTTAATTCTTTAAATCACTCAACCATTCCTTAAAAAGATTTTATAATGAGAGTTTTCATGATTTATGAGAAATTTATGACCAATAAATCATCATCTGATTTTTTTAGATGTTTTCAAAACTTTCTAACCCTGACTTTAGTTTCTTCAAAAAAACATCTTCAGCAAAAACACAACTTCTTACCTCAACAACTTCTTACTTTATCTAATTTATGACACAGGAAAAAATTCTAGCAAACAACAATTTTTTCCTTTGATTATTTTGGATCTGATGATCTGAATAGGATGAAAATGGATACGATACTTGGAATTTAAATAATCATCATTATGATGGATATGGGTCCGATTCATGAATAAAAAGACATTCTTTTACAAAGAGAGTTAGTTGTAAAAAAATTAAAAAACTTTTTTAAAAAACAGTACAAAGTTTCTTCAAATTTTTACAAATTCTTATCTATCAGTCATCCAAGATTTATTTATAATCCATTCATTCATATATCCTAGTATATTTCTCAATCAATTGATGATGTGAACCAACCATATTTATGCATACATTTTGTATAAACCCTTTGGATTAATTTTATATATTGTGTAGGTATTTTTGTTTCAAACAATTATTTCAGGTATCATAATTACCAACCAAAATTCAAAATGTTTCTCTATGGAATGAATTTCACTTTAGGGACTATTTATTCCCTAATTTTAAATTTGAAATAGCCATTTTATTTTTTTATATTCTATACTTTCTATCTCTCCCACAACGCTTTCCAGAATAGTGCATAAACTATCTCATTTTAAGTACGGTGGAGTCATTACTGAGATTTATTTGTAATACACATAGATTTTTTCTTTTTTTCTTTTCACAAGTCTAGGAGACATTTTTATTGAAATCATTATTTAAAATTTAGTTCTCATTTCATCCATTTAAATAAAAGAAAACATTGGGGTGGGGAGTGTTAAATAAATTTTATTCCTGTATAAAATTTTATTATGATTACAGAGTTGAGTGAATTATTTTTAATCATGGAATCATACAATTATTTTTAATTGACTTACTACAAGATATATTACCCTGATATATATCTATTTATATCATTATTCCATTATGGAGAGTATTCTAGTACCACTTTGTAATATATTTTTCTGATCAAATTTCTTGAGATATACTTGGGGAATGTAAACCTATCATAACTTTGATTGGAATATTTATGAGGATATGATTGAAAAAATAAACTATTAAAATGGTTAAGGTAATATTTTTTGAGCCATTTTTCTAGAGATCCACCTCTATATCAATCCTT
Source organism: Viscum album (assembly GCA_963277665.1). Taxonomy (NCBI): domain Eukaryota; kingdom Viridiplantae; phylum Streptophyta; class Magnoliopsida; order Santalales; family Viscaceae; genus Viscum; species Viscum album. The sequence goes on along the minus strand of OY728138.1, from coordinate 735,234,726 downwards.
ATTAAGCTCATAGTATCTATGAACAAAATTTTTAGGATGGATCCATTTCAATCCTATCATCCCCTCCAACCCAACTATTGGTCCTATGCATGATTTTCACTTCTAAGGAGTTGTATAGTAGTATTTTCACCAAATTTATTTGACATGGATCATGATCAAATTTTCCATTTTCTATGATTTTTCCTTTTCCTTTGAAAAAATAAATATAAAAAATGGGTTGTGTATTAGGAAGGTTAAAAATCACCATTACCAGATCAATGAGTCTTATTAAGGATCATGTGTGGTTAGTTGATGGATGTGATATCTATCCAAAACATTATTTTCAAAAAATAAATAAAATCAAAGAGATAATGGGAAAGGGAACATTATTTATGATATATTAACATATTCATGGAACCAAATTGATATATTTGGATAATAGAAACATATTTTATAGGATGATTTATATTATTTCATAGTTCATTATTATCATGCATTATATAGTAGTACTTACAATAATTTTTGAGATTTATTTTTATCTTCTACTCACCTGCCCTCAGGCTTAGAGACATTTAAACCTTATTTCTTAAGCCCTCATGATTAATTTTGTATCTTTCCTTTACAAATTGGAGATGTTATAACAAAGTAAATTTTATTCCTAGGAACATTTATTAAAGTTATATGTATAACTCCAATTTTATATTACCTTGAACGATGAGAGAAAAATTATTATGAGGTAAATTAAAAAATGGGCATAGCTTCTGAGGAACAATAATGAGATTGAAATTAAATGAAAAATGAATAGAAATAATGAAATTAACTATGAATAAGGACTAGTTTTATCTATATGATTTTTTTGTAGGACATACATTTTAAAACATTCAATTGGTTTTATTTTTCAGGCTGTGATGCATGTTTCATGTTTAAAAATTATTTCATTTTGAATGACTATTGAGATACTTTTTTCTTGAGGATAAGAAATTGTTCTTTTGTGAGGGAATTTGATTAGATTAATTCATATACATCTTTTTGAAACATTTCATTAATATTTAAACATTATTTTGTGATATTATGCTTGATTTTATTTGTTTTTATAAGGAATAGTAATTCAAGACTAAAAAATGGAATGATGAAAAAATAGTAAAATTGAACATTACACATCATGAATCTGAAGTGAATGATGTGTAATCCTTGATAAGACCACGTACCAACCGAATTATAAGATTTGAATACTAAATAAAAGTCATGAATCAAGTATATGACATGAATCCTAATTACATTTTGTGAAGCATTCAAAGTCCAAATCTGATGAGATACACGACCTGAACCCAATGCACGACATGAAAAGTATGGAACCTAATTGCCACTAAATATTCATTCCATGAAATTCAAAATATCCAAAATGTTTATAGATTAATTAAAATATGAAACACACAATGTGAAATTTAGGTACACACTATGAAAGTCCTGATGCAGAATACACTTAAAAGAGTTACCTTATATGAACCATTTATACATCATGTAACATTCAAGGACTATATATTTCTAGTGAACCTGACATGTAGAACAATCTAGAATAAAAAATCTTTTCTTTATTTATTCTCAATTTATTTCCTATTTTCATTCCCATATATTTCTATTACATTATTTTATTGTTTTATAAATTCCATTATAGCCTACTCGAATTATACTCTAATCACATGAGCCATCAGTATTCAGTTTTAACCCTCTAGATGGAGGGTTTCAATGAACCCAGTTGCCCATATTCCCGTTGATCATGGGTGCCTCCCTCCAGTTGCGAACCTCCCTAGCCAAGTCGCTTCAGAGATTTTTTTTCTAGAAAATAATAGCTCGAGGTGATGTATTGATACCCTCCCATATCACCTTGTTCCTAGCCTTCCAAAGGCACTAGTATCCAGCATGCGACACCACTGAATGCACCAAAATTTCTGGACCACTATTTTCAGAACTGTGGTACCAACCATCCAGAAAGGAGAGACCATCCATACTGGGATTTGAGATCACAGTGAAGCCTCGGAAACAGGTCCAAACCTCACGTGCCCATTTGATTTCAAAAAATAGGTGATCTGCGCTTTCCTAGCTGTGAGTTTTACAACACACACATCTTGAGGCCATGATAACCCTGTACCTCTTGACGTTCTCATCAGTCGGGATAGCTTTGTTCCGAATTATCTAGGTGAGAAAAATTGAATTTAGTAGGAACATATTTAACCCATATATCCTAATACCAAGTGGCCACATTTTCATGAATCTACGCTCTGGAAACCTGATAAAATTCCTTTGTCGTGAAGTTCCTCGAGGAGGATGGGGTGAAGACACAGATGTCCGGGTCAGAGGTTAGTTCAATGTGGTTGAAAAAATATTGATGCTTCCTTGTCATAACCAACATGATAAAGGGCAGGAAGGACTTCGCCTCCCTAAAGGTGATATTGGTTACATGAAACCCTAGAAAAATAATGATGTTACCACACCAGTTTTGGTGCTAGAAGGATAATTCTATTCTCCCAACAAGGAAACGAGAGTGTGGGCGGAGGATGGAAATAATAGGACCAATCACCAAGCAAATGGACAATTCATGGCCCTCCGCTGGAGCCTGGTTCCCTGAGGAATAATTGTGGACAATCTTCCCCCATAAAGTGCATTACTCTAGGACACCCCAGGATAATATTTTATTCAGGAAGTTAACAGTGTCTTCCAGGATACATATATTAGTACCTCCATCACGAACTGGCCTTTCCATCTTGCTCTATGAGGACCAGTGTTTTTTCTGTAGAGGGTAGGAGGTCCCAAATTAATCTAGCGAGGATTCTATCAGTTTTTAATGACAAATTTCAGGTATTTTATAGTTGAAAGGCCATACACTGGATTTTCTAGGAGTACGTTGTTAACCAGTGTGATCCGTCCCCCGAAATACAGGTACATGTTCTTTCAGTTCAGCACCCAGTCGGTAATCTTGGGGAGGAGGTGGTCAAAGTCACCGATCTGAATTCTGCCCGTCGAAATGGGGGCTCCTAGGTATTCCATGGGGATAATTCCTCTCTGCATGTCAAGTTTAAGGCTCACATAAGAAGCACATATGGAGGAGCACTCATTCGAAATTTAGAAGTTGCTCTTGTTGTTGTTGATGACCTACCCACTCCAGTGACTATACTCCTCTAGCACCTTTTTCAGGCCGCAAAGAGATCTACTTGAGACATTTGTAAAAAATAATTGTATCATCCGAAAACATGAGATGGGACACCACAGGGGGGATCCATTTTCTACAATACGGTTGAATCGTATAGGTAATAATACTCTATTGAATGAGACAAATAAGCACATCCTGGACAAAAATAAATAGACTTAGAGAAATTGGATCCCCTTGCCATAATCTGCGTGCATCCTTGAAGAATCCATACGATTTCCACATGAAAGTAACAAAAAACCATGAAGATCTAACACAACATAATATGATATCAATATTCCTAGGAGAAAATACTATACCTGCAAGCACCTTGATAATGAATCTCCACTCCACCCGATCGTAGGCCTTATTCATGTCGAGTTTGATAGCTATATTAGACCCACATGCTTTGAAGTTAAGATCACGAAGCATTTCTTAAGTGAGGGCTATGGCTTCTTGGATTGAGCGTCCCTTGACAAAACTATGTTGTTCCAATGACAACCACCGAGGTTTGTGAATGGAAAACTTGGAGTTAATAATGGTAGCTTAGATATTATGAGGTATGTTGCACATGCTTATCGGTCTGTAATGCATGATATAATATGGGTTCTTGGATTTAGGAAGAAGCACCATTGTAGTGGAACTGGAGACCCAGGGTAAGCTCCCTCCTTGGAAGAAATATTGCATTGCCACTACTAAGTCCTCCTTCATGATGCCCCATGAAGATATGTAGATAGAACTAGGAAACCCATCTGGACCCGCAACGCTCTCAGGGATAAAATGCATCATGGCGTTCTGAATCTCTTCCTCACCCAGTATAGCAATGAGTATTTCATTATCCCTGGACAAGACTAAAGAGGGAATAATGGTGAATAGGCCCATTTTCTCTATAGGATACTCGTTTGGCATGCCTTCATTGGGGCTAGCAAGTATATCTTTGAAAACGGTACATGCCAAGCTTCCCACCACATTCCTATCATCTGTGTAGGAGCCATCCTCTAAGAGAATATTTGGTTTGATCAAGCACTTCCTCTCCTTGATGTAATCTTGAAAATATGAGGTGCTCTTGTCACCCTCTTTAAGTCATTTGAAACTCACCCCTCCCAAGACATCAGTTCGTGTTTCAAGAGAATGTTCTCAAGAATGCCTTTTTTCCCCAGGAGATCATCAAAAATCCATTTGTCCCACACATCTTCCTGCCTCCTCTCCAGATCGTTAACTTCCTTACGGATGATCTATAATTCATCATCAACTGGAATAGGGTCTTTCAACCAAACTTGAAGACTCGATTTTTAATCCCTTTAGCTTATTATGAAATGCTATCCATGTGTTCCCCTGGATCGAAAAATTCCAGGTGTCCCGAACCAGGTCCTCATAACCCATTTTACTCGTCCAAAACTGACTGAAATAGAAATGTTCATGCCGGGATTGCATAGAGTCCAGAGAGATCAGAAGGGGGGAGTGATCCAAAATACCATGGAACAAATGAGTAACCTTTGAACTAGAGAAGGTAGAGATGGCTTGTATGTTGCCCAGGCACCTATCTAGCCGGATCCATGTGCGATGGTTCCCCCTTTGGTTATTACACTAGGTAAATCGGTCACCCATGTAGAAAAGATCCGAGAGACCCTTCCCTGCCATGAAAAGATTGAAGTTGAGGCTAGATTTCTTGGGAAAAAGGGCCCTGCCCTTTTGTTCTGTCGGATTCGCAACTATGACAAAGTTTTCCCCTACCAGCCATAACTCCGAACTAGGATCGAACCCATTGAGATCCTTCTAGAGACCCTCTCTAAGATTGTGATCACAAATCATGTAAAAAAAGGATACAAAAAATAATGTATGTCACTGGACACCTTGGTAGTGATGAATTGATCATCTTCTTGGATCATATCCACCTTATTGTTCTTGTACTAGAAGATCCATATGCACCAGTTGACAAGGTGTGTATGCATGTATCCATGTAACCTGGTTTTTTTGGAGAAATCCCCAATCCTTTGGGCCTGATTTTTGTGTTTGAGAATGGCCACAACTGCATATTTGTGTTTGGATATTTCAGATACCAAGAAGTTTGACTTAACCTAGGTGCCTACCCCCGAACATTCCAAATGAGAAGATGAGTCATTTTTAAAAGAGTGTTTTGAGTTTGGCTCTAGAACTCATATCCTTGACAAAGTGAGGGGAAGAGATCTCCTTCTGATTCCTTGATTTGGATCTTGTACATACTCCATATGCATTGGTGGAACATACAGTTGGAGAAAGTGGGATCTCAGGGTATAAGCCACTGGGAGCCCTTCATTTACATGGGAGGGAAGAACCACCCTCCCTATTGGAAGAGACCTCCCAGGGTGAAGGGATAACTAGTCCCAAGAGTTGGTCCAGGGAAGGAGGATGAGGGTAATGAGCTCGGGGAGAGACTGGTGCTGTAGAGACGAGGGCTAGAGCCCTTCCAGGGGTATCAGAAGCACTACCAGGGGAAGTTGATCCAGAAGGAGCTAATTCCAAGCGAATCGAAGAACTTGGGGCCATAAGGTGAACCACCAACTACTTTCTAGCTTCAAGGTATTGAAATATGAAAATTGAAATATGCTAGAATGGAAAAAGTTTGATAGGTGAAAAATTCCTAAGAACACCAAGGGTTAAGCCCCAGTAGGCCGCTGAAACATCACCTTGAGGAGGACCTGGGTAGACCATAAGTTCTATTGTAGGAGCAGGATCCACATGAGCTACCCAAAATCCCGGACCCAGTGTAGAGACTACTTCAGTAGGAAGAGATCCTGAGGGCGGTCTGAAAACCTGACCCCCTTCGACACTAGATACCCACGACTCCCACCCTAGCGACTGCGACAACATACTTGCATAGAGTGACCCTGATGAAGATAGTGCTAGTAGTAAATGGGGAAAACATGGTTGGGGATATGCTAGATCCATCTGAATGAGTCTGCCACATTGATTTTAAGATGATTAGGCCCAGGGAAAGATAGATCCAATTCCATGAAAAGTCGAGCCACTGAGGAGGATGAGATTCTCCTTTAATGGGAATCCGAACAGAAAAATTCCCCGAGAGATTCCCCAATGGCCTTTAGAAATCCCTCATTTTGGAAGGTCAAGGGCAACCTAGGGAGGTGGATCCCAAAAGCTGCTACTAAACTTTCTATACCGTTGTGAGCCTCCATCACCCAACAAGATAAACGGAACTGTCAACGGTCAAAAGAGTGTAAGGCCTTACACCAAGCATGAATGAAGGCCTCCTCAGAAGAAAACACTAGGCTGAAGGAGTTCATGTGAATCAGAAACACAAGAACTTGAGGACCGAGCCCCCATGAGTGAACAATGTTCTGGAAAAATGACAGCGGAGGTTTAGAGGCACCAAAATGGGATACCAATATCTAGCGCAAGTACGACTGTGCCTCCACGAAAGCCTTCGTGGGATATCCAGTGTGACACCATGACCCACCCTTGAGGACTGAGCCTACACCGGGACCACCAGGAAGCACAAAGGAGGATGAGAGGAACCACAAAGGGTGTCCTTGAATGAAGATAAGGGGGCCATGGAGAGAGGCTAGCGGGGAAATGTACTGTTGGGAAGGGGACAAGGGTGATCCTGAATGAACAAACCTCAGACAGCTGGAGCCGATGACGACCAAGGGTGAAGATTCCCTGAGCCAGAAAAAGGATCCCACAAAGAAGAGGAATGTTGCGAGCCAAAGGGAGCCACTTCCTAGGATGAGAGAGATGTAATATACTTGGCGGAGGAGGGCGCAAGGGTTGAAAAAATTTAAAAACAAGGTCGCACATACTGCACGTTCTCCAAGAAAGGCGGAGAAGCCATTTTCAATAATAATAACCATTACAACATAAAATATGTGTAAGGATAGGTATCACAACTATGTGATAACATAATTAAATAACATACCATAACTTATAACAAAATGAACTATTATAATGTCATCCATGCCATTAATATATAAATATCAAAACCCATGGTCCAATCATATACAAATTTCTTTGAAATTAAACAAAAATTGGATATATCCAAAAAATATCTTGAGTCCTGGCTTGGATTTATCTCTCAACTCTAATCATACATTAAAAGCTCATTCATCCACTACAACAAGGCCCTTACCCTTACCTAGTTAAAAAACCAGGGAGTCAACTCAATAACTAGGAATCTAAGAAGGGTGTGAGTATATATCGATAGGAAACCACCAATGCTTTTTGATTTTTTTTAATTCTATTCGAGTTTAGCTAGTGTGACAAGGAAAATATAATAATAAAACTTCAAAATTAATACTCATTGAATCCTTGGGTTCTATCCTGACACATGGAATTGACCAAACCTACTTCAAATTGTGTTTTTGTTGATTTTGAACATGTCACATAACATAACCAAGGGTTAGTAAGACATCCACCCATAATTTCATCTCAAAATTCTCATAAATACTTATTTTAGGTACAAAAAACCATATATTTAAGTATTGGATTTCTAAAAATACAGCCCAATCATCCAAATTTATTATTATCAATTATTAGTACACCCAACCCATATCACAAGTTCGTCTATAGTTATCACTACACATAACATACAACTAAACTATACCCATAGTTGGAATTACACCCAATCCACCTCTTAGGATTGGCCAATTTTGGAATTACCCCAAATTTTTTTACCAGTATTCCCATTATGGTCAAGTTGGAATTACACGAAAACCTTTTCTAACAACTCCCACAAGTTGAATTTAAACCCAAATTTATTTTACGTAAGTCACCGAGCAGAAATTTACACCCAACTATGAATATATTACCTTTCATGTTATAATTACACCCAATCATATTTTTAACACATACCTAGGTGGGAATTCCATCCAATCCCTTCCAAGATCATAACCATTTGACATACTAAATATAACAAGCATATCTTTCAAAAACTTCTTTCAATATGACAAAATAATAAATACAAGATAATAAAAACACATATATCACAAGGATAAATATAGTTTGGAGAGTCTCCCATCACCAGAATAAACATTACATTAGGGTATGTACTCAGACATACAGTAACATCCCAATTTATATTGTTATTCAATGCTGCTATCATTTATTCTCAAATTATAAAATTTTATGTTATCAATTATCATTATATAGATTTTATACATGATCCAAAAGTTAAAAATGTATCCATGGACACCACTCGAGGAACCTTATATAATTTTTCATCACAATTAGTTTTGTCACACCACCTTCGATGCTCATATTATAGGAATAATAATCCATGAAGGAAACCATTTCTTGGTCCTAAAAACACGGTTGGCTGGGTGATAAATAGTATAAATCATGAAAATATATATAAACTATCTAGAAAGGTTAGGTACATCCTTCCTTCTAAATATAGAATACATATCAATAAGTTTTTTTAGGAATAATAGACTCCAATTGAAGAAAACACAAAACCAATCAATAACCTCAAATTTATGTCATAACTGAACTAAAATAATGGGATCATGTGGATTAAAAATAAGTTGAGTGATATAATTACCTAATAAAATCTTATATAATAGAAAAATCTTAAATCCACTAATGAATCAGAGGGAATCACATTTAGAGGAGGATGGAATGGGGAGGATTGTAAGGGTGTTTAGAAGCTTGCTAAAAAAACATGCAAGACCCCTGTTTAACTTAATGTTTGAACATTTAATTAATTTAATTAAAATTTCTAAAAACTTGAACATAGACTACTAGGTTCCAAGAAAAACTGAACTAAGTACACAACGCTCTATCTGGTACCCACCCCAGGGTCACCAACCATCTAATAACCCACCTTGAGCTACTATCTCTATACGTGCTTCTATTAGGTACACTATACCAATCCTTTGTGTACCTGATGGCGTCTTTCAAAATGAAAGATTTCCTAGAACCATTCCTAACATTTCCAAACTATACCTTGATCCCCTATCAATACCTAAAACATTCAAAAAACACTGAAATTTATTAAGTTTGGAAAAAATTAAAGGAATCTATATGTTGAAAATGATAGGATGTTAAAACTGTATCTTCATATATCAAGTTTTCCCTGAGATACATCACCAATTCCTTTTAGTGAAAATACATGACCATTTAACTAGTATATCGACCTCTCATTCCCACATTTATTAATGGATATGTTAGTGTTGTTAAAACATACATATTTTAGGGACTATATTCCCATAGAGGATCTTATCGCTCTGATCCACTATTTGAATTGATTGTTCCTAAAATTGAATTTGTTTCAAATTTTATGTAACACCATCAACACAGATCACATGAGACAAATAAAGATGGTATCTCTAAATATAAGACACATATAATACATTGTGCACTAAACTGTCTCTCTAAGGATCTTTAAACTAGTAATACATGGTACCAATACCATTACTAATATAAAATAACTCTATAAACCTTTGTTCCAACTTCACCTAAATCCAAATATTAAGGTGTACCAATTGGTAAGACACTCTCTATAAAATTCATCCACCAAAGTCAAACTCCAAAGGAAATAATCTCTTTTTGATATAAGACCATTTTCTATTTTTTGTGGTTTCTATATAGTTCTTGATCATTTAAATATGATATAGTGTATATTTTACTAGACATGGCATAAAAATAAAAGAAACCCATACATCTAACTAGTATAAAGGTGATCAACATGGCCTATCATTCACGTATGTGAAAGGTTCTATTTGAATCAATTCCTGATAAATATTTTTATAGGTGAACACAAAAAGTGTTAATTGGTTTAACAATAAACCATTAAAATCAAGGACATATTTCTATAACATGTCTAAAAACTAGTAAGAATGATCATACTACCTACCTATTTAATGATGGTAGGTAGTTCAAAGATACAAAACTATATGAAAAAACTTCCATAGGCTCTACTAATAGCATAATTAAAATTATCATTTCATTCAAATATGATACTCCCAGGAAACTATGAAGGTGTAATATCTCTAGGACAAACATATTTTTGAGAGAATTAACAAAATAGGTCTCCTTGATTGGTATGAAATTCATAACCATCATTAAATGGTTCATAATAACCCACAATGCATCACTTCCATAAGATGTACATGGAAATCCCATCATGAAGTCTATTATCATGTGATTTGTCTTCCAAAAAATAATGGGTAACAAAAAAAGAATACCTATGAGTTTCTGATTCACATAATTCAGCAATTGATGAGTGGTGTATCATGGGACAAACCCTACTATAGATTATTTTACTCTATGACACTAATATTTCTTGAAAAATCCATGATACATCTTGGTATTCCATATGTGAGTAACCCATATCGAGTCATATGAATACCATTCAACTCATCCTAAATTATCTTTGGGATTTTATACAAACTCATGAATAAAGGATATCAAAATAATATTGTGAATAATCAGGCATTTTCTCTCAACTATATATATTATCCATTTTCACCAAACAATATGAATTAGATAACTCAATTTAATTAAACATATCAAGAAGTGAGGAGGTAATAAAATAGGATATGATGGTATATTGGATATCATAGTCCTAGGAATTGGGATGCATTTCATTAAAGAGGCTAACAAATTGCTACCTGATACTCACTTAAAAAAGGACTTATGTCTGTGTCTTTCCTGACTTGGTGTATTATCTACAACATTCCTATTCACATGGGTATATTCCATATCAAGGTTAAATAATTTTAGATATGTAATATACCCACATTCAAAGATGTAGGTCTAGGTAATTATATGAAAATATATACTTTAGGATCTTATGTTATGTATATACCAAATATCTCTGACACAAAAGGTAGTGATGCTAGCATCTCAACATGGGTACTACTACCATGAGCTCTAAATCGTGATTCATGGATTTTTTATTATGTGGACTCAATTACCAAGATCCATTGGTGACTACATGCCAATACAACATTATTATGGCTTTGGGACCAACCCTTGATGCATCACAATACATGGTGTACTCTTTACCCAATATAGGAAAGGTGAAGATTAGTGTAGATATCAACCTACCCTTTATCTCCTTGAGGTTCCTATCATAAGGATCAAACCACTCAGACTTTACTACCTTATTGTCAAGGGTTTTCATTAGTACTACCAATTGGGATAATACCTAAATAAATATTTTATAATTACTAAAAAATCACAAAAAGTTATGAATATCAAATACATTCTTGAGTCACTCAAAAAGAAATAACAGTCTCATCTTTTTATAGGTCTGTTGATATTACACCCTATGATATTATTTTCCCCTAGAAGGAATCCTCACTAATCCAAAAAAACCCCTTTGAAAGCTTAGCATAAATCCAATACTCTATTAGTGTGATCAACATAACCTCCAAATTCCAATAATGACCATCCCCTTACTTGGAGTATACCAGAGTATCACTAATAAAGATAATAAAAAAATAATTATATGGATATAAACATGATTAATTGAGTTCATGAACATTTATAGTGAATTCACCAACATAAATTTCCTCACAAGATATGAATACAATCAATATATGATCATGAAATTAGTATAATGAATATCAGAAGACCTCACCCATAACCGATGTTATCCCAACCTTAATTCAATAATGGATAACCACTGGGCTTCCCTAAACTAATCAAAATAATCATGTACAAAAGGAGGAGGAAAATATTTCATGGATTTAACCTAGTTCAATATTTGGTAATCGACAAAAAAATGAACCATCCCAATTCATAGAGAATAACTTTGGATATCCCCAAGGGAAAGTTCTTGGGTGATTAAATCCATTCGCATCAAGGAACTATAAATATAGAGTCCATCTAGTATAGAGAAATGGATATTGGATTTGTACCAAGTATAATCTAAATCATAAAATAGATCTCCCTCTTAGGTGGAAACCTCAAGAATTCCTCAAAAATATGTTTTGGAACAATTAATTAGCAAGAGGAAACCTAGCTTCTATCTATCCTCATTTCCTAGAACAATATTGAAAAGTTTTGTTGCGATCATCCCAAGTTTTAGATGGTTAGGTCCCAAAACACTTGCTTGAAAATCCCGCCAAATAAGGGTTAAGAATCACTCTCATCAGGTATGATTAAAACCCATTTGTGATAAAATTAGATGTTTTATTGATACATATTTAGCTAATACATCCCATGTATCACATATAATTTGTGTATCTATAACACAATGACATACCAGAGAAGCCTGTATCTAATGATAAAATGGAACCACTCAAAAAATTTATAAATACCCTCAGATCACACCCAATGGGTAAATCAATAGTCCCCATCCAAGATAAATAATATATCTTCAATCATACTACATCCTTGAAATGAGAATATATAAATATATGGGATTCTCATACATCAAAAAAATGTAATCAAGGGTTTATTCTATGAAAACCGTACATCACATCATCGATGTTGTAACATTATAATCGGTATGAGTTTTCTCAATAGCATGAATTTTTTTCAAACCTATATCTTGAGCCTGTATACCCTAGGTCTCCAAAGGGATCTTACCACATGGATATTTATGCCCCTAATCCTAGGATCTATGTCCTCAACCATATCCGAGATGTTCAAAAGAACCCCAACAACCACTCTACTATGGAACTTTTAGCACTTATTAGAGCCCTACATCTGACCAAAATCTATACTTTTTGATGAACGTGGAGAAATCATGAAAAATAACTACACATAACCCATATATTCAAATAATTAAAAATATAAAAGCTTTTTGTTTCACTAATATCACATTTGACTAGTCCTATCACACTGCTATCACTCAATAGTATCTCTTCCCATAGGTGGAAGCTCTAGCTACTCTTCCCATCAATAACCTAACATTAACCATAAAATAAATGATTCATGTTTCACAAATACCCTTTACCATACCCCATAGTATATGAAAACTACCTATATTACCTTCCCTCATTTAGGTTCCACTCATCTATGTGGGTTAAATTTACAACCGCAAAAAAAAAGATGTTAGGTTTAAAATATTAACCTGAACCTAAACTAAATACCTTAAATATCCTAAATGAACACATCCTCAATAACCTCATCCCCAACTAGTATCAATGAAAAATTTATAAACGTTTTTAAATGTGATTCATAATCCATGATCGATATGTCCCCATGGGTGATAATATAAATTCTTGAGCCCTATCATACCTTAATTTCTCTAAAAAATACACATTGAAATGGATTTTGAAATCATTCCTGGATAGAACCACATACTAAGATACCTGAGATAGTATGTACCAAAATTATTTAATAGATACCCCTAGTATATGTCCAATAAGTTTCACCCACCACTCAGGGTATGTATCAATATTATCAAATATAGATTGAAATGACACTACCCAAAACATAGCTTCGTGGGTTCCATTATCACCTAAGATAAGGGGTGGTGTTTTATCTATAACACCCACATCAACATATATATAGAGGGACCAATAAAAAAATAATATTTCTCTATAGATACATATAACCCACAAAATAATCACTTTGAGCTTAACATTGGAAGTCTGTACAAGTGTGAAAGGGGTTTTGGCTTTACTTTGAGTGGGCTATAATAATCCCCTTCCTTCGAGAGCTCCACTGGAGTTCGATGTGGTGGGACTTCACTATAATTCAAAACAAAAAAAAATTATGGTTCTATAAAACTTATTGATATCATATTTTATAGTAATTAGTAACAGATATAGTTTCATGAAACACACTATACACACCACACATCATAATGGTCTCATAGCTTGGACAATCACCTAATCCCTATCTACCCACTCTAAGAGTTAATGTTTTGTATAGGATTTACATAATGACAATACCATAATTAGAAACATTATCTAAGTTAAATAGATTTCCATAATTGAGTTATATAGGGAAACAATATATATGATTTTATATACACTTTAGATAATCAAACCCTCTATCATAACTAACCTGATCAACTATGAGAAAGCATAAAAATCCCATGTGAAGTCTACATGCCTTATATTATCAAAGAACACATTCTATATCATCACCCAAGACTAACAGTAAAACCATAAACTATAATTCATAAATCATATTCATGAAAAATCATGAGAACAAGACACTCAAAAACCAAATACATCAACTTTCCTTTGGTAACTTGTAAATTCCCACCATATGGTTTAGATGCTCCGGATGCATAAAATTCATTACAATCCTTGAAAATATGAATCTCCAAATACAATGATGAAATAGTAAAAATATTATTAAAGTGCCTAATACCACTTTTTAGTGTTATATACCTAGTTCACCTCATATATGAATGGATCTAAGTTCCATATACCTCAACTGTTCTTCCGTGTACACTATTGTCCATCAACTTGTGAGGAGGGCCTCAAATACCACATGTAGAGACTATACCCTATGGATCTATTACCATAGATAGTACTAAAAGAAATATAAATAAAAACCATCCTAGTATAATAATATAACATATATAGGAATCACAACTATGTGCTAACATAATTAAACATATTGTAATGAAATGAAATACAATAATGTCACCTGGGTACAGAATATGCAAGCAAGATCTAGAGATATCCTCAAAACTAGACTCGTTTCTAGGCCTAGTACCATCTCCAAAAAATAGTAATCATGTACTACCTTACCCATATACTAAAATGGGACCCTTTCCATTACTTGCATCATAAAACAAGGATTCTGATCAGGTATTGAGTCACCCAAGTAGTGTGTGAGTTAAAACTGAAAATCCACCACCAAAAATTTCCCTAAACATACCAATTATATATATAAGTATATGTTGGTGTGGTATGGTAAATATAAAAATAACATAATAAAATAAATACATTCCATATCCTTGGGTTCTATCAAGATACATAAGATCAACCATGTATTCATCAATAAGTTTTGGTTTTGAGTCCACACAATTCAAGTAACATAACAAAGGGGTGGAGGGATCTCCTCCTATAATGTTATCTCATAAAGCCTATGAATACAAATTTACAGTACATCCATCTGCAGAACCATGTTTTCATGGCTGGATGTACAACCAAATCATCCCGACGAAGTATTTATATAAGGAAGTAAAACTAATCCATGTCATAGGTCCATACGTGGTTTTTATTACACTAGCCCATATCTCATGTATAACCATGGTTCACATTAGACCTAATCCACCACCTATTAATAATCAACATCAGTATTACACCCAAACTTATATTCCCAATATTCCTATTATAGAAAATTTGTCATCACTCCCAAAATCATTCCTAAAACAGCCCCCATGCGTAACACCCTGTGATTATAAAATAATAACATTATGGTCAATAGAATATGTTTCACGGAACACCAAACATAAAAAACCATGAAATATTTTTTTTTTAAATTTAATCACTTCAATAGCTTGTAATACACACGACCAAGAATCTAATGTACTATTATATAGTATATCATTATAACATTTCCATTAAATTGGTGGATATGAATAAGAATAAAAAAATTATAAAAAAAATACATGTTTTAAAAATTTATAAATTAAATTCAGTGCTCATTTATTGGTTAGAAACTAAATATAAATACTTTAAAATAAAAAATATATATGTTTTCTGAAAATAATGTATTTTTCTAAGTAGTTTTTTCATCACAAAATTCAAAAATACTCTAAAATTAATTTTCAAAAAAATTATAAAATTTATTTTATAAAATAAAATTAACTTAATAAATCATCATTTAAAAATTATCTTAGCGTGATATTTTTTTGAATTTTTTTGAAAAGATTATTTTTTTAAGAAGTACAGAAATATGGTGGGTTTTATTAAAAAAGTCCCTTTTCATTTAAAGAATTTAAAAGTTATATTTTGATTTTAAATTGTCTTAAAATTAATATTATTTCAATTATATTATAATAAATACAATTTCATATTGAATTTTGATAATTAAATCTTATATACTTATGAAAACATTTTTTTTAAAACCGTTTTCATCACATATGAGAGATTAATTTAGAATTAAAAACTTATATGAAATTAATTTGGTAGAATATATTCTATAATAAGTTGAATATAATTTTTTTATAATGAAGAGTAAAAAAAAATAATTTATTAACGTAAGTATTGTTAAAATAGGTTTACAGGGGTTAAAATAAAATTGTAAGGGATTAAATGTTATAAAAAATGGTCCAATTCCTATTTTATATAAATATTTCAAACATATTTTATTCATGGTTCTATAATGACCCATTTTGGATCCTTTTTTCATATAAAAAACATTAGCATCATTTTTCTTTTAAAAAATTCCTTGTCTGGTATCTCACCCACTTATAAAAGTCCACCCCCACTACTCTCCTATTCACACTCTCAAAGAAATTTTGGGAATCTAATACATAACCAAATATATTCCTTATATACGTCCCCATAACCTATACTATTTTTTTATCAAAAGTAAAATCTTGGAAGGATTTTGGAATAATCCAAAATAGGTTTTCCAAATAAGAGTTAATGTTCTTGACCATGTATTTTAATTTTAAATATTCCTACGAATCCATAAAATATTCTATGTATATGTTTAAATAATAAAACCTATATAAACAATAAATTTAGGTGTTATTTTGTTAATATAATAATCTATATTCATATACACTACCATCAAATGGGAAATGAAACTGTTGACTATGTGTACTACGGTATACTGCCTCACGTACCAACGTAATTATTTTTCCATCACTCATCTAATGGATGAATATAATTATGTATTTAACATATATATAGGATATTTATTAAATTAATATAATTATTTAATTATAATATCAGATATACCTTCTTATAATCCAACTATATGGAATACAATATTGTCACTCGTGCGTATGAGTGGACTACCACCTCCACGTAGTGATGTGAAATGGTTTTCATTTTATTTTGACATTGATGGAAATATGGATATATTTAATTAATATATATGATATATTTAAAACAATATGTTTTCTATAAAGGTTAAATTTTATATATCTTTTTTCATTCCATCTATTAGAATAATAGAAACATCGTTCATGCGTATGTACGACCTGTAATCTCCATGAATGATGTAACTCATTTTCACATATCAAAATTTTATAGACTATTATAAATAAATTTAAAATGATTATATATTATATTTTTAATTTTTTTTAAATTTTAGGTATGATTTATCCTTGATCAATATAAAATGACTAAAATTACCAAACCAAAACATACTTCAAATATGAAGCACTTATCTCCCAAAATTGTAATTTTATTAAATAATTGTTAATAAAAAGGTGAATAAGGTTATAAGTATACCATTTAAGGTATTGTATATTTGAGTACAGTTTGATAATAGATGAATAATGAAACAATATTTATTATAAAGGAGGTTCAGACCTGTATGATGGAAATTTGACAAATGTAAAGGCGTTCACATCGCACTATTACTTATGTGAGGCATATTCCATATTCAACACTAATTTATTTTGTCTGATGTATATATTAACCTACTTTATATGTTATATCATGAATATATTTATATTTATGGAAATTAAATTTTCATTTGAATTAATTTTTTCACGGGGCTTATGATTCAAAAGTTACAAAAGAGGTAACAGTTAATTTCACAGTCCCATTATTATTCATGGTTTTTTATCTTTAAGATTACCTTGGGTGAATTATTTAGTATATCTATCATAAACCAAATATATTTTACTCTCATCTAGTTTTTCATAATATTCTCAGGTAATAGAACCATTTTTATCTCTTTGGTACTTATAATGATTGAGAAAATGTTTTTAGGAAAATTTTACTATATTTCTATCTTTGGTTAAAAATACTTCTTTCTTTTATATCATGTTTTTTAAAAATGTTTTATAAAATGTTTTTAAAATTGTCCCAATGATTTATTAAATTAATTTGTAAACATTTTTCCACTTTTTAATTTTTTAAAGGAATATTCTTGTAATTTTCTAAACCATCTTCCTTTGAAACTTTTTACAATAGTTTGAAGTGAATGTTTTTTTACTTATACGAATTGTCAAAAATTAAAATTCATCATTTTTTAAGCTTAACATAAAATTTTCTAAGATAATTTTAAATGAAAATATTTTTCCAAAAAATCTATTAATTGTTTCATTTTAAAAATTTATTTTCAATGTGAAGAGAATATTTTCTTCATGAATGTTTTTTAATTCATGGTATTTATATTATTCAATGAAAAAAGCACTTCTCTAACTTATGATCAATTGGGGATATTTTTTAATGATAAATTATTTATTATTCCTCCAAACAGTATAAGATATGATTTATTTGGGATGTAATGTTTTTACACTATAAACATTATTTTTTAGGGATTTTTTATGATCATTTTGACTGAGGGTTTACTATTTCGATATGATTCACCACATTACACTTGCTAATCTATGATTATATTTATGTATGGGAGAAATGATTAATATTTTGTTTTCAAAATTTTAAATATGAATTATTATGCTGATTATGATTCTCCCCTTCATTTGAGGAATGAATTGGACTTAGTAGGTGATGGGTGGGGCCCACTATAACCACTCGATGCATGGGTAGGTCTCATGAGAAAAACTAGATTGGGTATTTGAGCAATTTTTTACCTATTTTTTGTAAGATGTATTGGAATGAGTCCATGATATTATTATTATGAGGTCTTTTATTATTCAATCCCTCATTATAATATTAGTTACTGATATTCAATATGGTTATTTTCTTATTAATAATTATAGATCTAGTGTTTATTTATATGTAGTTATTTGATACTAATTTATTCATAACAAATTTTTCTTCATGTTCAAGATATTGATTAAATGGAATGTATTTCAGCTATTTAACATTCCATATAGATCATGCATTATTTATTCATGATATATTTTGTTATACACATACCGTTACTGAGCATTAGAGATCGCCACTTTCATATGTTTTCTTTCCCCAAGATACCAGGAAGTGTATTATGATTTACATACTGGGATATTCTAAATGGAATTAAGTTGATCTCAATGAAATTTCAATGTTTGATTTTATGTTTTAAATTATGTCAAGACATTCAGGTGTGTATCTAGTTTTCTAAAACTACTAAACTACTTAGGCCTTAGAGGTGAGATTCCTTATACCTAATTCTAATTTAATAATATAACAAATCACTCTAGGATACTAGGTTTTGGTTATTTATAATTTTTATTTGAGTAAGTTTAGTAGAAACCATAGGAACAAGATGTATGGAAACCTAGATTAAGGGAAATTACCATATTACCGTGTTTGTGTATAATTCTAAGTATAGGATAACATCCTAATGTTTTTTAAGTTATATATTATTTATTTTACTACAAATTCACCCCAATATGAATATTATATATTGATGTGGTCTAGACTAATTTTACCTTGGGTAATAGCTCTAAAAAGGGTGTATTCGGCTTTGACTTGATTTTCACCTAGCACATGATAATGGGCCTCACTTTTCACCTGGTTTGAAACTCTCAGGGTATATTCTAAAGATAAATCACATTTTCATTAAATCAATTATGTATAATTTGAAAATATTTTTAAGATTTAGAAAAATTCTCAAAGAAATCATGTTTATTATTTTGATATAAAATATTTTTCAATTTATGTAGTGTTTCACTAGTTTTGGGATTATAAATTATGATACATAATTTTATAATCTAATCAAGTGTATGAAATTATTTATAACCAGAGGATAGTGGAAGTAATGGGAACTATATAAATTTATGTAATCCATATAGGAATTTCCTTCATTGTTATGATAATGTAGATGGAGTTAGAGTTATTGCTAGAATTGATCAAATTATAATTATTTTAGTGAAGTTGACTCAGGTTATGACAAATTATCTTTTCTGTATGAATTAGTATACTAATCAACAATGTGGTGTAACAATTTTATCATTATTTATGCATAAAAAACCTCTATAATTTAATGAGACTACAAATATATTTTTATTTTATAAATGGAAAATTTCCTTAGGGAATAAATTTCTCACTCTAGGAAGTAATGAATGAGAGATTTTGTGTGTGTGGAAGTTTATCATCTATCATAATATTCATATAAATGGTGTTCATTGATACAATAGACTAAGGATAAAGAAAAAATAGAAAAATGGAGTGGAAGGATTTTATGGTAGACTTCTTGAAAAAAATTATTCTTAAGAAACCAGATGATATGGACAGAAAATTATTGAGTATAATTCAAAAGAAAGTGGAAAGCATTACTATATATGAATCCAAAGATAAAATTTTATCAATGCATGATATAGACTACATACTTAATACAAAGATAAAGATTTATCGTTTCATTGATGGAATTCAGAAGACCCTTTGAATGACACTAGTCTCCCAAACCTTATCCTCATATGAAGAAATAATATCATGTCATATCAAGTAAGAGAAATAATTATCCTAGTCTTATGTACTGAAAGTAATGAAATATAAAAATAGGACTGTAGAGAAAAATAGATTAGGGTGAGAAGTGAAAGAATGAATTTCCCACATGTGATAATTGTGGAAAGAAACACCATGTTACTTTCCTAAATGGAATGATAAATTTCTTCAAGTGGGGATAGAAAATACATCATTCACATTAATTATAGGGTAAGAAAGAACCCTCTAATGTTCAATGTTTCAATTTTAAGGATACATGGAACTATATAAACTAATTCCTAGAGCATTAAGGGAATATACCTCTAAAGAAGCTAAGAGAATAAGGTCAATCTTATTTTATCAATACAACCAAAGTTGAATGATTAAAGTGCTTATGTATTGTGATTAAGGAATTTTGTTTTATAATAATTTTATCAATTTTATTCTAATTATAAAAATCATGAAATTTGTAAGGATTGTACTATAATAGTTTTTTGTTGAGGTTTCGGAAAAATATGTTGAATAGTATCGATAACCAAGAAAATTGATTTAGCGGTGATTTGAATTTTTTTGAAAATTCATGATTTAGGGAAGATAAACCTTAACATGTGCTTGATGTTGAAATAATAATGATAGTTATATATTTTTTAGATAGTATTGGTGACCTTGAAATTAGTGAGTGAATTGATGATTTCTTATTATTTTTGATACAATTGACTGTATTTTTGAATTTAAAGAATATATTTGATAATCTGAAATTTTATTTAAGTAATAAGGGGATAATTAATTATTAAAATAATTATTTTTGTCTATATGGTGTTATGGTAATCAAGGTATTAATATATTTGGTATGTGACATTAAGAGTTACTTTGTTTTGTTTGTGGAAGTGAAGTTAAGTATATTTTCTAAATTTAGTGACATGTCTTCTAAAGTTTTAAAATTTTAATTAGGATAGATATATTTTGGAGATTTATTAAGGTTAACAACTTATGTAATGGATTAAGATGAACCCTGGGTATTTGTAACTTCCCATGTAATGATAGAACAAGTATTTTTCTTGTTTATTATGATTTATATATTATATAGAAAATTTAAATTAAAATGAATTCTATTATCAATAGATTATATGATATGAAATAGTAAGTTTCCTCCAAATATCATGTCATACAATAGATTGAGTAATACTAAACAATAATATGCCATTAATATTATTCTCTAATAAGGTCATTTGCCTCCTTTTAATGGAATACTTACTTTAAAACTAAATATTTGAAATTTTATAATTTTCATATGAAAAAAAAATTCATTTTTTAATTATAATATCAAAATTTACTTTGGGTTCATTTTTTTATTTTAATGAGATGTTTTTTTTAATGAATAGTGAAAAACATCGAATTTAAATTGAAATTTTCATTTTCATACAATTTATTTATATAGGTAAATATTTTTTTTAAATTATTTTTAATGTACAATTATATTAATTATATATAATTTAAACCAATTTGATTCATTTGAATAAATTTCATATTGAAATTGTATATAGAACATTTCAAACATTTGAAAATTTTTACATTAAAAACTATTTGTTTCACCTTGTTTGTGGAATTAATTTTAAATTAATTTATTTCACTAATATGATTGGAATTTAGAAAAATTGATTCCATATTCATAATCATCATAATTTATAATATCTTTTAAGGTCAAATCAGTTTTTTTCCAAAACATTAGTGAATTAAATTAAAATTAATTATAATAATTATAGTATAAATGTGTTTACTTAATGGTTAAACTTTAATATTAAGGGAAAATGATCTAGAAAATTATCAATAATCCATTTTCTGGAAAAATTTCTACCATATACTCCCTTTTTTATAAAATGGATCATTATTGGAGGAACATGATGTTAGGGAGACCTCCTAAGAGTTTTTACCTTTTTATATTTACATGAATGAGACTCCCCCTCCAATATTAAAAGGCACTCACCCCTCCAACATTATCACAAATATGAATAAATTTACCTCATAAAAAACCTTCCCAAATAATATCCCCACATCCCTACCATCATCCAAGTTTCCTCACTTTGGGAATAAGTTTGACCAAGAAGTCCTTTTGTAAACAAAAGAACTTACTCAAAGAAGACGTAATGTTCATCAATGTGAATTTTTAATTTGTTTCCATATAAAATCCCTTAATTTCACTTTATGTAATGATTATATAATTACATAAGTATCTTAAATGTACTGATATGTTTTATGTTAAGTGTTTTACCTACACCTACAGACACTTCTATCAAATTGGTAAGAAAATCACCATTCGTGTGTACGACAAACTACCACCTTGCGAAATGACATTGTTCGTTTATACTTTACCACCTCTCATGGTTGGGAATTATGATTGTCAAAAAACTTTATGTGATATTTATTATGCATTTATACTTATTTAATTTTTATATACACATATCTTTATGCTTTCCATTTTGTGGGAATATGATAATATCGTTTATGGACGTGTGGACTACCGCCTCCTCAAAGTGATGTGATATGTTCACATTTTACATGGAATTTATTAAAGACATGTTTAATAAAAATATATAAAATAAATAATATATGTATGATATTAATTTAACAATTATCTTTCTGTAAATATAATATATCATTTTCATTATTACCCTTCCACACACTAAAAAAAGTGATAACGTCGTTCGTGGACATGTGGACTACCGCCTCCTCGGTGCAATGTGATTTATTTTACATCCCAATAATTATATACATAAGTATATTTGAATAAATAAAATGGTATTTATGATATAATGGCCATTATATAAATATAAATGTTACTTACCTTGATTTTATAATGATCATTGAAAAATGGGGACATTGCTCATATTTTCGTAAGACCTACTGTCTTCATGATTGTAATGTTGGTTCATTTTTAATAACTATCAATCAAGATTAGTTTTAAATATATAACTGATTTATAAATACGATAATTATTTTTTGATTATTACTCTGAATAATTCTTGATGATTACCCATTTGACCATAGTTGACCTACCAAAGATGTTTTTGACAAATAAATCGAATATGGTCAAAACGACCGATGCAAAATTAATTGTTTAAGTGGTTGTTTAAAAAAAATTTATATGTGAAATAAAATTAATTATAAAAATGAAAAATTTTATGAAGAACGTCAATGATTTTCATAATTTTATTATTCAGTAATATAAAGACACACGTGACTAGTCAGACTCAAGGTGAGGGACTTCATCTCAATCTCCTTTTATTAAGGCATATCTTGATGTTTGAACCATTATTATTTTATAAGTTGAATATAAAAACCATTACACAATTTATATCAGGAATTTTCTCTATTCTCATGATATATAATATTTCTTAATTTTATTTTATATGAGTTTTATGATTCAAATATTTCTATGTGGCATGGGACACTTGGATTTAAAAATATCTTTTTAAATATTTCAAGATTTAATTTCAAAATTGTTTCCTCCATGTCAATATTCATGATTTTATTTTATATTTTTATTTATATACAAGTATTATAGAAAAAATTTTATGTCTATTTTTAATTTCTATATTTGTTTTAGAAAATGATCCTTTTACATGTTTTAAATGGAACATTTTGAAAAATGAAAAAGGAATGTTCTATTCCTAACGTACATGGTGATAATGAATTATCCAAAACTATAGACATTATTTTTATTTTTTGGATTCCTTTTTTTTTTGCATATTTCATGTTTCCTTAAATGATAATCCCAATTTTTCATTTTGTATTTTAATATCTGAAAGTGATTTATATAATGGTTTAAAATATTTTTTAAAATGATAAAATGATTTATTTCATGTTGTGGTTCTTTTACATTGTAAATGAGGGGTACACCGAAATAGCACTTGGTGATCCTATTATATCTTTTGGAATTGGTGCACCCATATTGTACTCCACTGAATTGGGTAATGATTATATTCTCTGGATGTTTATATTTTAAGTTGTTCATATGGTTATTCAAATCTTTATGGAATATATAAGGGTTCTGTAAGGGTTTTGTGTGATGATGTACCAAGGTACCTACATTAATTCTCTAAGTTTGTAATGAGTTTTCATGGAAATAATTTTTTTTCAAAAGGTAAAATAATTAATATTTTTAAATTAATAATATTTACAATTTTGGTAAAATCTTATGTATTCAAGAATGGGGTTTTTCATGGGTGTAATGTTTATCAATGGACTAAGCATTTTTTTTTTGTATCCCTTACTAAGATTTTTATTCTCATACATATTTTTTAAATGTTTTTAACAAGATATAATGATTAGTAATGGATTTGAAGGGTTCAAGTTGAATATCATAAAGTGTTATCATAAAAGAGATCATTATTTATTTTAAGAGTTTTATATTATGGAAAAAATGGATATTAATCAAAAGAGTATACATTCTATTTTATGGGTTTTATATATGAGTTATGGCCTAATACTCTAAAACTCTAATCCAAGAAAGATACTTATTATGAGTTAAAGTCAATTATTCACTAAAAAACAATTTTATGTAATGTTTAAGGTCAGGGCCTTATATTTGGTATCAAAGGTGGGTATAGATAACATTAGAGGTTTGAGTAATATTAATAGATTTTCCTCAAAATATTTTAAATTATGGTCAAGTTAAAATTTTATAGAATTTAGAGATTACAATGTTACTTTGTTTAAACTATGACTATTCAATATGGGTTTTCTTAGAGGAAATAATGAATATGTAGTGGTAAGGAAATGAGAGGAAGGTATCCTTCTAACTTAGCATCTTGAGATGATCAGAATCAGAACAGAACAGTTCATTGAAGTGATGGACCAGTTGAATCAAATGGAAAATGATTGTGGTATCAATGCTAGAGAGGAACCTGATCTACCATTAAAGAACATGTATTTTTTGAATAATTTCATAAGGAAACATCCCCCATATTTCATTAAATCATCTGAAATAGTGGTATTTGAAGAATGAATCAATGCTCTGTAAAATATATTTGATGTAATGGGATGTTCCGAATGTCAAAAGGTACCCCTTTATAATTATCATTTTGAAGGTTAAGTTGATCTATGTAGGTATTTGGTGAAGAATAATAGAGAGAGAGATGGTCTTTATTCCATGGAATGTGAAATATTAAAGTATATTTTCCTTGAGAAATATTTCCTTTATTTGTTAATCATTTAATAGAAATACAATTCCTATAATTGAGGCAAAAATATAAATATTTCATAGCTTCATATGAAGAAAAATTCACAATGTTGGATATGTATGTGTCGTATTCTATTCAAGGAACTGATAGAAAAATTAATTAGTTTTACTTAGGATTGAAATAAAGTCTATGAAGTTATTTGGCCATGGGATAATTTAAAATATATTAGAAAGTACTTAATTGCATTGAAAATGGTGATATAGAGTTTTATAAAACTTATGTGCATCGAGATGATGAAATTAAGAATTGGTTGGGATGAAAGATGATGGGGAAACATGAAAAAAATAAACCCGGAGGTATGAAATTGAATTATCAATATTGTAGTTAGTGTGGTTAAAAACACCCTAGGTAATGTCTTGTGAAGATAGGGAAGAGATAACCATGTGGAATGTTTAGCCACATGTCCCAAAAATGCAAGGAAAATAATCTTTAAGAATCAAATAACATGGTCACTAATATAAATATGATGGTAATATGTTTTAGGTACAATGAGATGAGTCGTTATGATAATTCATGTATGAAGCTAGTGGAATAGGATGGAAATATTCATGATTAGAAACATAAATGTAGAGACAAGTCATTTTATACTACTATAGTTGATGTTGGTATGTCAAATGAAGTGGTGAAAGATATTTTACTTTTGTATTAAAATTATTCCAATACTCTTTTTGACTCTGAATCTTCACATTCTTTAATTTATGAGATATTTTAAAGTAAATTGTGAATATCACCTATTGAAAGTGAGATAGAACTTTTGGTGAAAACTTCATGAGATAATATTAAATAAACCAAGATTTATAGGGATATATCTATTATCATTATTATTATATAATTTCACGAATATATTGATGAACTACCCATATTATAGTTTGATATAATTTTTTGTATGAATTTTATTTTAGTTTAACATGATAATGAATATTGCAATGCTAATAAAGTTGTGTCCAATGATTTCATGCCTTTGATAACTTACCAAGAAGATGAGAAATTGATTAGATATGGAAATTAAATTTACCCATCTCTTATTGTTGAAAATAAGTAAACTATTCAAATTAGTGATTTTCTAGTAGAAAATGAATACATGTATGTTTTTCTAGATGATTTTATGGGTGTTATTCTTGATTGAGTGGTTGATTTTACTATTGACTTAGTACCTGATACAAATCCAATTTCTAAACCTCCTTAAAATATGGCTCAAGTGGAACTTTTAGAATTGAAATATTAATTATAGGAGTTATTAAATAGAGGTTTAATCTCAACTAGAACTTACCCTTGGAGTACTCCTATATTGTTTGTTAAAAATAATGATGGTTCAATGAGGAGTTGAATTGAATTTAGAGACTTCAATGACATCACTATTAATAAAAATTATCCATTTCCTCTTATCGATGATTTGTTTGATCAGCTCTAGCGAGCATAATATTTTTTTAATGTTTATATAAGGTTTGGGTACCATCAGTTGAAACTGAAGGAAGTTGGCATTCCAAATACTTCATTTCAAACTAGATATGGGAAATATAATGTTTTAGTTACATTGTTTCAGTTATCTAATCCACCTGATGTATTCATGGATCTTATAAATATAACGTTTCATGAGTTCTTGGATAAATTTATAGTTATGTTTATTGATGAAATTTTGGTATATTCTAAAATTAAAGAGGATCAGGAAATGAATCTAGTGGTTTTTTTCAAACCTTAAATGAAAATAAATTGTATGGGAAATTTAGAATGTGTGATATTTTGTTGAAAATATTTTCATTTCTTGGTTACATTGTTTCTAAATATGGTATAACTATTAATCTTTTTAAAACTAAAGCTATTAAATAATTGACAAAATCCAAAAATATCATCGAGATTCATAGTTTTCTTAGGTTATAAGGTTATTATTAGTGGTTTTCTATCAAATTGAATAAGTTAACTCAAAAGTAGTTAAGTTATTTTGAAAAAAGGAATGTGATTATTGTATTCAATAAATGAAAATAATATTGGTGAATGATACTATTTTGGACCTTCCTTCTAGAAATGGTCAATTCATTATCTACACTGATGCTTTGTTGAAAGAACTTGGTTGTGTCGTATTGAAAAATGATAATATAATTGATTATACTTAATATTAGTTAAAACCCCAATATTTTAATTTCCCTATAAATGATTTTGAATTTGTTTCTATTTTTTTCTCTTTAAAAATTTTGAGGAATAATATTTTGGTAGTAAAGTATGAAATATATACTGAATAAAAAAGTTTTAAGTATATATTCACTCAGAAAGAATTAAACATTATACAAGGAAGAGAACTAGAACTAATCATGTATTATTATTGAATAATTAATTATGATTATGAAAAATTAAACAAGGTGTATCATGATTTGGGTAAAAAAAATACAATGTTATGTTAACCATGATACGTTTGTAACATGATTTGTTTTAATTATTTGATGAATTTTATCCTAGATATTGTTGATATAGGGACTTCAATTTTTTATTTCAGGTTTTAGTGAATTCAATTTTGTCGAAAATAATTAAGAAGGCTCAAATTGAGGATCAATCATTATAGGTGAAGGTAGAAGATGTTAAAAAATACATGTTTCCCAATTTAAATTTTTATGAAGTATGTGCTTAATTTTTTTGAAAAATATCATGTGTGCCTTGTGATTCACAGTTGAGGAAAGAGTTGTTGACTGGAACTTATTTTCTACTAATCCAGAAAGCACTAATATGTATAGAGACCTTTGATAGTAATACTAGTGGGATAGAGTTAAAAGACACATTCTGAATTTACTGTGAAGTGTTTGGATGGTTAGTAGGTTAAATCAAAAATAAATTTACCAAAGTGGTTGATTCAAAAAAATTTAGTGGTAGAGTCGAAATGGGAAAATATATCAACGGATTTCATAGTAGTATTTCCAAAGATAAATCGTAGAAATAATGAAATTTGACTAATTTTTGATCAATTAATTGAATCTTATCATTTTCTTTCCATTCGATATATAATGTATTTAGAGAGTATTTATATAATATTTATAGAATAGATTATCAGGTTACATGGACCACTTCTCTCCATTTTATTAGACCATGATCCCTGGGATATAGTCAATTTTTGGAAAGGACATTAGAAGAAATTGGGTACTAAACTTCATTTCAGCATATATTCTCATCCTCAATCAAATGGATAGTCTAAGAAGACAATTCAGACCTAGGATGATATGATTTGTTCTTGGTTAATGGATTACTAGGGAATTTGGGATTTACATACTTATTTGGTTGAGTTTTCTTATAATAATAGTACTTATTACATTATACATATGGCACAATTTTAGAAATTATATAGAAAATAGTATCATACATTGTCTTTTTGGGATGATGTAGGAGAAAGGAAGTTGATGGGACAAGATTTGGTAGAGGAAAAGGAAATGGAAGTTCATTTGATTTGGAGATACATGAGGATAGCTCAGAGAAGGTAGAAGAGTTATGTGTATAACTAGAGGAAAGATATTTCTTTCACCATAGGTGATCATGAATTTCAGAAATTTTATCCATGGAAAAGTGTGATGTTTTTTGTTAAGAATGGTTAGCCGAGTCCACGGTTCATTGGAACATATGAAATTTGGGATAAAGATGGATCATTTGACTACTGAGAGGATTTTCCTCTATGTTTATCCAAGTTACACAACGTATTTTATGTTTCAATATTAATGAATTATATATGATTTTAATCTAATGTCTTTATCACTAAAGTAGTTCAACATAAAGATAATCATTCTTATGAGGAATAACTAGTTGAGGTTATTGATCATAGAGAGAAAGTGTTACTGAATAAGGAGATTCACCAGGAAAAGGTTTTATGGAAAAACCATATGGATGAAAAGGAAACATGAGAATCTAAAAATTCTATGAGGTAAAAATATCCACACTTATTTAATAAGTGAATAAAATTCTGAGGATGCAAATTCCAAAAGGGGGAAAGGACGTAAAATACTAGGTGATGATAGAATAATTCATTTTCATATTTATTAATATTAATTAATTATATTGTAATTTTAAATTAAAATGGATTCTATGTTCAATAAATTATATGATATGTAAAAATTAGTTTCCTCAAAATCTTATGTTACACGCAATACTGAGTTATATCGAACAATAATATACTGTTAACATTATTATTAAAAATGGAAATTTTGCCACCTTTTAATGGAAAACTTACATTAAAAATAAATTTTGACACTTTTATAAATTTTATATGAAAAAATAAACATCATTTTTGGAACTAGAATATAAAAAAATACTTTGGGTGTATTTTTGGTATTTTTCTGAGAAGTTTCATTTTTTGATGAATAATGTAAAACATTGATTTTTTAGTGAAAAATTATATTTCATATAATTTATTTATATAGTTAAATAATTTTTAATATTTATTTTAAAGTATAATTAGATCAATTATATATAATTTAGACCAATTTAGGTCACTTTAATTAATTTCACTTTAAAATTGGATATAAAAACCTTTAATTATTTTGAACATTTTATCTTTAAAACCCAATTTTCTCATCCCGTCTACGAGAATAGTTTCAAATTAATTTATTCCACTTATTTTATTGGAATTTAAAAAAATGTATTAAATTTTTTTAATCATCATAATTTATAATTTTTATAATGTTTAAATTAATTTTTGACAAAAAATATTGGTCAAATAAGTTAAAACTAATTAATGTTTTTAAGGTGAAAATGTGTTTTCTTAGTGGTTAAATGTTAATATTAAGGAACCAAATGTACTAGAAACTTGTAAAAAGTCCATTATGAGTCCATATTTAGACCATATTATCCATTTGATACAAAATGAATCATTATTGTGGTCACATTATACAATTCATACCTCCCAGTAGTGTTTACATTTTTATATTTACAAGAATTCCACTTTGCCTCCACTATTAAAAAGAACTCACACCCCACCCCAAAAATTCACCACTCCTCTCAAGATCTTTTTCAAATAAAATACCTTCCAAAATAATCTCAAAATATCTTAACTCACCTTATAGGCCTCACTTGGGGAAGAAATTCAACCAAGAAGTCATTTGGTGAAAACCAAAAGGAGTTACCCAAAGAAGAGGTAACATTCATCAACCTGCATTTCTATTTTTTTCCTTCTCCAATAAATTAATTTCAATTTAAGTCATGATTATATAATGAAATAATTATCATAAATATAATGATATTATTTTAGGTTAAGGCTTTTTCCTACACATAAACACACTTCCATCTTATTGGTAACAAAATCACTATTCATGTATATAGCAGACTACCACCTCATAAAAGGATGACGTTTTTCCTTTACCACTTATAATTGTTTGGAATTGTGATGGATGAAATATTTTTATATTATATATATGATATTAATGATGTATTCATACTTCAGGAATTATTATATATACATACCTTCATGCTTCCCATTTTGCGGGAATACAATAACATTGTTTGTGGATCTGTGGACTACTGCCTCCCCAAAGCAACGTGATTAGTTCAAACATTAAATTGAATTTATTAAGGATGGTTTTAACAAAAAATATTTTTCAAAAATAAAATCTATATTTTTTTTTTAAATAACTAGATTTGTTTAAATATAATATATCATTTTCATTATTACCCTTCTCTCACTGAAAAAGTGATAACATCGTTCATCGACGTGTGGACTACTGCCTCCAAGATGCAATGTGATTCCCATTAAATCAAAATAATTCTATATATAAGTATATATGATTATATAAAATAATATTTATGAAAGAATTATCATTATAGAAAGATAAAATTTACTTAACTTCTTTTCATAATGATAATTAAAAAATGGGAACATTACTCATGCGTACATACGACTTACCAACTCCATGATTGTAATGTTGGTTCATTTTTAAAAAGCATGTTTTATGGTTGGTTTTAAATGTATAAATATAATATAAATATGTTAATTATTTCATGATTATTATTCTAGATATGTTTTTATTTATTATCCATTTGACCACAATTGACCTACCAAAATCCTTTTCTGCACAGAATTTGAATATAGTCAAAATACAAGATGTAAACTTAATTTTTTATGTGATTGTTTAAAACATTTTATTAAGTGAAATAAAATAAATGGTAAAATTGAAAATGGTTTTTAATAAATTAAATAATTTACATATGTTTATTATTCAGGAAGAGAAAAACACACATGACAAGTCTGACTCAAGGTAAGGGACTTCGTCTTAATTTCCTTTCATTGAGGCCTATCTTTCTATGGATTGATATTGTCTATATACATCCCATTTGACATTTTATATCATTAATTTTTTTAATTTTCATGATATATAATCTTTTTTTATGTTCTAATTTAGTTATTTTTATGATTAAAATATTTCAAAGTGGTATGGTACACTTTGATTTAAAAATATCTTTTTAAATGTATTAAGATTTGATTTCAAAATATTTTACACCATGTAAATATTCTTGATTTTATTTTATATGTTTATTTACATAAAATTATTATAATGGAAATTTAATGAAAAATTTTAATTTTACTCAAATGTTTTCAAAAAAGAATTTTTTTCTATGTTTCATATGGAACATAATGACAAACACTAAAAGAAATGTTCTACTCTTATCTCACAAAGAGACCATATATTTTTTGTAACCATGGCCATTTTTTTATTTTTGGATTTATTTTTCAAGATTTAACTTTTCCTTAATGAAAAAACCACTTTATAATTTTGGGTATTTTAGTGTTGAAAATGGATTTTCAAAGATAAGGTGTATTTTTTTTTAAAATGGACTTTTAAATGAAAATTATATTTTAATATCTGAAAGTGATTTTCATAAAAGTTTAAAAGAGTTTTTCAAATGACGAATCATTATATTTCATGTTATGTTTCTAAAAAAATATAAATAATTGGTTCACCCAGATAGCATCGGGTTATCCCGTTATAGATTAAACAATGGGTGTTCCTAGATAGTTCTCTAATTCATTAGGTAATGATTATATTATCTTCATATTTATATTTTAATTTTTTTTATTGTTATTACAATATTAAAGGGTTCTATAATGGTTATATGTGATGATATACCAAGGTACCTACATGAATTTTCTATATTTTATAATTATTTTTGATGGAAACCATTTGTTTTCAAAAGGTAAAATAAATGATATTTTTTAAGGAATGATATTTCCCCTTTTGGGTAAAATCTTTGGTTTTCTAGAAAGGGGTTCTTAGGGGTTTTAATTATTATTAATGAGATAATGATTTTTTTTTATTTTTGAATCCCTTATTAAGCTGTTTATGTTCATCGCATAGTTTTAAATGTTTTTCCATAGGATTTTGTGATGAGTATGGGATTTGAAGCAGTCAAGTTGAAAGTCATGAATATTTTCATAAAAGAGAAAATTCTTTATTTTAAAATTTTTACATTATAAAGAAATGGGTACTAATCGAAATTTTTTAATTTTATTTTATGGTTTTTCTATAAATTAGTTTTGGCCTAATTCTCTATAACTATAAAAATATAAATCTCCTCAATGTGAATTAAAGTAAATTCTTGACTAAAACTTGATATTATGTAATGTTTAAAGCTAGGTACTTATAATATTATTATTAAGTCATTCTACATTAATGTGTTTTATTTATCACATTGAATAAGTTGTGATAATAATTTAGGTTATATTAAAGATATGTGTAATTGATTGTTATTATTTTATAGATCATAAAATCTGTAGAAAGTGAATTTTTGTTATTTAGACATAAAAAATTTTCAAGTATGAAATTAAGTCAAAATAATTCAATGCAAAAAAATTAAATAAGTCTTATGAAATCAAAACATATCAATTAATTTTAATTTTTTTTAGTTTCCTGATGGTAAAAGAATCCCTCAATATTAGGAAATAAGATCCCCAAATAAATATGTTATCCTATTACCATCATATATGATGAATCAATTATCATTGAAATCATCACCTATTTTTGGTTTTGTGGTCATTAATTTTCTCTTGACTATTCACTTTCTTTTAATCAATTATCTTTATCACTCTCAAAAATTATTTATGTTTTTCATACATAACCCATTAATTTTTTACTACTAAGAAACCTAGTTATGTGTTATCAGAAATTAAATTCATAATTACCTTTTTATAATATCAAGAGGAAATTTTCATTATCATTTTTACAATGTGGGATTTAAATAAAGGTATTTTCATATGGAAAACCCTTGATTTCTCTGATCAAGTCCAAATTGCATAGATAAAATTTATTGAATATGGTGAGAATTTATCACCCAAAGATTCAAACCAAATACAATTATATTTGATAGTGTATGAAACAAAACCACCAAGCTTAAAATAACCATTAAATATGTTTCTCTAAATTTAATCTCCTCAATATCTTGCGATACACACAACCCATTGTATAATGAACTATAATATAGTACATCATTATAAACTAGTTATTAAATTGGTGGGGTATGAATAGAGCTAAATAAATGATGAAAACTATATTTTTTTTAAAACAATAAAAAAACTCAATGGTTTTATATTGATTATAAATAATGTAAGAATAATTACAAATAAAAATATATGTTTTTGGAGAAAATGTATTTTTTTCAAAGGTGGTTTCATCTCAATTTTCAAACATACTTTAAAATTAATTTATCACAATTTTTGAATTTTATTTTTTAAATAAATTACTTAATTTATAAAATTATCACGTAAAAATTATCTTTGAGTTAATTTTTGAGAATTTTAAGAAATGATTAATTTTTCGATGAATAGTTTAAAATACTGGCTTTTATTAAAAACTACCATTTTTTAAGTATTCAAAAGATAAATTTTAGTTTTAAATTATTTAAAAACTAAAATTAGTGAAATAATATTATTATAAATTCAATTTAGTTCAATGGAATCTATTTTATACTGAATTTTAATATTAGAACTTTTTATACTTATGAAACCTTTTGAAA
This sequence comes from Viscum album, assembly GCA_963277665.1. NCBI lineage: Eukaryota > Viridiplantae > Streptophyta > Magnoliopsida > Santalales > Viscaceae > Viscum > Viscum album. Next base: position 735,199,939 of record OY728138.1, on the reverse strand, counting down.
CCCCTCTATTTCATCAAGCATACAAGATCAATTTTAAATTAAATTATACCAATTATATGAATTTAATTTTTTAAAATTAATTAAATATTTTTTATAAAAATAATAAATATTATATAATATGTTAAACTTAGTTTTTTGTAATAATTAATAGTAAAAATAGTGAAAATTAATTAATGTTGTTAAGGTTAAAAAATGTTCACATGGGGTTAAACTAAAAATATAAGAGTCAAAATGACCTATAAACATGTCAAATTACTATTTTCTATCCATATTTTTATCTTATATTATCCATGGTTTTATATTGATCCATTTTGGTCTCTTTTGGAATATAAGAAATGCGGTTATCTTTTATTCTTTTCAAAAATCCCAAGGGTGTCATCTCCCCTACTTATAAAAGGACACCCCCTATACTCTTCCATTTACACCCAAAAATCCTTTTGTATATACCAATACCTACCCAAACATATTCTTTACATACCTCCCCATATTTTAGAGGCATTGGTTTGATTAGAAATCCAATATAGGAAGCCTTTAGGTATAAATATAATGAGGTGATCCGAAAAATAGGTAAAGTTCCTAACCATGCGTTTTGATTTTACTTATTCATATAACACTATAAAATATTCTACAACTATTATTAAATAAAAAAATAGAATATGATATATATTAATATTTTATATTTCAAATTTAATGACTTATATTTTTCTATAATTCCATTAATTGGGAAATGAAACCGTTGATCGTGTGTACGACAGACTACCATCTCATGAACTGATATAACTTGTTTACAATTACTTCCTCTCACAACTAGATTAATGATTTATTTAATATATTTATCTAATTTTTAGGAAATTTAAATACTTATTTAAATATATTATCACACATACCTTCTTACATTCAAACCCATTGGAGAATAACAACGTTGCTCCTGCGTAAATGAGAACTACCTTCTCCATGTATTGACGTGAAATTTTATTCATTTAATTTTGACAGGGATGGTAATAAGTATATATTTAATGAATATATATGATGTAATTTATATAATAAGGTATATTTAAAGGTAAAATATTTTATACATTTCTTTCATTCCATCTTTTCGAAAAATATAAATAGTGTTCATGTGTACGTACGACCTACCGTCTTGATAAATGGTGTAACCCATTTTCCCATCTCTGAATTTGATAGACTATTATAAATAATTATATAATGATTATATTATATATATATATATCATGGTTAAAATTATGGAGATGATGGAACCATGATTAATATAAAAGGACCAAAAATACTGAACCAAAACATACTTGAAATATGAAACCATTATTATCTCAAAATTGTATTTTATTAATGTTTTTTTAATAAACCAATGATAAAAGATTATAAGAAAATTATATAAGGAATTATTTTTTTTTTCTGTAATAGGTTTATAATATATCTTTATTTATTATAAAGTAGGTTCACGAACATATAAAGGAAACCAGACAAGTGGTAAGGGTTTCTCATCTCACTTTAACTTCAATTAGATATATGTCATATTAATGACTTAATGCGTTTTTGAAGTGTATATACTACCAATTTGATTTATTATATAATGAATATCTTTATATATATGTTAATTAACTTTTAATTTTATTTTACTTTTTTCAGGGGGAATACATTTTAAAAGTTACCAAAGTGGTAGGGATTTATTTCAAAATATCATTGCTATATAATATTGTTTATGTTTTAGTCTCCCATATGAGAATTATTTTGTATTTCAATATTAAAATCATTAAATTTTATACTCATATGGTTATTTATGAAATTTTAATGTAATAATACCATTATCCTCTATTCAAAAAAAATTATTGAGAAAATCAATTAAAGAAAATATGACTTTATTTCTCTCTTTGGTTGAATTTTTTTTTATTTTTTATCCATGATTTATAAAAATGTTTTAAAAAATGTTTTTAACATTCACCAAATAAATTATTAAATAATTCTTTACACATGAATTAATTTCTATGGAATGTTTTGAGGCGAATCTTCTCTTAATTTCTTGAATGAGGTATTCTTTATCCTTTTACAACATCGTGAAAAATGTTTTTTACATATATAGAATCTATAGAATAACCTTTCATCATTGATTTGAATATTTTTTACATGTTTGAAAGTTTATTTTAAAATAAATTTTCTCCCAATATTCCAGAATTTTTTTTTGTTTTTAAATGTGATTTTCAAAATGGAAAGGATATTTTCTTCAAGAATCTTTTTATTGAAATTCGTATGGTATTTATATTAGTCAAGGAGTACAACCCTTTTATTTATTATTATTCACTAGGGATATGATGTATTGATAACATAATTATTATTCATCTGGATGGTTTATGAACATTTTGAATGGGCATGTACTATTTTGATACAATCAACCTCATTTCTCCAGATGGTTGATGATTAGTTTGACTTGGGATGTTCTATTTTGATACCATTTTACATATTACTCTAGATTTTTTATGGTTATTTTTATTGATAGGGGAAGTTATTAAAATTTATTATTCTAGTTTTTCAATATTAATATTTACATTGATAATGTTTCTCCCATTTTATATGAGAAATACATTGGAATAAGTATGTTTTGGGTAGGGCCCACTATATCTTCTCAATGCATTGATAGGTCTTGTGAGATAAACTAACATGAGTGTTTGTCTAAGGCCATACCCATTTATGTAAGATTTCATGGAATGATTCCTTGATGGAGTGGTTATGATGTCCTATATTTAGAAATTGCCTCATTATGATATTATTTATTACGGTTCCATTTGATTATTCAATAAGTTATAATATCAATGTTTGAGATTTAAGTTCATGTGATTATTTATATTTCATTATTTGATCATCATTTATTCCTACGATATTATTATTCATGTTTGATAATGTGATTAAATAGAATGTGTTTCAGTTTTTTTCCTTTCCATATTGGTCATTTTTTATTTAATCATGATATCATCCACTGTACGCATACTCATATTAAGCATTAGAGATTACCCATTTCATATGTTTCTTTTCCACATGATTCAAGGATGTTTATTATAATTGATAATTCAGGATATAATAAAGGTAATTATGGTGTTATAAAATAATGTTAAATTTTTTATCTTATATTTTCTAATTTACTATGATATTCAACTATGTATCTATTTTTTTCAAAACTATTTAACTATCTGGCCCTTCAGGATGTGATTTTTTATATATAGTGTCAATGTAATAACATAACAACTAACTCTGGGATAATAGGGCCAGGGTCTTTTAACTAAGTAATCATTACACACATATTCTTGTCACCTTTATTATTGAATTGGAATTTAAAACTAACCACTTATTAATAATATTCTTAGTAAAAATTACACTAAACATTATTTTAAAACAAACCTATGTGGGCATTACACCTATTCCCTTCAAAGATCATAACCATTTAAAATAAAAAGCATTTCATCCACATGATATAATCACTTTTTTATATGATAAAATTAATAACTATAATTAAATAAACACAAATAAATCACAAGGATCAATATGGTTTTGAAAATATCCCTACATAATTATACACATTATATTAGGTTGGTCACTCAGACATATAACCTCTTCCCGATTCCCATTGGCATTAAAGTATAACACCATCATAACCTCACATTAGAATAATTTCTATTATTGAGAAGAATTACAGGGATCCTATACAAGATCCAATAGGTTACAACAAGTCCATGGGATCCACTAAGGGTTCCCGCTGTAATTTATATACACAATTAGTTTCGTCTCACCACCTTCGATAGCCCTAGCATAAGAATCAAACCTAAAAAGGACCACTCAATACATAAGAAATATTTTCCTAGTCCAAAAGAAACAAAAAATACCATTGAAATTAATTCAAGGTCAAGATCACATTGTAACATCTTGAGATTTTAGTAATGAAAATTATGTACAATAGCACGTTCAACACACAAAATCAAGCTTAAATGAAACACTGAATATATATAACTATTATAACCTAGTTTATTAATTTGAAGGTATGAATATTATTAACTAATTGATGATATATATATATATATATATAAATATATCCTACTAGAAATAAATTATTTATAAGTTTTTGGTAAATAGTCAATCAATGTTTAGTAAATTAATTTTATTCTTCAAAAAATTATTTTATTTGAACATGTTTTCTATTAGTTTTTGGTTAATAAATATTATAATAATTTTTTTTAAACTTTTATAAAATTAATTTATAAAATTAAATCAAAATTCTGAATACAAATATTAAAATTATGATAGATCTATATTTTGTGAGTTCTTCAAAAATTATTCATTTTTAGATGAATAATAAAGAATACTAAATTTTAATTAAAAACTACCTTTTAGGTTAAATTACTTATAAATTTAAAATATATTTCATATTGGTTTTAAAAGAAAATTAGATCAATTATATATATATATATATATTACAAATTTATTTCATTGGATTCATTTTCATATTTAATTTATTTATAAAAACATTATAAATATTTGAACATTTTCTCTATGAAATACCCATTTTCACATCGTGTCTATGACAATAATTCTAAATTAATATTTCCAATAAACGTGAATTGAATTTGGTAAAATTAATTCCAAATTTTTAGTCTTATTAATTTATATTTTCAAATAATTCCATATTAAATCTATACCATAACTATTAGCGAAAATAGTTAAAAATTAATTACACCGATTAAGGTTAAAACATGGTTTTCATGTTATAAAATCTTTTTTTAAAATTAATTTTCCACACATATAAAATTTTAATTTATTAAATTTTAATTAATATTTATAATTATGAGATCTAAAGTTTCTAATTAGGATCATTTTATGTTAGTCTTAAAAGAAAAATTTCCTAGGTAAATAAAAAGATACAAGTTTCCACTATAAAAAGAATTAAAATAGTAAAATTGAGTAATCTTAAATATGAGGTAATAAGATGATAAAAATGTATTTATACTGTTTTTTTGATTTGTTTCTCAACCATATCATCCCTAAAATCCATTATTGACAAATTCTAGAGGCACATAGGGTAATAGTGACCTCCCATTATTGAACACTCTTGGGTATTTACAAAAATTACACTCCTTGTCAATTATAAAAGAAACCTCACTCTCCTCACTTATTCACACTTATAAATGCATAATTATATACCAAACCATATATAAATAACATATAAATTTTCCTCCTATCATCCGATAAACTTTATTTTGGACATAAATCCAATCTAGTAAGTCTTTTTCTAAAAAAATTAAAGAGGTTTCCCGAAGAATATGTAATGTTCATCAACAAGTGTTTTTATTTTATTTCTTCATAAAACTAATTAAATCATTATTAAAACATTATTATATAATATAATAATTATCATACATATACTTACACATTATAATGTTAATTTTATAACATATATCATTCACCCATTTCATCAAATGAGTTATAAAATCTTCATTTTGGGGTACGGTAGACTACCGCTTCACCAATTGATGTCATTAATTTTTCCATTAACACCTCTATTTTTTGGTTATGATGATTTATATTCAGTATATATATGATATTTATAAAATATGTATACCAAATTCATCATTATTTCACTTATACATTTTTTAAATTTCCATTCCATAGGGTGTACAATAATGTCACTCATGTGTACGATGGACAACTGTCTCGTGTAGCCATGTGATTCTTCTTTCACTAGCACTTTACATGAATGGTAATGAGGATAATTTAAATGAATATATGTGATATAAATTATATAATTGTGATATTAATGACATTTTTATCAATATGAAAATATTATATGTCATTTTCATACTTACATTTCCACACAAAAAACTGATAACATCATTCTTGCTATGTGTGGACTACCTCCTCCCACAAAGTGATGCAACTAATTTTTAATCACTAAATCACATGGATTATATATATAAGTATATTTAAGTAAATAATATTGTATTTATTAAATTATTATAATTATAAAAATATAAAATAATACATACCTTGTTTCTATAATGATCGTTGAAAAATAGAAACAGTACCCATGCATACGTATGGGCTACCATCTCCATGATTATAACATAGTTAATTTTTCGAAACCATATTTAATGATTATTTTAAAGTTTTAATTTATGTATAAATATAAAAAATATGTTGTCATTATTATTTAATACATTTTTAAATAAGGACATATTTGACTGTAGTTAACCCGCCAATGTCATTTAGGACATATAAACTAAATATAGTCAAAACATCTAATGTAAACATAATTGATTAAGTAATTGAATATTACGTGGTATTAATTGAAATAAAATTAATAACAAACATGATAAATTTTCTCAAAAAATTAAATAATTAACATAATTTTATTATTCAGGAAAATAAAGACACATGTGACAAGTCAGGATCAAGGTAAGGGACTTCATATCAATCTCATTTCATTGAGGCACATATTGATGTTATGAACCTATATTATTTTATAAGGTTTATATACAAACACTTAGAAATTTTAAAACATGAATTTATTAATTCTCATGCTATTTTTTTAATGTTATTTATTCATGGGGATTATGATTCAAATATTTCCAATGTGATAATGGACCTTTCTTAAAAAAATCCCTTTTAATTTTCATTCTTCCAAATATTTCTTTTGCATGAATTTTTTTTAAAATTATTTCATGGAAAATTTTATATGGACATAAAATTAGTATAAATTACATTTTATGTATCTTTTTATTTTATTTTCAATGTTTTAAAAATATAATTTTTAAGTTTTTTATAATAAATTTATTGAAAAAAGACAAAAAAAATGTTTTATTTTTAATGTATACAATGAAAAAAAATTCATGCAAGAGTGACCATTATTTGGTTTTTGGATTCCATTGTAATAATTCATTTTTTACTCATTGAAAAACCATATTTCCATTTTTTGGGTTGTTTGATATTGAATGTGGGTTTTTAATATAAAAGGTTTTTTTTATATGAGAAATGTTTTTCCATTAGGAATTAGAAGAGTTTTCCCAAATATTTTTATAATGAAAAAGAGCAAGAATAAAATTTTTCTTAATGATATGGTACTTGAGCATTATATGAAAAAATTATTGCACCCAATACAATTTATATGAAGGGTTGAACCCCATGGGATCTAAATGGTGAACCGAAAATAGCTTATATACAAGTTTGATCCTGATTATAGCCTACGAAAATTGGGTGAGCCCGATACAACTTATACGAATGGTTGAGCCCCATTATTGCTCACTAGTGAAACCAATATAGCTTATAAGAAGGGTGAGCCCAATTATCTATCTATAATTCAATGGGTAGTTTTTTATTTTCTTAATAGCTAAGAAAGAGGGAGTTTAAAATGGTTTTCTATAATAGATTTACTTAGGATCCAGTTACATCTCATATAGGTTAAGAATGAGTTATTAATGTGATGATCTAAGTTAATTATTTTTTTAATTGCTTTTTATGTGGTTTTAAAATATTAAATTGAGAATAAATGTTTTTTTGTTATTTATATAAAAAATTTCTATTCAATTTTCTCAAATAACATTTAATATAAAGGTAAATGTTATACAAGTTTTAATGTTTTCTCTTGAAAAATGTTTTTCTTTATATTTATGTTCCTTAATGAGATTTTCTAGATTAATACACGTTTTAAAAAAATCATATCATTTTTTGATGGTATGGTAAAATAATAGGTTAATAATAAATTCAAGAAGAGTTTTAATAAAAATGAATATTGTTTTGTTTTAAAAGTATAATATTGTGGAAAAAATAGACACTGTTCAAAAATTCCACTTTATAGTATATAGTTTTGTTATGTTCGAGTTATGATAGAATTATCTAAAACTAAAAAGCTTAAAAGATCGTCAAATTTAAGAAAACTCATTCTTTACTCAAAAATCAAGATTATGTTATGCTTGAGGATGGGTCCTTATAGTTGTTATAAGAGAAATTTTTATACAACTTTAGAGACTAGGTTATTGTTAATATCATTCCCTTAAAATATTTTACCTTATAGATAGGTTTAAAGGATATATAAATTTATCATTACCATGTTTCTTCATCTAAAATATATTTTTAAAAATGGTTTTCTATTGATAAAATAGGGATGGTGTTGTCAGAATGAATCGAGGGGAAAATATACTTCCAAATCAGCATCTTGAGATGGTCAAAATTGGAATAGAATAGTTTGTTACAGTGATAGATTAGTTTAAAAAACCTAGAAATAGGGTTGGTATCCATATTATAGAGGGGATAGACCTAACATGGAGGAATATATATATATAGTGGATAATTTGATGTGGAAACCCCCCATCATTCAGTGAATCATCTGGACCTGTGGTAGCTGAAGGATGGGTCAATGATCTGGATAAGATATTTGAAGTCGTGGGAGTTTTGGAATGTCAAAAATTAACCCTTTAAATTTATCTTTTAAATTTTAAGATAATATATGGTGGTATTTAATTAATAAAACTAGATATAAAGATAATATTAATTTCATGGAACAGAAATCATTTAAGAATATCTTCCTTAATAAATCTTTCCCTAATGTTGTTTGGATTATGATGCAGAAAAAATTCCTGGAATTGATTAAAAATAATTAGGATTCAAGGGGGGGTTTATGAAGAAAACTTCAGAATATTGGATAGGTATGTTCCATATATTATTTGTGACACTAATAATAAAATTAATCCGTTTTAAATAAGATTGAAACCAAATCTATGAAGATCTTTGACCTCAAGATAATTTAAAATTTATGAGAAAGTGGTTCTTTATATTGAGAAAGTTGGGATGGAGTTTATAAGATATTTTTTGAAAAAATATGAAAAGAGGAATAAAAGTTCAAGGTGGTATGTAATAGAAAAGAAACCAATTAAGAATATTGGATGTAATCCCAAAACATGTTCCAAGGGTAGAAATGGACATTTTGTTGAATGTTTTTCAGGATATGGAAAGAAATAATGGTGTAGTATGTTTGGTCACAAGGTCCATGACTGTAATGAAAAGACACCTAAATAATCAAAGAATGAGATAAAAGATATCTAGTAAATGGTGATATGTTTTATCTAAAATAAGTCCATGTATTATGTTAATTTTTGTATGATGTTTTTTAATTAGGGTGGAAATCATCATGATTGAAAACCAAAATGTGTGGAAATTTCATTTTCCACTACTATAGTTAATGTTAGGATATCTGGTGAAGTGGTTTTAGCTCTAGGGTGTTCTGTATTTTTTGAAGGTTAACCATAATTTACATGTTTCAGATACTCCTTTTTAGTTTTGAATTAAAGAGATATTAAAGTGATTATTGACATTTTGGGATATGTGTTATTGGGTTTATGCATATGTAAGTCTTTGGTTTAATGTAAAGAGTGCCATTAATTTTTTAGACATGATTTTTAAGGTATTGATAAAATTTCTGGTTTATATGATATTTTAGGATTAAGGTTATTTTTAAGGATGTTAATCATATTTTTGGGAAGGTAGTATGGTTGAAATTTTATTAAGAAAGACATGTCAAAGGCGAGATAACAACTCATCAAAATCGAAATGGTTGCGGGGCTTGAACCCACAACCGAAGGTCGACATAGGTTCAAAACCTACCACAGCATTATATGATTTTATTTTTATTATGAAGTCATACTTTTTAAATTAAAAAACTTGAATTATAATGATAATGTTTATTTCCAAATAATGTGGTATTAAAAAGTTATTTGGTGATTTGGTGATTAATGATTATTTCAGAAGAGGTTCACTATAATTTTATAAAACATGATACCTTATGCTAATAATTTTTTTTGTGTTTAATGTATAAATATATATGGAATATTCAATTATCCTTTTGGGTATTATGTTATCTATTATAAGGTGATTTCAGAACTTTATGAATAAAAAATTCATGTTGGATACTCATCATTGGGAAAATGATGAGACTACGGTTTGCATTTTTTTAATTGAGAAAATTATACTATAAAATTATGTATATTTCCTTATACTTTTAGTCTAGAAGGTTAATAAATTTATAAAATCTATGAAAAATATCTTTAAAATTAATATTTTATCCTATTATTTTTATTTTTGATGAATCAAATGGTCTTTTAAATCATCACATATTTATGGTTTTGAGGTGCTTAACTTTCTATTGATCAATAAAGTTCTTATGATAAATGATCTTTATCACCCTCGATAATTTTTTGGGAATTAATTTTTTTTTTCATATCTAATTCCTTACTTCCCACCTATGTTCTCATACTTGGAAACCTTTTTATGCGGTATTCTAGGTGACCTTCTTACAAACGTTTCTCTCTTATCAAAAGGATGTTTTATTGACCCTTTTATGATGTGGGTTCCCAAAAAAGGTATTTTCAAGTGTCCAACAATTTATTATTGAGATAAAGTTACAAATTCAAGGTTTAAATTTATTAAATGGTGGAGGTTGTAAAACCTTGAGATTTTAGAAAATAAACTCTATTTTAATGTTTGTTAGACTTGAAACACCAATCTTAAACGAGACATGAAATATATATAACCATTCAAACCTAGATGTTAAAATAGTGGGTATGAATATTATTAATATAAGGCCCCAGCCTTAAACCTTACTTAATATTGAATTAAATGAATAATTCACATTGAGGATATTTTCAGGTTTAGAGTTTTAGAGAATTAAGACATAACTATTATATCTCAAAAGATTAAAAAGTAGTCTCTTCTAATAAATTTCCATAAAATAAAAAATCTTAAAAAGAAACATATCTAGTTTCATGTTTTAGGTAGCATGACTTTCCCTTGATCCCATCCTTGACCCTATTCCACGCTAAGTCCTGTGGAAAACATTTCAAAAACTTGGGATGAGCATAAAAACTCAGTAAGGGATACACAAAGAATAAAAACTGTTAGTTTATCAAAACAAAAAGTAAACCATGTATACTTTATCAAGGTAATACTTTTCACCTTTATGAAGAAGTAAAAACTCTTCACTGAATAAACTATCATTACTTACCTTTTTGTAACCAAAGGATTACCATAAAACCCATATAAAGAACACATAACATATATAAAGGTAACTTGGGACATAAACATACTTAAGTGGAATAACCATACGGTCGACTCTTACACATATCACTTAATGGAATAGCCATACGGCCAATCTCCATACATACTTAATGGAATAGCCATACGGCCGAATTCCATACCCAATGCATTGGAGGTTATAACATAACCACCCGTCCTGGTATTCACGGCACCACCCATCATATGGTTTATAACGTAACCACCCGTTAAAATGTCCAAGTACCAATATAAAATCATAAAACATAAAACCAATATAAAGGAATGATAACATTTCCACATTTCAATCACAATATATCATAAATATATTGACATAATAGAATCCTTTATCAAAACCATTTTCAATACCAAAATACATAAAAGAGTATATGGTATTTATTTTATTCTAAAAACATTACGGCTTGTTGAGGAAGCCAAAGACCAAATAATACTCGCGGTGGCGGAAAAGGTCGTTGTCACCGCGTACGTTAAAAGAAACATTATTTTTTGTCATTTTGTAAAACGCTTCGTAGAAAAAGATTCCTTTTTTATAAAAGTAAAATTCAAAGGGGTTTATACACCGTATAAAAGAAAGTTGTGTATAAAACGAAATATGCCTCAATGAAAGGCGATTGAGACGAAGTCCGTTACCTCGGGTCTGACTTGACTCGATCGTTCTTTAACGTCCTGAATAATAAACTTGAGTTAATTTCTACTTGATTAAGAACCTTTTTAGAGTTCATTATTCCTTTTATATCACTTATTTCCATGTTATAAACATTATTTAACCATTTAAGTTAATAATGTTTGTTTTGTCGATATTTGGTTCTTAAGTAGAAAGTGAACTTCTTACAATTACATATTTTTCGTGTGGTCAATGGTTCATTATATCCAGAATGATATTCATGATTTTTATATGATATATATCATATATATCCATCATATACATTTATTTATAATATTACATAATCATTTAGAGGTAATAAATGAAATGCACCGTTCATGGAGACGGTAAGCCGTACGTACGCATGAACGCTACTTTCATTTCTTTGTCATATTAATGGAATTAAAACTAAATGAGAGGTATGTATATTTTAATTCCAGAATTATATTCATCATTTAGATATATCATTCATTATATATATCCATTATATACATGTACTTTTAATAGTACATTACATTTGGGGATAAGAAATGAAATGCACTGTTCATGGAGACGGTAAGCCGTACGTACGCATGAACGCTACTTTCATTTCTATCTCATACTTTAATGGAAAGAAATAATAATCATATAGATGTATATTATAATTCCAGTATAACATCATATATAATAACTTTAAATCCATCCTTTACACGTCCCACATATGGCATTAACGAATCACATCACTTTGAGGGGGCGGTAGTCCACACTTCCTTAAATGAAGATATCATGTTTACCCATAATGGAAACCATAAATGTATGCCCAAAATGGAAAATACAGAAGCTTAAAGAAAAATAAACATATTATATATCATATATAAATATATTTACATCTTAATGGCCACCTTTGAAGGTGTTAGATGAGTATTGAACAATCATCGTTTCGGGAGGCAGAATTTCTCCATCCACAGAAACCGTATGTTCTTTAACCATTTGATGTACTTTTGTGAGAGTGTAGTTAGAATAAATATTATATCAAAATACTAGTATATTTAAGATACTGGTGCTGTTACAAAAGAAGTAAATAAAAAGAGTTTAGGGGGTTGGAGAAGCAAAATAAAACAAATGAACAAGAGAGAATGAATTACCTTTAAAAGTGTAACTCCTTTTGATTTGAGCCTAAAGGCTTCCTTTGAAAGGATTCTGCCCAAAGGGAATCCTCTAGGATGAGGAGAGGGATGTGGTGAGAGTAAATGGGCAGGGTTTGGACGAGCCAAAGGCTTGAGGAGTGTGTGTAAGGTGGTAGAGGTGGGGGCCTTTTATAAGAGGAGAGGAGGGGAACTTTTGGAATGTAAAGAAATATTACTTTATTTGAAAATGTGTTTCGATTTTAAAAGGTCCCACATTGATATAATTCGTGGATAAGGTGATAAGGTTTCGAAATCCACCCATCCAATAAGTCTTGTACATGTGTAGTTCATATATTTTACATTATCTTTCCATTTTATTTAAATCGTCAAATAATGATGTCATCGCTGCATCATTATTATGTCATAAATAATTTTATTTATTTAATGTCTAAAAATTATAAAAAAAATACTATGATGTATGAAATCTTTTTATCTTTCCAATTACTATTTATAATAAAAAATCTGACTTGTATAACCCCATTTAAAAATTGTTTTAGTAAAACATATCATGTTTGTGACATTTTTTACATTAACATTAAATAAAAGGTAT